>CM035802.1:17738409-18338409 GCA_020466265.1 Siphamia tubifer
GTGTGATCAGTGGGCGCCATGCTCTCATTGGACGCTGGTCTCTGGCATATCTGGGCATAACTTGGCTTCTTGGACTCCTGGAACAGTCAAACACAGTAGTCAGTTTCATGTCAAACCTGTCCTGATCTGACCTCACATGACCTGCACAGAACTGAAATATGTCCTTTGAAACAGTGTTATAAACACAGGACGAACATCAGCCAGTCTTACTGCTACTGGTTCTTGTGTGAGCTCAGCTGCTTTGTCCTCAGTGGGGGTCTCAGCATTCTCCTGTTCATTCCTAAACACATGGATAAATCATCAATATCAATACAATCCACAGGAAATTTGGTCAGATATTTGTTTGATGACAATTAACTGCACAGACAAGGGGTGTGAAACACATGGCCGTGTTGGTGCAAAGTGAAGATATGAACAGTCAATTCAGTCGGGCTGGGATGATATGCTTTTAAAGTATTGTATATTTACAAATTATCTTAAGTTTATCTTTACAAACACCTTTAATAAATAAAATTAAATAAAATAGGAATAACCTGAACAACCTAAAATTTATCAAGAAAAGTTAAGTGCAATTTTCACTATATTATGCCTGTTATTAAAAGTTTTGTGCATGAGGATCAAGTGATTCATATTTTTTTGCAAAACGATCGTTTGTATATGTGAACATTTTCATAATGTAATTTTATTTTACATTAAATCAAACACAAAAAAATTGGAATTGTCATCATGTATGTTTTTGTGATCTGGTTTATAAAGTCTTATAACATGCCGAAAACACTGTAGTGACAGCTTGTATCTCTATTGTACAGAGCATCTCATGGTGTCACAGGTGTGCTAGCTGAACATCAAGTTAAATAATAGAATATTTGATCAACTGAACAGTAAATATAATGAGCAGCACATAGAACATCCTAACTGTCATGAGGACATACATGATTTGGTTTTTCCACTCAGTATCTTACTGTATGTAAAGCACTTTCCCACTTTCACACCATGTACCACTGTGCAGTAAAAAATAACCTCATAACTGGAAACTCTGCAGAGCATAAAAGGACACTGACAGACCTTAGACAGTCACATAAAGCAGCATAGAGTGAGTTACCATAGAAACCCAGATACTATGAATCTCAATTTCCAAAAACAGGCTTCTACTGTGCCTGTGCAGAATCATGAATACTTAAAAGAGCAAAATCTAGAATAAGTAAATTGTGTATTTATTATTTATTTGTGCCATTATACAGGGTAACAAATATGTCCTCATTTGATTATATTTAATTAATGTACACAGGAAAAGTTGAAATAAAAAAAATTGATAATTAGTTAATTGCTGCTTGATGCAGATTTATTTGTTAAAGGCCACTTTGAATGATACTGAAAATGTAGAATGACTTTAGACTTGCGATGGTCTATACTAATCAAATTAACTAGATTGTTTTGGACAATTGTGGGGAAATGGTGATACTATTTATAGAAAAAGCCTGACGTTCATCAACAGACTGACACATCACTCATAATTACAGTAGATTCAATCAGCTGAAACAGAATACTGTGATCAATATTGTAAAAACAAGTCTCCTTGTAGCATGTAAATGATCAGAGAGCTTACTGCGGGGAGGCGGACTGAGCATGTGCAGACATCACTGGACTGCTGCTTTTTACTGGAGCCTGTGTGAGGAGACAAGTCTTCAGTCATCAGAGCTGTGCAGTGTGTATGAAGGCCAGACACCCTGCTGACTTTCACATGTCCAACTTTCACACACACTGAGTCTTGGTTACCTTGACACTGCAGTTTTCTGCAGGTGCCGTTGCTATGGCATTGCTTGCTTGAGGAAGAGGAGGGAAGCTGGTCAGAGTGAGCTCTAGAGGTGGTGATGGCTGACGTGTGGGTGGATCCTGGACATAGAAAGTCACTGAGCACTGAACAATGTCACTGCTGTATGACATCATTACTCATTATTACTTACATGAGTGTTTGCTTTGTCCCGTGACCTTGTATTTTCTCTCCTCCTCTGACTGTAGTTTCCTCTCCTGCAGAGCAGATGCACAGCAAATCAAAGATGCAAGTCCAGCTAGTCATTCTTATGCACTACAGAACTACATAAGGGAAAGTGAACTACTGAAAAGGATAAACAGCCATTTAATGGCAAATAAAATTAATCTGCAGAAATCAGTTCAGGACACAGTAAAGGAGTAGATTATTTTTTTATAATTGATTATAATATTTTTTTAAATAATTTAGAATTTCTATTTTTTTTAATTTATTATATTATAATTAGATTTTTGATGTCATGTATTCTTTAATCCTTCCTCCAGCTTCAATAACTAAGGGCTTTCCTCATAATACATAACAAACTGAACCTAGAACTATATAAAAACTAAACTTTATCTAGTAAATTCCTTAAAGCATTCTACTAAAACTACTTGTTCTTGTCATCAGAGACAAGAGACAGAGAATTAACTGACTAAAATACAAGTTAATAAAAGTTTCAGAACTACAACTGCAAGCAGTCATTCCTGATGCACTGAATCATTACCTGGCCCGTTCAGATGACACTGGCATTGCTGTGTTGTTTAACTCCACCCTTCCTCTTCTGCCCTGATGACGAGTGTTACCCCGTGACCGCCCTCGACCGGACTTTACACCCGAGAAGTTGTGCTCTGTTTCCTGCTCCGTCTCATTACAGGAGTCATTTGGTTGAGCTCTACGGTCTCCAGAGTTCGCCCACCTCGAGCCTCGCCTGCGACAAATAAACACCAACAGAAGTCATTAAATTAACTAAAAGCCATTCTACTTATGTTGACAAAAAACATTACAGCTACTAAATGCAAATTAAGTTCATTTTCTTCAGACTTCAATAGGGTTGGGTGTCAAGATACTGGTTCCAAGGACTGCGAATGGAATAAGGCATGGAATTTAATTTTAACTCTTTTTAAGCTTTTTATAAATGCAATTTGAGACATTTATTTCACATCTCATCATTGTGTAGTAAATTTAGAATACTATGTAATGTTTGGTGTTGACAGGGGGTTTTATTTCTCCTTTTTTGAAGCAGTTTTACAGCATTTAAACCAACTCTAATGACATTACACTGATGTTCAGAACTTGAGTACATGTGCACAAGCACTAATGGGCTCCACATTCATTATTTTAATTTTTAACAGCAATCAACAGAGCACTGACACAGATCAGCGTGGTAAAAGCTATCAAAGACACATTTAAGACATTTTAAAGCTGTAATATCTAACATGTATCATGAAAATATCTAGAGAAAAAAAAACCCAACCTATATCATATTTTCCATTTTATATCAGAAATGCTTCCAACAATGTTCAGTAAAATGCATAATTTTATTCATTTTAACAATGGGGACATATTTTGTTCACTTACTACCACTTAACTGTAGTAAAAACATAAACTCCTGCAATACCATCTACAATTAAGTATTTTGTTTATATTTTATTCAAATCAAGTTTATTTTTCTTTTCTTCCACACAAAAAAATCAATGGTTAGTGATGAGTTTTGATGACTAGTATTTCTTGGTAAAAACATGTATGTGTTTTTTTTTGTTTTGTTTTGTCTTTTTTACTTCCCGTCCTTTCGGCTGCTCCCTTTAGGGATGTGTACCAGCAAATCTGTTTCCATCTGACTCTTTGAAATTCCTTTTTGCCCAAGTTATCGCTACACTGATTATTGTCTAAGTGTAGATAAGGTAAGCTAACTTTCCTAAAACATTTCTTTATTTTGGAACTGGACTGAATAAGCAGAAACACAATCAAAAAATCGAAGTGACACCCACACTCTGACAGGTGCTAGAATAATAATAAGTAGATACCTCTGCCTGTTGCAGTTGAATGGTTTGAAGTTGGAAGCTGCACTGAACTCATTCATGAAGTCATTCATCAGCTGAGAAGGCTGTTGGCAAAAACAACAACATGTTGAAACGACAGCATATTTTAAAAGCTATTAGATGACAGAATGTGAGAAGGAACCATGGGGCTTCAGTTCACACATTTAGTGAGCCACTAACAGAATTAAAGAAACATAACACATTATTGTGTCTGTTCTGTGGTACACTGAGCAGCTCCTCACCTCAGCACATCCTGGGTATCCTGCTACAGAAGGAGCCCACGTGGTGGTGAAATCGTATAGCGGCTGTGTGGTCATGTGGGTGCGGCAAGGCTGCTGATAGGTGGGCGGGGCAAAGTAGGAGTACTGACTGCAACCTTGGTCATGCTGTGTGGGTCTGAAGCCATTTTTTGGAGCGTAAGAAGTGACTGCCATGGTTTTGGCCTTTATCCTCACCATGAGAGGCTTCTCCTTAAACACCCTGACCTCTTCTCGCAGGTATTGGTAGGCCTAATGAAGGGTAAATACAATGGACACAAAAAAAGAACTGAGGCAGATTCCAATTAAGATGTTTAAGACAAAAGCAATACCATCTTATTTTAATGGATTATAGATACAGGTTTGAATAGGCTCAGATGTTTAATACCTGTTGTGCATCATCTTCTGATTTGAATGTGATGAACCAGTTATCGTTGCTCACAAACTCACAGCTCAGAAACTTGGGCAGTTTTTCTGTATCGAAGAGGGCCTCCACTTCCTGTAGAATATTGTACACTGTCAAAACCTTTTCCCTAACCCTAACCCATGCCCCTGGTGCTAGTGCTGGTCCAGTGGTATTTCAACCTACAGACCCCTTAATAATCAATACTGTTCAATCAAGTCTGTTACTGCAGCTCTCTTCTGCTGTTGTAATCAAGTAATGCCCTGTAAGGCACCAGTAAAGTACTTATTCTCATTCTTCTTGTTCTTCTTCTTCTTCTTAAAACATTGGCTCATAACTGACACCGGAAATTACTTAGTGGGAAAGGGGTGAGTTACAAGACATCAGGTCCTTTTCACATGACACCTGCTGACATAGATGAATGTCCTCACTAAATATAAATGCAAATGGTGACTAAATGATGAAAAGAAGGAGAATTGTTGTCTTGTAAAAACTAAATGTGTGATGGCATTCTTACCTCAGCAGGTGTAGTTTTGGGGATTTCACGCAGGATGACAACACATCGACTCTGGCAGGGCCGGACCTTCTGTCCGCACTGAGCCACCTCGACCAGTGGGAGAGCTGGAGGAAAAAAGTGTGTCATTCTTGGTTAATTCAACACCTGGAATAAAGAGCTGAGGGTAAATGTCAGGCTGACACACTTGTTGAAATGAACACTGACATTTCAAGATGTCCGCAATGATGTCCACATCTGTGCACAGAGTCTTGATCTTGTCGAGGCTGGCCAGAGTTGAGATGGAAAGGTACTGGTCACTATCCATTTGAGACTTTAGGTACAGGTCATTACCGAGGTGTTCCCTGTGAAGAAACAGAAAAGCAGATACAGAAAAAAAGGATATTTAAAGTAAAATATATGAAGAGCTGACCAAAATAATACCATAAAAAATGACAATTCTAATGACAACACAAGGAAAAAACCTCACAGCAACTGTCAGTGCTTTTAATGTACTTTCAATGAACTCATATTACGTGTGTGTTTTAAGTCATTACCTGGTCAGAGAGGACTCCAGAATCATCTTCAGCTGCTCTCTGATCTCATCTACAAGTCACAGGTCACACATTAAACACTGAGTATCATTAGAACCAAAGACTCCTAAGGTCAGAGAAATGATGAACTTTGAGGCAGACCTGAGATAGGCGGTTGACTGGTCTCTCCATTTACTTTGGGAGCTTCACTGGGCAGAGTCTGGTAATCCAGTGAAGTGGGATCAGCCTCAGTAAGGCCCATGTTCTCCACCTGGAACTCTGGTACATATCCTTAAAAAGTTAACCCCAGAGTGTCTAAGTTAAGTACTGTCACTAATTATAATGGTAGTTATGTATCCAGACAGTTTTATTTTCCTTTATGCTTACTGGTTTTTACTCTCATTTGATTCTGTGGAAAATCTTGAAATGGGTCGGAAGAAAACATTCCACTGTTTTTGTGCCTTCATATATTTACATATTACTTTCATATAGAGTGATTGGCTTCAATTCACATTAAGCATCAGTATATTATAGACATTTTTTCACATTATTGCAAATATGTAATAATGTAAATATGTAATATATGTAATTAATAGAAAGACAATGTTGAAATAATCTGACGTATTTAGAAATATTTTGCTTTATTTTTGAATTTCTTTGGCTACTGTATGTTAAAAATTATTAATAATTATTTAAGGCCACAGAGCTGAAAAGCTGTTAGGGAACATATTTACATATTTTAAAATTAAACCCTACTGAAACAGATGTACCATGACCTGCATGCAAAGAAGCAGCTTTTCATCCTGCTTAAAGAATAAACCACAAACTAAGTCCTGGCACATCTTAAAAGAAAGCATTGCAATCATTAAAAGTTAGTTCAGCTTACCTTCCTGACCACTCTGGTCATCACTGAACTGTGGCCATGACTGCTGAGTGTCTGGAAAAGCAGGATCAGGAACATTAAAGGTGTGATTGGTCCACACCTCAGCTTCAGGGTTAAGGCCGGGGCTTACTGCTGTGACAAGCTCCTGACATGATGGGACAAAGAATGAAAAGTTGGTTCAGATAGTTATTTTTTTAAAAAGTCATGATAGTACAAATGAGACTAACAAAGAAAATATCAATTAACCAGCTTAGAATAGTTTCACCCACACACGCATTTTAACTTTCATTCCACCAGAGCGGTTATTTTCAATGACACGTATGTAATGACATTGTTCTACTCTTTGATTTCTAATTATTTTGATCAATTAGAAAACTGTGCAAGTGTAACTTTCTACCAAGATCTTACAATAATCAGTGATGATGGTTACAACACTGCACATTTCACATTATTATTTTAGAAGCTGTATAGCCCTGTGTACCAACCTGCAGTGATGTTTGGCAAATGTAGCAAGTCTGGTTAGGAATTACATCTATTAACTTCTCACCCTTGTCTCATTATGTGGCTATGTAGTGTAATGATTGCTGGTATTAAAGTAGTTTAACAATGACATAGTACCATTTTTTACCCACACATAATTTAAATCAAGGCTCACACTCAAGGAACTAAAAATAAAAGTAGGTTAATTTTATCCATTTTTAATTAAACCTATTTGAAGCCATGTCTGCAAAAAAAAAAAAAAGATATTCTAGAAAAAGATTGGCAGAAGAAAATTTGCCCTTAAAAGCCAGAAAAATTCTGCGATTGTTCTTTCTGTATAAGTGAACAACAGCTGTGTTGGATTTGACACAACACAAACATGTAGACACAGAAATGATATACA
This sequence comes from Siphamia tubifer, assembly GCA_020466265.1. Taxonomy (NCBI): domain Eukaryota; kingdom Metazoa; phylum Chordata; class Actinopteri; order Kurtiformes; family Apogonidae; genus Siphamia; species Siphamia tubifer. The sequence goes on from CM035802.1 coordinate 17,745,711, forward strand.
TCAAACATATGGAGGTATATTAATAGATATATCCTAAATGAGAAGCAGAATCCAAATCACATGAACAGAAATATTTTGATTAAGGTAAAATATGTTACAATGCAGTGGTGTGATCATGATGGTATACTGATTTTAACTGGCTGTATTTTTACATATGGCTGAAACAACAGCAGTAGCACTTCAATGACAGTGTAGCTGTGCACTGATAGGACACTGAGAAAACTCCTAATGACTGTATCAGTCCTTGAAAATAACAATTATTACATCTATTAAGGTCATACAAGTTATGTTTTGGAAAGGATGCATTTTCTAATATGCAGTTTGCACATTACTTTCATGTATGCGCATAATTAAAACAGCATATACCCTATATGAATTAAATCTTAGAGTACACATGTTTTGTTTTTTGGGGGGGTTTTCTATCTTTTTTTTTTTTTTTAATAATGACACTATGGTAAGCGTAAAACCTGTATTAAAAAGCAGGCTACATGATAATACATACTGGAATATCTAGCACTATAATATGTCATAAATATTGCATTGTCCTGCTACAAAGAAGCATGTTTGGTACACACACCAACAAATATTTAAAACATTTTTTAGGGTAAAAATGGAACAAAAACATGACCATTCTCAATCAAACCACAAATTATTAGTTAATGAAATATCTGTCAAAATAACTTAAAATGGCATATACCATGTTTTCCACCTAAACAGTCCTAAAGCCTAATATGTGTGTATTTAGCCTTAAATATCAGCAGTACACATGTCAAATGAACACTTACAGACTGAGTACAATCTGTGTGCCAGTCCCACACACACGCTCCCTGTGGCATCATAGTGCTATAAGGATAGGCTCCCAGAAGAGCCATAGTGGGCTGCAGCTCTGACACCGAGGCTGGGATCTGCTCTGTGTCCGCCTCAGCATTACCCTGGCCAGGTTCGGCATCAGACACCCCCTGGGCCCACCCTTCGCAGCTCTCCTCCAGTCCAAGTTTGATCCAGGGGTGGGGATACAGGCGACAGACTGAGGAGTAGGCATCCTCCCCCAACAGCTCAGACACCATCTCCCTCATTCCTCCCTCCCTTTCCCCATCCTCAGCACCTCCAGGGGGGTCATGATCCAAGAGGTGGATCTCGTATGATGGAGTGGATGCATATACATCAATCTGACCTGGGTCAACATACGCCACGGGGTGGCCCTCTTGAAACTCCAGAACTGAGGTGAAGTGATTGGAAATTGTGTATGTGTCTGATAGGGAGCTTCTATTTGAAATATGGCAATTTTCTAAACAGATATCACTCTGTGGAGGCAACCCCTGCTGACAGTTTATCTCATTAGGATTAGGTAAACTGTCAGGACTGTCACGGTCCAGCTCTTTGGATTCAAAATCAGGCTGAGGATTGTGGGAGTGATGCTCCACTGTGTCTAAAGATTCAAGCTGTATCTCACAAACATGATAGTTACAATTTTGCTCCAAATCCCTTTCCTGTTGCTCTGTAGTTTCTGGCTTGACAGATGTCTCTTGTGTTTTATCTTTTTGTTCTTCTTCATGCTTGACTAACACTTGTGGTGAATTTACCATCACTTGGACTTGGTTGCACTCACTCTGAGCAGGTTCAGATTTAGTCTTCTCACCCTTCTCAAATGATGTGTAGAGAGATGAAGAACAAAGGAATGGAGTAGTGACAGAATGGTCTGTTTCAGTGAGGGATGGTACTGGAAAAGAACTGTTGCTAGTGTTGTCACAGTGCTCAGAGATCAGATCAGATTTTTCATCACTTATCTGTTTTTGATCAGTGTTGTCACTGGTGTCAGGCAAACTGACAACTTCACCTCCATCATGCTGTTTGCTGTTTACAACAATGTCTGGTTTTGTAGTTGTTTGGACTGTCTGCCTGTCATCCTCGACATGATGGAAAAGGACATTCTGAAAAAACTCACCTTTTTCATCATAGTCATTACACCTGATGCCTCTGACATCAGGAATTTCAGCCTCTTGCAGAGGAAGCTGAGTGTTGCAAAAATCAACATTCAGGTCATTGGAAATAAAGTCTATTTTATCAGATTTGATGGGGTCACCTTGGTGAGATGTGGCTATAGAAACATCTGTGACTGGTATCAGGTTTGTGTGGTGAGGGGAAGCAGTCAGCTCGCAGGACAGTGATGACAGGGCTGAGATGATTGAGACTGATGACACCTCTGTCAGAGTGGTTCCTGCTCTGCTGCTGTGGCCAGTGTCAGCCTCCTCACCCTGACTTGGGCACATGCCTACAGAAATAGCCTTACTCTGTAAAAATGAGTTCTTCATTTCAGTTTGTCTTCCAAGTAGAGAAGCAATGTCTTCCCCCTGTTTTTGGAGCACTCTAAGGTGTGAAGAAACTGAATTCTCAGGTCCTGGTGCTTCAGAGACCGGTTGGGAACTTTGTATTTCATGACAATCCAAAAATGAGGTGAAGTTACAGGGAATCATATATGTGTCAGCTGTAAGTGGAACATCTTTGGGTGAAAAATGTTGACTTTCTGAAGAGATATTACAATGTAAAACAGGCTGAGGTAAACAGTCAGTGCTGTCATAGTCCTGTTTTTTTGATTCACAGGATATCTGAAGATTGTGAGAACAATCTTCTGCAGTGTCTTCAGATTCAAGCTGCATCTCAGGAACATGATGCACTCTTTGCTGCAGGTCGACTTCTTGCTGGTTGTCTGGACCAATACAGCCACCCTCTGCTGTTGTGTCCATACTCTGCTCCACTGCAACTGTTTCATTCATATCTCTTTCCTCCTTCACTGTCTCATCTTCATTTTCTTCCACACAGTCTTTTCCATGCAGATAAAAAGTGTCTGGGTGAGACAGAGTGAACATGTCCTCTGTGGGCACATGTGCATCTTCTCCAGCTGACTGCTGAGGCTCCACATTGTGTGAGCGGCTACTGGACAAGGGCAGCATATCACTGACAGTCTCTGTGATCAGTGGAGGTTCTATGGGTTTCATTGCTGTGAGTGTCTGGGACAGGGCAGTGGAGCACTTTTCTGCAGGTTGTGACATATTGGACATTGCTGGTTCTCTGGCATCCGACTGCTCACAAGCTGCACATTCTTGTGTGTGTGATTGGTTACCAACTGTAGCAGCTGTTTGCACTTCAGCTGTGTGCTCTGCGTGTGCTGCCTTTGCTGTCTGGGGCTCATGGTGGTCATGGTCGAGGTCATCTGCATCTATTGAGCATATACTGTAGAAGCTTTGGGTCCTTTTTTCAAAATCCTGACCAAGTGTTGTCATGACTACACAGACTTCCTCGCTGCCATTTTCCTGGTGCTGAGGTGTGGGTGACTCCTGCTGCTGACCAGGCGCCTTGCTGAGCGTTGACTTGTCGGGGCAGTTCACAGAGGTCCACCTGGGGGGAGATGAGTGTGGATTGTTGTGTGGTTGCTGCCCCTCTGGACGCTCACTGAACCATAAAGCCCTTAGAGTGGTGTTGTCGAGAATCTTCTGTCGAACTGGACTCTGGCTGGACACCTCCATATAGGGAGCCGGTTTGCAGCTGGGCCTGGCAGTGTGTGTCACGCCTGCTGCTGCGTTGGTGTTTGTATGTAATAATAATAGCTGGCTCCTCCTCGTCAGAGCTTGCTGGTTTAAGATCCATTTGGCTCCGCATGGTGCCGTCCACCCTGTCAGATGCTTTTTCACAAACTTTGCTGGGGTAAACCTGCCCTGCATGTCTTCCCTCATCCTTCGGTTCATCCGGCACACGTGTCTTCTCTTCCTCGAAGTATACATGCTGAGCGAGAGCTGAGGCGTGTTGTCTGACCTGCTCCGTCATGTCATTACAACCGTGGTGGCATGGAGGCTGTAACAGACTGCTGGTCTCATTCTGCGGGCTGGGGTTGAGCTCCTTACTAAAGCAACACCCCATCTTCTGTGGCCTAGAGTGGTAATAAAACAAAATACTGCTGTGACCCACACAAAGAGAGTCTACACAACATGAGAGTAAACCATGAGCAGTTCTTCACAGTGTTCCAGCCACATGCGGAAAGAGAACAGACCCTGTACTCCCCCTGCTTCGTCCCCTCCTTTTCCCTCCCCCCGTTTCCCCTACTCTGCCCAGAATAGCAGACATGAAGGAGCTCACATGTTCCTGCCACTCATCCTAGTGCTGTACTCACTTCATGTGTGAGTATATGAATGTATATGTGAAGCCCAGTTAGGCTACAGTTTGAGAGGGGTCAGCAGCACATGCCCAGTGACCACCAATCACAGAGCAGCATGTCCACTCCTCCACCTTCTTTTTTTTTAATTCCATCATGCCATTTTCTCTTTCTAACACAGATACATCTCTCTTTTACTTACATCATTTTTGGTCCACCCCCCCCCCACTAACATAAGTTGACCCTCACCCCCCACACTAAGCATGCCTGAGTGGCATTTGAGACATCAACAATTTGAACAAGGTTGAAGACCACAAACACTCAAACATGCTTGTTGGTGGTTTGTTTTGATATCTTAATAAAACCACAACTTTTTAAAAAGTTTATAATTACATTACACAGAGCATTACTTTAATATTTCAAGGTCTTTTTTTAATCCAATGTGACTCGTGTAAAGAATATATTTCATATGGATATTCTGAGTACAGTTTTACTCTGTATGCTACATACAGAATAAAATACATGTATATATACATGTATCTATGTATATATATTCATATTATTTGGGTTTAAGGAGTATTATCTGAACATGTATACAACACATTCAGAATGTAACCATGTCTGTGACAGGACAAAGCAGTTATTAGCATTATTCAAGAGGTGGGTGATCCCAGTTCTATAGAGAAAAAGTTCTGCCACGTATTGGTTCTACCTGTTCACTTAACACAGGTGATTCCACTAATTAATCCATTTACCTGGATGAGGAGCGGTGCTCATCAAAATAGGCTGGTTGAGTGACTGATTGGAACAAATACATGACAGGACTTTTACTCTGTGGAGCTAGGGTTACCCACGTCTGGAAGTCTAACATCTGAACTAAGAGAAAATAAATATCATTTGTGAAGAAACTGAAAACTTTTTACTTTTTGTTGGTTTTGATAATGAATAACTAAAACATCTAAGCAGTATACACAGTACTGCTTAGATGTTTAGCTTAGAACGACACATAAAAAAAGAAATACCTTTGTTTTTTTAAATTACACATGTACAGGGAATGTCATATTCTGTCTTTGGAAGGCGCATCATATCAGAGTTTAAGAAAAATCTAATCCAGTTGAAGGTTGAAAACATAAAACGTTCATATTATGTGCATGGAAACATAGTAAAATCCATTACCTGGTGGTAGTGGTACTGTAGCAGCAGTAGTATCCTGGAACAAGTAGTCCACCCAACTCCCCCTGTGGATGAGTTGAACACAGTGGATTCTGGCCCGACTTCATGTGACACTGTCTGATGGGTAGGTGAACGGGACAAGTATGGTTGCTGCTAGTGATCACCATGGAGACCAGCAGGGAGAGCAGTGGAGACATAGAAATGAGTCACAACACCAGCTGGAATGATGGACATACTCAACATATCCAACTGAAGTGGTCTTATTAAAAACTACAGGAAAGAGTCATAATTATAATGAGCAAGCAGCCATTAACTAATATGACGTTTACATTACTGATTAATTAATAACTTGTCACTTGAGAAAGAAAAGCAACATCTTTCTATCGTTTTTATATAATAAATAGCATTTGAAATCATTATAGTATTTGATTATTATGAAATATAAGATTAGATACAGACATATGTTTTGAAGATATTTATTTACACATTAATATTTACATTCAAAATGTATCCTGTATACATTCATTTACAGATGTAACTGTTCATAATTTACACTGCATTCCCATATATTTTCTTATACACTTGTAATTCAGTTACAAATTACATGACCATAGCTTTAGAAACTATAGATATATGTATTTCATGTTGAGTAATCAAAAATACTGTCTTAAAGAAAATTTTAAAAATGACCCTGATGTTAACTTTTGCTGAAAGTTGGACTGCATTCATAATGTCGTTTAAGCAGGAAATCTACACAGTAAATTTTGCAGTGTTAAATCAACACTTAGAGAGTTAATTTGGAGACAATGGGACCAAATACACTCTAGAAGAAGTTAAATAAACTCTCTAAGTGTTGATTTAACACTGCAAAATTTACTGTGTACTCTTAATAAGTTGGGGGGTATTTTTTAGTTGGTAACCGTTATTTCACCTCCGCCAAGAAGGTTATATTTTCACTAGATTTTTCAGTAACATTACTCAAAACGTTGTAGATGGATTTTGACAACATTTACATTTACAGTAATATACATTTTCAAAGTGATCCAAAATGCAGGATATCTTTCTCCCACGAGACACAATGCAAAGCAGTGCGACGCGAGACACATTTTGAAAGTTCACTGCGGGCACATTGCGGGGACAGGGAGTGTAAACTGTCTTCGAGCTCGAATATTGACAGTTAATCACCGTTAAAAAAAACTGTTTACTGATTTTGTACTGGTTAAACTAACCTGAACCATTTTTATGACTTTACCTACTTTCATTGTTATTTATTTTAGCTAATTCACTGCGATACGCTGTCAAATACTATATATAATTTACAAAGGTAAATGTGAGCACTAGTTTTAAGTTTACCTGGATAATATAGGTTACATAATTCAAACAGACTAAAATGTATCTTTTAAAAAAATAAAAAAAAAAGTAAAACTAACCTTACAAGTGGTCAAATGTACTTTCTAAAATGCCATATAATATTTTATATCAGATTAAATTAACTGATATTTAAGTAGGTAATAGTAACAGGTTTTAATTGTAGATATTCGACACTTTTTCAATAACTTTTTTTTTTATTAACTAAGTGTACCTCCTGCTGAAATGACATTATAGATGCAGTATAATGTTCATAACTGTTGTTGGAAGAAGCTAACACGTATTGTGTTGGTGTTTTACTCTGTTACTGACTCCTAACGTGAAGATTTGGAGGGATTTAAATGAAGACAATCTTAAAAACATATTCCTGTAGGATAAAATTAGCTTAACTGAGCAACTAGCGTTGTTCTTCTTTCATGTTTGTGAATAGCATTTCAGGATAAAAGCTAATGTTAAGCCCTAGTTATCCAACAACTGTTAGCGAGTGAAACGCTAGTTACTCCATAAAAACAACATTCAGAGCTAATGGTAGTAAATATTAACATAACATAATTAACTTGTGTTCGTTTTTAACACATCCAGAAACTCACCTGACACTCTTTGTTTGTCCGGCTGAATTCTGGTTGATTTTCTGGCTTCTTCTCAATGTTTATTTGATTTTTCTGTGCCTCCACAAACGTTAGTTTAAAAGTTTCGTACTTTCGATGCAAACCTGCACTAGCAAAAAAAAAAAAAAAAAAAAAAAAAAAAAAAAAAAAAAAGAAAGAAAGAAAAACAATAAGGACATAAATGAATGAAATGATTCTTTAAAAGCCTACATATAATTTAAGAAAAAAAATAATTTAGAAAATAGTTAAAGCCAAAATTGCTCTGATCAGAATTAAAGATGTAGTTTACCATTGCATACTATATCTTGTTTAATCTTTTTCCTTTTATTATACTTTAACTACTTGAATGGGGAATGGGTTTTGTATCTGTTGACTTTTATATACTATATATATATATATATATATATATATATATATATATATATATATATATATATATATATATATATATATATATATATATATATATATATATATATATATATATATATATATATATATATATATATATATATATATATATATATATATACCTTGTCATGTTGAATGCAGAATTAGGTGGCAAAAAATATTACCTTTGGACCATTACCTGTTTCCTGGTAGTCCATGTGGAAAACGGCAAGTCTTGTCCTGTATTATTTATTATATTTTCATAATTTAAGTATTTCTTTCAGGTTTTTGTTTCCCTATCTGCCCAATAACAAATATAGATTTTTTTCCCCTTCTCTGTAGTGAATGTGTTTATAGTTTGGTCACTGTTATGTGTTATCTCTAAAAATGCTGAAATGAGCTCGAATTGAAGTGTTTTTATTGTTACATTAAGTTTCTGCAGGATTCAAAAAGCACCAAAATCACATATATAGTCACATTTTATACTTTTATGAACATGATGAAAATATAATGCAACAATAAAATCAACAGTTAGCTTCACTTACATCAATCGTTCATTAAAAGGACATTTTTTTGAAAAACACATTTTCACATCTTCTTTTTCTGTTCCTATGTGAACAGATAGAAAAACCACAACCTTCACATGCCACATGTGCACCACAGTGCTGTGGTGCACAGTCACATTTACGAAAGAAAGAAAGAAAGAAAGAAAGAAAGAAAGAAAGAGAAAGAAAGAAAGAAAGAAAGAAAGAAAGAAAGAAAGAAAGAAAGAAAGAAAGAAAGAAGAAGAAAGAAAGAAGGAAAGAAAGAAAGAAAGAAAGAAAGAAAGAAAGGAAGAAAGAAAGGAAGAAAGAAAGAAAGAAAGAAAGAAAGAAAGAAAGAAAGAAAGAAAGAAAGAAAGAAAGAAAGAAAGAAAGAAAGAAAGAAAGAAAACAGGTCCCGCAACTTTCAATTGATCTCTGAGGTTTGAATCCAGAAACAAAACAAACTGAAAACTGCTCTTTCATCTCCATCTCTCCTATAAAAGGATGATTAGTGAAGTGTAAAAGCATCTTGGATCAAGAGTTAATTCTCTCTGGACTCCTTGAAGCTGCACCATGTTTCAAGGGCTTTTGTTGATCCAAATCATGAGTAGATGGTGTTGGATCAGGAGTACAGACTCCAGTAGATGGTGTTGAAGAGCAGGTAGGATAGTGGGAACGCCAGACGGGAGTAGGAATCGATCATGTAGCTGTTGCTGACCAGCAGGTCCACGTTCTCACGCACTGACCGCTGCCGACGCAGGCGGGTTCCCTCCCTGGGCCGGATGTCTTGGTTTTGCGTTGGCGTGGTAAGAGGGTCAGGAGTCAGTGATGGTGCCAGCCGAGGGAATGGGGTCAGCTCAATGTCATTGTCATGGAAACAGCCATCGAATGCCATGGCCTGGCTGGCGTTGTACGAAGATGGAAGCTGAAAATCAGAACATGCAGTGTTTATACTGTATTCTACAGATTGGGTGATAGATTTATTCAGGCCGTAACAGTATACTGTATGTATTTGTACCGAACCATTGAAAACATCCCTTCGGTTTGGTACAGCCCGATACCGAAGGAATATAGTCAGTTTGTATATATTTTTACATGTATAGAAAAATTACTTGAGGTCGAACACCAGTTTACCGGTACTTCCGCATATATGTCCATGATGCGGTAATGATTGGCTCAGAATGCTGAAGAAGAAAATAGTTTTGCATTTTGTTTCCATACTGTACTGAGAATAAACCGAACCGTGAATTCAAAACCGAGGTGCATACTGAACTGTGATTGTTGTATACCGTTACACCCCTAATAGTTACTCATTAAGCAGTAATTCTCAAGAGGTTTTGGGACCCACTTCTTCCTCTTTTGATTTTGATTTGAATGATTTATTTCGAACATGTGCAGAATGCAACAATAATCAAAACAACAATAATCAAAACAACAACAATAATAATAATAATAATAATAATAATAATAATAATAATAATAATAATAATAATAATAATAATATAATAATAATAATAATAACAATAATAATAATAATAATACACAATGACATGTCCGAAAAGGAGTAGGATGAAGCATAAGCTTATTTAATCCTACCCCTTCTTCACTTCCCCAATAACCCGAATTCATCTTATAGCAATATAGTGTATAGTACAAAAATTATGATAATAATAACAATAATAATAATAATAATAATAATAATAATAATAATAATAATAATAATAATAATAATAATAATAATAATAATAATAATAATAATAATAATAATAATAATAATAAATAATTGAAGTACTAAACATATAAATATATACAAAAAAACAAAACAGAACACAAAAAAACCCCAAAGAAACAAAAAACAACAACAAATGAGCCGTTAGGAAAGTTTTTTTTGTTTTGTTTTTTGTTTTGTTTTTGTTTTTTAAAATTTGTCTGCATTTTGTTCTTATTTTAATAATTTTTTTTTTAATTTAATTTTTTATTTTTTTTTAACCCCACAGAGTCAATATTGCTTGAGTTAAATGCATATTCCAGTCTTGCAGCCAAATACTCCAATATTTAGTGCATGTGTGTGACCATCATCGGTCCTCCCTGAAAGCTGAGCAGACATCACCCATTAGAACTCTCCCTTACAAGCCAGGGAGGGCAGTGCTACACCTCAGTGATGTGTGGAGGAAACAAAGACTGGACAGGACGGACAGGATGAACGGGGACAAAAACCAACAGGCAGTGCTACTGTAATTAAAGACTGCACGGTGATGTGCCACTCCCAACCACCAACTGTCCATCAGTAAAAACAAATAAATAAATAGATCACAAAAAGAGGAGAAAAGTACAAAATAGAATGCAATGTAATAGAATAGGCCAGAAGAGGACACCAGTGCAGAAGAGAATGAGTTTAGGGTAGAGATTGTAGAGAGATTCTCAGCACATTCTGACGAGTCCCATCATTCGCTGAAATGGGACTCGGCAGTAGCTGGCAAGACCTGATCAAACATGCAAGTGTGAAAGACCCCGAAGCCCAGAACAGCAATCACGACAAGGCAGGGCCAAGCCAACAAGGCAACCCCATCCCGGGCCGTAGGGGCCACAGGACGCCACTCCCAGAGAGCCACCGGGGCAACTGTGAACGACACAAACCCGAGAACAAGAGGGAGCAGCTACAGACCCCCCCAGCGCACCAAGACCGACCCAGGTCTTGGACCCAGATGAATGAGAGAGCATGGTAATCAGGTACCGTGGCCTGGATCAGGGTCAGGGTTATTTGTATATATATATATATATATATATATATATATATATATATATATATATATATATATATATATATATATATATATATATATATATATATATATATATATATATATATATATATATATATATATATATATCATCTTGACACAGTAAGAGTCATTGTCAGGTAATTACTGAGATCCCTGTCATAATACAACAATACTCTGTTAAATATCATTACTGTAAATGTGGCTCATTATCGAGACCCATGCCAGCAAGTTAGAGAAGAAAAAAAGCAGTGGAATGTAAATGATGGAATTCCTGGTATATCTATGTTCTTTTCCCTTTCCCTTTATAAAACATAAGACTGCATATTTAGTAGTGACATTGTTTTTTCCTATTTGTTTTCTCATTTTAGGATCCATGGGTTTTGGTTTCAGATATGATGTCACTCGGCCACTAGAGGGAGACATTGTGAAAACTATGAACTACTGCCTCCTTTTCCTCAGTCACTGTAATATTCAGTCTATAGTTTGGACCCACCTTCCCCCTCTTCATCTTCCTCATCTCCTCCAGGGTGGTGCAGTAGTTGACAGCAGCGTATTCAATGACAGACAGGAAGACAAACAGGAAACTGGTCCACAGGTAGATGTCCACTGCTTTCACATATGACACCTGGACAACATACACACACCAGTAACGCTCACATGGCATCTTTCTTCCATTTCTAAGTCTTGAGATAAGACAAATAAACTTGAGGAAACATGCGATATAGGAAAAAAAAACACACAAAACACTACAATTACATCTCTATGAATCAATCAAGCTACAATTTACATGCAGTAACTAGTACATCACTACTTCAAACATGTATTTGAATCAATTTAAAATATTAATCTTTTTTTTTTAACATTTTGCCTATTTCCAGGGCAACAACAGGTTAATGGGTGATGATAAATGAAAGTGTTTTGAGTGTTGTAATTCTGCATGAATATTCATGCAAAAGCAAACATCAGTATTTCAGATGGAATGATGAGGAGTTGGATGACATATATCGCAGCTACAGTAAACCTTTGTCACAGATATCTGCAAGTGGTACAGTAGCTTATGAATAGTAGAATTTAAAATCAGAACCAGGTAATTATGTTAGTAAATTGGAACCAAAAGCATATTTTACATAAAGGGTAGGTGTCAAAATCACAGGTTACACTAGTCCTGTACAAATAGGGCTTATATTGTCTATACTGAAGTAAAAAAGACATGTTAAACATATGTCACAGAATTCATGCTAAATTCAATAAGGTGTTACATTTCACCTACTTATGTTGTAACATTCAAGATATTAAAGACATCAAACATTAATATCCTATTAAATACAGTTTGATTAAAGGTACCCAATCCATATTTTGTGCATACATTAATGCTGAAAGTGATATTATTGTTTTTATGGTAAATGCAACATACCTTTAAATTATAGGGGACATTTATATGTAATTCGTAATGTCTCATAACTTTTATTCAAGAAATATTACTACCACAGTATTGTTACTACATGAAATATAAATATCAAATTATAAAGATGTTGCTCTGAAGCACACATTCTTTAGTTTTTTCAGCATAAAATATTTGGATTTTACATAAAGACTTTTTTTCTTTCTTTTCTTTTTTTTTTTTTTTACCTTTGAACACCTGCTGAAATTAGATACATCTTTCATGAAGAGTTCAGAAATAATAAGTGTTGATCTCTGCCATTTTTACAGTAAAATCAGCCCCAAAACCCCTAAAAAAATCTAAAAAATTAATGAAGATTGAAAATTCCTATGGCATTTACCAGGAATAATAATGTCATTGTCTGAAAGTATGTCATAGTCAACTGAACATTTTCAGAAGGTTGGTGGTTTGAGGTGGTTACCCTTCTGTGGTTTGACACACCTGTGTAACCCTTTTTCATCTATGTTCTTTGAAAGTCTTACACCTGCATGGAACTACTTTTATTTAACTACCAGTCAGACGTATTACATTTCAAAGGTAACCTGAACATCACTGCTGACACACATCGTGAAAAGTTGTGATCTGACACTGATACTTGAGCTTAAACAAAGCCAGCTCTTACCTGAGGCATAGAGGAAGATACTCCTGTGATGATGGTGGACATAGTGAGCACCGTGGTTATACCTGCACACAACAACAATGACAGCTGTGTCTATGTCACACAACATTCATGTCTTCTACTACAAGATATAAGACCACCAAAGCACTGCAAAAATAAAAAATAAAAATCTAACAAAATCAATACGTTCTATTTTTCATATATTATTTGGTTTTATTTCAACTGGTGGAGAAGATATAAAAAACTAGAATTACAAAAATAAGAAAAAAAAAATAGAATCCTCCTTTTCTCAGCTGTTACTGTTATAAAATCTTCTCATGATATTAAACATTAGTGATCAATCTGACACAAATGTACTTATAGATTTGTCACCCTAATTGTTTTAAATGATTATTTATAATGGATTGGGCAAATTTTCACCTGTTGTTTACTGTACAAATAACATTCAAATATTGTACTGTACCTGAGAAAAGAGATCAAACAGGATAAACAGCTTAAAAGAATTAAAAGAATGAAATGAACAGCATGTACAGGGCAAAAAAATATATAACATACACAACATAACACCTCATTTCATAACCAGTTAAACTCAAAGGAAATGTTCTATTGTGGTATAAAACTATTAACCCTTTAACGCCTGAGACTTTAATAGTTCCAGTCAAAAATTCATAAAATAAGTAACAAAATGGACAATAGCAGCCAAAAAAATGCTGAATGAAACCAGCAAAATAATAAGTAACATGAACAAAATAAGACACAAATGGCACAAAAGTGAAGAAAAATGAAAAAATACAATATTAAATGTAGAAATATAAAACAAAATAGGGAACAAAATTAACAAAAACAAATATATAATATATAAAAAAATAAATATTTTTAAAAAAATAATGTAACTTAGTTTAAATAAACTAAAATGAAGAGTAAATAAATAAATAATATTGTAATTTAGTTGCAGTAGTTTCAAATTCAAATCACAGTAAAAAAAAAAAAAAAAAAAAAAAATTCATGATATTGAAACTAAACCATCCATTTTGAATGCATCATTACTGACGCATCAGGGGTTAAAGGGTTAAAAGTGATACTGCTGATTGAATTTAGTCTCAGTATAAAACATGACATAGTGAACATTAACATTAACTCTATATGCTACTGAGTTTGTGACTCCAGAGGGTTTGAGTTCCTGCGTATGTGTTCAAATATGAATATACGATATACTGCATCTTACCAAGAGAAACACGGGCTGGAACAGCCCTGCGGTCGATCCAGAATGACACCCAAGAGAGAACCACCATCAGCATGGTGGGAAAGTACGTCTGGAGCATGAAGAAGAAGATGTGCCGCCTCAGGATGAAGTTAATGAACAGACGATTGTACCAACCTGCACCAAACACAAAGACACAGTGTGTTATTATCAGAGCTTTAGTGATGTTACTGAGGCCTTAAATACATGATGAAGTAAACTGGGTATGTACTAAAATGAATATTTACTGCTCAAGTTCAAGGGGTTTAATGTTTACTTCAAAATATACAAATTACAATAACAAATATATACTTATACACTCTTAGTAGTAGCACAAAAATATAGTAGTAGTAGAAGCAGTAACTATTCATAGTACCAGCAGTAGTAGTAGTAATAATAATAGTAGTAGTAGTAGTAGTGGCAGTACTTAACTAGCAGCAGAGTAGTAGTTACAGTAGTTGCAGTAGTAGCAGTGGAAGTAGTAGCAGTAATAGTAGTATTAGTAGTAAGAGTGGTAGCAGTAGTGGTAGTAGTAGTAGTAGTAGTAGTAGTGGTAGCAGTAGTAGTAGTAGTAGTAGTGGTAGCAGGAGTAGTAGTAGTAGTATTAGTAGCAGTAGTGGTAGTAGTAGTAGTGGTAGCAGTAGTAGTAGTATTAGTAGCAGTTGTGGTATTAGTAGTAGTAGTGGTAGCAGTAGTAGTAGTAGTAGTAGTATTAGTAGCAGTAGTGGTATTAGTAGTAGTAGTGGTAGCAGTAGTAGTTGTAGTAGTAGTAGCAGTAGTAGTAGTAGTAGCAGTAGTAGTAGTAGTAGTGGTAGCAGTAGTAGTAGTAGTAGCAGTAGTAGTAATAGTAGTGGTAGCAGTAGTAGTAGTAGTAGCAGTAGTAGTAGTAGTAGCAGTAGTAGTAGTAGTAGTGGTAGCAGTAGTAGTAGTAGTAGCAGTAGTAGTAATAGTAGTGGTAGCAGTAGTAGTAGTGGTAGCAGTAGTAGTAGTAGTAGTAGTATTAGTAGCAGTAGTGGTATTAGTAGTAGTAGTGGTAGCAGTAGTAGTTGTAGTAGTAGTAGCAGTAGTAGTAGTAGTAGCAGTAGTAGTAGTAGTAGTGGTAGCAGTAGTAGTAGTAGTAGCAGTAGTAGTAATAGTAGTGGTAGCAGTAGTAGTAGTAATAGCAGTAGCAGAAAATACAGCTGTAGAAGCAGACAGTAATCATAGTAATGATAGAAGAACAGTAGGTACATGTTGCCTCTGTCCCAAAACATATACAGATACAAACATATATGTAGGTGTCGCTCCCTCATTCTTTTGTTAAAAACACACGAACCTGTGGAACTGTAGAACGCCAGTCCACTGGAGGCGTGGAAATGTTCAATGAAGAACTGAGACAGGACGATCTCATCCGTTCTCAGAGAGTCATTCCCGTTTTTCCAGTAAAGCATCAAATCATTTTCATTATAGGCATCTACGAGAAGAGAACCATTCAGTGAGAGTGAAAACATGACAACTGATGACTCACAGATGTCTTTATTAATGTAATGTTATTATTGTAATCAGTCTATGTGTGTGTGTGTGTGTGTGTGTGTGTGTGTGTGTGTGTGTGTGTGCGCCCACAGAGACATATCATGCTATAACTCAATTAATACTTGAGATATCACCATAGAATTACATGGACATATACATATAGCTAATGCACATCAGATGCAATGATCCATTTGAGTAAAGGTCAAAGGTCAAGGTCACAATTAACAAAAAAGGTCAAAATCACATTATTATGACCCTCCGTTCTGTGACCCTCAAGAACAGAGGGTCACAGAACTTTCAGATTGGTACCAAACCATGCGGAAGGAACATTTCTACAATTTCTATAGTTGGTGTTATCACCTACGACCAACAGTTTTGGAGATCTCTGGAGGTCAAAGGTGACATGTCACAAAATTAACTTCTGTAACACTGTTTGTGTGTGTCAAACATAGACGTATCACACTGTAACTTAATCAATACTGGATATATTATCATAATATTACACGCACTGATGCATATATACATATAACGAAGTTATTAATATTGCAAAAAGGCCAAAGGTCAAGGTCGCATTTAGCAGAAAGGTCAAAATCACATTATTGGCTCTAACTCAAGAACAGGTTGTCATAGAAACTTGAAATTGGCACAAAATAGGAGTGAGATTAGGCATTATCTGAATACATGTTATCATCTGTGTTGGGTTTGTTACACCCCAGTGTTGTTGTGTGTGTGAGGGTCTTACAGCTCTCCAGTTCCAGGGAACAGTTTTGTGTGTCCAGTGGAAAACTGCTGAAGTCCATGGAACACAGCGCCGTCACCGTCACCCTAAAAACACACCAGTGCAGATACCACTCACTAGGTTCTATCATGATTACACCTCACAGTGGAAACCAGTTTAGTTTTTTTCCTTTATTTTAATAATTATTTAATGATCTTAATCTCTTAAATTTTAATTATATATTTCAGTATTACCTGAGTATAAAAAGCACAACATGAATATATTTAATTTATCTCAGAGCCCCTTCTTTTATCATTTATGTTTTATAATTTTATTTATTGGTTTGGCATGTGAAATATCCAACTCCATCTCTATATGTGATGAAACAGTAAATTAAAAAAAAATTTATATTTCTGTAGTCTTTTATACTTTTTTTTTAACTTTAAACTCTGGACAGCATCAGGTAAAATTAACAAAATTATAACAGTAACAGCTAATCTAACCAGAGGCACCACCTGACAGAAAGAGGGGTTGTAATTTGTGGTTTGTTGGTGGAAATAAGAAAAACTGTCATAAAATAAACAAACAAACAATAAAACCCACAATAAACTATGCAAAACAACAGTTCAATTTGCACATGGGTGTCAACTATCATTTTGTCAATTATTTCAGGTCATGCCAAGTTTTGCAGATTTTATAAATATCTCATAATATCCAAAGAGCTAAATTGAAATAAAAAGAAAATTAAGATCAAAGTAAAATAAACATAATAGAGAATCCAAAGCTGTGGTGGTGATGGTTGATTAAAAAAAAAAAAAAAAGATGTTTTTTTGTTTTTGTTTTTTGGAAATATCGTTTCCTAAATTTAAAAAAACGTCCCATTCTTTCCTGTTTGTGCCACAGTAACACAAAGATGCAGTATTTCATTATCCATGAGCTGCAGTGTGGCTTTTATCCTGTGCTTTTAAAAGTTGTACCTCACACTGTAGAGGATGTTACCATCGGGGTAAACACGCAGCATTATGTTCTCCATGGTGGTGTCGTGGATGAAGGAGCGTTTGGAGTGAACAAAGAACACATCTGGGACCCAGATCTTTTTAACCAGGCGTGAGTCAAACGTCCTGCTCTGGTTATTACGAGATGGAAACGACAGACGTTCATCTTTCCAGTAGTGACGCAGATACAGGGTCATGGTGAAGTCCTGGACAGAAAGAACAGTCACACCAGGTGTAAGTTCTTATTTATTTAGAATTATATATTTGGAAAATATTGTTTATTTATCAGTTAAGCAAAAAAGAAAATGAAAATGATCTTGGTAAGATTTCTTTAAATAATATTTTCAAGCTCTATTGTCTAAAAATACGTTCTTTATATCTCACTGATAAATTCCTCTATCTTGGAAAAAAAATATAAAATAGTTATATTTTATAACACGATCAACTCAGTGATACTGTACATAACCCAAAACCAAAGAGTACTCTATTTGTCTTTGTTGGATATTTTAGCATTTAAACTGCAGTTTAAATATAAGTCAAAAGTCAAGTCTGAATTAGCATCAGAAAAGAAACACAAACATAAATGAGAACAAGGAGGAGAACAAGGCAGACAACAGATCAATTAGACTGATCGCATTTACTCTGAATCTGTCTTGTCTTGTTCCTCTTTTACTGAAAAAAAGGGATGCCCTAATTTACATGGTTCCTGTTAGTCTAACATTGGACACATACAATGGTTAGTTAAGGATTTTCTCAAATAACAGTGACGTCTCAGAAATTCCCAAAGTGTCAAAGCACAGAGGATACTGTTTAAAAAAGCATGTTGAAAACTCAACACAATTTAAGAGTTAATAATTCGTCAAAGGTAAAAGGCAGTGGGTAAATAAAAGTTATATTAACTTTAGTCTCTGTAAGCAAAACTAGAATGACTATTGACTTTCAGCTGCTGTCATTGAACAGGTTTGTAAAACACTCTCGCCGAGCTAAGACTTATACATTAAAAATGATAACATTGCTTTAACACTTTAATATGTCAATCATATTATAATTTTCCCACTACATCTCTTTAGGTGTTTTTGTTTTATTTTAAGTGTTTGGACTAGGAATGAGAAATATACACTTGGTAAAATTTTGATTTTTGCAGTGCAGTAATGTTATATAATATAATAAATGCTCACCATGTTGACCTCTGAGATGCTATCGATGCTTTCCACTTGTACGTCAATACCAACAGGGATGGCAGAACCTAAAAAAAAAATCAGCAAATAAAACATAATTGACAGAAAATTAAATAAAACTAACTGAATACAAAAATCAAAAAAATTTTGTTTACATTTTTCTCATTGAACTGCAATACAGCAACATCAAACTACGCACAATTGCATAAAAAGAAATGGCACCTATAACATATTTTATTCAATAAAGTATTCAATAAAGAAAATAGTAATATTAACCCATAAAGACCCAGTGCTACTTTTGTGGCAGTTCTCAAATGACTCTTTTCACATATTTAACATTTCTTAAGTGATTTGACCCTCTGTATCTTTGCATGTTTCCAGTAAAAATCAAGTATCTTCCAATAATTCACCCATTATCAGGCAAATAAGTATGTTTGGTCATTTCTTCAAACATTAAAAATGGGGCCAATCCTTTGGCTCGGTGAGGGCCAGAAGCTTGTTGGTTTTTAGAAAAAAAAATGCAGTGATTGAGAGAAATTTCATGGACATTTTGAAGCTAAAAATAATGAATTTGAGTGATTTTTGTCAGTTGAAAACCTCATAACAATTATTTTATTGCATGTGTTTAAGTTTAGCAAGTGCTGCTCAGGTGTTTTATGGTAAGAAGAAGATGACAATGTCCAATAACACAATAAGGTTGAAATTTTTAATTTCAGACAGTTTTAATAAGTGCCTTATAAAGGGTTAATGTACTGATCATATAGAAGCTCAGATTAAACTTGAGGGTTATGTAAAAAAAACCAAAAAACTTTTCAGTCAAATAAATCAATAACTGAACATAAAACAAGTGTCTCTGATTGCTGTTATTGATAAAACTCCATTGATTTTACTGGTGAATTAATGATGTAGAAGATGATGATGTTTCCATGGTAACTATGGAGTTTCTAAACGTCCAAATGGTGACCATGAAAAGATGATAAACTGTATTTTACACCATTTATTTATATGTATAGGATTAGTGAATCACCAACAGTATATTTTAGATCAGTAGATGGTTTTGGTCACTGGTGGACAGTTGGGTCTTTTTGGATACAAAATGTCCCACGTTATCATTGATACTCATAGTAAAAACTACCAGTATGTAATTAACTCACAATACCTCATCAATTTTAAAGTTATTTCTGTTGAACAGCCAAAGCCACATCCTGTTTCCATCTGTCTTCCCTCTGTCCCCCTCTGTCCCCCTCCATCTACCTCATTAGAAGCTTAAGCTCATTTCACAGCTAAACCTGAACAACCTGAGTGTGCACACAGTGCCGAAATAGCACAAATCCCTAAAAACATGCTCCAATCACAGCCATTCGCTATTTGTTTTCGTCATGTTTGTCTAACCCTTAACCATGTTGGCTTATTTTATAAAAAAAATCAACTAATTTTAGGATTTCCTCACCACTGCAGCCTGCAGGATCAAAAGCTCATTCTAAACGTGACCACAAATGTCACTAGAGGAGGCTTGAGCATTCTTACCAAACTGAGTCTGCAGCAAAGACAGCTTCTCAGCCTGTTTAGGGTTAGGGGTTAAGGTTAGTCTCCTCAGCCTGTTTTGTTTATTTGCACTAAAGCACGGCTAGGCTATCCATCTGCTATAATCTCTTTAAATTTGTCAGGTATAAAGAAAGTACTCATACTCTTGTACTCATACTCATTCTCGTCGTCTTTCACTTTTTAATGTCGGAAAGTGGTATCAAAAAAGTCTAAATTTTTAACAAAGAAAACAAAGAAGGAATAGGAAGAGAAATAGGAAAGTGAACATCATGAATGAATTACCTCAGGAGAACCTTTACTCATCCAAAGACGTCAGAGGTAGTTCTTAAACGTTGTGGTTTTAATGTCTTTAAAACCTACACAATATTACGTAACCAAATGCAATATTTGCTGATATCACTCAGGTTAGCTAGCGGATGCCTCTTCAGATGGAAGTGAATGACGCTTGTGTTTTTCTTGTATTTTAAATTGGACTTATATTGCATATTGTGCACGTCACTGTGCTATTTTGTTTTGTCAGACCCACCACCCCTGTTTTACCTGCAGCAGCCATGTCTTCTCTTGTTTAGGTCTGACTGGTCTGTGTTTACACGCCGAGGGAGAGAAAGAATAACATGCCACTTGTTGACTTCTCTAAATATAAGTCGACTTGTGCTTCAGGAGTCGACATGTCGACTAGTCAACGTTTCTGTTAATGTCCTAGTTGTGACCTCTGTCTCGACTAGGGGTCTTCACTGTCCTGCTTTGACTCACCTGATTCAAAGCAGTGGGTCATTATCAGGCTTCAGCAGAGCTTGATAACGAGTTAATCATTTGAATCAGGCGTGTTGGAGCAGAGTGACATCTAAAACATGCAGGACAGTGTGGCTTGAGGTCTGGAGTTGAAGACCCCTCGTCTAGACCATTATGACCTCTGTCTACACTGTTGTGGCCTCTGTCTGGACATGGTTTACCCGCTTACATTCCTGTTTTCACCCGCACCAATGACAAACACAAAAGTGTGTGTGTGTGTGTGTGCGCACAGAAGTGTGTTGTTTGAGTTTAAAGTGGTGGGATGTAAAGTGTATTAATTCCACTTGAGTGTCAGCCGCTCAATAAACACTTTATTTAATGAAGTTCCTGCGACAACGCGGACCATAAAGCTTCCATTGCAGCCCCACTTTGTCTCCACCTGTCTCATAAATAACCACCAACCTTTAATGTAACCCTGACGACTGTGGTTGGTGGGAAAAGCCCAAAACGCAAGGTCACTCACTGAGCCTCCCTCTCCTTCCTTTTCCCACATCACACCCACTCAGAGTATGTTTAAAAATGAGGAGGTACTTCATAGACACATGTGCACGATGTTTATTTGACTGACTGGATTTTTTTTCGAGGCGTAACAAATATACTATTAACAAGTGCTTGGTCTTTACCCTTCTGTTTACTTGTGTTTTTTCTGTTTTATGGCCTGACTATGCCCTAGAGAAGATCCGTTAAATGGTTGATGAGTCATTTATTACTTTAATTGCACAGTGAAGGAGGCACATCTGAGTGGTATTGGGATGGGTTCTTTTCAAATGTATTACCTATTAAATAACAGAAGACAGTTTTAAATGTACTGTGTAACATATTCTGTTAGAACATTTTGGATCTGCACCAAATGCAGATATTTTACCCAACAGATATTTTCTCTACATTTGGAGCTAGCGGTCACAGGTACAGTATGCTACGCTTTAACGCATAAAAACTGAGAATTGGAAAAGCTGCTGCTTGTGTGTAATTGTGTGTTGAGGGAAAACAACACAATTAGAAAACGATGGCGTCAAACCCCTTATTGCTCATGTCTGTGATTACTTTGTGTAATGAAGCTGCATATGGAACATCAAGGTCAAACATCAGGGGTATGAACCAGTGCATGATCTGCAGGAGGTGGAGGTCAGCACAGATGAGGCAGAGCAGAGCAGCATTATAGTTAAATCTACATCATGTAAAGAATAAACCTCAAAATCACTTATGGACACTGATGTGTAGAAGTGAACATGCCGTTGCTGCTCATGTTCAAAACTCCACCAATGCAGATCAGCCCCCCCCCCAAGTTACGTAAATGAATGATAGGTTTCACTTCTGTGAAATAGTGGTCTACTCTGACCTACCAAATCAAAGCAACCCCCTCCCCCAAACACCACCCAAATGTAATAATTTTTTTTCTTTGTGTTAACATTTCCTGAAATTTTCATCTAAATCCATCCATAACTTTTTGAGTTATCTTGCTAACAGACAGACAAACAGACAGATGAAACATAACTGTGGTCTATACTCAGGTCTACCAGGACATTCCGGTGTGGGGGGGGGGGGGGGGGGGGGGGGGGGGGGGGGGGGGGGGGGTGAGTGGCTGAAAGCTCTGGACCTCATGGTGGTCAAGTGGGAGGATGAGTTGCATAGATCAAGACGAGGTAAGAATGTGAGTGTAAATGTTCATGTGAATTGCCAACTATGTTTACATGCACATATATTTACCTTTTGACCTTATTCTGACAGACAAAAGTAAAATAAAAAAGCAGTCTATATGCCTCATGAAAATGATTTCCATATTAGTAATACTCTTAATGTGCAGTCCTTCATTTATAAGAAGATTTTCCACTGGTGACAGACATCAGACTGTCTTTTCTCTTTCTTCAAACACCTTCAAACTAAAACATCATTCTTTCTACATGTGGTCATGTCCATAAACCTGCTTACATCCTGTTTTATAATATTAAACAATAGGTGAGTTTCTTTTTCCACCCTGAAACGTGGACTTTTATTTGGATCTTTGTCTTTACACCAGTTGACTGTACTGTAAATACAGGTAAACCAGTGTAACGTCAGCATAACACACGTCCTAATCTGAATATGTTCCAGTCAGAAAAAGATATAATTCAGAATATCCAAATAGAATATACAACACCAACAAATTCTGAATAATATTATGTGTGTAAATCTACTCATATTTCAGAACTGGACAATTAATCAAATCATTATTGCAGTATACTGTAAACCTGTGGGATAACATTAGACTGTAATAAAGGATCTGATAATATTCTGGTTTCTACTTTTTAAAAAAATATGTTTCTTAGCAGATAATGTTTTTTTTTTTTAATATTTCAGTTGGAAATTATCTCTAATTGAAAATAATCAGTAATCAGTGTATTTTCCCTGATAACCAACGCACTGAACTCCAATCACCATCACAGTATTGTCCACAATAACACTAATAGTTTTGCAGCATATTGTGCCGCCCTAATGCATATGAGCAGCTGCTGTAAAGATTTAAGCTACTGGAAATACAAATGGAGTGTAATGACCCAATTTTTCCTTGACCTTTCATTTCCTACAATATGAAATTAGAGTGAAAGTAATGAAGAAAACATAGGAATTAACAGTTCTGTAGTTGGACATTTTGCTTTTGCTTACATGCTGAGATTAAACAAATAAAACGATTGC
The DNA here is from genome assembly GCA_020466265.1 of Siphamia tubifer. Classification (NCBI taxonomy): domain Eukaryota; kingdom Metazoa; phylum Chordata; class Actinopteri; order Kurtiformes; family Apogonidae; genus Siphamia; species Siphamia tubifer. The sequence continues at coordinate 17,769,417 of CM035802.1, forward strand.
ATAATAAAGAAATATAATAATAATAATAATAAATAGTTTCAACATTTTTGATTCATATAAACAACAATAACGTAAACTTACTATTGAATAAAACATGCTGCTTGATTTCTTACTGAACTCTATTTAACATATTGCCCTCATGATTACCATGAGGACAATATGGGTCTAATTTTGTTTGCATATAGTTTAAAGCTAAAATATTTGAATGCTTCATCATTCTGTTGTATTATTTAATTTTACTCATACATATTTTCATATTAAAAGAGTGATATTTAGCTTTTTTTTAATGGAATTAAACATTTTCAAACATGTAAATACACTGTTTGGGTCAGAATTCTTCATTAATTCACCTGCACAACTCCATTTTTAATCTTATTTCTGACTAATGACACTTCAAATATTGTTTTGAGCGCTGGCCCTTTAAATGTAAATGAGCCACTTCACACCCCACCCCTTCCAGGTTGTTGACTGTGCTGCCTGTGCAACTTATATTTATTATTACAACCAACTACTGAATATTTTAGGTAACCAGCTTAAAGTTTGGACATATTTTCAGTTTTTACAACTATCACTGCTGCTGATAAATGATTATGTTGAACTGTGAGAAATGTTCACCTGAAGTTTTGACCTTATTTGTGCAAATGTTGTGATGTAGCTAGTTATAAAATGGAAAAAAAAATAAAGTAGGAATTTCAACAGTTTTCAGAAATCCACTTAATTTTCACCAAAATTAATATAATGATAGTTTTGCAGCACCTTAGGGTAGGGTTAGGGTTTAAAATAAAAGCACCAAAGAGTAATAAAAGTGGATTTAAATAAATACGAGCCCTTTAAGGTCTACATAAAACCACTGCTTATTCTGGTTTTATTTTAATTTTAATTTTAATTTTTTACATCTGATCAAACTTTAGCTGTGACAGGAGATGTGCAGATTTTTTCTCCGATTTTATTCACATTTTCTAGAACCCTAAAATTAAAATGTTATGTCCTCATACTCGATAGAGGTAACAAGAAAAAGTGTGCAATTTCCACTGAATGAATATCTGAACCAAATTAACACAGCAGTGACATTTTTTTTTATTATGAAGAACTGTAGAGAAAAGCTTTGGATAAACTGTGGCAGAGTTTGAAACAAAGCTCTGATCCAGTTTGGTTTTCTTCTGACCACAAACATGTGGTGTCTTCACATTTCCAAAAATCAGTCGTTAAACATGAATGAAATTGTGATTTGATAATTATAATAATTATAATCTAACAATTAACATTTTTGGACTCATTGACATCGATTAACGGCACCACAACTATAAACAATGAATCTGTCACTGCTTCTAGATAGAACACAAGAAGAAATGTTTGCCAAGGTGATGCAACAACAAACGTAACTTTTCCATTTGCATTCGACAGTTGTTATCATACATGTCACTTTAGTCCTAACTATTTGTTTACATTCTTGCTTCCTGACATCTTTCGCTGAAACCGCTTTCCAATTATATCCAAGATAAAGAGGATTAAAGTAAAGAAATCAAACTATGGGCCGTTTCAGACAACTGACGTTCCCATGATTTTGATTTATGATGCAAAACATTACACAATACAAACATTATTTCCTCTCACCATCCAAAGCCATGCACTGATAGGACAGGTCTGCCTTGAAAAAGAGATCATTCATCTCAATGGGACACACCTAAGTAAATAAAGGTTAAATAAAAATGAAAGTGAAAGTCTGTTAAGACCAGAAAAAATTAAATCTGATATATTTAGAATAAAGGTGGTCTATTTTGAAAACAAGAATAAAGCAATATTTTAGTAAAATGTCCAATGGTTATGTAATGTGTAGTAATAAAGCCATTCATTATTAATCTTTTGTTGTTGTTGTTTTTTTTTACCCTAAATGACAACTTGGTTATTGTAGTATGGGTTGTTTTTGCAAAGACAATTATCACATTATTCCTGAAATACCAGAGTATATTTAGTCCTCAGTGTGGCTCAAATACTACACCAAGTTTTGCATCATTAACGTCATTGTTAATCTAAGTACAAATGACAAATTGACAGTCATACAGTCTCCAAAGTATTGACAGGAATATGACTATTTGTGCAGCTTGAACCTTTTTCTTCTTTTTTTGCTTTTATGATTTTACTTTTATTTTACAGAAAAGATAGGGACAGAAAGGGGAATGCATGCAACAAACTTAAACCATGTTTTTACATGTACTATTTATTTATATCTTGCATTAAATAAAACAGAAAAAAAACGCATCTGATGCTCTTTTTTCCAGTCCATCTTCATGACATTAATAGTTTAACCATTGACCATCAGTGCATCTGGTTTCTCTCAGCTCTACCACCTGTTTTCAGTCAAGGCCAAATGGTTAGAAAAAGTAGATGGGAAGTAACTTTTAGAATACGCATTGTTCTTTGTTCTGCATATGGACAAAAACAGCCATGGTTGTCAGAGGTGTAAAGTAACTAAGTAAAAGTACTTCATTACTGTACTTAAGTAGATTTTTTATGTATCTGTACTTTACTTGAGTATTTATTTTTCTGGCAACTTTTTACTTTCACTCCCTACATTTTTGTATAAATATCTGTACTTTATACTCTTTACATTCTGAGAATGAACAGTATGAAAAATAAGTCGCTGTGACTATATATATATTATAGTCACAGTTATGTCATAATTTTGACTTTTTATATCACAATTTTGACTATTTTTTTCTTAAAATTGTGCATTTTTATCTCACATTTAGAACTTTTTTTCAAATCTAATGACTTTTTATCTCAATTGTGACCCCCCTCCCCCCCATTTTTCCTAAATTTCCTGCCCATATCCACAAAACTGAGTAACTGTGACTCGATCAAACACATCTACACAGTAACTCACTTTTAAAGGCTTTATTTGAGATACTTTTTTAACTTTTCTGATTATTGATTATTGATTATTGCATTCATGACAAAAAAAAAACAGTTTTACTTTTTAGTTTTGTACTTTATTACAATTGAGAAGTTTAACTTTTTTACTTTTACTTAAGTAGAAGAGTTGAATCAGTACTTCTTACTTTTACCAGAGTATTTTTTCACACAAGTAGCTGTACTTCTACTTAAGTACAGAATGCGAGTACTTTTAACACCTCTGATGGTTGTTCAGGGAACACTGTGTATTGTTATATTAATTCTCTTGCTGCGGTCAGAATGTACGAGTCGATAACAGATAAAATGCTGTTCAGGTGTTCTTTCTTTTCTCATATGTTGATCCAGCTCAGCCTGTTTCGCCCACAGACAACACCTGAAAACAGCCTGAGGTGCAGCTACACACCTGTCTGTGCTGGTTTGTCTTGCATCTACAAACCCAGACTGTTCAGAACATTCTCTGCACAACACAAACAGTATCAGCAGGTTTTCTTCGTTGCTGTACAGATTGTCCAGCTTGTCCCTAAATCCAACTTTCACTCTGAAATATTGTAGATTTAGCTTAAAAACAGTTTTTTACATGACAATGTTGGCGGCTAAAGCTTTAAGGTCATATTTTTCTGCTCCCAAAATATTGTGTGCTCAGCGTTTCACAAGGCCCGGTTTAATCCCTGAACACGATGCTGCAGATGGATGAGTTCATGCAGTTTTAAGCAGCATAATGCAGCTTTTGTCCAAACGCTGTCAGGACTCTACAGGCTTTGATCTGAATCTCAATCAACTGAGGGACAACGGTGCGAGGTGGAGAAGGATTAAGAGGTGAGTTTGTGGGCAGCTTTTGGAGAAAATCCACGTCATACTCCTACACAATCCATACCAACACACTCTAATTAAAGCTCTGCTCCATCCACAGGCTGACGCAGCTGTAGGTTTCCAGCCTAAACACACATGCAGCCTCTACTTACTGGACCTTGAACACAACACATGTGCGGTTTGCATTGTTTAAGCTCATAATATATGCATCATCGCTAACCTTTCTGACGTCCCGTGGCTTCCTCTGAACCACAATGACAATGTATATGTAGTTCAGTCCAAATTCAGCCTCTGACACAGATACTGGACTCACTTGAAGGAGGGTTGTGATGTAAAGAAGGAGGTTCAGTGGTTCAGAAGAGGGGAATAAAACAAAAAAGACCCAGTTGATTATGAAGCAGGCTACCAACAATCTGAAAGTGTTTGACAATGAAATAATAAAAAAAAAAAAAGAATGAGAAAATATTGCAAAACTCCAGACTGCTTGTTTTAAAATGAGAAATATCACACAAGTGCTAATCACTGTCATATTTTCTGGAAATATATACATATGAAATCCTTCTGAGAAAGGCTTTTTGAAATAATTGTGGGTATTATGACTTTCACAGTTTCTAGGGAACCCTAGTTTTGTTGGTTTTTTTTTTAGCTGGGGCTACTACCTGGAGGTGTACAGTTGGATGAAAAAGTCTGGGCACCCTCTGAAATGTCATGATAATTTGCCTTAACTTTGTAAGAGAAGATCACAGCAACAAAATGTTATTCCTACAAAGATGAAGGCAGTGATTTATAGAACAAAATGCTTAGAGAAGCATCATAATAATACAAACTAGAATGTTCAAAAGTTTGTGGACCCTTTAAAATGCATTTATTTGAAGACATGTAGGAATTTACAGCTGACAGGTTTTAGCACAACACTGCTTTGATTAGCAGTGTTGTGATGAATTATTAGCAGTGATTAGCAGATTAACTGACCTTAAGTTACAGATACAGATGGAACAAATGGGTGGAAGAATACACAAGTAGAAACAAAAAGGTGGAACAAACACAGGTGGAACAAACACAGGTGGACACAGTGCTGTCTCTTGGTTCTTTCTCAGAGTGGACACATTAAGGCGTCTAAATGATTGTCCATTGACCCAAGAACTAAGACATTTCATTGTTATGAATTAGAAGGATAGAAGAAATGATGTGGAAGGTTTGGACTGTCTGTGTCTGTAGAACAGTCCATGTGAAGAATATGTCCACAGTCCACCCAAGAATGTTTGCAAGGCACAGATTGGAGGATGGTGAGAATGGTAACAGACAAGCCACAGACCACCTCCACAGAAGACAGACCAACTCCACAGAGACCAGACCACCTCCACAGAAGACAGACCACCTCCACAGAAGACAGACCACCTCCACAGAGACCAGACCACCTCCACAGAAGACAGACCACTTCCACGTAGTGCAGACCACCTCCACAGACCCCAGACCTCCTCCTACCTCCCCTACCTCACCAGACCACCTTCACCGACCACCTCCACAGACCCCAGACCTCCTCCTACCTCCCCTACCTCACCAGACCACCTTCACAGACCACCTCCACAGACCCCAGACCTCCTCCTACCTCCCCTACCTCACCAGACCACTTTCACAGACCACCTCCACAGACCCCAGACCTCCTCCTACCTCCCCTACCTCACCAGACCACCTTCACAGACCACCTTCACAGACCCCAGACCTCCTCCTACCTCCCCTACCTCACCAGACCACCTTCACAGAACACCTCCATAGAGCACAGACCACCTCCAAAGACCTACAAGAAGCTGTGTCTGTTGATGGTGGAGTTGTTCATACTTTCCAACATACTGTACTCTAGGAAAAGCTAGTTTGAATGGTGCTGCACAAAATGCCTGAGTGTTCCTGACAAGAAGAGTCCCATGAAGGATGAAAAACATCTGGACAAGCCAGAAGCATTTTAGAAAAAATACTGTGGTCAGATGAGACTAAGATAGAATTATTTGGTCACAACAAGAGGAGGTATGCATGTTAAAAAAAATAAATAAATAAAAAAACACACTGAATTCCATGAGAAGAACTTCTTTGGTAGAGGGTCTTTGATGTTGTGGGCTAACATAGGTACTGGGAACCTGGTTACAGTTCAGGGCCACATCAATTCCTTTCAATATCAGCAGATTCTTGAAAAGAATGTTTAGGAATCACACACAAAGTTGAAGCTACAGCTGACTTGGATTTTTCAGAAGGACAATGATCCAAAGCACTGTTCAAAATCCACCAAGGAATTCATGCAGAAGCAAAAATACAGTGTTCTGGAATGTTCATCCCAGTCCCCAGATCATGAAAAATGTATGGATTCATTTGAAGCAGACTATGGCTATAGGAAGAGTCTGTGGATGTGGGAGGAGTCTGTGGGAAGAGTCTGTGGATGTGGGAGGAGTCTTTGGGAAGAGTCTGTGGATGTGGGAGGAGTCTTTGGGAAGAGTCTGTGAATGTGGGAGGAGTCTGTGGATGTGGGAGGATTCTATGGATGTGGGAAGAGTCTGTGGATGTGGGAGGAGTCTGTGGATGTGGGAGGAGTCTGTGGGAAGAGTCTGTGAATGTGGGAGGAGTCTGTGGGGAGAGTCTGTGAATGTGGGAGGAGTCTGTGGATGTGGGAGGATTCTATGGATGTGGGAAGAGTCTGTGGATGTGGGAGGAGTCTGTGGATGTGGGAGGAGTCTGTGGGAAGAGTCTGTGAATGTGGGAGGAGTCTGTGGATGTGGGAGGATTCTATGGATGTGGGAAGAGTCTGTGGATGTGGGAGGAGTCTGTGGGAAGAGGCTGTGGATGTGGGAGGACTCTGTGGATCTACAGGACAGAGTGAACAGAGGTAATAGAGGACATCTATAGGACGGAGAAGTGGACTTTCACTGTCAGACTGGATTCAGACAAATTGACCAAATACTGGAAAATAATAAAAAGAGTTTATTTTGCTTGATGGCAGTAATGTGCTTATAGATCAATGTAGGGCCTTGGTTTCATCACATTTTAAATGTTCAATGTTCATCTTATTCAGAGGAAAATAATGGAATGCAAAATATACTTATTTCCTTTTTTATATGTTTTGGGTTGTTTTGTATATTTGTAATATTTTTGTCAATACTCCCCTGTTTTGATTTGTTGTTTTTTTGTACATATATACTTGTAGACATCATGTAAATGATGTAAAATGCAAAGATAATTCTGACTGAAAAAACAATTTTATAACTGCTTCCAAAAAATCCATTAGAAGGAACAGGTTGAAAATGGATGCATCCTGTGAGGATCAGTGACTAAAATAGAGGAAATTATCTCTATGAAAAGACTGACTTATGGCTTAAAGAACACACATAAAACCTGAGAGAAAATGACTGGACTATCAACAGATTTTGTGTTCAACCTGTGACTCCTAGTTTTTGTGTTGTATTGTGTTAATAAAACACAGACAAATAAATTATGAAAAAACAAGCATCACTTTCTGTTACTTCAATGTCAAATGTGATTTAAATTAATGCACCAAAAGGTGGTTGGCAGCTCGTGTCTCTCGTCATTTAAATTAATCATTATTATGTAATCAGTAGGTGGCAGTACAGAGGCTAAAGTGGATAATTACAGATAATTACAGTATTGACAAATAAACAACTCTTTCTCCTAACCACAAATTCTTTTCATTCTCCAAATGAAAGTGACTCAGAACAACGGCAATAAAACCACTGTAACACTTACATTCTGGAAAGGGAAGTGAATACTTCTCAGAAAACTAAATATCTGGCTGAATGGAAGGTTTACCATGTTTTCATAAGTGTTTAAACCACTAAACACAACAAAAAATGAATGAAAGAATGCAAAAAGAAAAAAAAGAAAAAATCTGATTTTTTGGGAAATTACACTTGCATGTAATTTCACCTTTAGTAAATATATTTAAATTTGTCTTAATAAGATATTGTGGCTAATATTGTGTTGTATTTCATTTGTAATAACGTAAAACACTTGTTGGATATTATCAGAATAAAGAAATAAAAGCTGGATAGCATCTCAGTTTTAGAATTTCTATATCAATCTTAAATGAAAATTTAATCAAAATCCATTCATATTGTCCCATCTGTGTTCAGGCCAGGAAATCATGCGCATGCTTTTGACATGTGTGGACCAACACACATGTGCTGATGTCAAGTTTATAAGCATCCTTTTGACCCTTTTTCGTGTTATTTTACTGATAATTTTGTTAATGGAACTGATGTACAAGTGTGGAAAAGCAAATGGTTTAGAAACAAAAAGGCCAAACTAAAACTACTGGAACCAAATTACAACACTAGTCATTTATTGCTTTTTTAAACTTCATTTTGTTTTGTTTGTTTTGTTTTGCCTTTTTTCATGTTATTTGTTGTTTTGTGAATATTTATTAGTTTCTGTTGATGTTTTTGCTTATTTTTGTTTATTTATTCTAAGTTTTGTTTATGTATTTTATTATTTTTCTTTAATTGTGTTCCGTTAGTCTTACTTTGTTCATTTTACATATTATTTTGTTTGTTTAATATTCATTTTTGTTCATTTTACTGATCACTTTGGCAGTTTTTGTTCATTTTGTTGCTTATTTTATCTTTTTTTTTTTTTTAAAGTTTTACTGTGGAATTGCTTAAGTCTCAGGAGTTAAAGGGTTAAAGGTTGATTTGGATTTGGAATCATGTGCAAGAGAAATCAAGACATGTCGCATGGAGTATTTCAGGCCAGGTGGGCGAATGGTTTAGGTTGTAAGTTCCTCTGGCCTTTACCCCATAGGCTTATCTGAGTTTTTCCTGCATGTCGGTGTCAAATGATAGTGTGAGTGGAAATGCCACAGAGCCATGGGGCAGACACTAGTGCTTTTGTTTGTCCACACCCTGAATGACAGGCAGGACCACAGAGACGACTGAGCCAGTTTATAGACTGATCCCAGCAAGACCACAGAAACGACTAACCAGGTTATAGACTGAGCCCAGCAAGACCACAGTAACGACAAACAAGGTTATAGACTGAGCCCAGCAGGACCACAGAGACGACTGAGCCAGATTATAGACTGAGCCCAGCAGGACCACAGAGACGACTGAGCCAGTTTATAGACTGAGCCCAGCAAGACCACAGAGACGACTGAGCCAGTTTATAGACTGAGCCCAGCAAGACCACAGAAACGACTAACAAGGTTATAGACTGAGCCCAGCAAGACCACAGAGACAACTGAGCCAGTTTATAGACTGAGCCCAGCAAGACCACAGTAACGACTAACAAGGTTATAGACTGAGCCCAGCAGGACCACAGAGACGACTGAGCCAGTTTATAGACTGAGCCCAGCAAGACCACAGAAACGACTAACCAGTTTATAGACTGAGCCCAGCAAGACCAAAGATACGACTGAGCCAGTTTATAGACTGATCCCAGCAAGACCACAGAAACGACTAACCAGGTTATAGACTGAGCCCAGCAGGACCACAGAGACGACTGAGCCAGTTTATAGACTGAGCCCAGCAGGACCACAGAGACGACTGAGCCAGTTTATAGACTGAGCCCAGCAAGACCACAGAAACGACTAACCAGTTAATAGACTGAGCCCAGCAAAATCATAAACATTTACACAAACAGAAGACTGGGCAACAAGAGCAAACCTACTGAGAAGATAAAAACCTGCAGATCAGACCAGATCATTATTAGTGCTTCCTTCACTTCCATACAGGTTCTTAAACTCTACAATTCTCAACTTGAACAAAACTACAGTAGGCTTATCATAACCTTTCATTTGCACTTGATTCGAAGTCAATCAATCCAATCCATTTTTATTTTATAAGCACAAATTCAATCAACCACATGATAAAATAAGCATAATAAAACATAAAAGCTAAAATACTAACAAAATGAATAACTCGATCGACTGTCCACCCCAGATAAAATATCTGTGCACATAAAATAAGCATCATATGTGGTATAAAAAGCCATGGAAAAGAGGTGGTTATCAAACAAGTAGTTCCACAGATATGAATAAAAGTGTGTTTAGTGATTTTAAGCTTTTCAGTGCCCCCTTGTGGGCAATCTAGAAATGGTAAATTATCCAAAAAATCTAATCAGTTTTTCCTCTCCATGATATTCATTGATATGGAACACATAGAATTTGTAAACTGAATGTTTTTCAAGTTATTTGAATTAACTCGAAGGGTATCTGGCACTGGCAGTTGGACCAAAAACATGTCCCCAAAACTCTGGAGATTGGACCAGTTTTTACTGGGTCACCAGATAGTAGAAGAAAACACCCAAAAAACCTGACCCTGGAACTACCTTTACATGTTCATATTTTAATGCAAACATGCCAGGGGTGTCACCAATGATTCTAAGACCCTGAGCACTGACAGGGGCCCATGGAGGGATGGCTGATAATATAGTTTCCCTTTTTTAGACTTTTCTAATAAAGGTCAAAATTTGATAATCTAAAACAAGCAAATTAAACATGGTTGTCAATTTCCATAACTTTTTTCTTTAGTTCTTCATCAAATTGGTATTTAATGCCTACTATTTATGCATTTTTTATTTTTTATTTTCTTGTTGTTTGTTCCTGTTCCTTTTTTATTTGATAGTTTTCAGCTAGCTCGAATCTAGCCAAATTTGTAAACAGAAATTGAAGTTGCTTTTACCTTAGAAAAGTTAAATGAGTCTGTTATGAATGAATTAAAAGTAAGGATTTATTGAACTTCACATCTTTTTCTGAAGCACTAACTATTTTTTTTAGAAACCTGGTGATTTGATGTGGAATTATGATATGAAATTTAACTTCAATTTTATTACATGAAAATTTATTTTCTGACCTAAAATAAATGAGTGTTCAGTAACAGATAAGGAAAGGAAAATGATCGTTATGAAGAAGTTTAGTTTCTGTACAATACCTTCTTTAAACACGTGTTTAGTCTCCTCCACCTTTTACACTGACACTTCAATTTTCCAGAGTGTGATGCAAAACAACACTAGGCTGTTTGTCTACAGAGTAATGGAAGGTTTCTGTGTCTTAGCGGTTATTTAAGATGAAGAGGTTAAGTGTAAGGGAAGGGTTATGGCTAATCTAAGGGTTAGGGTTAGGGTTAGTCTAAGGTAGAGCATCTCAAATCCGGCCCTCGTGGTCCAGTGTCCTGCATGTTTTAGATATTTCCCTTTTTTCTTCTGTTTTTTTTTTTATTAATAAAAATATATAAATAATAAAGTGAAATTAAAAATTGAATAAAATAAATAATACAGCAATAAATTAATTAATGAAAAATCATTTAAAAATTTAAAAATAAATAACTAACATTTTAATAACATAAAAACTAAAATAAATATGTAAAAATAATTTGAAAAATAATTACAAAAAAAATAAAATATTAATAAAAATAAATCACAAAAAAATCCAATTAAGTACAATTAAAACAAAAAATATAGAATTTTTTACAAACAAAAATTTCAATATATATTAAAATAAAAATGTAAAACTCTCTCTCTCTTCCATCACACCTGGAAGCCATTACATTATCAGGCTTCTGAAGACTTGATCAATAATGTGATAGAAGAGGGAAATAACTAAAACATAAGAGGACACTGGACCCGAGGACCGGACTTGAGAAGCACTGGTCTAAAAGTTAGTCTAAAGCAGGGGTGCCCAGATCAAGTCCTCCAGGGCCGTATCCTACCTGTTTTAGATTTGTCTCTCTTCCACCACACCTGGTTCAATGAATGATCAGCTCATCCTAAAGCTCAAGGGGGAGTCTGATAATGATGGAATGGCTTCCAGGTGTGATGGAAGAGGGGAATATCTAAAGGACACGGGCCCTCTAGGACTGCCTTAGACTAACCCTAATGCAATTACACTGGACAGTAAAATAAATTAAACTATAAAGTAAAATATTTTCTACACAGACTATCTTTATTTATTTACACAAAGAGATATTTTATTCCAAAGATAAAATTTCAAATTTTGCCAACATTGACACTGGCTCATTATATCATGATTTCTGTAAAGAAAAAATGGTAACACTTTACTTGATGGGTGAGTTCATAACATATTCATAACAGCTTTAATAAACTGCACATAAAACATTCATCACTGTTTCAGGAGACATTTATACTAAAACTTTCATGAATATGGAAGAGAGAATGACAACAAATTTTCAAAAATAAAAGTCCAACAATCGCAAAGCACTGTGTCATCTTTCAAAAATGTCAAATTTACAATGTTACGATCCTCTTTAAACTATGTCAGTGTTGAAATCACATCCAACGTCCTGAGGAGAACGTTCTGAGCATTGTACCCGCCCCGCCGCCCGAGTGTCCAGCCCTTCCTATTTAGCATCTACCATTCACCTATCACACATCTTCCCCAGATTAAAAAAAATAATAATAATTTGGCACTTTTCCCTTTTTTTTCAGGACTCCAGAGAACATGTCCCGCTCCCACGACCACACCTCTCTGTTCCCACCCGCTCCACCAACAGGTTGTCAAATAACGGCCCTTGCCGCAGTGGTTTGCAATTGCTGGACTTTTATTGTGAAAATTTGTCATCATTCTGTCTTCCACATTCATAAAAGGCTTGATATAAATGTCTCATGAAACAGTCATGAATGCTTTATGTGCAGTTTATGACAGCTGTTATGAATGTGTTATGAACTCACCTGTCAAGTAAAGTGTTACCGAAAAAATAAAGCCATGTTTGGTTTGTGGAGGAGGCTGGCTTCATATTTTCTATTTTCAGTAAATGCATTGTAAACACAGCAGATATTCATGTACAGTAGAATGTCTGTAATCTGCACTATAATGCTGTCATGTGATCTTTATTTAAGATCAGAAAGTTTGTGACGGTCATTAAATTGCATTATATCAGATTTAACTGCATATCCCGTGCTTTGTGAGTAATCATTCTTAAACCATTGTCAGTCCAACACCACTTTATTCCACACATTCCTCTAGTTTTACTCCAATAAAATGATATTGCACACAATAAACGACCATTGTTTGAAAATCGTGTGAGTGTATGTGTGTATATATTGTTGTGTGTTTGTTGGTGATGATCTTCATTGCAGATGTCAGTTTATTTCCCACCCCTCCATCTGCTCTAGACCTGGAATATAATCCAGATTAATGCACACGAATCCCCCCGACTCACACAATACATACACACAGACACACAACCCTATCTGAGTGAGCACACAGACTGCTGCTGTATCTGAAATGCACCAGCACACACACACACACACACACACACACACACACACACACACACACACACACACACACACACACTGGTGTAATCTGGGTCAGTGTTGGTGATTTTGGATTGACACATCCCTTGTCTGAGTGACCCAGTGCCCATCGTCACATCATTATCATCACATCATCAGACTGACTGAGCATCATCAAACCACTGTGTACGCACCACCCTCATCTTCATCGTCATCATCATCATCATCATCATCATCATCATCATCAGTGTGGGAGGAGTGTTTTTTGTGTTAGATGAAGTGTGACTAAGTGGATTAAATCATCAGGGATCAGGGATTAAATCAGGTGTGACTATGTGTGTGTGTGTGAGCTTTACATCTGTTATCAGGAAGTTTCTATGAGTTTTATCAAAATCATTTATTTCACTGTTATTTATACATTTTGTCTCATTCCACGTCTACATTATATAGACATTTTGCAGATTTTTCTCTACATTTGGGTCTCACATCCACACATAAATAATGTTTAGGAAGTTTTAAAGATGATTTCCAAAGTATACATTTTTATAAACTTGGGTTTGCGTCAGAACAGGGAACACAGATTTGAAAATAAATGATGGCATTACATGTTCAAGTAATGATTGAACCTGTACCTGAAACAACACCTCCAGGTTTATAAATCAGTGTATAATATAATATAATATAATATAATATAATATAATATAATATAATATAATATAATATAATATAATATAATATAATATAATATAATATAATATAATATAATATAATATAATATAATATAATATAATATAATATAATATAATATAATATAACATAACATAACATAATATAACATAATATAATATAATATAATATAATATAATATAATATAATATAATATAATATAATATAATATAATATAATATAATATAATATAATATAATATAATATAATATAATATAATATAATATAACATAACATAACATAATATAACATAACATAATATAATATAATATAATATAATATAATATAATATAATATAATATAATATAATATAATATAATATAATATAATATAATATAATATAATATAACATAATATAATATAATATAATATAATATAATATAATATAATATAATATAATATAATATAATATAATATAATATAATATAATATAATATAATATAATATAATATAATATAATATAATATAATATAATATAATATAATATAATATAATATAATATAATCACTGTATGACCTGCAGTAAATCAAGACATCTTTATGATGAAGTGGACTGATGTTACAGATTTGGTGTTTCTTTTTTGTTTTATTTCTTTTCACATTTCTTTTCACCTTAATATATTATGAAATATTTCAGCAGATTTTCACAAACGTCATCATTCTCTCAACCTTTACTTGTTTATTTCTTCACTTGCTTTCACTCTGTTATCAAATGTCAGCACGCTCCTCTGAAGTATCTTCATCAATAACACCACGATAATACAGGACAAAGTATTAAAAAAGCAATTATCAAGTCATTTAAAACAGTTTGTTCGACTGTTGACCTCAGTCAGTTTAAATTGAAGAAAGCAGAGTTTACCTTTAACACCTACACTGGACATTGAACCCAAATTCACACTGGACTAAGGTCACTAAGGTCACAGTCGACCAGAATGTTTTAGAGGATGTGATCATTCTTTCTGCTGAGGCTCTGTATGGAGATGCAGATTTTAACTTCCAGCAGGACCTGGCCTGGGCCCATACCACATGATTTGACGGCCGTGCCTTCACAGTGTTGGACTGATCCAGACCTAAACTCATCGACAATCTACGGAGTATTCTCAAGAGGACAATGAGGGGTACCAGACCCAAAAACAAAGAAGAACTGACAGTAAGCATCAAGGACATTTGGGCTTCCAAAACTCCCAGACAAAGCCACAGTCTGATGAAAGTTGAGAGGTTAACTTTTCAAATGGATTTATGGAAATTAATGAATTTTTCCATGACATAAAATTTTTTTTTAGAAACCATCTGTATAGTATTTTTCATACATATTACATGTAACTCAAAGTATTTCACACCAAACAACTCACTGTCCCACAGCTGCAAATAAAAAGAAATTAAACACATCAAAGTAAATAAATAGATAAATGAAGCAATGTTAAAAGTCAAAGTGAAGCTAAAGAAAAAGGTTTTAAGTTGACTTTTAGGAACACACAGCAGATCCCAGGTAGACTGTTCTATAGTTGGGGCCATAAAAACTGCATGACGGTTGAAAAATGAAGGTTGTAATGATAAACAAAATCAGCTTTGAGCTGCCCAGACAAAGAAATATTTAATTTAATAATCTTCTTTTGTTGCCTGGCAATCAGTGCATGTTATTCTTTATCAGGAAATAAAAATATTCTAACTAAAAACATACTGATGATAGTAATTGGATATCTCTAGTGTAGCTGTACACAATTGCAAAGGGGGGATGGGGGGGGGGTCACACTTTGAGGTGTTCTTCTGTACACAAGCAACATTTAATGATTTTAAATGAAACGCCTGAGAGTCAGACCTTCATGAATGGGACTGTGTTATTATTATTATTATTATTATTATTATTATTATTATTATTATTATTATTATTATTATTATTATTATTATTATTATTATTATTATTATTATTATTATTATTATTATTATTATTATTATTATTATTATTATTATCATCATCATCATCATCATTATTATTATTATTATTATTATTATTATTATTATTATTATTATTATTATTATTATTATTATTATTATTATTATTATTATTATTATTATTATTATTATTATTATTATTATTATTATGTAGTCTTCTTGGAAATGGGAAGCAAAATGCTGATTTATTTTCCAGACACTCTGTACATTTCACTCATCACTGTATGTTTCACCTTTACATTTATTTTCATTTTGTTTTCAGTTGAACCCTTTAATTTCCATCAACTATCTTAGGTGACATTTGAATGAATAAAGGCATTTGTGTCCTATTTTCTTCTGCACCGACACTTGTTTTACAAAGAGTTAAGGTTTGAAGCTTTGGAGTTTCAGTGTGATCTTTCTAATGGTCACAGATTTCAGCCCTCAGTCCCCCAGATGACACCATATACTAGAGCTACTCATTGTTTTGTCTGTCCTGGGCTTTTAAGTTTTGAGTGTCTCCACACTCAAATATAGTATGTGACAACAATGCACTTTAGCAGTTAAAGCCATCCATTATACAATGAAAAAAACAAGGTGAAGAGGTCAGTTCAGGCCTGCTTTATAAACATGGCACTGCAATATGGAAACTGGTGCATTATTTCCCCTCTGGATAATTAAAACTTGGTTTTAGGGCTGAGGTTAGAATTAGATGAACAGGGTAAGTGGTCTGACCTCCGAAACCCGGTCTCATAGCGAAGTCGTGTTCCTCGATCCTCAGCAACTGTTCACTTTTTATCAGCAGAGTCTTTGTGCTGTCCTGCCTCTTCAGTTTGTAGTCAATACGTCTGCAGAAAACACACACACAAAACACAGGCTGATTAGTTGGTTTATTAAACCTGTAATTACACACTGATTCAACAGTAGTTTGTGGTTTCCTCTCTCTGTGGTTTCCCCCTCCCTCTGCAGCTCACTCTCAATCTGCCAAAACCATAACCTTAATCAAAGGCGTGGTACAGTTGCACTAAACAAACACACACGTGCACGTATGCACACGTGTGCACATGCTCTCAACCTCACATACAAAGCACTTCATGAAGCTGAAAAACGATCCTCCTGCAGGTGGATTAAACAGCCACTGGCAGAATCTAATTCTTCTGTTTGTATTTTTCATAGAACTTTAAAATGCTCAGGTTTTACTAAACGCACTTTACATTTATATGTGTGTTTAGACCCTAACAGTTCATACAGTTTAGAATTTGAAAAAAAAATTAATAAATCAGGTGGACTTCTATAACCCATTTTAATTCTTTTAATTTCTTGCAGCTATAACTAGTTATGTCACAACATTTGTACATCAAAGGTCCAGACGTCTGATGAACATTTCTCTGAGTTTGAGACAGTTGTTTATCAGGTGCAGTGTTTGTAGTTCATATTGAACCAAACTTCGAGCCATCTAGTTGTCGAGCCGTCTAACACAATGGCTGAACGGGACAGAATGTATGGTCAATACCCTGTAGGAGATGGGGTGTGAAGTGGCTCATTTGCATTTAAAGGGCCAGCACTTAAAACCACCTTTCTTGTGGCATTACTTTAAATATACTTTAAGACGGCCATGGCTCAGTTGGGAGAGCGGGTCGTCCATTGACCGAAGGGTTGGCGGTTCGATTCCCACTCTGTCCTAGTCAGTCCGTTGTGTCCTTGGGCAAGACACTTTATGTCACTCACACTGGTGTATGAATGTTGAACGAAATAGCAGCCACGCTTCTGTCAGTCTGCCCCAGGGCAACTGTGACTACATATGTAGTTTACCACCACCAGAGGGAGCTTGTGAGAGTGAATGAATAATGGAACATTAATGTGAAGCGCTTTGGGTGCCTTGAAAAGCGCTATATAAATCTAATCCATTATTATTATTAAGATGGTTTTATTAATTAATGACGAGTTCAGACCCAAGCAGAGAATTTACAGTTCATGTAGAACACAGGTAAATATTTTAACACACATAATTTCACTTAAATAAGCTAAATATCACTGATTTACTCAAATATGGCCTCTGTCGTATTACAGTGTGATCTGGTTACAATCCTGAACTGAGCCATAAAAACCAAACCAGCGCAGTTAGATGTGTTCAATTCAGAAAAAATAAGGACTAAAATGAAAATGCCTCTTCTGTATGTTTTGGATTGACTTCTGCATTTAGGTATATGTTGCATTTGAAATACTACATAACATGCTATATTCAGAGCAAAATGTTATATTTCAGGTGGCATACGTCGCATGAATCCTTATCTGATTGTTTTGATGGAAGTCACAGTGAAAAACATGAAGTTTGTCTCTGACACAGAACTGAAAAGTTACAATTCAGTTTGATTTTTATTGTCCACACACAAGAGCCGACTCATAACACAACACATAAGTCACACACTTCAGCAAATTTGACAGAAAAAGACTCACTAAACAAAATAGTAACAGAAATAGAATAAAAACTAATGTAGTATCAAATATACTGATGGTTTATCTGACACACACACACACACACACACACACACCTGTTGTTTTTGTTCTATTGTAATGTCCATGTTTATTTCTTCTCCATTTGGATTCAGTAAATCATCATTTCTGTTGGTTTGATTATCTGGATGTTTTCTTAAATAATAATATTGTGTATTTTTTTTTCTTCTTTACCTTCTTTATTGTCTTTTTACAGGGTAAAACATGACATCATACATCAGTTTTCTGATATACTGTGCAGTAGTACATGGCAAAATCAGAGTACATATATATATATATATATATATATATATATATATATATATATATATATATATATATATATATAACCAAAATAGTAATAATAATAATACTTTAAAAGAAAAAAAGCATGTAATATACACTCATCTTCTTTATGTTGTACGTACGTCCATATGTATTATTATATTACCTCTCATAAGAGAATTGGACACATTTCAGCACTGATGAACAATACAATAAATGGAGAGGAGTTGAAATAAACAGAAAAGGGTATCAAGAAAAAAAACAAAAAAAACAAAAACAAGACAGCACATGGAGACATGTCCACACAAACCAATATGTTACAGGTCGTCTCAGCCTCTGACTGGAGTCCTAGTGCAGGTAAAATGATTGATAAAATGTTGCTATATCTCATGAAAGTTGTCCTCTTGTGTTTATAAAACATATTTGCTATACATTGCAATTGTTCATGTACTATTCTGTGAAATACACGTATGTGTGATCATGCATTCCAGAAAAAATATGATCACTGTAGAAACGACAGCCTGAAGGACATGAACATTTACTGCATCCAGGTCGTCACAATAAATACTGCAGAGGCTGTTTAATTCACTTTTTTTTTTTCAACCCTGTGAACATATTTCATGTATATTTCTTATTAAAAATAAAGACAGATGCTCGTTACAACTCTGCAAAAATAAGAAAGTAAAACACTGGCTGATCATTTTGGATAGCATTGTACATTTTGATATAACTGAACATAATTGTGTGGAAGAATATCACTCAAAACCAAGATCTGAAGGAAGTTTTCATTTAGTCTATTTAGGGTGGAAAGAGTAATGAATCATATATGATCAACAAATCCAAAGTCAATGGGCTGTCTCCTTGTGGTTTGCTCTTATGTTTGTGGGAAAATGATAAATGTATGTGTGGCTGATATTTAAATCTTCCATCCTGAGAACAGTGTTAGCTTAGCTTAGAGTGTGTGGGTGCACTGGTTATTTTGTCTAAATGAAGAGATTATCACATGGGAAAAACCTTAGTTCTTCTACAAGGACACACATGAGTGAACACTGTGTCTACCACAGGTGTGAAATATGTGGCCCGGGGACCAAATACGGACCCTAAAAGGTGCAGTCAATTTATGAAATGCACAAATGACACTTAATTAACTCCTGAGATTTCAGCGATTACAGTCAAAAAGTAATAAAATAAGCAACAAAATGGACAATCACAGCCAGAAATATATAATAAACCAAACCAAGAAAATAATAAGTAAAGACACAAATAGTACAAAAGTGAAGAAAAATAATGAAATACTTGTAATAAATTCAATATTAAATAATAAATAATACATGTAGAAATATAAAACAAAATAAGGAACAAAATTAACAAAAAACTACAAAATATTTACAAAATATTAACTTAACATGAAATGAATGAATGAATGAATGAATGAATGGCATGAAGTATAAATAAATAAATAAATAATATACTGATAATTTAGTATCAGTATTTTTAGTTTAGCTTTTTTTCTTCAATCAGTTACTTTTTGACACCTGTTTATTTCCATATATGAGATCCACGAACAAAAATCTGTAAAAATCACAGTAAAAAAGTGTAATTTTTTTCTGAATATTGAAACTAATCCATCCTTTCAGAATACGTCATGGCTGAGGCATCAGGGGTTAAAGGGTTAAGATATTCGGGCCCTTCCTGCTCATCCATCTTAGATTTGCCTGAATTTTTTTTTTTTTACCATATAAAGTTCAACAATAAAAAAAAAAATAAATAAAAAAAAAACAGTTCACCCAAAATTTCAGATGAATATATCAAACACATGGTACATAGTACACTGTAAATATTCCATTTATTATAGTCAGACAGCTGATCTAATCTGATGTCAACCAAAATTCCATGAAAACCAAACTCATTCAGTATATATATCACAACCTGCCACAACCTTTCCCTCAGATCTTCGCCTCTCCAGGCTCAACCTTTTCCCCAGATCCACCCCAGATTCACCTGGCCCGCACCGTGTAGCTGCAAGCCGTTGCTGATCTGCAACTATATAAGCAGTAAGGCTTGCAGTTGCTGGTGCGGGACCATTCACATTGTCACCTCCATAAGTCGGACACTCTTCCTATCACCATAACCTGGACATTTCATCATCACCACAGACTGTGGCCGATCTATCCCAAGGTGTTTGTGTTTTGTCTGTCTTGTCTTTATGTTGGTTTTGTCATTAAATCTGTTCTCCCTTCAGCACTGAGCATATGAGTCTTCCCTTCACCTCACTCCTCCTGACAATATACATGTATTGGTGACATCATCAACTCACTGGTATTTGAGGAAGAATTAGTGATTTACATCAGTGTTTCCCAACCCTTGTCCTCGAGGAACACTATCCTGCATGTTTTAGATGTTTACCTCTTTGAACACACCTGACGGTCAGTACCAGTCTTCTGCAGAGCTGGATGAGAGGTTCATCATTTGAATTAGGTGTGTTTAGAGAGACATTTTGTAATAAACATCCAAAATGTAATAACTTTTTCCATTTTATTTTGTAATAAAGTGCCGCATTTTGTAATGAGCTGCCACAACGCATTTTGTAATAAATGTTGCCACATTCCTGTTTCCAAAATATATTTTAAATATTTTATTTTTTTTCTTATATATTTCAAATTGTCCTAATGTCTAATATGTCTAATTACCAGCCAAGCCATAAACCACTTGGAATGTTTCCCAAACGGCTCCTTGAGTTTTAATGCTACACCACCAAAGCACCCTGCTGCTGCAAAATGGAATAACTTATTACATAATGCAGCGTAAAGAGTGTTTTTAATTATCGGATTTCAACACAACCACAGGAAAAAATTCAAAGCATATTGTGCATGAACATGAACTTTAAACTACTATACATGTCTGACATTCAACCAGGGAAACCCAAACTCTACGACATTCAGGATGCAGAAGGTCGAATTATAGCCTCAGCACGAGCCTCTGAGTGTGTGTGTGTGTATAACATAGGCTTAAATACACACATGCACTGCATACATGACCACAGTTTTAGAAGCAATAAAAGTTGTTGACATTTTCTCAGCTGATAGAAGTATCTCTTTGAAAGTCACTGACACACAGTAGTTTCTAACTTCAGTGTGACGTTCACTGACACACAGTAGTTTCTAACTTTAGTGTGACGTTCACTGACACACAGTGGTTTCTAACTTTAGTGTGACGTTCACTGACACACAGTAGTTTCTAACTTTAGTGGGATGTTCACTGACACACAGTAGTTTCTAACTTTAGTGTGACGTTCACTGACACACAACAGTTTCTAACTTTAGTGTGACGTTCACTGACACACAGTAGTTTCTAACTTTAGTGGGATGTTCACTGACACACAGTAGTTTCTAACTTTAGTGGGATGTTCACTGACACACAGTAGTTTCTAACTTTAGTGTGACGTTCACTGACACACAACAGTTTCTAACTTTAGTGTGACGTTCACTGACACACAGTAGTTTCTAACTTTAGTGGGATGTTCACTGACACACAGTAGTTTCTAACTTTAGTGTGACGTTCACTGACACACAACAGTTTCTAACTTTAGTGCGACGTTCACTGACACACAGTGGTTTCTAACTTTAGTGTGATGTTCACTGACACACAATAGTTTCTAACTTTAGTGTGACGTTCACTGACACACAATAGTTTCTAACTTCAGTGCGACGTTCACTGACACACAGTAGTTTCTAACTTTAGTGGGATGTTCAGTGACACACAGTAGTTTCTAACTTTAGTGTGACGTTCACTGACACACAGTGGTTTCTAACTTTAGTGTGACGTTCACTGACACACAATAGTTTCTAACTTTAGTGTGACATTCACTGACACACAGTAGTTTCTAAGTTTAGTGTGACGTTCACTGACACACAGTAGTTTCTAAGTTTAGTGTGACGTTCACTGACACACAGTGGTTTCTAAGTTTAGTGTGACGTTCACTGACACACAGTAGTTTCTAACTTCAGTGGGACATTCACTGACACACAGTGGTTTCTAACTTTAGTGTGACGTTCACTGACACACAGTAGTTTCTACCATTAGTGTAACATTCACTGACATAATCAGAGGTTGGACACACACACACACACACACACACACACACACACACACACACACACGACTATCACAGTATAAAAGTGGATTTTTCCTGTATCTGTGTTTTGAAGTTGTATTGTTCTGATAACCTTTTTCCTTTAATATTTTAAAATAATTATCTGCACTCACGTCAATATCATGACAGTAATGTTTCTGTGTGATTACATGTTTATTACAGGTAATACTTACTTTCATACATAGTTTTTTGTAGGGATTCAGTGAATTTTTAAAGATTTTTGAGTGCTTTGAACTTTACATCCTCACTGTGGTGCAAACACTTTCTATTAAAAAATAAACTTGCATAAAATGTAAAATAATGACATAACAGTAATATAATAATTAGAATTGATGTTTTGTTGCACTTCATTTTTCACATAATTTCTGCTGGAGTAATATTCCTCAGTCTTCTGCTGTCGTCCAGTATCTCTGTTATTTTTTATGAGATTTTACTCTTATTTTTGGCTAAAAACAGCCCAATTATAGTCTCAAATAATAGAATTTCTTCATAAATAAAAGATATCATATAATATTAAACCCAATGCATACTTTTTTAAGCTTTTAAAAGAATTTCCCATCTCACATATGGATCCACTTTCTACACATTACTTTATTTCTGTGATCACTGCATGTCTTCCCAAAACCAAGATGTGTTTCACCTTAAAAGACTGAAATAAAATGACAAAATAGAGTCCCATGTTGTATGCATTGACATAAAAAAGATAAAAAAACAGAATGAACTAGACTGGTTCTCTTTGGTTAGGTGGTCCTCCACCATAACCCTCTGTATCCACTTCAAACCAAGTGTGTTTTTACTGGACCAAGCATATATTTAAATCCTCAAAAAGACATTTAAATGTCCTCACAGTCTTCAAAAAGTAGCAAACATTGTCCACATAACTATAAATGAACATGTGCAAACACACACCTTTCTGATGTTGTGTTACTGAGAGATCTGGTAATTAATTCCAACCAAATCCTATTACCATAATCTCTTAAATTAACCTCAAACCACATACAAAAATCCTTCAAATTATCACCCCTCCCCCCCAAACAACTGTCAAACCACATATATTTACTGGATATTGTGACAAAGTCAAGCACCACAAAAAGCACAAATAGTTTGTAGTGATTAATTCATTTATATACAATTACATATTCAGGTTTAATGCATTCGAATATTCAAGTAAAGTGATGAAAGATTACAGTCATTGTCAAAAGTAGCTGATTAACCCGTTTATTTTGTGACAGTGTTATGGTGGGGTTTACTTCGGGTTAAAATCCGTCAAAATACGTACTTAGTTTAGATTAAATATCTGCTGTTGTCATGGTTACAGTACTGTATGTGGCCAATGGGTATGAATCAGGAACTTAACACCTGCTGCAAAGATTAAAGAGATTTAAAAAGGCAAAAGTGGTGGTTTTATGACAACAGGTTTCAGTCCAAAATGAGGTCACCCTTGCACAAAAGAATTAGGTTTCACTTCTTATATGTACAAATTGTTTGACAGATTATAGAGGCAGCCGCTTTTAGCCAGTAATGACCTAAAAGTGGCCCTGCTGTGGCTAGATTCTGTTGGAATGGATCAAAATTTCCTGGGATCATAAGTTCTTTGTCTCCACGCTGACCTCTGATTTGTTTGTCTCCATGGCAACCACACACCATTCTGTTTTTTTTATATGAATGTGTTGTAATTAATTGCTAAAGTTTACCTCAATTTTGGGTAAAAATGTATACATTTTGAACATCACAAGCAAATGTACCTAATAGGTACATTTTTAGAGGCCTTTATTTTATATCAAAGGGACTACTATATTTTGCTAAATTTACTTTTGTCAGTCTTTTATTCATTACCTCCATGTTTTACCTTGCGTTTGTTTGTCTGTCTGTTTGTTTGAATAATAATAAATAATTAATAATAAAGGTTTATAATAATAATAATAATAATAATAAAGGTTTAAGTTTCCCAAATTTAACAAGGATATCAAAGGGATGATTATCAGTTGGATAAATGTTGCTGACATTTTCTGCAGTTAAATGAAATATATTTGTAACCACTAGATATCACTAAACAACAAAACATAACTGAGTTTCAATAAATGACTTTTTGTATCCTTATTTATAGGCAAATTTTTGCACATGACACCAGAATTTCTGAAACACAATTGTTTAATTTCACAACAAAAAATGTGTGAAGCCAAAATTTCACAGCCTTAATGTAAAATTAGTTTTGTTTTACTATTTGCTGCTCTGCTCTGTCATACTTATGCAATGCATTTTCCACATATCAACTGTCAGTAAAACATGCAGGAGGATTAGAGTTTTAATAGTCATAAAACATGCCAAAGTTGATTGATGTATCTCTGGAATGATGTCAGAGTTCACATATTATCTCACATAGTACGTTTTTATTGCAGTTAATAAATGATTATGTAACATATTGTAAATATATTATTAATATTGTGATTATATATTTTTTGTCCTTTTCCTCACACTATAAAAGACGTTATTTTTTTAAACTGTCTTGTCCTTCGGTCCTTAAGAGTAGAATGTTAGTCTGGCTCCTTTTTGTGTTGAACTAATCTGCGACTTCATAAAGTGCATTAGCGTCTGCTTGCTATTCTACTGACTTTAGATACAGTAAATCACATTTCACTGCCAGATCTAACAAGGAAGGACAGCATTTTTTCTTTGTGTGTCAAGGTGTGATGTTTTGTTTATTTTTTTTTTTTGGATGTCTCTGTGTTCTTTTTGTCATTGTGAGTGTTTGGGGCTTTTATTTTGGGATCTGTGTTTCATGTCACACTTTCTCTCTTTGCTTCCTGTCACAGGCGATTCCCCCTGTCTTGTCTCACCTGTCAGTAAAGGTATTTAAGTCCTCCATGTGTCTTTGTCTGGTGCGAGTTTGTCTGCCTTGTTTTCCGACTTACAAGCGGTATACTTTGTCTGTGGTTTTCTTCAATGTTTGACTTAACTTCTGGATTTCTGGTTACTCAGTTTCTGTCTGTATTGTTGTGGATCTCCTGTGTTTTTTGACCTTAAGCCTGTTCCTGACCAAGAGCCTGTTTCTCCCCGGCTGGTACCTCATTCTCTCTTGGATCATGGACCTGACCCCCCTTCTGGACTGCGGTATGTGCTTTGGATTTCCCCTGTTACTCGTGTTTTGCTAGTGTATGACTTCTGCCTGCCTGACCCTGAATATTCTGCCTCACTCCTCAGTTAAGAAGAGTCTCCGTTTCCCTGAATCCCTGTGGAGAATAATTGGAGAATCTACAATTTCATTTTTTAATTGTCATATATATTAATAAAAACTCTAAATACAATCACACTGGTCTGAGTCCTGCATCCTGAGTCCAGTACATCCTCTGTCTAATGTTCTTAACATCGTGTTGCCTCCTTGTGTTTGTACATTATTCTTTGGATTCTACCTTTTGCCTGCTGTCTGTCAGATATGTTTGCATCACTGACTGATCGCCTGTGTATCAAATCCTGCTTACAGAGACTGAGTTTTACATCCCTCGTCTTTAAGTCATGCATTTGGGTTCAGCCACCTGTCCATCCGACGGCACAATTGTATACAATTTTAACACAAATATAGATATTGAAGATAAAAAAACATACACTGCAGTAATTTAAACAGTTGTAAAGGTATTAATCAAAGAGTAATGACCAGAAACTAAAAATAAATAAATAAATAAATAAATCAGCCTCTTTGACAAAAACGTCATCATGAAAACCTTTTTTTTTATAAGCAGCCGATTATAGAGTCTGAACATGCTGTTTATGGCCAACATCTGTTTCAGATTATCACTCTACGTTTGCTTTCATTTTCAGTAGTTTATAATTTACCTGGAAGTCGACACATAAAAGAAATACCAGAAACTTACTCTTACTTCTTACTAACTGTGGGTGTTACAAATAAAAAAAGACAAGTGAAAGTGAAGAAACCATAGGAACTTCCCTGTGACATGTTATATAGAAATGACGTTACAGTGAGGCCACAGGGTTGATTTCAACTGTGATGGGAATACTGTGCTTTCTTTTCACTCTACTTACTGGAAGACATGACTAAATACTGGTTAAGTAAAACCTGAAATATTCTTATGTTGTTTTTTTTCTGCCCACATCATTACATGCTTCCACTTGTTAAAACTTACTTTCCCGACTTGGTACTTATGGGATATTGTAATTGGGATATCTTATAAAGAAACATTAAATTAAAGCACTTTACTGTATGTTAAACATGAGCTTTTAACAACATCCTATAAGTACCTACTTAGTAAAGTAAAAATTAATCTATAGTTGTGGTCAGTGTTTTCTAGAGTTGTGCAATTAAATCTTGTTTTTCTTTTTTTTGAAAGGGAGGTGGTGAATGGTTGACATTCAATTACATCTGAAAAATAAAGCTTCCTTTTACATGTGACATAAGAAATATGATGAGGGAGCAAATGACTTTCATTTCATTTTCTTTGGTTGCATTTTTGTCACGATGATAGAAATCACTTCCATATATGCCACCAATAACTGTATCTACAAAGTGGACAAAGACAAATGTCACTTATTTGTAGATAACCTTTTTGAAGCCATCTTCAGGGTCAATTTTTGGCAAAAGATCACAGTGTGAAACCATGGATGTACTAGTGAAACAGGTTCCAAATCCTAACATTTTTCCAGACCACTGTTAGATTTACCAGAGATGATTTCCTTTTTCTCATTACTACTGTAACATGGCCTTTCACCATAGGCTGCAAGTGTATTTCTGCTCTAAAGGTATACATTTTAACATGAGGGTCTATCAGGAATAACTATAAACTGTATATAGACACATCATTCACCCGTTGCTTTGTGAACAACTTTGAAGTCTCAAGATGTGTAACATGTCCATCACCAAATTGGTTTTATGGAAATAAGAGGATAAAGAGCAACAGATAAAACAACGGTGTAATGAAAGCACTGATTACACTGACCAATACTGTAAAGCAGATGTGAAAGTCATGAAATGTACAAATACTAATAACAGCTGATCCAATTAACAGGGTGATTAACAGACCAAATAATGCAATATGTGTTAATGCTACAGCTAAGCAGCTAATGCAGCTAAGCCCTGTTTATTGCATTTAAATACTACGAACACTATGAACACATCATTAGCAGGGCTGCTTTTTTGTAATAAACCTTTTACATTGTATTCAGTGAACAACATCTGTTAATGTTCTTCTCAGTAACCATGCTAATCCCAGTCAAACCCACACACCTGTCAATCACAGCAGTAACTACCTTAGTTCTACATAACTTTTCTACTTGGATAAACAGCTAAAGTTAAAATAAATAAATAAATAAATAAAAATATAAACTCTCCTACTGCTGTCATAAGGTAAAATTAACTGAAAATATCATTATTTCAGCTATAAAGTTGAACATTTTAACATTAGATTGAATTGGTTTGCGTCTTCCTGTTTACCTTACAGTACGAAACAACATGTGCGCTGCCAGCAGTTTGCATTTGACGACTAAAATGATGACAACAGGTGCATTTGGTGTACTGTTTTGGTGCATTTTTGTCATCCAGGTAATGTTTCATTTTCAATATTTTAAAGGGTGTCTTAATATCTCAATATCTTTGTTCTATTTTTGTCAGAAACTGCCTCCACTACACAGTACTAGGAATAATGTTTGGGGTTTTTTTTACTGCTTGAGACATTTATATTATGTTTTACAACTTCATGTAGTATTGTGAGGTCATTTGAACTTTAACCTTTCAACCAACAGGTGTATTTGGAAAAAATATATATTTTGTTGCATTTTTGTAATCTTCGTAATTTACCATCTTGGTAAAGGGTAGTTTTGAGGACCATATCACAATGACTTTCAATGAATTTTTCCAGTAACTAAATATTTGAAATATTTCTTAATTTTAATTACAAAAAGGGAAAATTGCAGCTATTTATCATAACTTTTACTTCCTCCCACAACAAAAGCCTAAATACTGTAGCACCACAACTTTTATTGTAGTTTTTTGGAAAAGCTCATGCAACATCAGACATTTTAGGATGAAACAATCTCAAAAAAAGGCCTGAGAAATCCTGAAGGGACTGACCAATGTGAGCTTCATTCATTCATTTATGACTCTGAATTACACTGACATTACATTACATACACACCCTCAGGTTGAATTTCATTTTGTTGTTCCCTTAACCTCTTACCTAAACCCATAATCTATCCTAAAAGTAATTAAATATTGTGATTTATGACTAAATGTGGCAAATCTGATGTCATTCCCTTCAGCTGTACTTTGTCCTAATATATTCGATAAAACATGGAGCAGTTCACATCAGTTCACTGTTATTCTGGGTCAATCACAGTCTGTTGATAAGTTCCCAGCATCATAAAAGCAGCTTTTATTTTGTGTCACCTAAGCATCAGTTGAACACCAATCAAACAACAATAATGTGACTTCTTTCTCAGCTAGGTTTTATTCTTCTATCGCTGAACAACAGCAGTGTTCTGAACATGATCTGGGACACGTTGTCAATTATCTCTACACTTCAATTAGACACATTCTCAAACTAAACCAGTGCTTCTCAGTCTTTTTCTATCAGGCCTCTCTTTGGAGGACAAAAAAAAATCTCCAAGCCCCCCTCAACAGCTACATAACATTTTAACAGTGGTGCAATTATATTTTATTGAAAGAAAGATCAATATACTTTTTGATTTGTTGTGCAAATTAAAAACAACTTTCATTTTTACTTGAATAATACAAACTCAACGTGAATGTTCCCTGAGACAGTATTTATCCAATACAAATAGGAAATGCACAATTATAGTTACTAAAGTTAATAAAGTTACTTCTTGTTTTTTAGAACAAATTAATTTTGGAATAATATCAGTGGCTGCAATGAGTCTGTTTACATTACACATCTCATTAAAGAACTCAAACATGTCACATTTTTCTTTTCCACTAAAATCCTTGTCTATACTCCAAACCTAGTTTAGTCACAGATCACCATGGTAACCTAAACTCTGTGACTAGTTCATTCAGATCACCATGGTAACCTAAACTCTGTGACTAGTTCATTCAGATCACCATGGTAACCTAAACTCTGTGACTAGTTGAGTGACAGATCACCATGGTAAACTAAACTATGTTTCTAGTTTAGTCAGATCACCATGGTAACCTAAACTCTGTGACTAGTTGAGTGACAGATCACCATGGTAAACTAAACTATGTGTCTAGTTTAGTCAGATCACCATGGTAACCTAAAGTCTTGCTAAATTATTAGTTCCACCTGCTGCATGTTCTAACCTGGGGGGAAAAAGGACACCCAGGAGTACCTCAGCTCGCCAAACCTTCACGCCCCCCAGTTTGGGAAACACTGAACTAATCAATAATGAAAAGAATGAGAATAAGGAAAATGTCAAAGTTGATGAGCTAATATCACATTCCCTCTTTCAATCTGATCCAAACCTGAGCAGATGAGATGCTCTCAGTCTGGATTATACTGAATCATGGTTCAATACACAGAGAAGTGGTCATAATATTGATGATTTCATTACAATGACTCTTTTCACTGGCTCAGATATATTAGGCAGTAAGTGAACATTTAGTCCTGGAAGCTGATGTGAAAAGCAGCAAAAGGAGCAACTGAGTGACTTTATCCAGGTCTAAATGATAACAGTGATGATTAGGTCAGAACATCAAAACAACTGCAGGTTTTATGGTCTGTAGTGGTTAATACTTTTTTTTTTTTTTTATTGTTATTATTGAATTCAAGGTAAAGGAAAATGGCAGTTACTGTACATACGAAAAAAAAAATAATAATAATTTTGTATATAACAAAAATGACAAAAAAAATAAATAAAGGAAAATAAATAAAAGAAACAAAACATACCCCATCCCTCCCCACACTCTAAAGTCCTGGGCAATGTACGTCCATCTAACATTAAGTAAATAAATAAACACAACTGTTAGAGGAAATAATATTAGTATGATAGTCATTAGCATAAGTAAATAAACCAAAATAAGACAGTTTCATTTCATAATGGGATTCTCCTGCACTGGAAATAATCCACCTTCCCTTCAGGTTCAGGAAGCTGCTGCTAACACTGGTCACTAGGCGATCCTGGCTCGGATAACATCTGAGTTCCGATAAGGTATCGGATAATTATATATATACATACATATATATATATATATACGTATATATATACATTTATTTATTAAGTAGTTATTAAAAATAAAGAAGGACTAAATAGGACTAAAAAGGACTATCACACACCAGTGTGGAGGCAAGGAGGGTGAAGTGTGTTGCCCAAGGACACAATGGACAGAGCAGAATTTGAACCTCCAACCTTTCATTTACAGGATGACCCACTCTACCAAAGAACCAAACCAGAAAAACATCTGCGCACCCAAGATCAAAACTGTGTGGATGGATGAGCTTTGGATTTGATTAAAGAAAGAACCTCAGTGAAACTAAACCTGATGGTAAAAAACATAATTCTATCATTAACTAATATTAGGAAACATTTCGTGGTGGAAGGAGCTTTCAGGTACAGAGCTGCCCCCCCATGACTTACAGAAAGAAAACTAATAAATGTATTTATAGGGCCACATCATTTCTATTTTACTAGTGGGGACCTTTATTTAGATTTAAACCTCGTGGGGACCTGAATTTTGGTCCCCATAGTGCCAGAGGTCCCCATGGTGTGACTGTGTAAACACATCAATGTCCCCATAAAGATAGAAATACAACCACGGACACCATAAAAACAAGCATATAGTATAGACAGTATAACCGGGTACATCAAACAAATACAACAGTTATGGGCAGAGTATTAAAAAGAAACAAAAAAGTCAGAACTAAAAGGTCAAAGGTGACCTGGCTATTTCCCCCCAAAAAAGTAGATAAGACAATAAGAAATGCTCGACATGCCATGAATGAACGCAAGTGTAATCCATCTTCAGATTAAAGCAGTCAATCTCATGTTGTCTGAGTTCAACACATCTTAAAGTGCACAGGAAGATCACATTTAATACTTGCCACTTTGATTTGGAGATTTAGTTTTTAATACCATTTACATAATTACATACTTACATGCATAAGTACAATCATTAATATCTTCAAAAATATATATATATTATGCTTATAATGCTGTTTATAAAAGTTTCTTATGTATTGTTTATTTGCATCAGTGCACGTATAGAGCTATTTTCAGGTTCACTAGATGTAGTACATTAAAGATAATATCATTTTTTTCTACATATTCAAGCCTCAACACTAAGGTGGTTATTTATTTCCTGTTGATGCTAATGCAGAGCACTGGCTCAAACATGCTGATGTCACTGTAGTTAAATAAAGTTATTCCATGACATGACTCCAGCAGTACATTCCATATGTACTGTTAGAATTCTTCATCTGTTTCTAATTTTTCTGCTTTTTCACATACTTTGGAAGAAGACGACTAGATTATTTTATCTTGTACTTTAAGGTATGCTTCATGGCATCTGTTATTAAAATAAAAATGTTCATATGAAATTGTTATCACTAATTACAACAAGTGTCAAATTAATCTTTTTCCTTCCTTCCTTCCTTCCTTCCTTCCTTCCTTCCTTCCTTCCTTCCTTCCTTCCTTCCTTCCTTCCTTCCTTCCTTCCTTCCTTCCTTCCTTCCTTCCTTCCTTCCTTCCTTCCTTCCTTCCTTCCTTCCTTCCTTCCTTCCTTCCTTCCTTCCTTCCTTCCTTCCTTCCTTCCTTCCTTCCTTCCTTCCTTCCTTCCTTCCTTCCTTCCTTCCTTCCTTCCTTCCTTCCTTCCTTCCTTCCTTCCTTCCTTCCTTCCTTCCTTCCTTCCTTCCTTCCTTCCTTCCTTCCGATGTGGCACAGTTAGTAGAGCAGGTTGTCCAGTGACCAAAGGTTCAGCAGTTCAAATCCTGACTCTGCCCACATGTCACAGTGTCCTTGGGCAAACATTGAACCCTAAGGTGCTCCAGAAGGGCCGTGTATAGCAGCAGCCGCCTACTGGTGTGTGAATGTGAGGAATTGTAAAGCACTCTGGGCACCATGGGTCCATAAAATGTGCTATTTAAGCTCAGTCCATTTACATTTATATATTTAAAGGGCCAGTGTATATTAGTGTATATCAGGTCACAGTTACTCATTTAAGTTTCCATGTACACATACATATTCAAGAAACACCCTTAAGCTACTTTCCATCCAAAAAAAAGTGTCAACACAATAGAATAACTGGACAAGCACACATTACTAACAGAACCAAAGAACACTGAGAAGATACAGTGATACATACTATTAGTACTGAAGTGTCTGGTTTGTTTTTACCCAGTTTTAGATGCTCTTTAAAATTGTTAAATGTGATACAGTCTCTTATTGGAGCTGGGATCTCATTTCAAACTTTAGTTTAAACTCTGACTGTTCTTCCTTCCTACATATGATTTAAAATGATTATGTATGGACACAATGTCACAAATATTTCAAAAATCTGGTGGTAAAACATATAAAACAATTATGATAAAAAAAATAAATAAATAAAAATAAACATGTAAAGGTAAATTATTCTGTAGAACATATGGCATTAATATATCTATGGAAAAAATAATAATAATAATATAATAATATTTATTGCAACATAAACTGATATCACGTGTCTAAATACTTCTTTTCATCTAGTACATATCAGTAAAAGCAATAACACACTGAAAATACACCACTACTAAATAGCATGTTTTAGTAAAAGCAATTTCAGTCACTAAATGTAATTAATGTATGAAAACTATAGGTCAAATTGGTATTTTAAGACTATATATGTTTGGTTTTTTTTCATTGTAAAACTATTAATACTTGTACATTTTACTTATAGATATTAACGTTTTGAGCAGCTTTATATAATGAGTAAAATAAAGAGTTAAAGTGGTTGGAAATTCTCTCATTCTCATCTGTTTATAGAGTCGCTGTATTGTAGTAAAGGTTTTATGAGCTCAGAAACATAAGTTTGTTTTCAGGTCTGTGTCTTTTCCAGTGAATCTGGTGGGGGGGGGGGTCACTTCATCCTTAAGGTTCTCAGATGTAATGAATTTAACCCTTTGATGCATGATTTCTGAAAACCTTAGTCAAGATTATTTTTTTCCTAAGTGATTTTATTCCTCTTTAGACATGAAAAAATAATGTGATTGAGATCTTTATAATGAAACTATTTTTTTATGGTGTTACAAAAATGTCCACTCGGCACGTGTTTAAGCATGTATTTAAAACTATGAAATAAATAATTTTTGATGTGGTTTTTGTTTAAGAAGTCTGTTAATTACAGTCTAATACCACATAAACATGTTAGTGCAGATCATGTATTAAGAACAAACCAGTTACAATAATGATATGAACCGACTGATATGGAACTAAAACAACCAAACCTCATTAATATACAACTGTAGAACAACTGTCCACTGTAGTGAAACATCAAAGGGTTCAAGTATATATCTGAATAACAAGCAAATACACAAAGTACAGTAACTGAGTAAAAGTACTTGGATATACTTTCCACTCCTGCATTTAAGGACCATAGAAAGTAGTACAAACTGGCTCTCACCCTCCAAACTTGAACTTGCTGTTCTCCCCCAGAAACACCTCCTTGTGTTTCCTGCGTCCAGAGTTGCGACCGCCCGTCACCATGGCAACGAGGCTGGCCGCAGCAAGGGCCAGGCAGGTCAGCAGGTCCGCCTTCATTTCTCACAGTTTTCTCCTGTGCAGACGACACCGCGCCAGCATCCCGGCCTCCTCCAGCTCCACGTCTGGCAGACTAAAGCTGGTGGTCCCGCTCAAACATCCTGCGGCGGCGGTGGTGGCGGCGGCGGCGGCGGCGGCTGGAGGTTTCCTCACCCACGGAGCTCCGCCATAGACCATGAATGTGTGCATCCGGCGCATGCATTAAGGCTCTTTACACGCATGCATCCTCAGTGTGCATCTGAACATCCTATTAAAACAGGTGGATAATCTCCAGGAATATTTGTCCCACGCTCCTCTCCTGCTACAGTCTGTTTTATCTGTGATTTTTCTGGATCTTTCTATCTCTGATTAAAATCGATATGAATCTATTCCTCCCAGCGATAGAGGAATGACACTAATTCCACCCTAATCCTCTTATCTACAGCCACAGCAATCTTTCACTAACCTACAAACAGACACACACACACACACACACACACACACACACACACACACATACATACACAGCAATAATCAGGATTTTCTCAGCAGGACAATGAAAAAATAGGCACCTGATGTGATTATATGAGGTTAGCACACACCTGTACCTCTGACAGAGGGTTTGGAGTGAGACATTGAATACCTAGTGGCTTTTGAAGTGGCTAAAACAATCTAAAAAAAAAAAAAAAGTCCTTAAAATGGGCTGAGGATTAATCCCAGCTGGAGCAGAGTCTAATCCAGACTCACCTACTGTAGAGCCTTCCCCAGTTTACACCTCGCTCATGAAGACGTAATCCAGCTCTAAACACCACATCAAACATCAATGAGCGAGAAGCACTTTTATTATTACAAATCAAATGCACAAAAAATACAGTTTTGGCAAGTATCAGGGATGGGAAATGCATCGAATTAAATTAAATTGTCTGGTTTTTGTCTTGTGTAGAAGAACTATGTGGAGACTTTTTTTATTTAATATTTCTTGTTTTTCTAATTCTGAAAACATTGTATTTTTATTATTGCTGTTTGATACTGCAGTGAATAGATGTAATAATGGTTTTTAGAATAGAATAGAATAGAATAGAATAGAATAGAATAGAATAGAATAGAATAGAATAGAATAGAATAACTCTTTTCTCTGAGTCACATTTTGTCTTATCACGAATTGATTCAAATCGTTTTTAAACAGATGTAATATTTAGCCCATACCACCCAGTGACTAAGCTATCCAAAAATAAGTTAATTCAAGTGGTTTATAAAAAATCCAGTTCACATAATGACTACATACTAAACACACTAATAATAATAATAATAATAATAATAATAATAATAATAATAATAATAATAATAATAATAATAATAATAATAATAATAATAATAATAATAATAATAATAATGATAATAATAAAAAGATAAAATTAACTTCCCAAGATTTAATAAAGAAAGAATGTTTGGCTTTGAAACGATGGTACAGAGATGGAAGGTGATTCTCCATGTTTACCAAAATGTTGCCAAAATTGTCAGAATTTTGAACTGTTGATATGCTGGCATTTTGCACTTTATTGTGTATTTGAGTTTTAATTTTAGTATTTTAAATTAATTTTAGTATTTTAAATTCATTTTAGTATTTTAAATTCATTTTAGTATTTTAAATTAATTTTAGTATTTTAAATTCATTTTAGTATTTTAAATTCATTTTAGTATTTTAAATTCATTTTAGAATTTTAAATTCATTTTAGTATTTTAAATTAATTTTAGTATTTTAAATTCATTTTAGTATTTTAAATTCATTTTAGAATTTTAAATAAAAGTTAGGATTTAAATTTTTGTGGGGGGGGGTGAATGCATGGATCCTGGAGGAATGTTCTTTCATCTTGTCTGCACTACTGTTGTATGTACAGCAAAATGACCATCAACTTGATTGATTAATTGATTGATTGATTGGAAAAAGTGTCTTTGAGTGTCCAAAAAAGCCCTATATAAATTTGAGGTGTTATTATTGATTGATTAAAGAGTAAAAAAATGTCCCCAGTAAAAGTGGCACAACCTACATAGATAAACAGAGAAGCAGATTTGCACTGAAAGAAAACACAGTAAGTACTTTACCAGATGAGAATGTTTTTCCTCATGTTCAGTTTCCTGTATTAAAAGTGTTTTACGATAAGTGTAAAAACAGGATTTTTTCCTAGTAAGGAATTCTCCATTTTTCTGCATTACAGGAAATTGACTCAGTCCATATGTGTGTATATGTTTCTAAACTCTCAAACTAAATGATTGATGATGAGTCAATGATGACTAATGTGAACACCCTTAAAAACACTTTAAAAACAACCTTTAAAAACCCTTTAAAAAAACTTAAAAACCCTCAAAAACACTTTCTAAACAGTTTCTAAACTCTCAGACTAAATGATTGATGATGAGTCAATGATGACTAATGTGAAAACGTTGGAAACCCAGTCTCCAGGTGCAATGAGTGAGTTCATGTTCTTAGAACCACAAATACACCTTTACCATCAAATTCCTTCTATAGTTTTTAATTATGGAGCCATAAAAGTTAAACACTTACACTACTGGTCAAAACTTTTACAACACACTGATTTTTCCAGAATTTAATTGAAAATCAATGAAAATGATGCAGTTCTTCTTCTTCCTAGTACCAACTTTTGACCCTTGTGCAAAATATTATATAGAAATGCTATTATTTGAGTTTGCATTTGGTTTCAGTTTCTGGTACCAGTTTGACAATTTATATTTAGAGACATTAACGGTGTTTCTTCATTGTTGCATCTTTTGGTTTGTTTTTCCATGTTTTCTACTGTGCTTTATTACAGTTGATTATATCAACTATTGTCACATGTCAGAAATACCTGCACCCTTATAGTTAATGAAAATCCTATTAAACTGAAACTAAACCAAAACTGATTGAACATATTTAACTTTTCATGTCAGTGTTTTTTTTTTTTTTTTACATCCATGCAGTATTTTTCTCATTGCTGGATGTTATGTCTTGACAAGTTAAGGCATTAACATTGGCTGGGAAACAA
Organism: Siphamia tubifer; assembly: GCA_020466265.1. Classification (NCBI taxonomy): domain Eukaryota; kingdom Metazoa; phylum Chordata; class Actinopteri; order Kurtiformes; family Apogonidae; genus Siphamia; species Siphamia tubifer. Next base: position 17,806,709 of record CM035802.1, read on the forward strand.
TGTATAGTAGAGTTCATCATGTCACACAACAACTGTATGACTCCACAGTCATAGGTAAAATATTGTTTAGTCTGGATGTGGTCTGTGAATATGGAAACAGGAAGGTGGAGAAAACCCATCTATATGTTTAGAGTTCTGCATGGAGAACTGATTTACATCCTGAAAAGAAGCTATTGTGTGTTATTACCATTATGTTAGAATGGTTTAATAACCTCCACATAATAAATAAGAGACACAGTTGTTTAAATGTCTGTATTTTTGGGTTTACTACAGCACATTAGTTCCTTTTACCGGAGTCTATTCTCTAGAGAGTACAGTTTGTATTTACAAGCAGAGGTATTAAAAGTACATACTCACGTTCTGTACATAAGTAGAAGTACAGCTATTTATGTGAAAAAATACTCTGGTAAAAGTAGAAGTACTAATTCAACTCCTCTACTGAAGTAAAAGTTAAAAAGTACAACTTCTCTATTATAATAAAGTACAAAAGTAAAAAGTAAAACTTTTTTTTCCCCATGAACAATTAACCAGGAAATATTAGAAAAGTTTCAAAAGTATCGAAATTAAACCCTTTAAAAGTGAGTTACTGTGTTGAAATTGTGTTTGATCAGGTCACAGTTACTCAGTTTTGTGGGTATGGGCAGGAAATTTAAGAAAAATGAAAAAAAAAGATACAAAATGTATCATGGGATTATAAAAAGTTATAAATATGAGATTAAAAATGCATAATTGTAATATAAAATGTTAAAATTATCAGATAAAAAGTCAAAATTGTGAAATAAAAATTAAAATAATGTGATAAAAACTCAAAATTGTATGATAATAGTCATGTAAACTATAGTTTCTCTCCTCCACTTATTTTCTCTCTGAAGTGACTGATTTTCGTACTGTCACATCTATTTAGTTGGAAAAAGTAATGCATCTATTGTGAGAATGTAAATAGAGGTAGTAAAGTAAAATGTTTTCAGTAAAATAAATACTCAAGTAAAGTACAGATACCTAAAAAATCTACAGTAATGAAGTATTTTTACTTAGTTACTCTCCACCTGTGTTTACCAGACCTCTTTTAAATGAAATATGACACAGTTGACTTGGAAACTATATTAAATGGCCTCTTATACTGAAAAATACTATGATTAAAAATGTCTTTTGTTGACTTTTTGGGGTAGAATTATGACCCAAAATATAAAATCACAATTTTATCACAGAAAATATAAACATTTAAGAAGGTGGAATGTGATAATTTTGAACTTTTCTTACAAAATTGCTCAGAGTAGTTATTAAATACACTAGCAGTCAAAAATTTCAACTTCTGATTTAAATGAGACATGAGATGGACTGCAGATGTACAAGTACTCAGGATCACTGGGAACTCTGTCAAGACTGTTGGAAAACCTTTCAGGTGAATACCTCATGAAATTCACTGGGAGAATGCCAAGAATGTGCAAAGCAGTAATAAAAGAAAAATGGGTCAGTCCATGTCACAGTATTTAAAGAAACAAAAATGTCCCGGGTTACCCTCTCAGAAAAAAATTCCTCTTGTAGAGGAATTATGAAATAATACCAAGTTTTACACCAAAATCCCTAATAGTTTTGAAGTAAAGGCCTTCCAAAATGTGCGTTGTTTTTTTTATTTTTTTTTATTATTATTATTATTATTTTGACAAAGTTGCATTTCATCCAACTTTCAGCTTCCCCTGCTCCTCTATCATTTGACCTACATATTACATTTTTGATCTCCCTGGATACATTTCCCCTAGAATCAAAATCTATGCTCAGATTAGGTCTGTCTCACTTGGTTCATCCACAATATGTTGGATAAAAAGCAAAAAAAAAGCCAAAAATGGTTATTATTAATACTTATTTCATAAGTCCACAAGAGGAACCAATATTATTTTGAGAATTTTCCTGAAAGGGTCTGGATGTTTTTTCATGGAATGACCCAAATGTGGCCATTTTGAACAATCTAATATACAAAAACATGCTTTGTGCTCTTTCACTTTTTTTTTAACTACATAATTACATATTCATAGTTGTGATGCCTTCAGTGACAATCTGGAAATAGTCACGAAAAAAACAGCTGACTTCAAACTTTTAACTTGTAGTATAAGTGTCAAATAATTTGGCAAAGAAATAATAATATATTATTGCAGCTTGAGGGAACGTAGAGTACATTAAAATACAGCCTGTTGGCAAAGGAACATCTATCATTATGAGACGTGAGGTAATAGGTTTTTAATGTCATAATAAGGCCTGCACTTGCTGAAGATAAAAATCTAAATAAATAGATGTGATGCTGATGTGAACTGCAGCTCTCTTGTTAATTGTTTGAACTAATTAGTACCTGAAAGGACACCCGAATAATAATGTAAATGAGATCTGCTCTATTTTGACATGACAGGAGAATTAGTTTAAAGTGCAGAATAGTTCAGTCTATGTTGTTTACAGCCTCTGTTTGACCTGCAGCACATGGTACATGCACTAAAACAGCCATGCTCTTTGAAAGGAAACCCCAGTGACATTTGCTGCTTCTGTAAACGTAAGACTGACACTTATGGGAAGGAAAACCTTTATGCCTGAAGAGCATGTGCTGTGTGGGTTTGATTTGATCACCACCAAACTCCACCCATTCAAAGGGGTGTGTGTAGGGCCACCTCCCTACGGTGCCTTTAGTGAAGTGTGTGTGTGTATGTGTGTGTGTGTGTGTGTGTGTGTGTGTGTGGGGTGCCTATTCTCTAAATAACCTGTTGATCCAGTCAAGGCTCAGTCTCAGGAGGCATCAGGCTCAGCTCTCCTTCCACTTTTTCTTCCTCTTTTTTTTCTCCCTGAATTTCATCAGAAAAGAAGCCGAGTCACTGTAAGTTTTTTTTTGTGTGTGTGTGTGTGAGTGGGTTTTTTTGGGGGTGTTGTGGTTTTCTCCGCTCTGACACACATTTTTCATCAACCCACTAACAGCTCACTTGTGCCTCTGATTTCACCACTGACACAGCTCTACATGCTGATGACAGCTGACGCTCCATGTGCATCAGTGTCAAGTTGTTTGTGTAAGTACTAACATTTTTTTTTTTTTTACATATTTTAATGTCTAGAAATTGTATAGTTAACCACCATTACAACAACTAATACTAATTATACTACCAATAACCTTAACAATTTGTCAGTATTTTGCAATGTAAACAGTTGCAGTATAAAAATGGCTGGGGTTTATTTCATTTTGGACTTTATAGTGAATGGGTACATTCCACAGCTACCCTGAAACCTCTAAAAAACATGATTTTCATTCATGAATTTCTTCTGGTGGTCAGATTTCAACTGGAATGACCTTTGTCATAACATGGGAGTGCAGCATAACAGCACAGTGGAGGCATCCACATTCTATTGTCTGTAATAACTCGGTCAATAAAGATTGTTGTGAAGCTTCTGTATCTCAGAAGGACCTTTTTTATTGCATGTATCAGTATTTTACTTATTATAGATAATGTAATCATTTGTCTTTCACCTATTTGATAAGAAGCCCAGAGGCACATATGAGATAAAAAGTTAAGTGTTATTTGTACTGTACAGAATACACTGTACAGAGGCAGGAATTTAAGTAGTATTTTTGTGATTCAAAAAATGCTACTTATTTAAAGGTAAGGTTACACCCGCTCATGACGTCAATGTAGTTCACATACATAGTACACACCTTGAAATGTTAATAAACATTAGGATAGACAACGGTACATGGGCAGGTGATCACACAGCACGGAACTGAACCGACCACACGAAAAAACAAAAAGCACCACATACTTTGTACTTGTTATTGCTTGTTGAATAAATATGAAACCAGGTTGCACATGTAAGATCAAATCAGTGTCTTATAAGCTGTAATTAAAAGGTGAAGAATGATAAGCACATGTTTATGCCTTTACACTTCACGTATAAGCTCTTCTTAAAACAAAATACTCCATTTCAGTGCGTTTTAGATTGTTAAAACAAAATAGTTAATGACTGGTTGCTTCAGATGCTTGTATTTTACACTTGGTATGTTGAGTCATGTTACATACTGACATTTATACATTAATTTACAGCGCACTAGGTGTAATTTTAGCTGGAGAGTGCACCTAAGGTCACCTTCTAATAACCGTGTTACTACTGTGTCTAAATGTTTTTTAAGCAGAATGAGCATTTTGTGTCACATTGATGTGTTAATGCACGTGGTGTATTTACATTCTTTACATGTTAAAAGCTACAGTTTGGATGTAAAACACACTGACTTCAGCTCTGGTTTTAATAACTAGAACTGATCATGTGTTGTAAAATAGTCTTCACTTTACCTTGCCTTCTTAAAGTCTGAAGAAAAGTTTTGGCATGATTTGTGTTTGGTTCACATCATTTACAACTGGGAAATTCAACCTCTGTTAAAAGTTAACTTTTTTTTTTTTTTTTTTTTAAATCATATTGGGTTCCTTCATATTATTTCAACATTTACTTGCAACATTTTGTCTCCTCCACAACATAAAATAACTCCAGCATGAGAAAACACACTGGGACAAGTAAAGTCCTTTGGCTTACAGTAAGTGTACGCTCACTCAACTGCTGGTGCACTTTTGCTCCGTTCCCAGGACAAATTATTTGGACTAAATCCAAACGCTACCCTTTTTCTTCAGCCAAAAGAATGACACAGGCTGTAAAGATGGGACAATGTGCCACTCCATAAGACCTGAAGAGGGGATTGTCTTCATGTATAATGCAGGAAGGATGCTTCCACCACTCCCAGCCAACAAGCGTCACCACATCAACAGAATATCATTACCCTAGTCACCATCAAACTAATATTCTTCCTCTTCTTTGAGTTTCAGTCACACTCTAGTAAACTTCCTTAAGCCACAAAGACCAATTTCATCATTGGCAGGATACCTGACGTTTCCTCGTGCTCTTTGACGTACGGTACTAAGTTCACCTGTGTTTATTTTGGAGTGTTAAGATAGTGTTGGCGATAAGCTGAGAGGCTTTTATTGTGGGTGAACAATAGACATATCCTCTTCCTTTTTGGTTATCAAATCCACTCAAGAGATAAAAGACTTGACTAAATCAGAGGATAAGAATGAAATGACAGAGGGAAACACTTCACAGCAATGTTGTCTTTAAATCCGGGCGGGTTTTGTACATCAAACGCCACATGAACCCAGCTGCAAACCTTACTTCTATTTTGAACTTTATGCTAATGAAAAGGGAGGTTTGACTGTAAACTCCTCCGTTTTCAACAGAGGCTCAGACTTGCGTTCACCTCAGGAGGCTGCGCACGTTCTGTCATGTCTTAGCTTTTTACATCTTCTTGTGTCCGTATCATCAGGAATGTGTCTCTAATTATAATATCCTCTTGGTTTTTTTTCTCTTTATTCTGTGTACATTTGATGGAAAACCACCCAGAGAGATCCAAGGAAACACCAGCAGCAAAAAAAAAAAAAAAAACAAAACAGAGAAAACCTTGAGCTCAAGTGGGAAAATATGGACTGAAACCTCGTGTGCTGCATCATCGTCTCCTTCTGGGTCTTAAACACTTGTAGCTGAAAGGAAATCATGTCAGCGATACACACCTGGGCTTGTTTCCTGCTCTGGATCGGCTTTGCCACACAGAACAAAACGCCAGGTAAGAAACAAACAGCCCTTTGTGCGATGGCCTCGACTGATCCACTGGCGCTGAAACTTTCACAGGGATTAAAAAGCTGAAGCCTGCCATACCAAAACATGAGACATGCATGCAGTTTGTGAGGAAAACACAAGCAGTTGTGCGTCTGAATGCGGAGGGTTTTAGACAAAATGCCGTCTCTCTTTTAAGTCGGATCAAATATTTTACCAACGTTTTCCTGCAAATGAATGACGTCAGGATGGAAATATTCTCCAACCATGGAAAGAAAGAAGCAGTTAAGAGTGCTGAAATTTATGGGAAAATGTGTCTGGTCTTATTTTTATAGCTGTGACCATCATTCCTCACAGTAAAGGTAACATTTAATTCACCAGACTCACTGCTGAGATCCACAGGTCTACCTTTTAATTTAAATACTTCATTAAAGGCCCGACACATCCGCCACGTCCACTAATTGAAATAATTAGTAATACTACGCTACAAACTTCTAACCATCATGTAATCATTCCAATTTTAAGAGACTAAATGGGACTAAATCTACACGTTCAGATGCAGCTAATGATGTAATAAAACTGCAAAAACAGCACTTTCATTCATAACACTTTTGCTCATCCTTCACCTTGAATAACTTAAATACTAACGTCATTGTATAACTATATATAACTGTATAAAGCATTAGTGTAGTAATCTCAGAAACCTGTGAAACTATCAAGGCAGTTTTTGTTTTTATTAATTTAGTCAAAAGTCCATTTTATTTGGGATTATTATAGTCTATCTGTGCCTATTACTGCACTGTAAAATTATTGTATTAATAGCCATAGTAAAAGAGAATGAGATAACCAGTTGAAGGGCTGTGTGTGTCTTTATAATTCCAAATATTAGCCATTTTTAATGTGAAATTGGGTATTTTAATGTGTTTTAGGCAGAGCAGTGTGAATTCAAGACACAATTTAATGACAAATTTCTGCATTTGAATATTTGAGGCGCTATAAACCTTAGATCACCTGTACGAATGTACGAATAGATCACCAATATGAATATATTAGCAACGTATAGAACCATATACACCTTTTGTTTCCTCATGGTTGGATTGAATCTATTCTTTTGTGGTACAAAACAGGTGACTTGACCAATTTTTGACAATATTAACAATGCAAGAATCCACCAAATATTCAATCTAATTAAAAATGACTGGAAAAGATTGAAGACCCTTAAAATAAAAATATCAGTTGTATTTATGGGACATTAGACACTCATGTCAATAAACTCTGATTAAAAGCGTTTGGGATTGAAAACACACATTTCATTTTTCATCAGAATGATTTCTATTAGGTAGAAATACTGTCCAAGAAACTGCTACTGTCAGAAACCTCTACTTCTATGTCCATTAGTTTAAATATTAAAATATTAAATATTCAACAAACATATTTGATGACAGGGCTGTTCATTTTGCAGTGATCTAAGAGATCATTCTAATGGAAAAAAATTACCTTTATTTTATAATTATGATGATTAAATGCAGTACTTTTTCCAAAAGATTTACCCTTCAAGTCAATCAGTTCTCAGAGGCTTTTATTGCACTACATTTGTTAAACAGTGTTAGCTACTTACTATTTCCTGTATATTTGTCATAAAATGAAGGATGATTTTATATATATTTTTTTTTAATTAATTTATTAATTTTTTGTTGTTGGAAAATGCCTCTCTTCCTAGATGATAGAAGCTTTACTGTCATATTAACACATGGCAAAATTCAACGTGTTCTTCGGGTTAGTGCAATCAAGCTTGACAACATACAGGTATATTAAACCTAAAATATAGGGGGCTGAAAACAATTAAAAGCAGCTAAAACTCAGCCAAAAACATTAAAAGCAGCTAAGACAATGAAAGTATCTAAGACAAAATAAAAGTGGCTAGACATAAAACACATACCTACAGTAAGAACCCATGACAGTATTAACAGCAGCATAATAGAGGCTTAATGATGCTATAAGGTGAAGAAATAGAGTAGTGGAAAAAAGTTTCCCTACACCCTTAAAATTATACAGTTTCCAATATAAGCAGAAAGATATTTTTGTGTTTCAAAACATGTGGCTGCATCAGAAACAGATGCAAATGCTGTTTTTGTTTGTTTATTTTTTTTTATAATAATAAAAATTTTTAATTATTGACAGTTTCAACATGTTTATGTCCTGGATGTTTTTTCTGCTGAAACATCCACTTCGGACCTGGACAGAACTGAGCATGTGCAAAAGGGAGAATGTGGGTTTGGAGAAGGAAACAATACTGGGCAGATTTCAGTGACTTAACAAGGATTCATCATTTAATACACTGCCCAAAAACTGCTTTTCACCACTGGATATTGCACATTAGGAAGGAGGTAGAAGCAAAGTATAATGCAATGGTGTTAAAGTGTTCATATTGAAACTATTCTTTTTCCTGGTGGTGTGGGTTGTTATTGATCTGGTCTGTTTTTCCAACGTCGTGAAAAGATCCGTTTTTATAGACGTATGATCAAAGGTGGAAGTAACTAAGTACAAGTATTTTCTTCACTGTACTTAAGTACAGTTTTTAGTTATTTGTACTTTACTTGAGTATTTATTTTTCTGGCAACTTCTTACTTTAACTCTCTACATTTTTGCATAAATATCTGTACTTTATACTCTTTACATTCTCAGAATAGACTCATTACTTTTTCAAACTAGACAAATGTGACAGTATGAAAAAATTGTGACTTTAATCTCATAATTTGGACCTTTTATCTCATAATTATCCATTTCTTGTCTCATAATAATGCATTTTTATCTCATAGTTTTTACTTTTTTCTCATAATTTTGGCTTTTTAGCTTATAATTTTGGATTTTTTCATCATAATTTTTTACATTTTATCTTACTATTTAGTTGTTGTTTTTTTAAATAATTATTCTCCTTTTTAAATCTTCTATTTATGACTTTTGAATATTTCCTAAATGTCCTGTCCACTAAACTGAGTACCATGACCAATAATTTTTTCCCATTTTTCTTGTTTTTTCCTGCTTAAATAAGTATTATTCAATCCATTGCAAAAAAAATAATGCAGTTTTACTTTTTACTTTATTACAATTCAGAAGTTGTACTTTTTTTTTTACTTTTACTTCAGAAAAGGTGTTGAATCAGTACTTCTACTTTTACCAGTTTTTTTCTCACACAAATAGATGTACCTTTACTTAAGTACAGAATGTGAGTTCTTTCACCATGATTAAATATGATGCATTACTGTGGGTTAGACTACCAACTATATAGTAATATACAACATCACTGAAGTTACCCCAGATAAGACTCTTGATATTTCTTCCAATACTAGCTGAAAACCCACAAAAAAGTCAGAGTCAATTGAGGATAACACTTAGGGGTACACCAGTGGTGGGCCTCAGTCTTATTACAGTGTTCCTTGTGAAGTGTGTGGTGGGTTTTCCATAGCAGCAGCAGAATCTAATAGCCAACATGGCATGGAAGACATTAAATCCATACCATACACAGTCATGCCCCAGTAATCTCCAGTTCCTTTGTCCCAGTTCTTGTGATGCTTTTAACCAGACAGATGTTTCCAGTTTGCACAAATGCCGTGGCTCTAGAAGCTTTTGTTGGCTCTGAGAGCTGCCCTTCAGGAAAAATACAAAAAAAAAAAAAAACAGGATCAGGTTGTAAAGTACAACATATCGCTCCTTTTGTAATCACACAACAGCTCTTAATGTGTTCACAATCAGTTAAGTAAGTACTTGGTTTACTTTGAGTGTTTGCCTTGTAAAACAGCGGCGTGTTTGAGCTCATGTTTCACACTTTACCGGCTCCCTTTAACCCAGTGTTTGTAGACAAAATAGCTCCAGTGCCACGAGTCTTTTATCAAGGGCACGAAATGTGGCATAGCAGCGATATCCCCCCTGCCGTCACAGTCATATCCCCCAGTGTCAAAGGCCTGTCAGGCAGGTCAAAACCTCAGCTGCTGCTTCAGGTGTGAGTCAGGGTGAGTCATTAGTCTGCAACTGTGATTTACAAGAAGCATGACAGGAACAATGACAGAAGTACTATCGAGTACTAAAGGCCAAAGACTAACAACTAATCCCTTGTGTCATTCATCTGCTGTGTTCTATACCTGCCACATTCACACCAACACATTGTAACTCTGCATACAGCGCCAAACAAACCTGCAAACAAATGATGATTATGTACAATATGACAGCGTTTGGTAAAAAAAAAACAAAAAAAACAAAAAAAAAAGTTAAGTCTCAACGTAAAGGAGACGGCAGTTGAACGCAGCGAGCTCATTTAGTCAGAAAAAGTTGTGAAGAGGTGTGGAATTCAGACCACAGCTTCACAAATACTTAAATAGGGTTCTCACTCTATCCCTGAAATGTTTTCCAGGACTTTTCCAGGATATTACCAGCTGCTACACAGGCATACACTCATCCATTCTCCCTCTTTTTGTGGAAGTCTTCATTCCACAGTTAGAACGTGCATTTATCCACATGGTTTCTATGTTTATTACTCAGACATTTGTTGTGCAGTCCATGGCTATAACTCATCTATGACAAACACATCACAGACTAATACAAACACACGCACAGATTACTGTGCAGCATTTCATTAACAGACCAACTGGAGTTACAATGTCCAACTGGACAACTACCAACTCAACTTTCTTTCCTCTTTTACTTTCTTGCTTGTACTTACTCTAAAAATATTTGTATATTTTCAGTAAATCAGTGAAAAAGTATTTCTTCCGTTTCATCTCAGTTTAGGCACACATCATCACAAGGCAAGGAGGATATTTTACAGGACAACTTAACTCTTTCCAGGACATTTAGCCATTTTTTTTCTCCTATTCCATATGTTGTCCATGACTGGAAAATTGGTCAATCATTTTCAAGGGTTTCCAGGATGTGTGGGAACCCTGTGGGAATCAGATTCTGTCATCTAGATGAATAAACTAGTCTGTTCAGATTTGGAAATACCAGTTATTGTTTTTACACCTATGAGTGGTAACCTCATATGTAAGTGTGATTATAAGTGATCAGATACAAAAACATTTCTAGACATCTGAAGGTTATGTGACTTTATTCATCTATTCAGCATCCAACTGTTGCACTCTTTTGATTTGACATGTTGTCATCTGACTGCACTGTTGTGAATCTCCTTTGAAAGCATAGCTTTGCAAATGATCACACGGGAAGAATTTTAACGATAGCAAAGATACGCAGACAGTGGTTCTCAGCTGGTCTCACTTTGGAGGCCACATTCTCCCCTGGGCAATAAGTCATGAACCCTTTTACAGAATTCAAACCCAGCCAATGTCTTTTTTTCATAATAGGCTGGTATGCATGGCCATATTTTCATCTTTAGACCTCAATACTGTTGAGTCTTAAGTGGCTGTACTTAATTATGACCTTTCAGTGTAGTGTTATTAATGAGATACGACAGGATACCAAACATCTGCGTCTATTTGTGTCTGTGTTTTATGACAGTGGAAAACCTTCTGGTGCAGATTTTACTAATCACAACAGGTAAGGTCAGGTTACGATGGGTTTGTTTACAGTATTAATGTCAGTTTGAATATGATTATATTTTGGTGCTCAATATGACGGCGGTGGCTCAATACAGAGCTTCGCGTGACATCACCGCATCGTCTAGTAAAAAAGAGGAAAACCACAGCGTAGCAACACTAGACAGATAGCTCTGTTACAATGTCCTACGACTATTTTGATAAACAGGTATGAACGGAAATTAGCAGGGATCAACTGGAGAGCTGTCCGTATAAATTACCGACAGGTTCTTGGTGAAATGACCCCATGACATGGCCTAATATCAAGTGTCCAGCCATCTACAACTATCTCGTCAAAAGTCCTGGCATATATACACAAGAAGAAATGTGAACTTATAAGAGTCTGAAAGCATATGTTTTATTTTAGGGAGGTTACATAAATGTATTTGAAATACTTCTCTGTCCCTCACTCACCCAGCCTCTAGAGCACTACTTTAGTTTTACTTCCACTTTGATTTCAGACTCCAGGGCTTGCTATCATCTGAAGATATTCTTCTCAGCCACTTCTTGCCTGAAGCCATGCCGCACGGTTTTCACCCTTTTCTGGCGGTATGTGGAAAAAGACAGCGTCCCTTCCATCCAAGCATGGTTATTGCACCCCAAGGCTGGACAAGATTTGGGCATTTTACACGAAGTTTTGAGCATGCAGGACAGAGCAGTGCAGTTCACACAGTAGCTGCTACGCTGTTGTTTTCCCATTTTACTCGGGGAAGTGATCTCACCACAAAGCTATGTGTTGGTAGAACAAGTCCTCACCTCACACCTCTGACCAAAGGGTCAGAGGTTAGAATTCTGGCTCTAACTCTCCATGTCAAAGTGTCCTTGGGCCAGACATGGAACCCTAAATTAGTTCCAGTAGGTCTGGCAGGTCAGGCATTTCTTGCTATATGCAGACTACACAATTGTGTAGGCCCCACAGTGCCACTATCGGCCCCCAAAGCTGCTGTAGGTTACAGCCTCATCTGAGAATCCAAAGGACTGTCTATTCTTTGAATATGTATCATGAACATTCTAGTGTTATAGTTCTGATTGCTGGTGTGGTATTTTATCTCATGTCTGTTGTGCTGGACAGTAATGTAGTGGCTATGCTGGTTTTCACCAGAAGATGGCAGTAGTGACACGCAAGAACAGACTGACTGCAGCAGAAACAGTTACATTAGCATTAGTTGTGTTTACTGACCTATACTACTGAGTCAAGTGATGCCGCTGTACACGTCTCTGTATTACAGGTGCGTTAAGTACAAAGGCATAAATGATATTGTAATACGTTAATTGAAGCGTAGGACTATTATTTTTTAGGCTCTAATGTTGGAGTTATTCTGATTGTTTGACTGTCCCCTAACTGGCGCTATGCTAAGTATCGCTAGCTTACATTAATGTGGCCATGGCTACCCGATCTGCACCGCGCATTACGACCGGCCCTCATAGCCATAGACATATACATGTATACACATGTATGTCTATGGCTATACAGTATATATGCTATGTCTATGGCTATGACCGTAGACATATACACATGTATATGTCTACGGTCATAGCCGCTTAAGTACAGCAAGTACGTTTAGACAAAACTGGCGAACCTTACCCGATTTGTTTCTGTGAAAATGTAACTTTATTAACAACAATTACATTTACAAATGTATTGAGTGTGTCTGTGATCAGACAGTCTAACCATCAGCACACTTGTGTGTGTGTACATGATACAAACATATGTGTGTGTATTGTGCATTCACTACAATGACAGTGAAGTTTAATCTAATCTAATCTAATTAGCCGTGTATATTGAGTCAAGGTCCAAGGTCTTTCTTGTTTTTTTATTATCTTGGCTGAGTGACTCAGCTTGAAATGTTTAATTTTAATATGAGAGGTTATCATGACCGTGGCCTCTTTTGCTTGTGATTTGTGATGATTTGCTTTGTGTTCATAGATCATCTAAGATCGTCTGATTGCAGTTTAGCAAAACAGGGGCCCCACAAAGCCAAAAACACCTCTGCCTACTGGTGTGTGTGTGTGTATGTATGTGTGTGTGTGTGTGTGTGTGTGTGTGTGCGCGTGTGCATGAATGGGTGCATATGTGGAATCATAAAACTCTTTGGGCACTTTGAAATTGCATTAAATATAAGCCCAGTCCACTTATCATTTTATAAAAAGTTGCATTGGATGTTGTCACCGTCATTTTCACATGAATAACATAAATGAGGCTCAAATCACTAAATGAACATTTCTCTGATGGTGCAGTTCATGTCACCTTTTCTCTTTCCCCATTGGGAGGGTCATCTGGGTCCGTACACGTGGTGTTCATTTGCTCATGAATGGGAATTGGAAAATAAAAACAGGGCAGTTTTTCCACTGATGTTGTTGCTCGCATGTAAGGGCAGGGTACGGCGGTGCGCCCGGGACCGGTCATGGGTTCGGTTCTCGGTCATGGGTTTGGGCGCATTCCCCCTGCAGCGGTGTGTTGCAACCGGCTCAGGGTGGGCCAGGAAGGTACAGGTTGAAAGGTGGCTCACAGGTCCAGCTGCGAGCTTTAAAGTCTCCCCTCCATTTTGTGTTCACACCATCAGAAAGACTCCTAAACCACAGGATTCTAACTGTGATGTCCAAAAAAAAAAATATATATATATATATATATATATATATATATATATATATAGTTAAAGTAAACACAAGAGACATGTATGACTTTATAATCACATCATTGGCTCAAACATGATGATTACGACCTCTGGATGTTGCTAAACAACAGAATGCAACTAATCGTAAAATGGTCAAAAAGACACAACACTAGATATGGGTTCAAATCTGCAGCTGAAGGGGTTTGCTAAGGAAAAGTGAGATTCTAAAAAAAAAAAAAAATCTGTTTCAAGGTTCAAACAGCGTTAAGTCTTACCTTTTGTTTGTTTTGTTGCTTTAAGAACAGGTCAAGTCTTCGCTCCAAATCAGTTCCACATGCACAGCGCTCATGTTTTCAGCTCTGTATGAAAGAAAGAAAACAAAATACCTTGAACAAATAGACTGAAATACACAAAGTTTAATGTCAACCACCAGCTGCTGTTGGTTTTCGAGTAAGGATTCATAGACACACTGTTGCCCTCATGTCTGTGTTGTGTAAAACAGAAGAAAAAAAAATTCAGTAAATGTTGTCAAACTCAAACTAAAGCTCAACATTTGTAGGACAGTATGTAAAACTGCTAGAAAGGAAGGGTGTGAGTCAAGGACAAAGCCATAACATTCTGGAGCACATCCATGAAAAGACGTAGAGTGTTTTAACCTTGGAGAACTCCAGATTAACTACCAACACTGAATGATTACAGTCACTTGTTTAAATAAAACAATAATGAGAGGAAACTCAACAGTAGCAGTGACGAACAAAGAGGAGGAAAGAATCAGTCATGACAGTGTCTGTGGTTTCACAATATTGGACAAAGAGAAGCAATTTGGACTGTTGGACTATGTCCATTTGTCTTCAGTCAAAGAAAGTGCTTCTTTATGGATTCAATTTCACTACATATTCCCCTAAACTCTTAATGCTATTAACAACAAAAAGATCTAAACAGCATGTAAGCAAACCAAAAACATTTACTGATCTAAAATGTTTAATATATTATGAAGAATTACTAATAATACAGGTAAAATGCATTTTGGTGTCTTTTTAACCTTTTAAATCCTGAGACTTTCTAACAGTTCCAGTCAAAAAAAATAAATAATGCAACAAAATGTACAATAACAGCCTAAAATGTATAATGAACCAACAAAATAATAAGTAACATGAACAAAATAAGACACAAATGGCACAAAAGGGAAGAAAAATGATAAAATACAATATTAAATGTAGAAATATAAAACAAAATAAGGAACAAAAAGAAATATTTACAAAAATAATAACTTAGTTAAAATGAAGTATAAAAAAAATAATATTGTAATTTGGTTCCAGTAGTTTTAGTTTTGTATTTTTTCTAAATCAGTTGCTTTTTGACACTAGTTTATCTCCATTTATCAGATCCATGAACAAAAATCAGTAAAATCACAGTAAAAAAATGTTTTTTTTTAATATTGAAACTAAACCATCCTTTCAGAACGCATCAGGGGTTAAAGGGTTAACACCAAAAGATACGTCTCCAGAGGCTCAGTAGCAAACATGGAAACAGTGTCATCTTCTATAATATTAATTTAACCATAAAATCAATGTTTATTAAATGACAGTGATTGTAGAAGTTGGCTTTTATGTTCAGTTACTTAGTTTTGTCTGTTTACATTAAATAAGCTTTGAACTTTTATGAACCTTTAAATCATCAGTAAATTAGATGTAGGAAAATACCAGATATTTACTGGGAAAAAAAAGCAAAATACAGTGGAATATTGTAATAAATGACACAAATATGGTTAAACAAACAGAAAAATTCACTTGGAAGTGACCACTAAAGTAGTAATTTTTTATTTATGTAAAGGATTTCAAGTCAGTCACCAACTATGACAACCACAACTGTCTGTTCTGTCAACACGAATAAATTAAAAGTACTGTTGAGTATATGGCCACAAGCTCAGACAAGTTCTTTTATTAATCATCTGTTCATCTTCTTCCTGGATCTTCACACATTCTTGTTTTTTTTGGTATTTGTGGTGCTTACACCACCTAATAGTGACGTCTAGTTTCCTGTTTAATGTCATTCATTTGGTCAAAGTCATTGTACATTCATGCCTACAGAAGTGAATACATCACCAACATCACACATGTGATGAAATAACAAGAACTTGATAATGAGGAAAGAAAAATTCACCTTAAACGCTTTATACCTGATGATGTGTCAGTGCTGATATGTTCTGAATGGATGGTTTAGTTTAAAAATTTGGAAAAATTAAATTAATTTTTTGTGTTATTTTACTGAGAATTTTGTTTGTGGAACTGATGTACAGGTGTCAAAAAGCAACTGATTTAGAAAAAGAAAAAATGTCAACTAAAACTACTGGTACTAAATTACAACACTAGTCATTTATTCCTTTTTTTTGGAGAGGAGGGGGTTGCACTTTGTTATTTTGTGAATATTTATTAGTTTCTGTTAATGTTGTTGCTTATTTTTTGTCTATTTTTTTCTATGTTTTGTTTATTTTATTATTTTTCTTCAATTGTGTTCCGTTAGTGTCTTACTTTGTTCATGTTACATATTATTTTGTTAGTCAATTATTCATTTTTTTTTTTCATTTTACTGATCACTTTGGTAGTTTTTGTTCATTTTGTTGCTTATTTTATTTTTTAACTGTGGAATAACTTAAGTCTCAGGGTTAACCAGCTGTGAAAACATTTGTTCTGCTGTTTGATTACACATTTAAACATGAAACAGATGTGAAGCAAAGAATATCTACAAAAAACATACTGTTTAAAGTACAAGGTAAGCGGATTTGTTTAAGAATGGTTTTAGACAAGGAAAAAACTGACATTTTAATTACTTAATGTTTATACATTTTTTATTAAATTATATAAAATGTTCCTTTTTATAGGTTTACTTATTGGAGTTTTAACTCATTATAAACTCACTGTAAATGTACCATATACATAAAACATGGTGTTTTTATCCCACTCCCAAATATCTGCTGGCAAGATTCATTAAAATTAGATTTTACAGTTTGATATAGTACAAATTATACCAGTTCTCCCTTTTTTAATTACTTTAAACTGATGAGATCAGTGTCATTGAAACACCAAGTAACAAAAAAAACCCAGGATGTCCAAATCCA
The DNA here is from genome assembly GCA_020466265.1 of Siphamia tubifer. Classification (NCBI taxonomy): domain Eukaryota; kingdom Metazoa; phylum Chordata; class Actinopteri; order Kurtiformes; family Apogonidae; genus Siphamia; species Siphamia tubifer. The sequence goes on from CM035802.1 coordinate 17,823,649, forward strand.
AAACAACTGCAGTACTGTTGTCTAGAGGCAGAGTAACCTGAAGCACCTGGAGGAAACATCTCTACGGTATCTGTAATGTGATGCTGATATTTAATAGGCTCCACTTCCTTGTGCTCAGTAAAGCTTAAAAAAAAAAAGTTTAGTTTCACAGTGTTCTTACTGGAAGACAATGTTCAGCATCAAATACTGTGTTCATAAAAAAAAAAAAAAAAAAATGTGCACTGATCAAAACACTTCCTGAAACAACTGGTCATAACACTTTCACCTTCAGCAGAGTTGGAGGACGTTCTTTTCTCCAAATACAAGATAAACATTTTAGTCACGAATCAACATAAACACAAACAACTTGAAGTTCAGCACAGTTTACAAGAAAGAAACACATATCAGCTGATGTTTATCTCTGTGTGATATTAAAAGTAAATTAAATCTAAATAAGAACACATGAAAGATTTACACTATAATTTACTTTTTAACCCTTTAGGCGTCAGTTTTATTTTATTTCATCTCTTTTTTAAAATCAATTATTTTTTTCCTTGATCCAAAATTTAAATAAAAATAAAATAAACATTTTATTATGTGAAGAATAAGTCACTATTTTAAAATAATACATAGAAAATAACATTAACGTCCCTCCAATGTTCAAATCAGTCAATACTTGCAACAACTAAAGTAATTTTTCTATGATTAAGTCTAGACTGACTTTTGTCACATGATTTTTGTTTTGATATGACCTTTGTTATTTTGTCATTGCATCTTATGTTTTATATATTTTTTTGTCTTTCATAATGCTTCAAGTATTGTTATTTATTGACACGTCACATTGATTATTTTATGTTTTTGACTTTATATAACACTTTTCACACATAGTGCATGTAGCACAAAGTGCTTTACATCAGACCCCCATTATCCCGCAGTTAATAACCTATAAATAATGACAACTCCAAATATTTGTCATTGTTTTAGTGCAGAAAACCCACATTAAATTATGATATATACACACACACATATGTATAAATAAATAAATAAATATATATATATATATATATATATATATATATATATATATATATATATATATATATATATATATATATATATATATATATATATATATATATATATATATATATAGTATATCAAAATGCAAAAAAAATGTCAAATTCAGAAGGAAAATAAGGGCAATTTTAACAATATTCTGCCTCAACTTATCACTTCACATGTGTTTTATTATGTCTACAAAGACATTTAAGACTTCGTAACAGAAGTAGAAAATTTTTTAAATCATGTGTAATTTTCTTTAGACATTTCAGGTTGTTCACATTTGTTCAGGTTATTCACATTTTATTGTTACAGGATAGTTTGTAAATGTCAATATTGTTATAATTTATTATTTTTTGCAGTTAATAGTTGTCATTTATAGGCAAAGAAAAAACTGAGAAGAAAACATGGAGTTATTTAATCGGTTATTATGCTCTTCATCCCACGGGCCACATTGGAACCATTGGTGGGCTGCATTTGGTCCCGGGCCACATGTTTGAGACCCCTGATCTAAAGCTATCCTTTTATTTTATTATTTGGTTCAGATGTCCATGTGACGTGCATCATATCAGAGGAGTGCGTCCTCCCCTGCAGCTTCGAACCGGGGTCGAAGGAGGTGATCCAGTGGTTCAGACAGGACCAGGTGGTCTACGCCTTCAAACATGGAGGAGGCAAAAAGGAAGAGGACGAAGAGGAGGAGGATGATGACAGCCATGACAACAGCAGTGAGGAACAACCCCAGACCAAACAGCTAATGGGCCGCGCCTCCATTTTCCCACACCTGGTATCCCGGGGCAATGCCACCCTCATCCTCAAGGAGAGCGGTCCTAAAGACCGGGGCAAGTACAGGTGCCATGTCCACACAGCGGAGGGAGACTACAACATGAACGTCATCGTGAAGATGGAGGGTGAGTTCAAATGCGAAGATTAAGATTAAGATTTCATTAATTTCAATGAAACAGTGAATACATTTGGCTGCCATTCTTCTCTTCTACTTCCATCGCTCACTTTCAAATGGAACTGTATTCTAATTAATGGGCGACATTAATATAATAACCATGTGTGTCTGTCTGTCTGTATCTGTGTGTCTCTGCAGAGACATATCATGCTATAACTCAATGAATACTTGAGATATCACCATGAAATTACATGGACATATACATATAGTTAATGCACATCAGATGCAATGATCCATTTGAGTAAAGGTCAAACGTCAAGGTCACAGAGGGTCACATAACTTTCAGATTGGTACCAAACAATGCGGAAGGAACATTTCTACAATTCTCATCATTGGTGTTATCACCTATGACCAATAGTTTTTGAGATCTTTAGAGGTCAAAGGTGACATTTCACAAAATTAACTTCTGTAACACTGTTTGCGTGCGTCAAGCATAGACATATCACTCTATAACTTCATCAATACTGGATATATTATAATATTACACGCACTGACGGATATTACATATAACGGAATTATCAATATTACAAAAGGTCAAAGGTTGCATTTAGCAGAAAGGTCAAAATCACTAAAATTTTAGAACGGGTTGTCATAGAAACTTGAGATTGGGACAAAATAGAAGCGAGATTAGGCATTCTCTGAATACTTGTTCTATAGGTAATACATTGGCTGAGTATAATGTAGCAAAATAGTTTTTATCTTGAATTTTGAATTGTTCTGAAACATCACCACATGGCTGAGACGGAGGTTAATCGGTCACATTCCCACAGAAAAACACAGCAACAACTCTTTGGGAACAATGTCTGAAAGGGTTAGCTAATCCAATCAGATTTTGAAAAAATAAAAATAAATCCTCATAAATTGCCAGACATTACTGTTCTGTCATGGGAGTCTGGTGGCTTTACAGAGCATGCTTCATTCTTTTACTATTCATTCTATAAAATTACCCAAATCTCACAGACTACCTCTGAAGGGAAGATGGGCCACAAATAAGAAGTTAAGATTTTTTTTCAGTAACTTTAATGATATAGAGCAGAGGTGTCAAACTCATTTTCTTCAGGGGTCACATTCACCCTGATTTGATCTGCAATGGACCAGACCAGTAAAATGAAAACATAATAACCAATAAATAAAAACAACTCCACATTTTTATCATTGTTTTAGTGCAAAAAAATATCATTAAATTATAAAAATACACTTATAAATTGTCCAAATGGAAAAAACTAAATTTTCATAAGAACAATTTTCACAATATTCTGCCTCAGTGTATCATTTGTCAATGTGTTTTTATTATGGATCAGTTCTACAAAGACACCAAACTCAGAGAATGGTTCAATTCTTTAGACATTTCAGGTTGTTCACATTCGTTTAGGTTATCCATATTTTATTGTTACAGAATATAAATATAAATATTTTCACAATTTAATATTTTTTGCAGTGAAACAATGAAAAATATTTGAAGTTATCATTTATAAGCAAAGAAAAAACTGAGAATATAGTCATTTTGTTTTTAGGTTATTATGCTCTTCATCCCACGGGGCCGCATTGGAACTGTTGACGGGCTGAATTTGGTTCCCGGGCCACATGTTTGAAACCCCCGATGTAGAGGTTTAGTACGCTTTACAAACTGAAAATATGTCAAGCCAATTTTATCTGATCAAAAGCTGATTTCTGTACAGATCAATACTTACAATGATGCATTTCATCACAGTTCATCACAAATAATTTCAGTTACAGGCCAATGAATATATTTATGCAATGTAAAGATGTAATAGCCTATTTGGCAACCTATGTGTCTGTCATGGTCAAACTGAACACTAATATTAGTCATACTAAAGGAGAAAATAATAGCTTAAAATGTTATTTTAAAAACTACACCGTTTTTTTAAGGTGATTTTTTACTAATTGATTCCTTTCAGTTTGATAGATTTACTTATTTTAATGCCTGTTAAAGGTTGGGAAACACCTTTGTCTTTCTTGAGAGATACATGCATTTTTTTTTTCTATTTTATGCAACATCCATTCAGAGAAGTTCCCGCAGTTATTAGAACTAACTGGTCTTCCGCTTAAACCAGAGCTCAGTGATCACACACACTGTGGTTAGGAGGGTTAGAGATGCAGGGTTGGTGGACTGAATTTCCTAGAACAAACCACTACTAAAGGCTACAAATGAAGCAAAACCACTGCAGTGGCTGAAAACACGCAAGGACTGAACATTCTGTGGATGGATGAGTCCATATTTAAAACATTTGGCTCTGACAGAAGGAATCACTCATTTATTTCACCGTTCAGTGTCACAGTCAGGGTCTAAAGGATATTCAATATGTTCTCCAAACCTTCTGTGCGCGGAAACTTGTGAGGTGTTACTGTCTAAGATGACAGTTTGATCAAAAAGACAGATTTCTTGGTACATTAGGACTGAACAATGTCGTTTTGGAGCGAAAATCGTGATTTCAGACGACACGATTTTAGGATTGTCAAAGTTGAGGTTTCTTTGTAGTACTCCTAACATTGTTTTGTCAACTATTTTATGGCTGATTGTTTATTTATTTATTTTTACATCAGCCTTTTTCATCAGCCAATGATCGATACAGGTCGCCAATATTTGGAACCCAAACTGTTTTTTTTTTCTCCGTCAAATGAAAACAAATGTCTGAAAAGATGATCCAGAAGAGATCCTGGATTCTGGATCACTTTGAAATTTTACATTGCGGTAAATGGAGAATACATTTCTAATTGATCCAGAACCCAGGATCTCTTCTGGATCATCACCAAAATCTAATTATTTGTTCCTCATGACACCCCCACCCAAGACGTCATGAAATTTTCATCCAGATCCGTCAATAACTTTTTGAGTTATCTTGCTAACTAACAGACAGACAAACAAACTCTGGCAGAAACATAACCTCCTTCGCAGAGATAATTAACATTTATTTGCAAAAGAGTAAATGGCAAACTAGTAGATGATCAAAAACAAATGAATTTTAGCCGAAAAAAATTCAGTTTTGAATGACTGGGGTCACTAGAAATGTGTGATGTAAAAATGGGTTAATGAGAAAAAAAGGTTTTAAACCACCACCCTACTCCCCAAAGACACAGAAAACCTGTAACTGTGGGTGGAAACAAAGTACAAGTCCAAAAACCTCTAATATATGACTTTCAGAGTATTGTGTCCTGACTGTTAGCAGAGCTCTTATCTGCATTAGAATAATACCATGTCTGCCAGACCATCCGCCTGCTGCTGTGAGAGTCTGTGTGTCTTTATGTGTTTTTATGTGTTCAGCCCCCATCACAGGCCTGATTCTGGAGCTGTCCAGGCTCAGCGGCTTTGAGGAGATGAAGTGCATTGTCCGCAATGTCTACCCGCCTCCTCACATCACCTGGGCAACGGAGCCTCCAACCTTCGAGGACCTGCGTCCAGTTACCCGTAAACAGGCGGACAAACACGGGCTGTACACGGTGGACAGTCGACTGAGGATGCTGACCGGGCAGCCGGACCTCATCTACATCTGTAAAGCCACGTCTTCATACGGTGGTCCTGCCTGGACCACTTCACTCCGGGAAAGAGGTTTATAAAGTTTCATTTTACTGTTTGTGTTAAAAATAGTTAACTACATTTACCAGGCATTTAGAGGTTACATTTGTGCACATGAATCACAACAAAGTTTTCATGCATCTCTTACTCTTTTTAAGTAGTTTCTCTGTCAAAATGTACAAAATACTACTGGACACTGAATTTGAGTTTTTTGTTACACATATCCACAGCAGGCAAATGCCCTGTAGTGTGTAAAATTACGGAAATTAAGTTATTCAGTCAATGAAAAAAAATGTGCATATTAGAAGAAGACGTAAAATGTACAATAAAACAGTAATCAGTGTTTTTCAGTTCAAGCTTATTTCAATGGTACATATTCATTTCATATTACTATTATGTCCTGAAAAACGCTGCAAAAAAACAGAAGGATTAAAAAGTATAATGATGTGATTTGAAGCAGCTCGTGTGAACAGCTGATTGAAAAACAACACCCAACTTTATTACTAGCAAACTCAACCTGTGACCCATGGGCCAAATTAGGCTCTTGATAGATTTACAGCTGACCCACCAATTTTAATTCACAATGAGAATAAACTGATTAACTCTGATGTTTATTTCTTTTAACATCCCTCAAATGTAATATCTGTAGACTGCAGTAAAACCTGATACATGGTCTGAAGATAAGAGGAGACTGAATTAAAAGACTGCATTAACAGTGCATATTCTTTAGTGAATGAAGAGCTTGTCTCTAACTGATAAAACCTCAAGACCCCAGATTGTCTTTGGCAAACCTCTGAACCACAAAGCACAGTTACATTCACAAATGGTAGTTAAAGCTTAAACTGAAGTCTCATGTGTCCAGAAGGGACTGACCTTAAAGGGTTAACCCTAACCCTTACAGCCGTCTGCGATAGACCATCACACAATGGAAACGTGCTACACTCCATCCTGATTACAATCAACCACTCACATCCGTGTTTCAAACCACATCATTATTCAGTTTTTACCTCATTTCTCATCCTGAACCCATGAACATGTACACATCAAATGAAGCCGATAAACACAGAACACATTAAGTAACTTGTCTCCAAATCACTGACTTCTGTTTCCATAATGTCCCCCGTATTACAGATTTTTTGTAGTACAGCTACAATTATCAACTGATTTATCTAATATATAAAGTGTAAATTACCTCATAGAAATAAAAGGGGCACCTCTATTTAGAATAATTTGATACCAGAGAAAACGTATCTTAAAATAATCTGCAGATGAAAATGATCTATGAGTTTCTTTAACATTTAACATGATACACTTCAAACATATTACTGTAAATTAAACTGTGCAAATGTGTATATAAATAAGGTAAGATACTCCTTTATTAGTCCCACTAGGGGAAATTAGTTAGAATGAGCTTCAGTTCTATCAGACGTGTGTTTTCTTACTTTACCAGTGAACTCCCTATTAACCCCAGTGAATGATGTTTCTCCCTGGGTTCAAACCTGCGTCTCTCTCTCTCTCTCTGGTAGAAATCAGAGGATATGAAGGGAAGGACCTGACCATTCCGTGCTTCGCCCCCACATACCTGAACAACCCCGCCCTCCACTGGAGCTTCATCAACAGTGAAGACCCCAGTCACATCCTCACCTATGACCTCCAGACAGGTCGCAGCATCTCACCCTCACCCTGGGACACACATGTGGAGCTGGACGGCTTCAGGGTTCCATTTGGAGATGGCTCACTTCGGCTTATGGACCCCAACCACGAGGACCACACGGGCAGTTATGAATGTGTGTTCTGGTCTCCATACAACACACACACCGAGCGAGCTGATGTCACCATCGACTCTTCTGCAGGTGAGGAAGAGCTTTGTGGAAAAACTGGTCAACTATGAGACAAGATAAAAGATTTAGATGCACTTCAGGTTTACTATGTAAGGACATAAAATGAGGTGGTATTGAAATAAAACAGAACAGAAGGAACCTTTAAATAGTATTTAGAAAGTTTATCAGGTACAGCAACAGCCAGTCATGTAGTCTCGTTACCATGGTAATTAAGTTTGGCTTCTGACATCATACATTGTTCTGAAGCCCTGTTTCATCTTTTGCTCTTCCAAATATAGAGCTGAAGTTACTTCTCTCCTGATGATACAGAACTTCAGTCCAGTGACATTAATCACGGTTCCTACTGATATTTTTTTCCAGGACTTGTTCAATCACTATAACAAGCATCACCTCCCCCCTCCACCCCCCACACCATTCTTTGGAAGTCTTCTTTTCTACAGTTGGAACTTGCATTTACCCAGATTGTTATGATTTTTCCTGCATTTATCTGTTTTTCTGTAACATAACTCAAAATATTATAGATGGATTTGGCTGAATTTTTCAGTAAATGTTTACACCGGTACAAGTAACACATCATTAAATTTTAGTGGCGATTAGTGGAGGTATGTGTGGACCCATCTTATAAAGTTTGGTTCATTTATTTCTCCACTGCTACTGTGATTGTCCTGCTTTTAGAGGCTATTGATTCTAGGTTTGGTTCAGTTGTGTGTTTTGTGTACAGGTGTGTAGGTTGTAAAATATAATTTGTGCCATTTGGTTAATTGCAATTGCATTAGAACAATAACTTCATTCTACAATTACTTTATACCATAGGGAACATGTTTAAGAGACTGTTCAGTATATTTTCACAATGTGGAAACTAGTGGTGGGAGAAAAAATCGATTTGCATATGTATCGGGATTTTTTGTTTTACGATTGTTAAACCGATTTTTTTGTTCAACACCCCCCCCCCCTCCATTTAAATTAATTTTAATCCGGTTGAGGGGGGATTACTGCTTTTAAAGACAGTAGACGACTGTATAAGTCAGTCAGATGTATAATATGCGTCACGAAATACACAGAAATCACTTTACGCAAGGCACACGAATGACACCTAGCTTATTATCGTATTAGCTTAAAACAACACACCAGCGTTAAACAGCATTAACTAAAGCATAGAAAAACGATACACTATGCTAATGTCTATTCCAATTGTAATGTGTTATTAATCTCACCTTGTGGTATTTACACACAGTAATACACCAGCAGTACATGAATTAGAGTTGGAAAATAGAGTGAAATGGCAACACAGCGGCTAATTCTAAACACGGAGGTGCGTTCAGGACCGTCGTAACATCTCTGGTGCGTTCACAAGCGCGGGATATCTGTAAACTTAGAGAAAATTAGTTGTTTCTGAATAAATACAGTTAAACAATCAACAACAATTAAACGGTGTGGGCTTTCTAACAGAAGTGAAGAGCAAAGCTGGACATGTACACTTTAAAGTTCACTTCATTATGAAGCATGTTAATTTAAAGGCTCCTATTTGTGTTGTGTACAGATACATATAGTAGTTTACTTCCCAAAGTCTGGTTTAAAATATATTACTGCTGAATTAATCTTAACTGACTCACATATGATGTGCATTTTTGGGGAAATATGGCTCCTGATATGATCTGTAGACATCATCATTCAACAAACAAAAAATAGGGAATATCGGGAACATCAAAGAATCGCATTTTAAATGGAATAGGCACCCAAAAAATCATAAAGGAATCAAATCGGCATAAAAGCATATCGTCCCAGCCCTAGTGGAAACACTGGGGGGGGGCTTTTTTTTTTTTAGAAACAAACTTTTTTCCTCATCAGTTCCAGTTTTCCTTAATGCTCTGACTGCATATGAATTTTGTTTTGTCATGTTAAAGTGGCTCACACATCAGTGCATCTGTTGATTAGGAACAGCACAATTATGTTCTGACTGTTGGCATGATAACTCAAAATGTTATGGATGGATTTGGCTGATATTTTCAGAAAACGTTGACACTGCCACATGGAAAAAAACATTACATTTTGGTGGTGATTAGTGGAGGTATATGTGTGTGTGTGTGTGTGTTCCTCATTAGCTGCTCTGCTTCTCTAACAAAAATATTTTAATCATAACATTTTCATGAGATATAATTAAATTCATCCATTTTACACTGTTTCCTGCTGCTGACTGTTGACCTAGTCGACAGGTAAGCAAAACCAACTACACCACATCAAATAACTAACCTGGTTAACTAACCCAGTTAACACTATTTTCCAGGGTGTAGGTTTGTGATGTTAGCCACCAGGTTCATTTTAAAGGAGTAATATGTAGTATTGAAATTCCAAACTCCACAGCAGTGTAATATCATATGTCCACAGCTGCTAAAACAGTGCTGTCAAACTCTGGTATCCTGCATGTTTTAGATCATTTCTTCATCTATCACACCTGGAAGCCATCACATCATTTTGCAGAGCTTGATGATGATGATGATCAATGATTATTAATTGAACCAGGTGTGCTGGAAGAAGGACATATCTAAAAACATGCAGGATACTGTCCCTCAAAGACTAGAGTTTAACACCTGCATATTAAATCATCCAGTAAATTATATGGATCCATTGACTATACCACTATACCATCTGTATTATGGTATCAAGTTTCCATCTTCAAAAACTGGAAAAAAAAAAAATCAGTCAAAATAACATGGTCTTATAATCTTCATCATATGATACGTTATAGCTTGGTTTTTAGAAAGTTGCTTCATATCAGATTTCTGTATTCACAGTAGCTGTACTACAGATCTGTTTGGAATCAAAACTAAGTCAGAACTGTCAATTTGGTTTGAACCATGGATCTACAAATGCCAATTTAGCAAAAACATCATCACATAATTGTATTCATTCAAAAGCCTCATAATTATTGCATTTTCACGCTGCCATTTCAGCATCAAATCCAATTCCTTTGAGTTAGAGCTGTGTCCACTGGTGAAAAAAGTGCATCTAACTTTTATCACTGAAGCCATATATTTTTGCTTTTAACTGACATTTATTTCCTGCTGTTTCTCATCCTTCCTAGACCTTTTCTTTCCATTAGATTTTAATGCCATGTATCACAACGACACACTGCTCCCTCTAGTGGTCACACATTCAACTGCAAAGAAATTCAGTTCATGTGTAAAACATTACACTGAAGTCTGTCATAATATCACAACTCCAAATTCTACTCAATCTACTGATACTTTTAGGTCGTTTGATAAGATTTTAAAGAAGAAATACTATGTCCAACATCTTTAAAGTGCTGGCTTCTAAGTTTTTATAGGCTCTGGGTGGTGAAAACACTCCTTCGGTCTTGTCTTTTTTTGGCGGTGGTTTCATAACTGAGTACAGAATGTTTTGATGTGGATAAAATTAGATATGCTGCTGTGTACAGCACACACACAGGTGAAAGTACTGTAGTAGTTTTTGGACTACACATGTCATTACCTGAAAGAGAAGACAATACAGACATATATACAAATAAATGATTTATTGTCAAGAGAAAATTAATTACAAAGCAGCTTATAAAATGTTGTTTAGCAGAGTCCCCAAGACACTTAATGGCAAGAGAAAAAAGTGTGTATATTCCTATCTTTATGGGGACATACAGTCACACCATAGGGACCTCTGACACTATGGGGACCAAAATTCAGGTCCCCGTGAGGGTTAAATATAAATAAAGGTCCCCACTAGGGACCTGAAGGGGAAATGTGTGCCTATAAATACATTAGTTTTTTTCGGGAAGTCCCCATAAAGCATGGAGGAAACAAGAGCAAAGCAAAACATGTATTTTTCAAAGATTTGTTTACTTTTTGTTTTTTTTTTAATGTATTTTGAGTGAGTGTACATTCTTGTATTTATATTTATATCTTTATGGCGACATTAACATGTTTACACAGTCACACCATGGGGACCTCTGACACAATGGGGACCAAAATTCAGGTCCCCGTGAGGGTTAAATATAAATAAAGGTCCCCACTAGTAAAATAGAAATGATGTGGCTCTATAAATACATTAGTTTTTTCAGGAAGTCCCCATAAAGCATGGGTGAAACATGTCTTTTTTTAATATGTATTTTTTCATTCTTTATTTTTAAATATTATTATTATTTAATTATTTATTTCATCTTTTCAAATTTTTATTATTTTATTTATCCATTCATAATTTATTTTTTTAATATAATGTTCAAATTTTTTTTATCATTATTTTTAAATTTTATTTTATATTCTTAATTATTTTATACTTCATTATAATTATAAACTTGGTCCTCATAAGACACATAAACAAGTGTGTGTGCGTGTGTGTGTGTGTGTGTGTGTGTGTGTGTGTGTGTATGTAATTCTCTGTTATCTGGAGGCTCAGGAGGTAGAACAGGTAATCCACAAACCAGAGGAGTTGGTGGTTCAATCCCTGCCTTGTGTCCTTGTGCCAAACACTGAGCATCATTTGAAGTGTTTGACTGGTGTGTGGTTGTGACAGTGATAATGTGTTAATGGGTAAATGTACAAAGTGCTGTCGGTACCATGGAGGTAGAAAAGTGCTAAATGTAAAGTTCATTTAGCATCTGTCTTTGATATAGCAAAAAGCATTATTTCAAAAACATTAAATAAAACAATTCATTATCACAAACTTATTTTCAGCATAACAGAAAATAATAACTCGTTTATTATTATGACAAAGCAGCCTTTGTTAAATTAAAACAGTGAAATAATGAACTTGCTCTTATTTCAAAATGATTTATTTTTTTAAATCACACCAAGTGCAGAAGTCATTTAACACTGTGTACTATTATAATGGCTGCTTTTCTTCATGTTCATGAGAAAACATACATCAAGAATTTTACACCCCAGGTATTAAACCATGGATTTGTCACCTGTTCACAGCCAAGCGGACATCAGAGGAGACGTCGTACTGGTGGATCGTTGGTCTGGTGCTGGCACTGCTGGTCGTCGCACTGGCAGGAATGTTGGCCTATTTAAAGGCAAAAGGTAAAGAATGACATTAAACACAAGTTAGAGACCAGTTATACATTAGTGAGAGGAAATAAAATGCAATAAAAAACACATGTAAAGTTACATATTATAACATGATCGGTCTATTTTATATGTTTTTTATCTTTAACAGAATACTTTATTCCTCCCAACCATGGGAACTGTAAGTTTTACAGCAGCAAAAATAAAGTGCACGTATGAATAGCAGAAAAGAGCACATTTGCATATATACAGTATTTATATTGCATGATAGTTATAAGTGTATGTTTGGAGTTATTGAGTTATTAATGTTGTACAGTGTGATGGCTGTTGTCATTATCATTTAATCACATAATATAGTAATCACTTGTTTAAGAGGATGTGACAATTTTAAGAAAGTAAAAAAAATCTGTTTCTAAATTTATGTTGGTGTTTGTTTGTTTTTTAATCTAATACATATATATATATATATATATATATATATATATATATATATATATATATATATATATATATATATATATATATATATATATATATATATATATATATATATATATATATATATATATATATATATATATATATATATAAAATCTTATGAAAATATGGAGCAACTGATGTCACAGAATACAATACACCATCATATTTCTTTAAAACTTTCATAAAACCTTATAATGTGCAGAATAAATGAAGCATTTCCTAAATGTTATGGTGACAACTGGGTCACAGCACCTGCACACTTTAGGTCTAATCCTGGTCTACAGTGTTTGGTTTCTTCTAAAAGTCAATGAACAAAGGGAAACTCAAACCTAGTTTTTCAGATTCTTAAATGGATGCAACTCACTTCATTACCATCAGGTGTCACTGTTGTGTTTTATAAAAACACTATATATGGAGCTTTAAACCTCTTATCCCTTGATAGGTGGGTATTTTTCACATGAACCTGTATGGGATCACCATCTTTACTCTGGTGCACCCACAGTGACTTAGCCCCAACAGTGTCCTGTAAGTTGAGTTGTGGTCCGGTTTTGGTCAAAGCTAAAGTAGTCCCGGCAGGTTTCCTGGGATCAACAAAATAAAATGTGTTTCTTCCCTGTTCGAATGAGTGATTTATTTACATAACAAAACTGTCATGGAAAAAAAACTCACACCTCTTAATTGCTTGGAACTACTTTCTCTCAATAGCGATCAATGCATGTTGTCACTGTACACTGTGCACCTGTACGTAGTAGCTGCAAACACTGCCAAACAACTGATGAAAGTAGTTTGCTAAGGTGCACAACTGTTAGCAGTGACGATGTGCATTAATCACTATTGAGAGAAAGTAGCTCCAAGCAATTATAAGGTGTGAGTTTTTGTTTCCGTGATGGTTTTGTTATATAAATAAATCCCCCATTCGAACATATACTGTTTTGAGAATAAACACATTTTATTTTGTTGACCCTGTGGGAATTTCCCCACTGTGGAACTAATAAAGGTTTATCTTATCTTACTGTATCTTATTGTTTCTCATTTCTTGCTATGTAAATTGATAATGTAGGCTGCTGCTCTGAATCTAAATGTAAACCAAAACAATAATGTCACACCAGTCATAATATAACACCATTTAAACCAGTTACACTAACTAGTACCTGGTTAATGTTCCTGGTGGATTATGAAATGGAGGTGGTTTACACAGACATCGTTAGTTCTTTGTTTTTATGGACAGAAACAACTCCCTGCTAACTGTTTGTGTTTTGTTTTTCCTCATACTTCACATCTGGTTCATCTGTTTTTAGGGGGTACCTCAAAACCAGGAAATGATCCAGAGGAGGCAACAGAGCTGCACCCCGTCAAAGGTGGGTCACGAAATAAAAACACATATTAAAATGCAAAAAACAGACAGTTTAAACATCACACAACAGAAAGAGGGGAAGCTGGGAACGGTGGAAATACCTGGGTTGAGGGAAGTCTGGTCTAAAGCTGCTGCCCCCATGACCTGGACCTGGATAAGTGGAAGACGATGAGACAACAACGAGCTGCAGTGTCCAAAATCACTATGAAATCATTCAAATGCAAGGATTCTTGGAAATCAGAAATAAATTAAAACTCATGGGTTTAGAAAGTACAATATTGAATTTAAATTTGTATTTGGACATGAGGCCAGAGGTACTGGACTTCTCCTACAATTAAATATTCAATGTCCTCTTGTTGAGCATGTAAGGTAAAAGTAAGATAAAGTACTTTATTTTGTCATTATACACTGTACATTGAAATTTGTCCTCAGCATTTAGTCCACCCTTGATGCCGTTTTGGGCAACTGGGCCAATGAGGTAGGCTTACTAGTGTATGGGATTGAGGTACGCTTCATTTCCAGACACTGGTACACCACAAAGGCGGGGAAATTTTTTAATGCCATAAAGGATGTGTGTGTGTGTGTGTGTGTGTGGGGGGGGGGGGGGGTCACCTTATTGTATAAGTGGCACCCCCGTCCTCCACAGGTAAGACGTTCATGCAGTTTGACTCTGGACAAATGTGTCGATGTGAACCAACGCAGTGACAGTGTGTGAATCATTTTAACCTGATTGTGGACTCACAGCCTATTTTTCCTGTTTTCTCAGAGCAGACAGCGGACAGTAACCTGAATGCCAGTAGCCCTTTGAGTGTCGGCGGCACCAACGGACAATCAGGCCCCCAGACCGACTTTCCATTAACCTGAGAACAAACACAAACTGGAAGCACCAAACTAACAAAATACTAACTAAAGACTGCATGCGCACAGATAAACACTGAACAGGAACTAAGAGCTTCACACAATCAGGAAGAGACTTTTCTTTATATGATTTATCATATTTGTTTTTGCTTTGGATTTTAGAAAAAAAAAAAAAAAAAACACTGCTTTTTGAAGTGATGATGTTCCTGCAATAATGAAGGGTTTGTGATGGAGCAGGTGACATTTAGCTCCATAAGTTCTTTCAAGGAAACTACTTGTCATGAAGAACCTGAAAACCTCTCAGTGAATAACCCATTCTGAACACAGATACACCCGTAAAGGAACTGAGGACCTAAATAAATCAGGGTGGTGTTTTCGTTCAGTCCATAAACAGGCTGAAGAAGCAGCAGCAGCTTTACTGTTCTGAGTGTCTCTGTTTAAATTCACACCATGCAGACGCTCCGGCTACAGAAGGCTACCAGTGGATTTTACTTAACACTGCATAAGTTTTATGTTTTATGTTTTGTTTTATTTGTCAGATGATAAATTAAAAAGGGTCATTAGGAAAACTCCAAGGACCCCAAGCATTCTTTGTCTAAGTAGTTACAGAAAAAAAAAGCTTTTAAATGAAATGTTGCACTTGTTTTATGAACAAAAACTCTTACTTGACACAATATCCAATGAATGACATGGGTTGTGTGTGTGTGTGTGTGTGTGTGTGTGTGTGTGTGTGTGTGTGTGTGTGTGTGTGTGTGTGCATGTGTGTTATCAGCTGATGTCATAAACTACTCATGCACCTGTACTAGCTGGAAAAATAAAGTAATTCACTGAGTTTAGTAGGTGACAGAAAGTAAGGTCAAGCAGGAGTGAACCTGTTTTAGTTTTACTTTTAGGTGAAACATATAAATGAATAGAGACATAGTTTTAAGGTTAGTATATACTCAACAAGAAAAGGGAATTTTGTCATTCTCCAAAGACAGTGAGAAAAGAATGTCATTCATTTTTGGTTTTGGTTTTGGCAGAACATTTTTGTTGCTTGGTGTCAGACAACTATCGTGTGATTGATCCTAAATGTGAAGTGGGCGTGGTCAATTCTTTCATGACGTAGCTTATGTAATGTCCTGATGAGAACTTACTTTGGTTTTAATTCTTGCCACTTGAAAAAATTAACAAATATATCTGTTGTTGTGAAGTAATTACTGGTCTTTAACAAAGCAGGAGATAGATCAATATATAGATACTTTATTAATCCTATTTCAAGAAAATTGCTTTTGTTACAGCAGCAGAAAAAAAACACTCATTTTTGATTCGTTCTTCAAACTAAGATGTAAAAAACTTAGTAAAGACAGAACAATTCGTGGACTCAGATGCTCCTTTTCCACCAACATGAACCAGTGCTTCATAGTTATTGACCTTTAACAAACCACCACAGAAAGACTGTCACACTGTACAGGTCAAAGGTCAATGTTTGAAAGAAGCTAAAGCCGAATTGAATGTTTCTTAAAGGATTTTTGATGATGTTTGGTCCCATTAGCGTCATGCTAGCAGCTAAAAGCAATTATTAACTGCACCAGGAACAACATTCTATCACCAACTCCTTTAAAAGTGTATTTTTTTTTGTGTGAAGAGGTCATTTGTTTCCTCCCTGGAGTCCTGCTTTTTTTTCCCCTCTCTATTTCATGTCCGTCTTGAAGCTGTGGTTTTCGTCATTGCATTTAGAAACACAATGCAATGCAAACGCAGTGTATAATAATGAACTATATTAACTTTTTGGAGGCCAAGGTGACTATATTTGGACAAAAGGGACAAAACTGTGGAAGTGTAAAAGGGTCAGAGTTCAGCTAATGCTAAAAACAAACTTGAAACTGTAAAAGTGGAAGAGTTTTATTCAAGGTGTGATGTAATTAACAGAGGAACACGTTAAAAATTGAACACCAGATTACTGGTTAGAATTTCAGAATACAACACATGTGACCAAAATTACTCCTAGAAAAACATTAGGTTGAATATTTTTAAAAGAGAAGTTCAGGGTAAATCTATGGGAGCAACAGTTTGAGTATCCCACTGTACATCAGGTGTAGTACAACTGTAAGACTGGTTTCATTTCTGAACAAAAGCCATTGACTGTCTGTTTGTTTTCTTTATTTTAATGATAATCACATATTTGTAGTTGGTTTTATTTGGGTCCCTGTCACATGGTGGTGCAGAGCTGAAACTTCCTCATTGGAAAAGGGGTAAAAATTATCTCCTTTTTTTTTTTTTTTTTTTTTTTTAACTTTACTACATTCTTTACGACTGTGCCGTGGCAATAAAGTAATTTCAACTCAGTTTTCCTGGATTTATCCAATTATATTTCACATCCTGTAGTCTTGTGAGCTCAGCTGATGTGAAATAAAATCATTGTCTAAGTCAAGACAAGCAATAAATGTTTATTACCTTTTGGTATTTGGACTAATAAGATTTTCTGCTGTGATTAGTTTCATGTTTCTAACCAAAGCAGATGGAGAGGATGAATTCACATTTAGTTTTATGTTTTGTGTAAAAGGAAACAAAACTAACTTTAAAAAAAAAAAATGTAAATGAAAATGGCAGAGATACTGTGATGTTTTTAAATTAGTCTTTTCTCCAGTTGTCAGCTAACTGCTGCTCTACTTTTGGACATTTGCACAGTCTGAATGTTGATTCTTCCCAATATTCATGTCTCTGCTACATAAAAATACACACTTCATGAAAAGGAAATTAAGAAAAATATGGAGTTTTCTTTCCAAGTCATAAATTAATGTGTTCATAAATCATTGTTGCCACTAATTATTATTAGTTTATTGTTGTTGCTCATAGATTCACCAACAAGCACATTGTCGATATTTACTTGCAAACTGTTCATTTGCTGCTGTAACCGCACACTTCCCTTGTTTCACAAATGTGTCATAACATATTAATGTCATTAAAAAGACTAATATCTGATGGTTGATGTCTACTTTTCTTAAACAAAATATACTCAAGGTGCTGGAGGTCATCTTTTTTCAGATTTTCTTCAAAAAACAAAGGAAAAAAATCTAATATTTACATTTCTGAATTACAATAATTAAAATATACTGTCATACATTTTGTTGTAAGTACCTACATTGAATTAAATAAGTCCAACAACAGATACAATATACAGTATATAAACACACACAGGTTATGTCAAATATCCAGTATGTAAAAAAAGTTAAACATAAATCTAAATAGAATGAAATTAATGGTAATAAATGTATGATACAGATTGAAATCTAAGCATTTGGACAAAACTGACAAAAAAAGAAACTTTATTAACAGCATTTATATTTACAAATGTGTGTCTATGATCAGCTACAATCTATCACACACTTATTTAGACAAAATGAAAGATTTGACCTCTGACAAGGAACTGAAATACTACCACAGAATGTTTAAGGAAGACTAATGTCCAAGAAGTAAAAAAAAAAAAAAAACTCCCAGTCACCAGACATCCTTAAAAAGGTTGCGAGCTGGACTAAGAACCAAGAGCATGTGGAGTGGACATAAATGAGTTTTAGTTAGTTTATCGGCATTTTAGTAAAAGAGGTTACATTTGTTTTAGTATTTAATATGTGTTTTATATGGTTTTAGTGTTGGATTTAGAATTGAATGATTTCAGTTTTAGAACTGTCTAAACCACCTGTGGAGTTTTTATAGTTTATTCCATTAATGTGAGGAGTACATATGAGGCACCTGGTTGTGATGTGGTTGTCTCTATTGCTGATTCCTGTCCAGATTCCTGTCCTCCAGCTTCTATTTATTGCATGTGTCACTTTATTGGATGTGCCAATTTGTAAATATGCATTTTTTTTTTTGCACTTGTCACTTGATGGACTTATGGAAGAAAATTAAGCAAAAAAAAAAGAAATGTGGATGATATATTCCTGCCTCTGAGTCACAACATGTACATGGCTGAGGTTGAAGCTACAATAGCAGAAACAATACACAGATAATCCACCAGAGGGAGGAATTAATTCACCAGAGGGCTTTCTAGTGATACTACAGACTGACAATAAGGGAGGAAGAAATGTGAAGAAATTTTAACACATTTTAAAATTAATTACCAATTTTTTGGTTATATGTTTTAATCTGTTCAAAACTAAAATATAAATAAAATATGATTAAATTTTTTCATTAATTAATGAAATTGATATTTACAAAAAAAAAGAGGAGATTTTCAGAAGGATCAATAAAGGCTTCAGTTTCATTCTGACAATGATTTAATGATTCAGTCTTTACAGGGTTAAAATCTGCTCAGTTTGACCTTTGGTCCCGGATAGAATAGATAGATAGTTTGCATATGTTTCTAAAATTACTCTGCTATTTTTGAACAGGTTGACTACATGGTCTACACTGCACAGCACTGCTTATAGTATTGATTTTAAACTAGAAGAATTGGCACCAAATGACCTTGGAAAATAAAACAATGTAAACAAACCAGTTTAGTCAGAAACCCTGGCACACCCTTACTTTGTTTCATAGTAACTTTGCAGTGAACAGAAGAAGTTAAGTCCAACAGAGGGGGAAAAAAATGACACGGAGCAGTTGTTTCATATTCTTGGTGTTCTGGACCTTTTTATGGACTTCAGTCAGAGGAGGTAAGTGACTGATCACAAATGTATTTAAACAATATACATTGTGTTAACTGGCTTAGAAAAACTTAAGAATACCAAGAAACACGTCATAATTAAAACTACTTATGAAAGTTGAAAGGATTTATTACAAGTGACTGATTTCATAAGTTATATTCAGAATAGAATCTAATAACACTTTATTGTCATTGTAAATCCAATAAAATTCCATTTAGCACCATCTCATCAGCACCATATCATAAAAAAACAAACTAAAAAAATGACAGTAAAAGAAAAGACATTGTATAGTAAAACCCAACATATATCAGTAGGCGTTCAAGTATTTTTCTCACATGATACAGATTGTGCCAGTGTTGTCTAAGTAACTCTTTTTGGACTTGAACCTTAGTTCTCACAATGAAACTATGAATTGTACTAAATTAAACTCCTGAGTCCCAGCAATACATTTTTTGTCCTCTGTAGTGGACAAGAATTTCACACTTTTATTTAAAAATAATAAATAAAAAATGTCCACTGAAAAGGACATTATGTTAAAAAAATGTTTTTAAATGTATTTGAATAAACTGTTGCATCATGCTATTTCCAATTAAGGCAATTATTTCATGTAAAATGGCAAACAATGTTTTCCTACTGGGTCCCAGGAGGTTAAAGCATGAAATATGACAGTTCAAAAAAAGTTCAAAACTTACTTTCACCTAACCTGTGATGAAAAGGAAATTATATATGAATAAGTAAATGAGGATAAAAAAAAAAAAATAGAAACCAATATAGGTAAAACTTTGGCTGGAGTTATACAAAAAACAGTGTCATCAGATTACAGAGTAATGTAAGATGACAGTTTATTAACTTGAAATATGTTATCAGAGGTAAAGGAAATGAAAGGTATTATGACAAATCAGTCATGTTTAATTCAAATTTTCATATTAAAGTTAAATAGTGAAAAGTAAGTTGATGGGTGTGTACTTGGAAAATGTATTGTGTTTTTATCTTTAACTCCATTGCTGTAAACACTTCAAATTAAGACACACATTTACACGACTGATTGAAATATTAAAAGTTACACATAAATATGTTATGGGTTTCTTTTGTTTTGTGATTTAAATAAAGACAACCATTGATTTATCAAAGAGGAAGCAGGTGGATTTAAAAATATTATTTATATTTGTGCCTAAAGGAAAACATGCTTTTTGACAATCCAAAAGTCATGCATTTTCATCCACTACTGTTATAAATACAGCTTCACCTTCATCTTGGTTTGAAAACATTCAATTTATTATTTCAAATAATAATATTCAACCTCTGTTACTGATGATGGAACCACTGGTCTGGATCATGTATAATTATTTCAAAGTCTTTTGTCTTTGTCTATCATTTGTTTCTGCAGTTCTTCTTATATAATTAGATTTTTTTGGTACAAATTTAGTGAACTCTGTAGTATAAGGGCTCACACATAATTATTGATCATTCTGTTTCCATTACACCTATATACCTTTAAGTGGATATTCAAAATAAATATTACAATCTGTCAATTAATTATTCAGTGCATTTACCTTGTATTTACCTTTTGCTGTTAGCTTTTGTCAATAACTCCATCACATGTAAAAACGTTTTTAATTGAAAAATGTGAATGCAAATGTACCAGACGGGTCAAAGTGGATGCTTGAATAGTAAATACAAATGGATGAATATTTCCATTATGCAGTGGCAGGATTCTTATTTTTCTTCTTTCACTTTCTGTTTATTATCAATTTAAAAACCCTCCATATGAAAGAACAATCTGTATTTAGTCTGAATATAATCATTTTGATAGCGCACCACATTTCATCATTTTCATATATTTCCACAAAACCAAATTATCTCCTGACATTATTTTGTAGACACAGTGTCACAATGTTCTTAGAATCAGAACCCAGAATTTTATCCCTATTATAATCTAATAGAGGAGGGGGTCAGATCTACCTACAGCACTGACACTTGTGTAGAGGTGCATGAAAAAGTCTTAATCTAAAGTGGATCAGACCACCCCACACACACACACAGACATGTATACCTCCACTGATCACTACCAAAATTTTATCAGTTATTCTTCGTGACAGTACTGACATTTCCTGAAATTTTCAGTCAAATCCATCCATAACTTTTTGACTTATCTTGCTAACAAATGCCAAAGTTTATTATTCCTTCGCAGCGTAATAAATTGAAATGTATGTGGAATTTAACCAATATTCTGCCTCTTATTAAATGTTGTATGTATTTGTAGAACCTCTCTGATCTGTGAGCTGTGATTTAGGTGTATACATTATAAACTAAAATGTAATATTGGTGAAGTTGCACTTATTTTCTTGTGAATTTTCAGTTTCATATTTCTTCATGTTATATTCGAGTACAGCTTGTCCACGTAAAACATTTTTATGATGGAATTTTAGTTTTTTCACTCAAACACACAGAGGAAACGGACATTATATATAAGTTCTTATCATGTTATTTATATTATATTACTGTTCCAGCCTGCTTCATATCATATTAGGCTGTATGTGGCCCTGAACTAAAAAAGAGTTTGACATCTCTCTCTATCATTTAATGAGCTGGTCTGCCATTAACCATCCATACACAAAAACATTGCTTTATGTTAAAGCTCTATTGGATAAACTCCCTAAATACTACCTTTAGTCCTTTCCTCCAAGTGGTTGTTTTTGTCTGTTCCTTGAGTTCTGACAGACTTTGAAAAAGCTGCATTTTCCCATCATGCACCATGGTTGTAGAATAATCTTCCAAAAAAATTTTGGTTTTAAAAGTGTTATCGACAATGCACTGAAGGAGGAATACCACTGTTTTTCTTTATGTCATTATAGTTGAATGGTTGTTGTTGTGTTCCATTGTCACATGTGTGTTTTATAGTATTTGGAATTTCTATGATTGTTAGCTTGTCTTGTTTACCATCAGAACAGCAAAATGATAGATTTCTGATCTCAGTAGGACTTACTGGTTAAATAAAGGTAAAGTAAAACAAAATAATAAATAATGGAAACATGTATTGGATTGTATTGTTCAAAAGAAGACTGAACATTTTGGTTGGTGGTTAAAAAAAAAAAAGTTTAGATAATCCTTGCTATGTGCACTACCTTGAAGAAAACATAACAACTGATATGCACATTCTTAAAGGATACAGAAACAGACAGCTTTTGATAATGTGTCTATGAACCTTAGACTGTAGACGTGTCTGCAAACTCAAATGGAGGACACAGTATGGGTCAGGTCAAATAAGATAATCCTTTATTAGTCCCACATTAGGGAAATTCCCATGGATACAGCAGCAAAGGACAGTAAGACTAGAAGCTTAATTTACAGTAGAGAGTACAGTAGAGACTTGTGTATACAATATACACAAGTACAAGTAATGTACAATATCAAAAATGACTAATGCACAATGAAGTAGTGGCACACTGTACAGAGTGCAATGACAAAAGTGAGTGTGCAAATGATGTAAAGTGGCCAGTGTATGTGCAATAGGGTCCAGTCCTGGGTGTGTGAATGAAGTTCAGACATATAGAGTGTGTAGTCTATTGGAAGCACTGCCTGTTGTAGAGTCTGACAGCTGCAGGATGGAAGGATCTGCAATATCGTTCCTTTACAGGGTTAGGGCTAGCAGTCTTTCCCATACATAGAGTAATTTGTGGCGCAGTGCCACAGAATGAAAACCAAGTGCCACAAATAGATTGCCCACCCCCCAAAGCAATTCTGTCATTCCTGCTCACACACAGAAAGCAAGCGAGAGAGATCAACAGCTGCGCGTGAGTCACTGTCCTCCTGTTTGTCTGTCTGTGTCCACTGGATGCGTCTTTAGCACTGTCGGCGCCAACTTTCAATGCAAATCCCATGTTGTTCAACGTCAAGAGTGCTAAGCGCCTTCAGCCCTAAAAAAAGATGCAGAGACAAACAATTTTTTGAGTTGTAAATGGTTCAACTTTTAGAACAGCGCTGCGCTTGTCAATGTCACAATTCTCTTACTGACCAATCAAAAGCAAGGAGGAGGCGGGACAACCACAGTCAACAACCACCGAAAAGAATGGCGGCATATTTGCACCAGCTTGAACTGTTGATCTTAGCAGTTTCAGACAACTCTGTTATTTAAAGGTACAGGGTAAAAAAGGGGGATACCACGACTCTGGGTTTATGTTTATACATACAATGTATCTAACACGGACGTTTTTGTAATTTAGCAACAACACACGCTCACTTGGGGAAAAGCATTCTCGGAAAGTAGCCAGAAGACAAGGTTTTTAGCTCTCTGCGCTAAAATCACATCCTGTGGACACAGGCTCTTAATATTAAAGTAATATACCTGATCTCCTTCCTGGCATTCTTATTTTATTAGACCTAGGTAACAGGTTGATTAGTTTAATATGGCCTCATTGACTTACATAAAACTGACATCTCGCATTTAAAGTGTAATGTGAAAGTTATTTTTTCATCCTTAAATTTAGACTTGGTATTGTTCAGAAATTAATTTTATAACACTTGTGTGAAAATGACCATGATCCATAAACCCTATCTTCATAAAATTACATTAAACTTTGCTGATTTTACAGGAAATTGAGTTATTCCTTCATGGGAGGTAAACATATAATGGTGGATGCGCTGAATTCTACCATGTGTTTCTACGAGTAGAAATTGAAGTAGTCGCAAGTGAGATATAGTGAGAGCATTATAAGAGTCAAGATGGTGAATTATTGCGTTTGTGCTGGTTGTGCGAACTGCAGCTTGTCAAAACATCGCGTTTGTCATTTTCCGAGTAGAAAAGTAAGACATTTCGGGGCAGTTGCCCGTCTGCGTTTTTGTGCAGATGAAGACGGTGAACTTCACAGCGGCATCTGTCACCATTCACTTTTCTATTTGTGGATGTAATTTTACTCCGGAGTGTTATCATCCTGGGGATATGAAGGAGTGCACGATGATTTGATGTAGACTACATACTAGTATTAGGTAAGACATTTACCATGATTTCTTTTCACTGTCATGGCTGCCATGACAGCCTATCACCATAGCAATAGAGCAGCTAGCTATGTTCAAAGTATCTGTAAAGTAATGAGGATTGTTACAGCATAGTATGAGCAATATAGACTGTTAACCTATTGAACGTATGAAGACATTAACTATGTTTCATTGTGTTAATCTGACCTCTAGAAACGGCGAAGTCCCGGTTTGGAAGTAGCATTAGCAACTGGCTAAGTTCTGCAATAACTGTATGAGCGTCACGGTAATATAATGATGCATTTTGCGTTTAGTAAAACAAAATGTTGTTGTCCCTAAAAAAGAACAGCTACATAGGTGTTTACTGAAAAAAAAACACTGAAAGTATTAACCACGATAGTACATTTATTACGCTAAGAAAGTAAACATGCCCGATGTAAACTTATAGCATTAGCCGCTATGCTACTACTGCATTCACCATCCTCTCCCTATCCCTCTCTCTATTGCCCTGGCCTCTCTCTCTCCACTGCGGTTCATAATTATAGGGATGTGGTCCATTGTAAATACTATCTGCTCTTGTCCCCTCCATGTTGTTCGTATACACTGTAGTTAGCTTAATCTTGTTGGGCTGCCTCCTGCTACGCAACTTCCAGCCACTCCCCGTTTTAGACAGGGCCGCTGTTTCTTAACATTTTTGGTTAAAAAAAGTGTTTTTGCGATGTTGAATTGCAGTTTCCTTATCGACAATCTGATATTGTATCATTTATACACACTATGATTCATGATAGTAACCAAACTGAAATTTAACGTGAATTTCATTACCATATTTCGGTACCACACACACACACACATATATATATATATATATACAGCTGTTGTTTAATAACGCCCTCTCTCCACTGTTACACAGAAAAAACGCATATGCGGCATGGGGCAGACAGCAACAAGGTGAAAAGGTGAACTATGTGGTTACAGTTCACAAAAAGTTTCAGATTCTTCCATATGCTACAGGTGTTAAATACATTTACATGTAAAAGCTGGAATATGACTGGTTTAATGAAGCACTTGGTGACACAGTGTTTACTAAAGCCTCTGTGAAGAGCTAAGTAGCCTAGCATTGTGCTAATAACACACTTGGAAATGACACACCCAAGAGATACATTTTCAGACCAGTTATTGTGCAGATACTATACCACAACAGTGACAGAGTGAGTATTTTTAATAACAACTACAAATAACTGGTGTTGGTGAATACCTCAACTCGTGGCACGAGATGTGGTGCTAGCTTAATGATAATAATAATACAACAATAATAATAATAATATCTTAATGGGGGTGTTGCTCCCCTAGCACTACACAATACCACTTGGTCTGTGGAAAACACTGGGTTGGGGTACAAAATGACAGCAAACCCCAGAACTACAACATATGATAAACACCTCTGTTTTGTTGTACAGATGTTGACTGCATTTTCATGGAGAGTTGCACCTTACCATGTTCCTTTGACCCTGGGCCAGACATCGTCATCCACTGGATGCAAGAAGACAAGAATGTCCACTCATTTTATCACAATGCAAACCAGCTATCACACCAGGACCAGCGCTTTGCAGGAAGGACTTCTCTGTTTAACAGCAAGATTTTCAGTGGAAATGTTTCGCTGCAGCTGCAAAAAGTGCAGATTCAGGACAAAGGCCGATACAAATGTTACACCAGCACCATAAAGGGCAACAAGGAGCAATATGTCAACGTAAACGTCAAGGGTATGACTCACACAACATACATTTAAAGTGTATTTTAATCCTAACTCTACCCGTACACTGTACAATATTACAATGACCAAACATCAGAGTTAATATGAATATGTTAAACCTCAAAGTAGAGTGGCCGACAAAGGCCAAACACATTCCAGTGGCCCAATCCATCCCAGTACAGAAATTATGGAAATTCACATCCTCAAACATAGTCTAACTGAGGTGAAGAGGAATGTGGTGCAAATTAAATAATGCACCATAAGAAAGAAAAACACATGCATAATCGACAAGTGTTCTGCAAATATATAAACGATACAAACCAAGAAAAACCAACAAGCATCTTCCTGTATAAATGTGTGTGCATCTAAAAACCAAAAGTGAAAGATCATTTCTCTTACATTATTATTTAAGTTTTTCACTGCGTTGTGGATTAAACTAATCCACTAAAAATTGGGAAAAAGATTAGGACATGAGTACCAGACCTTTCTGTGTGGAGTTTGCACGTCCTCCCCCGTGTCTGCGTAGGTTTTCTCCAGTTTCCTCCCACCATCCAAACACATGCATTGATAGGTTAATTGGTTAATCTAAATTATCCATAGGTGTGAATGTCAAAGTGATTGTTTGTCTATATATGTTCAGCCCTGAGATGAACTGGAGACTCATACAGGGTGTACCCCGTCTTCACCCACTGTAGCTGGATTAGACCCCCAGTGACCCCCATGACCCTAGTGAGGATAAAGACGACGAGATGAGATTATGACATGGGCAAAGGCTAAAAACATTCACTACAGTATATGGTCTGCAGGTTGGATTGGCCAGAGAAAGAGTTTAGATAGAATAGAATAGAATAGAATAGAATAGAATAGAATAGAATAGAATAGAATAGAATAGAATAGAATAGAATAGAATAGAATAGAATAGAATAGAATAGAATAGAACTTGGTTATTAAATACATTGAGAAACAATTTAGCCACATTTTCTTCATAGTTGCAATAATAAAAACTACAAAATAAAGTGCAAAATAGACAAAATAAAAAAAAAAAATATATAAAAAAAAATATATATATATATATATATATATATATATATATATATATATATATATATATATATATATATATATATATATATATATATATATATATATATATATATATATATATAAAAATGTATGACAAGCAAGGTGTATGATGGTTTATGAGGTTCCACACACCTTAGTGGAGACATTTTTCCACTGTTTTTACAGTGTCATATTTGTTGTACTGTGTAAAATGAAAGAAAAAGCTGTAGTCAGTCTGATTGTAGATTTACATTGTGGAAATGTTTGACCCAACCAGAACATCAAGTTAAACTACATTCCAAACTACAAGGAGCATATTTGTACTGTGTGTGAATCTGTGTAAAAACAGATTGAGCATTAATTTACAGATTGTTACAGCTTGGTACAGTAGAGTTAATCTGTGCCTGTGGAAAAACACAGAATTAGCTCAAAGTAACTCCAAAATGAAGTATGAGGAATGTTCACTCTAGAAAACTCACTCAGTCGTGCATAAAAACACAAGTAGGCAGTGATGGACACTTCAACATTTTTCCTTAGGTTCAGTGAAGCTGCATTTTAGATTAACCTCAGTCAAAAAAAAAAGTCCCCAGAGTGTTTTCATTCCTCTTTAGGCCTGAAAAAAGCAACATGATTAAAATAATTTTAATGAACCTATTTTTTACAGAGTTACAAAAATATCCACTCAGCTGGACAACATGTGTTCAAGCTTTGAACCAAAGAAACTTGTATTTAAAACATAATATTAGAACACTATGAAATAAAAAAAGAAGTCTGTTAATTACAGTTAATAAGAACAAGCAATTGATTTACAGATAAACATGTTAGTGTAGATCAGGTATTAAGAACAGAGCAGTTACAGTAATGATATGAACTGACTGATATGGAACTAAAACAACAAAACCCATGAATATACAAGAGAACAACTGTAGAAGAACTGTCCACTGTAGTGACCAGTGTGTATCAAAGAGTTAAAGCAGCAGGAACACATGCAGCATGTTTTTGGTTGAACTAAAGGGTTTACAGGGTAAATATCAAATATATATAAGTAAACAGGTGAAAAAGTCAGTTTTTTGTGTTACTTTTTTCAGCTGCAGCATGTGCATGATAAGGTTAAATTCTCAGGGATTACAGTGTGATATTCACTCAAGGTTGTTGAACAGACACTGTGTGTGAACTGGTTGGATAAACAAACCATCCCACTCACCAGAATACAAAGTATTCTTGTTCTTCTCTACAAACTCCAGAGCATCAGCTGGTTATGATCACAACATTTTTAGATATTTGTGCAATTGGTTTAAGATCAGCTTTTGTTTAATACAAAAACAAAACATACAGTGTATATTGATTTGCATCACAAATCAGTGTGTTGTTTTAAGCCCAGTTCCAGCCTAAATCTATGTTTTATTGTAAAATAATGTAAATCTACTTCCACCCTAACTTCTGCTGTTCATCAACATGTTCTCATGCACTGGAAAAAAAAATAGCCTTGCTCAAATTAAAAAGATGTATGTCCATTTGTCACATCTAAAATATTTAACTTCACGGAAATCTAAAGTAAGTCACTTGTTAAAATCTGATTCTTTAATTTTGACATAAACCATAGTACTCCACTTGATCCGATGCGTAATTCATGTTTGGGCAAATCGCAAAAAATATTACATACAGATCTCTTTTTTTTAAGTATGTTTTGAGAGGAACCAAAACCTTTGATTTATGTCCTTTGGAAGTGAATTTAGTTCAGTTTGAATCAAAATTGACACTACAAAATGCAAAACGGTAGAGTTTCACAATACAATCTGTAATTTTACATTGTGTCGCATGGGTAACACGTATGTATCGTACATGGCGGCACGGTGGCGGAGTGGTTATCACTCTTCCCTCACAGCAAGAAGACCCAGGTTCAACTCCTGGACCATGTGGGCCTTTCTTGTTTCTCTCCCTGTGTCTGGATGGGTTTCCTCTGGGTCCTCCAGTTTCCCAAAAACCCCAAAACATGTTTTTTAGGGTAAAAATCAGCCAAATGACCCTGGCTCCACATCTGGAGATGGATCCCCGGGTGCCCCCCATGGCTGATCACTGCTGATCACAGGATGGGTTAAATGCAGAGGACAAATTTCATTGTACAATTGTATGATGATCTTATCTGTTCAATGGTGAATGAACAGCTCCATGCTGCGCTTGGATCAGTGCATATTTATTTCCATGCACAAACAAAATACATTTGTAGAACAAAAAAAATATTACGATATAACAGATGTCCAGGAAGATTTGTTTGTCACTTTGGTATCAGATCATGGGGATCCTTGTTAATCATTAAACATTGAACAGATTTATTTAAGCTTGTGACAATGTCCTGACTGACCTCTGAAGATCTAGAAGTACTTTTATAGTAACTTCCAAATTTTTAATCTTTGAATGAATTTAGCCATTTTTCATAATATTACCTTCTGCATTATTATTATTGTATCTTAACAGAAACTGAAAATAACATCAAGCGTACATTTCTATTGTTAGTCGAACTACATAGGATTTATTAGTGAATCAATATTGCAGAAATTGATGGTTTCCATGGTAACTACAGAGATTCCAATTGGGTCATATCTTGATGATGATGAAAAGTTTATAATTTTAATTTAATTCTTTAAATGTATTGATAGGATTGGTGGTTGAGAAGTTATTAAAAAGTTTAGATCAATAGATGTTTTTGGTCACTGTGGTTCAAACTGGGAAGAGAAAAAGGAAGTAGAACATGAGCAGTTGTCTCCTGTGTCTAAATCCATGAAGTGTCTTATTCCATCCTCGACCATTTCATTCTAAGGCGTGTCGACTGGCCCACATCATTTTATAAATTCTTCCTGCATTTATTCATACGACTGCCAGAGGTATGTAAACGTGTGCCATTGAACCCCTTTTACAGACACATGGTTGTTTTTGTGGTCTAGTGTGTTTTCCAAAAAGCTTTGTAGACATTACACCTTCTACATAGAGCTTTGTTTCTGTGTTTGTGAATGAATAAGTCCAGGACAAAAGCCGTTTATATAAAAGCATGAACAATAATCCAATAATAAGCGTCACAGGCCCAGGTCATCCACTTTTATTTCCTTATAATTATTAGTTTCCATTCTTCTGTAAGCTGGTGAGGACATGTCCAAAGACTAAAGTGCAAGTATGTAGTTAAAAATTAATGCTATCTGTTTATGAATATTACCCATGTTATATAACTACTCAAGCTTGTAAATTGTGCTTTTAGTTAATAGAAACATGAATGCATCCATGTTCAGGTTATATCATGAATTTTGCCCTGAATACATCAAGTCTGGTAAAAATAATCACAGAAAAGTCCAGGATGAATTCAATGAATTTCACAATATCATGTAATGCAAGGATAGCAAGTACAAAATCTTTCTTTTTCTTCATTTTTTGGCAGCTCCAGTCAGTCATGTCAATATTGAGCAAACAGAAGACAAAATCACCTGTAGCTCTAATGGGATATACCCACAACCAAAGCTCCAATGGTCTACTAAACCACAGTCCAATCTGACCATCACCGACGAAACTGTCCGTCAGACTGAGCTGCAACTTTACACAATCACAAGCTCCCTGCGTATCCCTGAGCATTCTGAAGGTTCGGAATATATCTGCAAAGTCACCACTGAGGAAAGCTACTGGAATGCCAATGTGAGGCAACAAGGTGAGGATTTTCTCTATGAACTCCATACTTCCTGATCTGCAACTGCTCCTGCTTTTGTCTGAATGCATTCATTCACTCATAAAGAGCCACACATCCACCTTTAACCAAAACCATATATTTAATACCTGTATAATACATGTAAGTAATTAATATAAAATAGAGTTTGTCATCTTTTCATGGTCATCAGATATGACCCATTTGGATGTTCAGAGGCTCCGTAGTTACTACATTATGGAAACACTAGTCACTTTTCGCATATTGGATAAATGCGTAAAACTTTACCAAACAAAACAGAGGCACAGTACGTAATGTTATTTTTCAATTCAATCACAAGTGTGATGATTTGTTTATTTATTATTGTGCGATGTCATTCCATAAACATGGCAACGAATGTAAATATATTGATGTTTTACAAATATATACATTATTATTATATATTACTCCTCAATCCAGTACTAAATTAAAAAATGATTTGGTTTCCTTGTGCCCCCATGTGTCTTTTACAACTTTTATTCTTCGCTTGTTGTAACATCCATTAACATCCAGGTTTGTTTTTTTTTTAAATTCACCAGACTGTAGTTGTGAAAAAAGCTCTTTCTATTAGTTACTGTAAATATACCATTTGTACTATGTCCCAAAAAACACCCCTTGCTAGTGCAAAAACTTCTAATATTTTTATTTTTTTTTTTTTAAACTATGTTTTTTTTTTTAAATAGCGTTTTTCCATTAGGTACATTTTTATGTGCAAGTTTTCTGTTCTCAGCTTCAATTAACATCTATAGGATTAGTAAATTAATGTTGGAAAAATACCTGATTTTCATTGGAGAAAAAAAAACATTAAATTAAGAAGATAATATTATAATAAATTGTCATGAATCACTTAAGAAATGTTAAATATAGTGAAAAATCCACTTGGGAACCAATATAAAAGTAATACTGGGTCTTTATGGTTCAAATATGCTTATCCAGGTCAACTACGCAACATGAAAATTACACAGAACAATCAACAAATATGCAGCAAAAAGCATGTTACCAAAGCTGAAAGGTAGACTTGTGGCAGTTTAGGGTTTCAGGATGTTAACAACTCAACAAATACATGTTATGGTCAAAGAATTCTCATGTCTTTTGTGATAAGATGTGTTTTCAGCTGTTGTTTATACTTATTCTGTTTGCACATTGGGAGAAAAACAAAATTCTAGCAAAAAACAACAAAACGTGAACTTGATAAATGTTGATTGTTATATTTTCCATTGAATTGGATCTGTTCTGGACCATCTCACACCATTACTGAAAAAAATCATGGAATTTGATCCAGTAGTGTTTGCATAATGTTGCTGACAAACAAACAGACAGAAAGATGGACAAACAAAAAAACAATACCCCTCTCTTCTTCCGGTGGGTTTGGTAAAAATATGGATGGATGGATGGATGGATGGATGGATGGATGGATGGATGGATGGATGGATGGATGGATGGATGGATGGATGGATGGATGGATGGATGGATGGATGGATGGATGGATGGATGGATGGATGGATGAGGCTGAATATGTGTTTTTGTGTTTTGTCATTTCAGCTCCAGTCACCAGTACAGACTCTGAAACCATCATTCCCTGCATTGAAGTCAAAACTCTGAGGAGCCTGATCTGGAAATTTAATTATAGCCAGATCATCCTAAACAAAACTGAGGCAAACATTGACTATGGGGATAAATGGAGTCAGAAGGTGAAGGTGGAGTCAAACAACCTGATATTAAAGGAGTCGTCTTCACATCAGCAGGGAATCTACACCTGTGAACTCACTACTGCTGAGGGAATGCACATAATTAACACTTTCCTTAGTGTACCACCTCCACAAAAAGGTCACATCTGTCTGATAAAATATTCATTAATAAAACAATACACATCAAGATGACATGAGTATTTTTGCTGAAATTTTAATCTACTCATTTTTTCTTTTACAGACAATACACTACATATTGTTGTTCCAATTGTAGTTGTACTAGGAGTACTTCTGGCAATAATAATAATAATAAAATGTGTACGGAGGGTAAGAAAATAAAATGATCAAAGATTTACATCCCCCACTTTTGCAAATGTTTAAGTATTTGTCATTTGTCTAGTACAGTTTTTCCTGTCAAGAAATATATATTCCTGTCAGAAAAGCAGGAGCATATTTTTACTCAGTTTATTTTTTATGTCATGAAGCAACAAAAAAAAATCTGTTAAATAACATTAACACAACTGTGTGAAGTGTTTGATTTAAATGACATAATGTCCTAATATCTAAATACCATATCTAAAATTATAGAACTTAAGATGAAATCATTATTTTAATGATTATATTTTTATGTGTTTAATGATGTTCTGCATTGTGCTAATTTGTAACTTTTTCCATATGTTTAGGGGCGTAGACAACCGTATTAAATCTGATGGAGATCAAGTAAGAACTTCAGGTATGTATGAATAATGTTAAAACAGTACTCCTATAAATATGTCACTCTTTTTAAGTATATTTAGACTTCATGACATTGTATTAAGCATATTAAAATGATTGTGTCAATGATGATGATTAAAAAAAAAATGTTCAAGTGTCCATTCACATCCAAATTAACAGGATGGGATCATTAATTATATTCCACAAAAAGTTATTTTTCAAAAGTTTGTTTGTTTGTTTGTATGAGTTGAGCTTGATGTACAACACTTTACATATTAAATTTTGTTCACAGGGCGGGAGGATTGTCTCTAAAGGACTTCACTGTGAATCAATGGGTTCTTTCCACTCGACACAAAAAAACAGCTGAAGAACAAGACGTGGATGAAGCTTCAGATCAAACCTCTGAATCTTCAATCATTCATGAAGGATAATTTATGACTAGAGGACTGAGTCTAAACAGACTCTGAATCATGAAGTACAACATGTGATTCCTTTTCTACCTCAAATCTGAATAATAATAATAATAATAATAATAATAATAATAATAATAATAATAATAATAATAATAATAATAATAAAAGATGAACTAACTGAGCAACACATGAAGGATTTTATTTTTAAACTTTATTTTTAAACAGACACATGCTGCAGATAAGTCATAAAAACTCTCAGCTTTATTGTCATTTGATCAATGGTAAATGAAAATAATAGATTATATTTCTATAGCACTTTTCAGGGTAGCTAAAGCACTTTTACATTATTGATCCATTCATTATTCATTCGCTCTCACATTAACACTCCGGTGGTGGTAAAATACCTTTGAACCCAGCCTGCATGTCCATTACATATGAACAACATAGAAGGGTCCAAAGTGTGTTTGTCCACGGTTTCCATGGTGACCCTACACGTGTTTGCCCATATAAGAATCGGAATCAGAAACTATTTATTGTTATTGAACCAAGTAAAACTAAACTGAGGTTCAGTGCAAGAATTTACACACAACAAATATCAGTAAAAGGTAAATTTATTTACATTAAAAATAAAAAAAGAATTGCAAACTGAAATATTTGTAAAACAGAGAATTTAAGTATAGTGTAAATGACATGAAAGATAAATATGAGATATTCAGATCTATAATTCTGATATGGGCAATGTGTGGTTACCATGGAAACCATGGATAAACCCATATAGGACCCTTAAGCCCTGTCTCGATTATACAGTTTGGTACAGTACAGTTCAGAACGGTACGCTTATTATGACAAAAGCGCACTGGTCCCATGGTACCCGTTACTATTTGGGTCACCCTTCACGTACCACTCCCATTTGGGAGGAGCCAAGCACTGCCAGATGGTGATTGGTTGAGGAAAAACATCATTGCGCAGTAGCTGACAAGACCTGACCCATACATGTGACCCTTCTGGGGCCACATGGACATGCTGGCTGGGTGTCCACAGCTGCCCTGGGGCAAGCTGATGGAGGCGTGGCTAACTGAGGTATCTATACTTTTAACACATTTTCTTGTTAAAAATCCAAATCATTGAGGTTCTTACATCAATATCTATGACATTGTTCTGATAAAAACAGTGATTTTATTCATTCACTGTTTTCTTTTCTGTCTGTTTTAGTCACATACAGGATTTAGGACTGGGTTACATAACCATTGGTTTTAATATCCATTTCATGGTCTAATAATTTTGTTCACAACTGTACATGTTGTTAACTGAACATAAAAACAAGTATCTACAACCAAAATGTCATGAACAGCACAAAGAATATTTGTCAAACTACACAGGTTTTACTGGTGAATCATTGTCATCAGAGACGAATGGAAATAATGTCTGGTGTGTTTAAAAACAGATTTCCTCATTTCTTCTTTTCTCATATTTCACCTTTGTATCTGATGTAGAAATGAGAAGAAATAACCAAGAAGGAGATATTTTTATTAACTCTTTTTCAGGGTAACAAAGTGAGAAGAATGGTGCTTTTATGAAGGAGAGAAATACAATTAGAGGGAGAAAAAAGAAAAGAGTTTACAATTACGAAAACAACTATATATCAGTATTCATGAAAAGATATATATATATATATATATATATATATATATATATATATATATATATATATATATATATATATGGTGTGACATAGTCTCAAACTCCTCAAAGACCTTTCAGTCCAGTCAGTTCTGCCCAAAATAACACTTGAATGAGACCTACTTTATGTGGAGCTATGTTATTTAAAAGATTTATTTTTTACAAGAATATTTATTAAAATCTATGTTAATGCCACTTTTATGATCGATCAATGTACTGGGAGCATCGCACTTCCTCAAGGGTATGGTGGGTTTTGTATATCATACATATTGTAAATAATAAAAAAAATATAAAAATAAAATGGACATGACTATGTTTTTCAGTTCTGTATTTTGACACAATAAAATGCCTGATTTTGCTTTTCATTTCCTTTATCTTTATGTGTTTTACAGTTCTGTGAAACTGTAGAAAACAGAAAGCTGTTTCTGTTTCAGACTGACATGAGTTTAGGGTGGGTCTTTTACAATACTTTGACTAAGATGATTAATCTACAGGTAAATATAGTTGTTTTTTTTCTTTGTTTCCCCTCTTGTGTTATATTTCTTTTATTAATTATCTGCTGGGGATTCAATGGGGTGTATAGGATAGGTCAAACAAGCCTAGGCTTCTGCCTATTCCTTTTTCAGTGACAGAATGAGTGATAAAAATCTAAAAAAAATTGTTGTTATTGTTATTAGATGTGTGTGTGTGCATATATATACATATTTTTGTTTTTTGTTTTCTATAAAGATGTATA
The DNA here is from genome assembly GCA_020466265.1 of Siphamia tubifer. Classification (NCBI taxonomy): domain Eukaryota; kingdom Metazoa; phylum Chordata; class Actinopteri; order Kurtiformes; family Apogonidae; genus Siphamia; species Siphamia tubifer. Next base: position 17,860,097 of record CM035802.1, read on the forward strand.
GTGTATGTGCTGTGTATATATATATATATATATATATATATATATATATATATATATATATATATATATATATATATATATATTATATATATATATATATATATATATATATATATATATATATATATATATATATATATATATATATATATATATATATATATACACACACACAGCACATACACTATACATCTTTATACAAATACAAATGTATGTATATACTGTATATATATATATATAAATACACATTTGTTAACTAAAAGCACAGAATGAAATGATAGTGTTGTAATTTTTGTAACTGAAATAAACTAACTAAAAATTTCCAATTTAATAATAAACACAGCTGCAGATGTCTTCATTTCTCTTCTTATTTGAGGCTATATAATTGTATATTTCCCAATCCTATATACTTTTTCACAACAAAATGGCTTTTTTTTCATCCTCCAATTTGCCACTAGTGTAATGGTCAAAACTGTGACAAAATCCAGGAGGTTTTCTTTAGTCACAACAAGAAGGAAGATGAGTAATAATTTTACTGAAACTTAAGAGAGGGATTAGTTATTTAAAAAAAATGCAACAGGGTTTGGCTGTGAGTCACAAGACGTGAGACTTTGAAACCAACGTCACACACACACATATCTGTCACCTATTATCTACCAAAGGTTCGACCTTCCTTCTACATATAATAATTATTGGAGGCAGTTCATTTATTCAGATCAGGGTACACATTTGTTTGCATCCCTGTTTTACTAATTATTAATTACTAGTGGTCCAGAAGAGCTCTGACAGCATTAACACTTCCTTTCCTGCTGTCTGACACCCTAACCCTAAACCATAACCCTGAAACAGCTGATAAGACACGTCATAAAAACATCATGTGACATTTCTGATGAAGGCTGCAGGAAGTACATATATGTACTGTAAAAGAATGTGTTTGAGAGTTTCTGAGAAGTAAAGGTGGATACATTTGTTTTTGGATTCTGAAACAATGCATCATGAAAGAAATTAAGACTAATTAATTTATTACCATAACATTGAACTTAAACTCTGGTAGTTAATATAAATGTTAAACCAGCTCTATGCAGTAGTAGTATGCAGCCATCCCATGGGGGTGCCAGTGACTCTATGTACTTCTACTTCAGTCCTGTGAGTTTTTAACAAACATAAACATTAAAAGACTTTTCTGCTGTAAAATAAAAGTTTAAACTGAATTTTGTTTCAGACTCATTTCTAAAGTGACTACATTGATTATAGAAACAAAACAACAAGTAGTTTTAGAGGAAATGTCTGGAACAAATGCTTTTACTTTCGTTATCAGAAGTATGAAGCAAAACCTGAATTTCAACCTGCTGATGCTTCACATTCCTTTAAACACTAACATCAGATATGTTTCCCTCTAGTGTTCATGTGTCTTTGTCAGCTGTAGGGGTCATGGGGGGGGCAGTGGTATCACAAAGGTTATTAACTCGAATCCTTACCCTAATGCACTGGTATACAGTACATGTAACGCTAAATCCATCCATCACTGGTCTCTAGTTTGTGCCTGTACATTACATTTATTTGTACCACCCCCCCCCCCCCAAAAAAAAAAGGGAGAGGGGTACTGTTTTTGAGTTGGTTTGTTTGTTGGTCTGTTTGTTTGTTTGTTTGTCAGCAGCTTTACACAAAAACTACTTGGCCAATTTACAAGACATTTTCAGGAAAGGTGTGACATGGTCCAGAATAAATCCCATTAAATTTAGGTGAATGTAGATGAAAGGTCAAAGTCACAATCACTAAAAATGTGTTTTTGCAATGATAAGAGATAGGGCAAATCAGGTCAAACATTTACAGATGACAAGGTTTGTTGTTCTTGGAAACACTTCTTTCTTCTTCATTGAGGATTTACTTTGTCTGTGAATTGGTTTAGACCAGCTCTAAATGTAAACAGTCATGGCGTAATTTTTGTCATCATGTATTGCTACATAAATAAAATTTGATGGATGCATTCCTTCATTTCTTGAGCTTCCTTTATCCTCACTGGCGTCACATGGAGTTTATCCCAGCCACATACGGGTGAAGCTAAGGTTCACCCTGGACAAGTCACCAATTCATCACAGGGCTGAACATATAGAGACAAACAATCACTCTCAAACCTATGGGAAATTTAGATGAATGTATCACTGCATGTCTTTTGGATGGTGTGAGGAAGCCATAGTACCTGGAGAGAACCCACACAGACATGTGGAGAACATATAAATTCAACACAGGAAAGTCCCACCTACTAGTGGTGGGATCAAACCCAGGACCTTCTGTGTGTGAGGCACAAATGACAACCACTGCAACACTGTGACTCATTTAATCAGTGATAATATGAAAAACGTCTATGATAATAGACTTATGATTTTTATTTTTTATTTTTTTGATCAATGTTCAATACGTGCAAAAAATAATTGTACATTTTTTTCATCATACTCTGCATTTCTGGAATGTGTTTGACTCTTTATCCACTGCTGTTATAATTGATTTTTAACCTTATCTGAACCTGAATACAAGTCTCTGCAAATAACATGTTTCAGATGATACTGAGGTGTCCTGTGTTTTCACGAGGACCTGCATCCTGCCATGCAGCTACAACAGTGGCATTGAGGTCATCCAATGGGTTAAGGAACCATCAGACACACGAGTACACTCCTACTATGACAGAAGTGACCAGTTCTTACTGCAGGATGTTCATTTCAAAGGCAGAACGTCTCTGCTTGGGGATCCAATCAATGAAGGAAATGCTACATTGCAACTCAGAGAAGTAAAGGTTCAGGATGAAGGACGTTACAAGTGCTACACTCGCGGAATTGATGGAAATAAGAAAGACTCATTTATCAACCTGAAAGTGGATGGTAAGACAACTACAATAGTTTTATCATGTTACTTAAAAAGTTTCTAAAATAACAATTTTATTTCATATTTCGGTAACAGTTTATAATACCTACACACAATTGACTATGTATTAACCATTTATTACCCATTTATAAATGGGTTGTTCATTATGTATTAACCATTTTTTACGTATTTGTTAATGTCTTGTAAAGGTTCATACTAGTGTCTTCCTTTTTTTTTTTTAATACTTTGTTTATTAAACCAAAAATAACCCTGTTTACCCCCTAATGTAAGCCTTCAGAGCCTCCCACAGTACAGCAGCCAACACATCTGGTGTTTTGTTAATGTTCACAAAAAGGTCAATTTGTTCAGACACAAACTTCACAAATTCTTCATTTAAAAGAAGAAGAAGCCGTGTGTTAAAATGCCAAGACACATGTTTAGTGACAGGAATATTGAAGTGAATATTCATAGAGATGGGAGCATGATCAGAGATGGCTATAGCACCATACTGACAAGCATACTAGTGTCTTCCAAAGAAAAATTTAAAAATAGATTATTTTTAACCAACAGGTGCAGTGTTTGTATATCTGCTTTACAGGTAAACAAAGAAACAGTTGTAAACACTGCACATGTTGGTTGAAAATAATCAAATTTTACATTTACAGTAGTATGAACCTTTACAAGACATTAACAAATAGGTAATAAATGGTTAATACATAGTCAAATGTGTGTAGGTATTATAATGTGTTACCCATAGTTCAAATCAATTTAACTGAAGTTAGATGTTATTTCCTATATTGTGATTATAAATTCCAGCTCTGATTCTTTTCCAGCTCCAGTGGATAAAGTCAACATTGGTGAAGTAGAAAACAGGATTGTCTGCAGTTCAGAGGGAATCTACCCAGAACCAAAGCTCACCTGGTCCATCAGTCCTTCATCTACTGAGGCTGGACAGAACACATCCACAGTCCTGCAGAATGAGCAGAAACTGTTCAGCATTAACAGCTCCCTGATAGCCTTAGATAAAGGCACATATGTGAAATACAGCTGCAACATCAGCACTCACAACAGCTGGAAGACAGCCACGTTAGTTGAATCAGGTAGATATATGTTTGATCTTATTTCATCTGCAGCAAAGTGGATGTTTGTTCATGTGGTGATTCATGCTGCTGCATCAACAACATGATTGACAGCAGTTATTGGTGTTATTAAGCCACAAACTGGAATAGAAATGACTTCAATGCAGTGTGAATTCTTTACTTTGGGGCGTTTCAGTTAACAATTATAGCAGTGTTTACAATAACAACAAGTATTCATAGAATGCCTAATCTCATCCCTATTTTGTACCAAACTCAAGTTTCTATGACAACCTGTTCTTGAATTGTGTCAGCAGAGACACGTCATGCTATAACTCAATGAATACTAGAGCTATCACCATGAAATTACATGGGCATATACATATAGATAATGCACATCAGATGCAATGATCCATTTGAGTAAAGGTCAAAGGTCAAAGGTCACAATTAACTAAAAGGTCAAAATCACATTTTCAGTTATAACTCAAAAACAGATGGTCACAGAAGTGTCAGATTGGTATCAAACGATGCGGAATGAAGATATATACAAATCTTATAATTGGTGTTATCACTTATGATGTATAGTTTTTGAGATCTCTGGAGGTCAAAGGTGACATGTCGCAAAATGAACTTCTGTAACACTGTTTGTGTCTGTAAAGCATAGATGTATGGCACTATAACTAAATCAATACTGGATATATTATCATAATATTACACGCACTGATGCCTACATACACATAATAAAATTATCAATATTGCAAAAGGTCAAAGGTCAAGGTCGCATATAGCAGAAAGTTGAAGGTCTATGACAAGAAGGTTCTCATAGAAACTTGAGATTGGCACAAAATAGGGTTGAGATTAGGCATTCTCTGAATATTTGTTGTTTTGCCATTTCAGCTCCAGTCACCAGTACAGACTCTGAAACCATCATTCCCTGCATTGAAGTCAAAACTCTGAGGAGCCTGATCTGGAAATTTAATTATAGCCAGATCATCCTAAACAAAACTGAGGCAAACATCACCTATGTGGATAAATGGAGTCAGAAGGTGAAGGTGGAGTCAAACAACCTGATATTAAAGGAGCCGTCTTCACATCAGCAGGGAATCTACACCTGTGAACTCACTACTGCTGAGGGAATGCACATAATTAACACTTTCCTTAGTGTACCACCTCCAAAAAAAGGTCACATCTGTCTGATAAAATATTTAACAATAAAACAAGACACATCAAGGCGACATGAGTATTTTTGCTGAAATTTTAATTTACTCATTTTTTTCTTTTGCAGACAATACAGCACTTATTATTAGTGGTGTTGTGGTTGGTGTTGTTCTCTTGTTGATTGCAGCAGGAATTGTGACAGCAATTAAAAAATACAAGAGTTCTCAGGTAGGAAAAAAATTCTATAAATAAAGAAGACAACCACTATTTTTGTAAATGTTTAAGTGTTTGCCTAGGGTAGTTTTTCCTGTCAACAAACTCATATTCCAGTCAGTATCATCTGCTAAATAACAATCACAAGTTCAGCATGATGTTAGCCCTGTTTTGTAATAGTATGGAGTGTTTGGCTTTATTTACTATATATGACATCCAGGGCCGGACTGGATCAGGATTTCAGGGCGAGAATATTCCACAGCATCCAGGCCACTCTGAGCACCACGGAGGCAAAATTTTTGTTTTTTTCCCCTTCAAATACCTTTTGTAATTTCCTTACAGCAATTAAAATAATACTATTAGACTGACTGTGACACAACACCGCACTATTAAACTAATGCATGACAACAGCTCACAATACAGTACAGTACTTTTCTCTCATTCTCTCCCTGACTCAATATTAAAATGACACACGACATCTTAATGTCCTAATATAGCCTAAAATATTTAAAACTGTATAACATGAAGTTAAAAAATTCTTGCTTTAATGATTATTACAGATGTTCTGCATTGTACTAATATTAAAATTTTTTGCATTTATTTAGGAGAATCCAGAAGTATACTATGACGCAGTCGATGTAGGTAAAGAAGAATTTTTATCTAAGCTGTGTGAGAATAATGTTAAGAACACAACAGAAATTTGCCACTCTTTTTAAATCAATTTACATTCATGACATTATATTATGTATATTAAAATGACTGTATCAATGATAATGATAAAAAAAAAAAAAACTTCAAGTTTGCATTCAGGTGCAGCTTAACAGAATGTGACATTAATTATAATCCTCTAAAAAATTATTTATGTGAGTTGAATTTGATGTTTTTCATGAATAATATACAACACCTTGTATATTCATTTTTGTTTGCAGACCAACCTATACAGTAGAACCTGGGAAATGACAGAAATCAAGAATGTACCCAGAAGCAGACAGTGCACATAAAGAGCTGAAAAGAAAGACTCCGGACTCCTCAGGTGCTCTACTGGACTTCAATGTGGATCACTGGAATCTTTTCACTGGACACCAGAACAATACGTGGATGATCTGGACAAAATTGTTACAGAACAACACTAGTGAACCTTCAGATCAAACCTCTGAATCCACAGTATTTCATGAAGGATCGTTTCACTCATCTGTTCCTCCTCTACCTCCATTTTTAATACTTCCAAAAAAGAGTAAACAAGTGGTGCCAGGAACAACAAACCCGACCCCTCAGAAACATTTGACCTGATTGTGAACACACATTTTGGTGACCTTGAAACTTGAAATTCACAAACTTTAATGAGATCTAATCTGGACCACCAGAATAGATCCCATTAATTACTTTCCTGATATTGTAATGGAAATTGGTCCAGTAGTTATTGGATGCATTTGCTGACAAAACAAACAAACAAAAAACTGAACCAAAAATAATGTCCTAATTGCCCATTTTGGGGGTGGAGTTTTAAAAAAAATGAAAGAAGAAGAAACTGAAGCTATTATAAGACAAAGACTGAGTAACTGAATAACACATGAAGGATTATATTCTTAAGGTTCCGTTGTCTTGGGACAGATGGTGCAAATAAATCATTAGATTATTATTAGTAGTAATAATAATAACATTTTCCAGTCACATAAAAGCCTTAAATTTTCGAGTGCCTTATGGGACATATGCTCATTTTCCACAAGTGAACACAGTTCCTTGGTGTGTCAGTGACCTGTCTGTGACATGCTTTGATCAAAATATCATATTAGATATACAACAGAGATACAACAGCCTCTTCAATCTGGAGAAACTGCGCTTTTCAAAATGCTTGGTTTTTGTGCTTCATGCTTTCATGCAAATGAGCCACAGCTGACTCCACCCTTCTCATCTGTGTGCTACTGAGAAGAGAAAGAGTTAGAAGACATGAAAGAAAAGGAACCTGAAAAAGTTGAGGCAGAAAAAAAGAGACAAATAAAATCAGCTCCAGAGAATCAAAGTGGGCTGAGTGCTGAGTTTTACAGTCCCTGTGCCTTCGGGTCCAGTTCGTCTGGGCCCAGGCCAGCCAGATGAGCCACCACACCACAGTCATGGTGCCACCCACGGACCAGCCTGTCAGACCCGGACACACAGCAACCAGGGCTCAGACCTCAACGCACCGGATGCACACTGGGACTATGTACAAAAAATAATGGCGGATCTCCGAGTCCAAGCAGTGGTCTCTGTGACCAGTAGGGTATTCAAATTAATCTATATATGTGATGTACAAAGCATATAAAATCCCAAATGGAGCATTTCACGCCCCCCCCAACAAGAAATGGCTCAGGAGAAAAGGAGAGAGGTTGTTTTGTTTCTATGTTTTTCTTATTTAAGGTTCTCCTCGCACACAGACAACACATTTTTGTATAAAAAAATAATTGGACGTTGGAAAAACATTAAAAAGTGCATTTTACATGATATGTCCCCTTCAATTCTGGTTGTGCTGAGTGACTTGGAAGTGATTTTGTGTCATACACAGCGCTCATTGTGTGGAGTAATACTGTACTGTATGTGATGTTCATATGGTGTTATTTTTGGGACAAAATTAATATTCATATTCAGAGAAAAGTAATGTGTACATATTTGGGATATGCATGTGTCTTTGGTTGTGGTTGAGCATGAAATAAATATTTGGAAACTCAAAAATTTGTCCATTTGTACTTGTGTGTTGTGTGTTTGATATTTGTCAGAATACAAGTTGACAAGTTACAACATCAAAAATTACATTTACGAAACGAAAAGTTACTAGTACTGTGAAAGAGTGTGGCATTCTGGGATGTTAGTCCAAAGCAGATAGGATGTCACAGAAAAGAACTCCGATCAGAGTTGGTCTTTATTTTCAAAAGTTCATATGGCTTTAATTGTGTGTGTGTGTTTTCTATAAGATATACAGAAAATGGAATAAACAACATATTATTAAAGGAAATCAAAATACATATGTTCTAAACCCACACTTCTCAAACTGGGGTCCGCGGACCCCTATGGGGACGTGGCGCATGTCCAGGGGGTTCGCGAAATTATTCACGGTTTTGTTTTTTGTTTTTTTTTTGCTGTTTTATTTTGAAATGCGGAAGTTTTATTTTGTAGCGAGCGGACGGAAGTAACAGCGCTGTTTGACGCTAGCTTGACTAAATTGAGACGGAGCGAGTCACAGGCTATTTTTAGCCACCCTGTAGTGAACATGGATCGATTTTTGTGTTCGCCAAGTTCCTCAAGAAGTGGTAAAGGAAATGAAAATGAAAATGACAAAAACAAACGCCCTAACCCTAAAAAGAGAAAGTACATTGATAGTTATATTGAGTTTGACAAGCCCATCCCTCTCATTAAGTCTGTCTGTCTGTCTGTCTGTCTGTCTGTCACACTCTCTCACACACACACACACACACGGTTTTGTGTGTCTTTTGTTCCGTTTATTATTTTAAAATTATTTAAAATTTTTGTTTATGAAGTGCTCATTTATATTATAATACCTGAAAATTTCGCTGGTTTGCACAAAAGCACTATTAAAAAAGGTTATCATTGTTTCATAATAATCATTGTTGAAGTGTTTTTTTTAAATCATTTTCAGTATCGCGAGGATGAGGGGGGACATCGAAAAATTTCAAATACAGAAAACACATGCATCTTAAGTACAGAAAAATGTACTGGTCTCTCATCTCTGCCGCCCTCTAGTGGTCAAATAGTGCAGCATGAGCATGAATGACTTTAACATGTGGTACCAAATACCAACCAATATGATGAGCACAAATACAAAGTGTAAAGATAAATTATACATCTCGAAAGATTGACTTAAATTAGAGAACAAATACATCACTTCTTATCCGAAATAATTACACCGAAAATTAACAAAGTGACGAACATTCAGTAACCCCGATTTAGCACTCACGTGGAAAGAGAAACAGAATCTACATCTTAAAGGTGTAATTCCATCGTTATTTCATTAATATTGCTATGTTCTCCATTGTTATTGAATGCATTGTGTGTTGGTTCTATTTTTTTTTTTAAACGTTCGGATTTATTTGTTTCCAGCTGTTTTGGAGGGTAGAAAAATTATTTGAGGTTGAACAGCAGTTTACCAGTACTTCCGCATACATGTTCATGACGCGGTAATGAGGCGTCTCTGATTGGCTCAGAATGTGTGAAGGAACACTCCCCCCTCCCCTGTCGCTCTGTCTGTCCAGAGCTAGGTTTCGAGCTGTTACTTGTTTTTGAAAATGTGCAGGGAAAAAACTACATTTTATTTCCACAGAGACCACATTAACAAGCTTGCTTCACCATTTTTCAAGTTTGTGCAGCAACTGTGGCGCCATCTTCTCTTGTAGATGCTAATGCTAATGCTAATGCTACTTAAGCTAATGTACTTATACCTAAGCTAATGCTTAACCTCACGTGGGTAACGCCAATGTCCTCGTTTTTTTTTTTTTTTTTTTTTTTTTTTTATTTATTGGAACTTTAGAACATACAATATACAAACTTTAAAGAGGACAATTGAATTACTGGCCCCCCCGAATGAACACATTTAGTAATAATTACAAAGGAACAGGGAGCATGTAAGGCAATAATATAAAATAAAATAAAATAAATACAAAAATACAGGAGCTGTAAAACAAGTACATTTTACAAACACTTAAGTAAATAACGGAGCAACTTCATTAAGTCAAAACAAAAGATACCGCTTAATTTCACTGTGTAATTTTTGGGCTGATTTTAGTGACTTAGTTTTATTAAGTGATGAATAGAATAATTTAAAGTCATTTATAAAACAATTAAAGGAGGGCTTCGAATTTTTCCATTTACTACAGTGGATATGATATTTACACAAAATAATAATTATATTAATAAGATCAGATATCGATTTATTTAAATTTTCCTTAAAATAAAGAATATCACCAATGTCGAGCAGTGGTATATTATCAATTTTAAGAGATAGCCAGTTTTTAATATCAAACCAAAATTTTTGAGTAATTGGACATAAAACAAACAGATGTTCCAAAGTTTCCTCAGAATTTTCGCCAATGTCCTCGTGCTGCCAATGTCATCGTGATGTGTAGTGGACAGGCTTTTATGAGTTGTTCATTGCTGTGTTTTCTATGAATGGGAAATACAGTCAGTGGACGTGACACACCATGCAGCAAATGCAGCATATGTTGGTAACTGGGGGTGAGATTCCAAAAGGAGCATGGAAAAGTGGTTTTCAGAGCAATGACACCTTTAAAACACTGGAATGTACGGTGGCTCATTAATTCACACAATAATAAACATTTTATCAGGTTATCCCATAATTATGAGATAATTATCTCATAATAATAATTAAAAGATAATAATTATGAGATAAGTATCTCTCTAACTTTTCCTGTGACGCATTTGCGCGGCCTGCAGACCGTCAAATAAGATTGTGAAATAATAAAAAATAAATAAAATCGTGCAATATTTTTTTATTTAGGAATTAAGCAGATGTTTATGTATCTTACTCTTAGATTTATTTATTTATTTATACATAAATAAATTATTATTTTATTGATTCATTATTTATACTCATTGATATTTTACAACTTTTTTTTTAACTCAGGTATTTTTAACTATGTGTTTTTAAATGTGACCCATGCATCATTTTTTTCATTCTGCAGTGCGTCTGTGATGTAAGTTTAATGAATGACAAATACATTTATTTTGATTTTGACCAGCTGCATATGTGCATTAGCATTACTTCTACTTAGATAAACTGACCCAAATGCATTAGCAGAGACATTCAGCTATTTTGAGCTGCAGATGAGTTAAATGCACTACACATTTTTTTTTTATCAGATTAATCATGAGGATGGATTAATCTGCATTAATGCATAATTTACACACACACACACACACACACACACACACACACACACACACACACACACACACACATCATCAGAAGATTCAAATTTATGGAAGAGTTAAACTTGATCATAACAGATCAGGTCAGTGTCAGAGTCTGTCCACTAGATGGAGGTAAAGGGTCAGTATTCAACAAGATCCAGCATTTGGTTTTCTAGAAAACAGGAGACACATTTAAAGTGTATATGGACCAGCAGAGCAGTGCTTTTCCAACTGTTTATAGTAGAGTACCCCTGAAATATACTGTTTATAGTAGAGTACCCCTGAAATTTACTGTTTATAGTAGAATACCCCTGTAATATATTTGTATTTTGTCAGAATCACAGGGTTACTGTCTAAAGTTGAAAAGGCTTATCTATCTCCAGCAGGGTAGTCCAGTGTTTCCCAACCTTTTTGAGCCACAGCACATATTTTATGTTAGAAACATCACAAGACATGCCACCAAACAAAAATATCATAAAAAGCATATTTATTGAATTATAATACTAATCTCATCTCAATTTACTTATTCAGTCTGAAACCTGTGTCTGTTTTTGAACTGTTAGAAATTGAAGAAAGACACATAAATGTTCTTTCTCCCAGTAAGTCTGACAGCATCTTATATGGCAGGGGTCAACTACTAGTGTGTGTGTGTGTGTGTGTGTGTGTGTGTGAATGGGAGGCTAATATAAAGCGCTTTGAGCACTATGAAGGTGGAAAAGCACTAAATAAGTGCAGTCCTTTACCATTTTCTGTTGTATAGTTCTCTACTCACTTACAGTACCATGAGGTGAAACTGATTATTTTTCAAAGTGCACAGGTTGGGAAACACTGAGTTAGATGACTGTAACAGCCTTCTGACTGGACCCTCTAAACCAGCTGTAAGACAACTACAGAACATCGACAACACTGCTGCAAGGGTCCTGACTAGAACCAGGACGTACCACCTTATTAGTCTTGTGTTCAGGTCCATGCACTGTCTTCCTGTCGCTCAGAGAATAGACTTTAAAACAGCTCTGTTGTCTGTAAGTCTGTCCATAGTCTAACACCAAGTCCATCTGTGACATGTTGGTCCCATATGAACCATCTGGGAACCTCAGAACCTCAGGGACAGGCCTTTTGCTGGTGTACAGAGTCAGGACTCAACATGTTGAACTGTGTTTCAGTTCAGTTCTATGCAGCTAAATTCTGGAACAGTCTTCCTGATGATGTTAGACAGGATCTACTCAGGCTGAAAATGGATCTGTTCAACCATGCAAAGAACTGAAGGGGTTGTAGCTCACCTCTGACCTTTTACTCTATTTTAATTGATTAATATTTATGTTTTATCGATTGTGTTTTAACTGTAATTCTATGGTTTTAACTCGTCTCTTCTTCTATTTTTGTAAAGCACTGTGAATTGCCCTGTGTATGAATTGTGCTATACAAATAAAGCTTTCTTGCTAATTTTGATACTGTCTTCCAAATACCCCTGGGGGTACATGTACCCCACTGTGGGAACTCCTGATATGGACTGATAAACCATCTATGACACCCCAGACTCAAAGTTGAGGCATTACATTGTTGACATTGTACTTATTTTTCGGAGGGAATTTGAGGTTGTTCAGTTTTTGTGAAAGGTTTATAAATATAAACATTTTCATTTCTAAAACAAAGAGACACATTTATTCATAACAATTATTATTTTAGAGCCATGAAAATACTTAGAAATATAAATTTAAAAGAATATTAGAATTCATTTACAGTATTTAGTATTTTGCCATTTTTAATTTGTTTATTTCATGAAAGAAATATTTACTGTAATTTAACAGTCATTTAGATTTGGAGTTTTTAATTTGATTGTTTGCGTAAAAGAAGACACATTTTCAGAACTGAAACCACATGGGGGCAGTAGAGCACGGATGCATATAGTTTTTTGACAATGCTTGCAGTGTAACTTTGGAATAAGGAAATTCTATTTGAAGTCTTTGTTTTTTAACCATTTTTATTAGATAAAGATTTTTGTTTGATCAAGAACCCAGTTTAACCGCATCCATTCTTTTCAAAAGTACTTGGCCAAATGACACAGATATTGGATTGGCTGCCATAACAATTATTTATGAGGAATTATGTTCTTATTTCACTAGTTTGACCCACTTCAGATCCTACTGGGCTCAAATGAGGTTGACCCCCCCCCTTCCAAAAAAAGGGTTGAGGCCCTGTGTGTCATTGCTTTGTATGTGTTTTCTTTGTGTATCCACAATTACATAACACACTGTCCATGTGAGCAGGATGGTCAGTGGAGGAACATGAAGAGACAGAGGGGGCGGAGCCATAGCTCAGGGTGATTTCTGACCACTCCCCTTAAGGTCATCAATCAAAAAGTAACCAGTGTGTTGGGAGTAAGATGCACAAAAACACAGTTGTCTGTTGTCTCATCATCTGAACCCACTTTATCCTCACTAGGGTCACAGGGGTCACTGGGGGCCTAATCCAGCTACAATGGGTGAAGGCGGGGTACACCCTGTATGAGTCTCCAGTTCATCTCAGGGCTGAACATATATAGACAAACAATCACTCTCACATTCACACCTATGGACAATTTAGATTAACCAATTAACCTATCAGTGCATGTGTTTGGATGGTGGGAGGAAACTGGAGTACATGAAGAAAACCCACACAGACACAAGGAGAACATGCAAACTCCACACAGAAAGGTCTGGTGTGGTTTTTGTGAGAGTAGGATCAGCTCCTGTAAGTTAATTTTCACTAAGCTAAGATACACTAAGATAAAATTAAATAAGATTTCCTTGATCCCACTGTGGGTAAAATTCGCAATTTTGCACCAAATGCAAAAATAAAGTGCAGGAAAAACAGAAAATATACACATATGAACAGGGTAAAAGGAAATCTGCTATTCATATAAATATTTATGTACATTTAGATTGACATGTAAATACCACATGTTTCTTCATAATATCTTTATACTGTGATATATCTTTTATTATTAAAGATGTTTGTGTGTGTGTGATCCTCATGAACAGAACACCTGACATGATGATATTTAAATCCATAGAGTTTATAAACATCAGTATTTCATTACAGTTTAATGGTAGACTGAATTGATGAAAGGAGATGGAAATATTTTTTTTTACAGTCAGAGTAAAAATATTACAGACATTCAGAGGAAGAACATTTAAAATCAATCATTGATTGAAAAAAAAATATCATGTTGTTATAAATTCAGTCCAAACCATCTGGGATTTATTTTGTAAAGAAAGATAATTTAACCCAAACCCAAATTTAACCCAGTGAATGATATTTATCCCATAATATAAACTCTTCTGACATTAATCCTTATTGTTTTGATCCCAGACCCTGTTAGGTCTACAGACTGTGGTCCATGTGGGTCTGGATCCAGACTGTGGTTCATGTGGGTCTGGATCCAGCAGGTCTACAGACCGTGTTCCATGTGGGTCTGGATCCAGCAGGTCTACAGGCTGTGGTCCATGTGGGCCTGGATCCAGCAGGTCTACAGACTGTGGTCCATGTGGGCCTGGATCCAGCAGGTCTACAGACTGTGGTCCATGTGGGTCTGGATCCAGACTGTGGTTCATGTGGGTCTGGATCCAGCAGGTCTACAGACCGTGTTCCATGTGGGTCTGGATCCAGCAGGTCTACAGGCTGTGGTCCATGTGGGCCTGGATCCAGCAGGTCTACAGACTGTGGTCCATGTGGGTCTGGATCCAGACTGTGGTTCATGTGGGTCTGGATCCAGCAGGTCTACAGACTGTGGTCCATGTGGGTCTGGATCCAGCAGGTCTACAGACTATTGTCCATGTGGGTCTGGATCCAGCAGGTCTACAGACTGTGGTCCATGTGGGTCTGAATCCAGCAGGTCTACAGACTGAATATGAACAGAAGGGTCTGAACATCCATGTCATGTGTGTGATGAGTCCATCAAACAGGCGTGTGTCTGTTCAGCTTCACTCATCCACTCAGGGAGTTTAAAAAGCTGAAGACAAAGACGAGGGAGCCAATGGGCTTCATGAGAATGTAATGGTATTCATCTAAAGCCCCTCCCTCACAGTGACACCCCCCCCATCCCCATGCTTTGGAATAATCAGTGCTTTGTGCAGGTCGACCAAACCCAGGGTGAAAACACGAGGCTCAATTATAGGAAGGGAATCCAAAAAAGCATGGTAACCGTAGCAACTACAGAGGGCCCAAAAAGGGAGAAGGCACAAAAACACAAGCAGTGGCAGCGTGTGAGGACGTAGGCGGACGCCAACAGTCTGCGCAGGCGTTCACAGGCCAAACATGTGTCAGGGATGTTTGGTCAAATACTGGTGATAAATGAGGCCTGCTGGATGTCTGATCTGCTGACGTATCCATGGCAACCCATGGAAACATCACAGGTCAGAGTTTGGAAAATGACACTGTATAAATAGTGCTGGATGATGACACTGCCCTTCATTATTATTATTATTATTATTACAATGCCATATCATCTTTATTTATAAAAGTGCTTTCAAACAAACACAGCTAACACAAAGCACTGAGAAAGACAAAACTGGGAAAGGAGAACAATGCAATGAAATAAATCTAAAAATAGAACTAGAAAGTACATATACAATAAAAAGTAATAAAACTACACAGATATAAAAAAAAAATACAATAAAAGAACTAAAATCAATGAGTCACTGAGTCGAAGACCAGGGAGTAAAAATGTGTTTTAAGATGAGTTTTACAATTGGACGGTGTAGGTGCCTGTCTGACATGCAATGGGAGTTTATTATATGAACCCACTTTATGCTCACTAGGGTCATGGGGGTCACATGGAGCCTATCCCAGCTGCAATAGGTGAAAGTATGGTACACCCTGGACAGTCGCCAGTTCATCACAGGGCTGACATTGAGAGTACCTCGCCTTCGCCCATTTCAGCTGGATTAGGGCCCCAGTGACCCTTGTGACCCTAATGAGGATGAAGTGGGTTCAAATGATGAGACGAGACTCTTAAACTACATACATTCATTTCTGTGAATGATTTTAAAAGTATCAGGGAGAATGCAATGACGAAGGAAAATCACTGTTTACCTTGAGTCTGTTATGGCTGAATTTCTCAATTGTGGGATTAATAAAGTACTTCTATTCTATGTTTCATTGTGTGTCTCATATAGGTTTTATATTGTATGGACTTTTTAGCTGCTGCCTCCACCAGGTCTCATGTGCACAACAGATTTCTAATATCAATGGGACTTCTCTGTTAAAGGAACAACAAACCACACCCCATCACAAACACTTTAGCTCTTAATGGATGACCCCCTCTCAAAATGTTGCATTATGAGTTTGATCTTTCAAGGTCACTCAAGGTCAAAGGTCATGATGTCATTTTGAAGCCTATGCCAGGTTTCCTGTTTGTCAGTAATAGTAACTTGGGCTGACCTTTTGTTGCTGTTTAACCTGAATCTGACGTGTCAAAGACAGACTCAGTGGCACAAGTCCGATGTTTTTTTTTTTAATCTGACCCAGGCCACTTTCACATGTGGGATACTAAATCTGACACGTATCTAATATTTTACAAGGTTCTGATGTCAATGCACATCAACAGTGAGAGCAAAAATAAGCTATATGTAAAACTGAGTATACAAGAATGAAAGGAAATTCCCGATTTTCCCCATTTCTGATCACTATGAAAACACATTTTTTGTGACCATGACCAAGTTGAGCTTTGACCTGCATTCACAAAAATTTAATGGGATCCATTTCTGGACCACCTTGCACCTTTCCTAATAATTTAATGGAAATTGGTCAGTTTTTGCATAAATGTCAACAGCCAGTTGGACAAGAAAAAAAGACCCCTGCCTCCCCTTTGGGGGGTTCAGGGTAACAAGTGAATTCTATTTCCTGTACTTAACTATACATATGAGCAAAGGCTGTCAGAATGGAAGAATTTATTTATTTATAGCATACAATTTTCTTTAATAATGGAATGGTTTACAATGAGAGCCATTGCAATAAATACAGTTTGGAAAAATACACAGGGAACAATAAGAAAAATACAAGTCATGTGACGACAGGAGGAGGAGCTCTACTTTGACAGTGTGGGTTTGGGCGCCTCCGCTACGGGAACATATGTCGAACACATCTAGTGACTAAATGCAGTAAAAATGTACAGTACCAAAGACGGCGCCTGCGGATGATTGTATGAAAACAGAGTGAACACGAGGGAGACAAGCACAGGAAAACAAAACAGCCCATTGTCTGCCACTACACATGGGAATTCCTTTCACGTGAATCATGGGTACAGTCTCAGTCCAAGATACAAAAGGTGGAATGTAGCAGCTTCACCTGATGCTACACCATCAGCCAACAAATGTACCACGACTTCAGCGTTCCACTAATAAGAGTTCTTTAAAAAAAAACAAAAAAAAATGGTATTAAAAAGAAAACCGTTGGGTTAAAAAAAATAAAATAAAAAAAATTCATCACTGCATCAGTCTCTTATTATTCTTTTCTATTACTACCACTTCAGACAGCCTCTGCTGCTCCAACCACACTGCAAAAATCTAACTCTGACGAAGCGTATTCATCTCATTTCTAGTCCAAATATCTCAGCACACTAAAAATCAAACAGAATCATCTATAGAGGAATTTTTCAGTGAGATATAAAAAAAATGATTTATATACATCTGGAAAACCTTTAAGAAATCTGAAATATTTTGGTTTAATTTAAGATACATAAATACATTTTGCTTAAAATATTTTTTGGAAATTTTCATTTATGCTTAATTCAAGCAAAAATATAACTTAAAATAAATCTACCAATGTCAAACTGATGTTCAGATTTATTATATCAGATTTTCCAGATCTATCGTCTATAATTTGGTTCTTATATCTCACTGGAAAGTTCCTCTTTAGATCATTCCGTCTGATTTTAAATGTGATAATATATTTGGACTAGAAATGAGACAAATACAT
The DNA here is from genome assembly GCA_020466265.1 of Siphamia tubifer. NCBI lineage: Eukaryota > Metazoa > Chordata > Actinopteri > Kurtiformes > Apogonidae > Siphamia > Siphamia tubifer. Next base: position 17,878,276 of record CM035802.1, read on the forward strand.
TTGGTAAGAGCTAGATTTTTTTTTCCTGTGCAAAGAGCAGAGGTGAAACAGGAACGTGCATGAGGCAACAACTGGTATTATAAGTCAACAATAAAAAGACTAGTGAGTGAAATAAAAGACTTGTTCTGTTGAGGAGTCGGTCAAATACAGTCTGTCATCCTCAGATCAGAACTGTCTAACTCAGACCCAAATGGATCACAGTCTGGACCTTTTGGATCAAGGGGTTTCTGTTTATAACAGTGTCTGGGATCAAACAATAAACACTAATGTCAGAATAGAGTTTATATTATGGGATACATATCAGTGCATTGGAACGTTAGGGTTAAATTATTATCTTTGTTTCCCAAAATTATTCATTGACCCCCTAACTTACACAAATATAACATGTATATAAAATGTATTCTATGGAAAACAGACAACACTTGTTTTTCTAATGACAAGAGGTGGTTTTTCAGACATATTGCAAAAGGTAGATTTCACAAAACTGCTATAGAAAGACCTTTTTTCATAACTACAGTCAGGTGAATTTAAAAAAAGCAAATGTTGACAGATGTTACAAGTGAAGAAGAATTTGAACAGAAACATGGTGTGGTATGTGTGGACACATCAGGAAAATACATCATTTTTAATTTAGTAAAAGGTGGAGGGAATATAGACGGGTAATGAATATATAACTTATTCACATTTGTTTCCCTGTTTATAGAGTGACTCATCTCACAATAATAAAACAAATCATCTCATATGATTTAATGGGGGAAAATAAAGACAATATGCACTTATGTTTTTTTCTCACACTTGGTAAATATAAAGTTTTGTGCTTATATCCAATGGAAAATTTGACTACACATGGTTTGGACTGAATTTATAACATTTTATTAATTTATTTATTTTTTTAACCCTGATTTTAAATGTTCTTCCTCTAAATGTCTAATATTTTCATTTCCTTTCATCACATCAATCTACCATTAAACTGTAGTGAAATACTAAGGTTTTAAACTATGGACATAAATGTGTGGATCCATCATGTCTGCATTTATGAGCATCAGATGTGATATGAATTTACAGGATATTTATCCCATAACATAAACTACATCTGTTTAACTGTAGTTGAGAAAAGAAAACTTATTTCTATTACAGTTTTGAACAATATACCATTTATGCTATGCCCCCAAAAAACACCTTTTGCCAATGATAACATTTTTATGAAAGAAAATGAGGGTTTTGTCAAAATCGTTGTTTTTCCATTGCGTAAAAGTTTATACCAAGTTATATTTGTGTAATTTGAGGCTCAATGGAAAAGAGACTAGCACGGCATTTTGGAAACAATAATAATGTAACCCAAATAAACCAATGCACTGATATGTAGCCCACAATATGAGCTCTGTTCTGACATTAGTCCTTATAGCTTTGATCCCAGACCCTGTTAGAACACAAACACTTTGATCCAATGGGTCCAGACTGTGATCTGTCTGTGTACCAGTTCGGTCATAATGCTAGGAGGCTAACGAGTTGCTAATACTGCTCTGATGCTGGTGCTCTCCACTAATAGTCAATGCCCTGATCATTGTAATGGGAGCTGAAGTCATCATGGTAACCTCGGTGGTAGTCGTCCTCCTGGAACTCTGCCTGGTAGTCGCTGTCGCTGATCTCGGAGCCATTGGTGCCGGTGCCCTGGCTGCCGTTGGTGTGGATAACTGGCTCCGTGGGGGGGGGCGCAGTACTTGGGGTCATAGACCTGGCGCCCCAGACCGTACACGCTCATGCCCCTCTGAGATGCCACCTTGTTGGTGCCCATCTGGAGGGAGATGGTGGAGTTGTCCAGCGGCTGTTGTGCCACCTTCTGATCGTATATGTCTCTGCGGGTACCTGGGGCCGACATGCCTGCCTGAAAATGTAACACAAACACTTTCACTACACACATCTACGCTCACACAAACTTCTGTTAATTGACAATTTGTTGCCAAGCGACAGGAGTGCAACCCGTGGGTCTTTTGTCGCATTTCCACTGGTACCGGCTTGACTCAACTCTAGTGTTTCCATTACACGATTGTACTGACTTTACAGTAGTAATCAGTAGTAATGTGGCAGGTGCAACCCCAGGAAGAACAGCAACTGGGGTTCCAGTTGCTATTGGGGATCTTGATTAAAAAAAAAAAAAACTGTACTTCTGTGTCATCTGCTCAGAGAATTGTTGATAACTTGTTCGTTTTCTGTTCTTTTGTTGAATTTTTATGCCTGCCAACAAAGACTGAATCTCCAGGCTGACCATGGTGCAGTATTATGGGCTGTCATGTTGATTAATGTGAATGGGTGAATGTGAGCTTAATGTAAAGCGCTTTGAGCACCATGAAGAAGGAAATGTGCACTATCCTCTTTACCATTTAACTTGGGGTTCAGTGCTTTGCCCAGAGACACTTCCGATATGTTGACAGTTTGAGCCAGGGTCCAAACTTACAAACCTTTGGTCATTGGACTGTCAACCTGTTGTACAGGGTCGCAGAGAAAACCATCTGACCAATCAGTGTCTGCAGTGTTTATACGTCAACTTTTATTATGGCTTGGAACCTTGGCAGAGGTGATACCATGGTACCAGCTCCTTTTTTTTATAATGGAAACACCAAAGTGAGATGAGTCACACTGATACTAGTATAAACACAGCATTTGTGTGGGTTAAAATGATGTTAATAAACCAAACTTGTTTTTTATTCATTATAGAGCTGAGCCTGTCCATTCACATGTCCCAACAGCAGTGTGTGTGTGTGTGTGTGTGTGTGTGTGTGTGTGTGTGTGTGTGTGTGTGTGTGTGTGTGTGTGTGTGTGTGTGTGTGTGTGTGTGTGGGGGGGGGGGGGGGGGGGTGATAATTAACACCAGACATTTAACACAACTCAGGTCTGACACTGATTTACTTTAATAAGTGACTGAATGAACTTTGAATTTAACAGAGTTCACCATTTACAGGGCTCTCCCCAAGAATTCAGAAAAAGGAGGGGTGTGTCAGCCGCCCCCACAATTGGTGAAGATAGTAATGTTATGCTAGCATTTAAAAGGCCACTTTCTGCACAAAATTTTCCATAAACAACCCCAGCTGACTTTCTATTTACATCACAAATCATGACCAGAAATGGCCTCAATGTAATATATTTAAAACTGTCAAAATGCAGAAGCACAGGTCTAGTGGTTTCAGTCCTACTAAGGGCTGACTGGATAGATGGTGGACCCTGACTCCACTGTTCATGTTACTGGTTTGGTCTCCACAGACATCCAGGTCAAAGAACTCGTAGGACATTGTTGGGGGGGGGGGGGGGGGGTCCAGACCTGACTGGCTCCTTTGTTGGTTCCCATCTGAAGGCTGATGGTGGTCTGGTCGTAGGGTTTGTCTGTCTGAGTCTTTGGATCATATAAATGTCTCCTGGTTCCATACGCCGTCATTCCAGCCTGACTTGCACATTTATTTGTCCCCATCTAAAAATTAACACAACAACAAAAATGAACACAATGTTTTCAATCAAACTCATCAAATAAACAGTTGTAGGTGGTTAAAATTATAGATAAATATTCAGATTTATATGAATGTTGTCTAATGATTAAAATTGTTAATCTGATTAATCACAGGGCTGTTTTGGATGAATCATGATTAAATAATTTTTCATCTATATTAACCAAGTTTCATTTTCAATGAGCAAACAGACTCAAGAAAGAAGGAATATGTATGTCCAAGATGAGTGACACATTAGCCTAGTGCTAGCAGAAGCCTGACTAATGTATGCTTCATGTTAATGTGGTATTTTAAACTGCAAGTGCTTCAGTGAAAAGAAAACTGTTAAAACACTTATTTGTTGGTCAACTGTTCCACGTCTGGGTTGTTTTTTTCCCCCACAAAATTCACAAAAATACACTAATAAACACAGATACATAGAAAAAAATAGACAAAATGTGTTAGAATCCACTAAAATTCACAAAATTAATTATTTTTTAAATTAATTATTATTATTATTAATAATGCAAATATGCAATTAACATGTTTAATCAACACATTCAAGAGTTTCAACTAACGAACTTGAAAAACCAAACAGCTGTTCCATTCAATTGCATTACATTTTTAATCAGATTAACCATGATGATTGATTAAACTGCATTAACGCATTCATTTTGATAGCCCTAAAATAATACCCTAACAGCCCTTACATAAATACGAGGGCAGTCAAATTTAATATGGATTAATCCATCATTATGATTAATCTGATTTAAAATTTTAACAGTTAAATGGAACACTTGTTTACAGTTGTGTTGTTGAAACAGTTGAAATTTGAGTGAACCCCCCCCACCCCGGAACAGAACAGTACACCAACATAAAATATTTTAAACATGATCAAAATTAATCGAAAGCAACCCTGTGATTAATCTGATTATTTAAAAAAATTCTATTTTCACAACCCTAATAAATATTCAATTCCTTATTTTTCCTATACATTTTATTCCTTCACTTTATTTTCTAAAAATCTTTTTCTTTGTACTTGTTTGTTTTGTTGCTGCTGCCCCCTTAAAGCTCTGGTGGTTTAAAAGGTACCATCATAACAGAAACCCAAATGTCACTAACCCCCCCCCCCATGGTTACCTGCAGTCCAATGACACACTGACCAGCCTTGATCTTCTCATCATCAAAATGTCGTGCTTGTTTGTCGGCGTATTTCACTCCAATATCGATTTTCGTGTCCATGCCTTTGGTCTTGGCCTGTGGTGGAGGCAGTGTTTATCAGAAGGGGGGGGGGGCTTCAGGGGTCTCTCTGTGGACTTTGTCTTTACTCACCATGCTTGCCAGTGCGAGCAGAGTGGTCTGGACTTGAGTCATGTTCCCATTTTCAAACAGGTCATTGGCCTCAAAGATGTCGTTGGGCTTCAGGCCGTAGGCCAGGATGGCCTTGATGAAGTTCCCGAGGTTCTCCAGCTGTAACAAAAGAGATCAAAACAGGAAGCAATTGGGCTGGGGGCAGAGCTTCACTCAAAACCAAGAGAAACCAACAGACGATGGCCAATGAAAAGCCTGTGAACACTGTGTGTCAGCGTGACAAGTTTATTCTCATCAGAAGCAGCGAAGGTTCAACACTTACCTTGTGCCAGTTCAGCTGAGAAAGGTTGATTTTCTTTATAGAGTTGGGCTGCAGTTTGTTGATCAGTCTGAGAGAGAGAGAGACAGAGAGGAGACAAAAGAATAGTCAAGTTCACAAGCATCAACATGCAGTGGTGTTGCTAGGGTTTTTTGTAGCGAGAAATCCCTGAGGCCTCTAACCCACCTTTGCATGCTACAAAAAGTCGTTTTATGCAATTTCGGTAACATTTCAGATGAAAATAGAGGAGTTAATCCATCAATAACACTGGATTACAAAAGTAGTTTATGCTTTTCCAACTGATAAAACCATTTTGCACTGCTGAATTAAAAAAATTACATCAATTTTTCTCAATCAGGTTTTTATGAGAATTTGATTTTTAAAAATCCAATCTTCTGACTAAATTGATTACATTTTTGTGACTTTATTAGTTAATTTTACCACCGCTAAAGAGGCTGTGTTTTCATTGGAGTTTGTTTGACTTTCAGCAACATTACTCAAAAAGTTATGGATGGATTTTGATAAAATATCCAGGATGTGTTGAGAGTGTCCCAAGGAATACATTATTACATTTTGGTGTTGATCAGGAAGAGATCCTGGATCACTTTGAAATTTATTCTCCTTTCACCGCAATGTGGCAGTGGTTTGTGCTCTCAGTGCTTTTCTAGTTGTTGATATTTCTCATCCAAAAATATTTTAGGAAGAAATACATTGTTTTCTAACAGAAAACATGAATTAAATATTACAAGTTTCAATTTCTATCATTTGAATAACAGACATTGCTAAAGGTGAATGCATGTAAATTGAACATTACTTTATTGTGCAAAATTCAGGGCATGAACTTCTAACAAGTGATTTAATTCATTTCTAATATAAAAAAACAAGGTCATAAGTCGGCACATGGAAAATCTTCAGAATTCATCTATTGCAAGAAATATGAAAGAATTTTGTATCATATGACATGGAAGTACTCATAGATGCAATTAAAAACGTCAAAAGAACTAAAGTTGATGTGATGGAGCAAAACTAATGTGATTTTTTTTTATTCACCACATCAAAATGATCCTAAATTGGCTAAAAAAAATTAACACCTTAAATTTGATGTTGACCACTGTAATCATAAATAATCTGACACACGTTTCTTTATTCCATAAGTGCACTGAATATTATTAGAACTTCAAACATTAAAAAACATATATAAACATAAACAAATATAAATAAGTAAATCACAGGACAGACTTTTTATAATAATGAAAAAAGAGGTTATTCAAATAAATCTTTTTAAAAAAGCATCTGAACACACACACACACACACACACACACACATACACACACACATACACACAGCTGAACTTACTCGCAGAGGATAACGCCGTCTTTCAGACCTTTTTGGAAATTGTCGCCAATACTCATCCCCGTTACCTCCTCAATCCAGAAACGTAGCTCTTCTTCCTTCTGTGTGTCATATTTCTGAGCAATCTGAAACAGTAAACCACACAAAGATGACATTCAGGTTTGAAAAGACACATGTAACCATTAAAGAGTACATAAGCTTTTAAATCATTTACTTATGGTCTTTATAAAGTACAAGTGTAATCCTTTGGTCTGAATTCCTGGTTATTGTAGCTCCACAAACCAAATTATTGACCAAATGTTCTGAAGCACATCTGTAAAAGGAGCTAGTTTTGGTCCCTTTAAATATGAAGGATTTTAAATTTTTTTATTACTCTGCCAAGGAAAAGTGGATTTACATTTTTGCTGGCGTTTATCCGTTTGCCAGTTAAGCAAGAGAACTAAAAATTATAAATGATGTGGCTGATATTTTGAGGAAATGTTGATAGTGGCACAAGGAGCATGTGATTGGTCATGGGTTAGGAGGTAGATCGAGTTGTCTAATAACTGAAGGGTTGGCAGTTTAATGTCGCTCTGTCTTACTCCGTCCGTTGTGTACTTGGGCAAGACATTTCACCCTCCTGGCCTCCAGTGCCACTTAGACTGGCATATGAATATTTGGTGGTGGCTACAGCGTGTGAATTGGCATGGTGTCAGTCTGCCCCAGGGCAACTGTGGATGTAGTTTACCACCACCAGAGGGAGAAAGTGAGAGCAAATGAATAATGGAGGTCAATAACAAAACCCTTTGGGTAAGTTGAAAAGCATTATAGAAGTATAGAAATCATTATTACTAAAAGTTTATGGTCATCTGTGGATGAATGGGGGGGGCACATACGTGTTTTAGTGGGTTTGTTGAAGCAGACTGCTGCTTGAAGAAGTGAAAGTGGGAGGTGGGAACTGATCTGTCTAATTGGAGTCTGCGTGCCGAGTGCTCTTCAAGTTTTAATTTTTTTAAGCAATGTAGCAGTACATACAGCAATAGAATTACAGTGTATACATTATACATTACCCTTTATGTAACACCCCCCCACCTTCCAAACCAAACCAACCCAAGGCCCACAACAATACAGTCTGAGCAATAAAAGAAAAATCAGTTAAGTACAATATATGAGTAAACACAAATAGAAGAGAATAAAATAGATTAATATTGTAGATATAATCCCACTTTAAAATATTAGGTATTAAATAGGTTTATTAAATGTAACAGTAGTTGTTAAACAATGAATTGAAATGAAGGTGGGAGGGAGAGAGAGAAAAAGGGAGGGGGGGAGGGAGAAAAGGGGAAAAAAAAAAAAGAAAAAAAAGGGACTTTTATTTGAACAGTTGTTTTTGTATTTGACTCTTGCATTGTGGGCATTTGATCTTTGTTGTTGTTGTTTCGTTTGTTTTTTCCTGCAGAACATATTGCAGTAAGGTATTGGTAATGGTGGGCTAAATAAGCTTCGGCTTCAGCCCTAAACCTTTTCGGTCAAGCAGTATATTCATTTTGTGTGAAAATGTGTCTACCTGCCTTGTGCTTTTTTTTTTTTGTTTGTTTGTTTTGTATTTTGACCGAGATAAAATAAAATTGAAAAAAAAATTTTTGAAAAAAAAGGGGAAAAAATTAGTACAGCAGGTGTGTGAGAGATCAGTCTAAAGGTAGTAATATTTAAAAAATAATAGGAATCAAAGTTTGTGTTAAATCTAACCGATGACAGCATTGAAAAATAAAAGAACGAATACAACACGTCGATGACACATCAACTTAAAAAAAAAAAAAAAAAAATCAATAGCATATTTTATCATCAACTCATTGCCACACACATGCGTCACCCAAAGCAAACGGTTAGCACTTTGTAGAATGGAGAGTGAAATTGTGCCCAACAAAACCTGGCAATGGTGTGCATTCTGTGCAAATTCATTACAATGGATAAATGTAGACGCTGCCATGAGGCACATGGTACATGCAAACTGTAGATCAGTGTTCCCCAACCCTGGTCGAGGAACACTACCCTGCAGGTTTTAGATGTTTCTTTGAACAGTCCTGACATTCATTATCAGTCTTCTGCAGAGCTTGGTGATAGGCTGATCATTTGAATCAGGTGTGTTTGGAGAGGGATACATCTAAAACATGCAGGATACTGTTCCTAGAGGACCAACATGGTAAGACACTGCTGTAGAGGATCAAGTAAATGAGAAAATTAGAAGAAGAAGAAAAAAAAAAAAACCTCTACATGTTTCCACAATGATTGACAGCAGCATCTGACCAATCAGGCATCAGATGAGTTGACAGGTTGTTAGATGAAGAGGAGAAATTGTTCTACCTTACTCACATACCTGCATTTATTTCTGTGTTAAAATTTGATGTCGTTGCTTGTAAGTTAATATGTTGAGAAAATATATCTGTCCTGTTTCATCATTCAAACATTAACATGCAACATCTAACCCAGGGGTCGACAACCTGTAACACCCAAAGAACCATTTGAACCCGGTTTCCATGGAAAAGAAAACACTGAATCTGAAAAGAAAACACATTATCTTTAAAAACAGTGAATGTGTCCCAAACCTTACTTTTTTTGTTGGTATGTTTCTGGAGCTTCCACTCTCCCAACTTGACTTTCTCTCCTGCTCCCTCCATACCTTCACGGAAATTCAGTTAATAAAGCGCTTTTACCAGGTTATTTTAATGTTGACCTTAAACGACCGGACTGACCGCAACCTGTATATCATTAAAATTATTTTTCAATGACCGCAGGCGACCGCTCACTTCGGGTCAGCCCGCGCTGGTGTTTATGGACGACCTCCATCTGTGGGTGGGGCGACCATGGGGGTAATGACAGGCAACATATCAAATACTGTGTGGCCATTCCTTCACAGTGTGCAACCAAAAACGCCGCCTGTTGTCATGAATGAGGCGTTCAGGGACCAGAGCGGTCAACAGGGCAAAGATCGAGCTGTGTTTCTGAAGTTCAGAGTGAAAGGTTCCGTCTGCTCTGGTCAAAGTGTCAGCGTCATGGAGGACTTAATGCGAGTCTTTGTGTGTGGAGTTGAAAACACAGTGGAAACCTCAGAGATTGGAGAGAAGAAGACATGGTTCTCTCTTCACTTCTGCAGCAGTTATTCTCAGGGAACAACGCCAACTCAGGGGGGAAAAAACCGACTGGAAAAAGAGATCCAATTCTGTAGACGGGACCAATAAACTGAGCTGTTCAGGGGAAAATCTGGAAGGGTACAATCCAGGGCCTGCTGCAAAGGAAAACTAACCCCCCCCCCCCCCAAACCCATTTTCATCTCTGTACCCAAAAGCATTTCCTGATGACGGCATAAAACTGCACACAGTAGAAACTAAGTTCAAACCTCTTTAAAACAGAAAAAAAAACTGCATCAAAACAAGTATCAATAGAATAAACGCAATGAAGAAAAAGAAACTAATGAGCAAACTCAGTAAAAACAATATGAAAAAAGTGAACCAAAACAAAAATCAAAGAAGTTCAACAACATAATGAAGAAAACAATAAAATGAGGAAAACAAAAATGTATTTCTTTCTAACATGCAAACAACTAAAAACAAAGCATGGCAAAATAACCTTCAAATGAACAGAATCTATCTTCAAGGATATGAAAGTGTGAATGGTGCATGATCGAAAGGGAGTAAGAAGAAGTAGAAACATTCAACCCTACCCCTCAAGTATTTCTACACATACAGTAACTGAATTATACAAAACAAATGATCATAGCAGTACAGTTATATAAATAGATTCAACAATTTAACAATTTTTTCCAGTAACTTCAGCCTAGGGTATCGAACCCAGGACCTTCTTGCTGTGAAGCCCGAGTGCCAACCACTGGTCCATTGTGTCACCTTAGGATGTAAAGTTCACTGGAAAAGTGTTTAGTCGCCAACATAAATTGCAACGAAATATCAATGGGTATGAACTGGAGCTGGGGTACGAGCCCGAGTTGGTATCTGATCCCATGGCCAAACCAGTGTTTGAAATGGCAGCCATTGGTGTACGGAGTACGTGAATCCTCGGGGGTGGGGGGGCTCCAGAAGTTCCTTTGAGCCATAGGAGGAGGAGGGGGAAATTTTTTTTTATTTTTCATTTACCATTTAAATCTGCCACAAGAAAATAAAAAATATATAATCACCCAGGCCTCAATAATCCTCAACTTTAATCTGACTTCCTTTATGAACATCTATGTATATGAACAGTAAATTAAATATATGAAAGTAGGTGATTTTCACTTAAAAACCCAAAATACAGTGCCCAATATTAGAATAAATGGTGATAAATCACTTAAATACAAATTAATTTAACTGTCACAAAAGTAGCACTGGGTCTTTATGGGTTAATCAAAATTAATCCATAGCAACCCTATGATTAATTTGATTAATAAGTGTAATCATTTAACAGCCCTAAAAATATTTTTTTTAATTTTTCTTTTTTGTCAGATTGAACAGTCGATTTCTTCCCATCTGACAAAAAGAGAAAAAAAAAAATCATGATTTCAATAGAACTTAAACCAACACTAAAATACATTTATGAAGACAAAGCAGTTTCACCACCTGCTGAAAACATGTTAACGTGACTGAAACTGATAAAACAATAGATGTATGTGCAGTGGGTTAGAGGAAAAATCCACAAAACCAGGATGAGCAGAGATAACAGGAGAACAGAGGAGTCTTCTTTGTTGGTAAAATGGTGGAGGGTCACATGATCAACTCAAACAGACGACAGGAAGTCAGAGATCAAACGGGGACACAGACGTCAGCTCAGACTGAGCTGGACTGTTGTTGGGCTTATTTCAGTTTACTGCAGATTTTTCAATCACATCACATGATTTCAAAAGTACAGAGGATGACTGCACGGCCAAAAGGTCCCATATTAACCCATAAAGACCCGGTGCTACTTTTGTACAAAGTGGGAAATTAAATTGTCTACATCCAATCTTTCTTAAGCAATTTATTTTCTTTACTTTGCATTTCATCAGTATAATCATATATTTTTTATATTTAATTCACTGACCATATAAAGGTTCATAAAAACTCAGATTAAAGTTGAGGGTTATTATATCAGATAAAAACTGCAAAAAGGGGTTTTATCTTTCAAATGAATCATTAATTGATCATAAACCAAGCATTTGTTTCCACTGTCATTGAACTATGGAACTATGAATCAATGTTGTAGAAAATTATAGTGTTTCCATGGTAACTATGGAGTCTCTGAACATCCAAATGGGTCATATCTGATGACCATGAAGAGACAACAAACTGCATTTTCCACAAATTATTTATATGTATTAAACAGGTTAGATCAGTAGATGGTTTTGGTTGGTGAAGGATGTTTGGACCCTATAGTTACTGGAAGGAGGCCTGGACCACATGTCTATAGAATAAGATAATATACATATCTGGTGATGTACAGAATAGTGACAGACCGATATTTCAGATTATTTTTGCTGTATAGGTTTGTTGAATTGAAAGATAGTCTTTTTTTCCTGCCATGATTTACTGATGTGTGAAAGAAAAAAGGAAAAAAAGAAGAGCATAGGGGCAGAAAATAAAAAAGACAAGTGTGTGGTGAGGAGTTTTACAGCCTTAAAGAATAAAGTGTATAAAGTGTGTGGTGAGAGGTTTTACAGCCTTGATACACAATTTTTATGAAAAAAAAAAAAAAACTGATTACTTTGCAGCTTTTGCCTATTGTGGGATATTTTTAGAACACTACCCCCAAGATAAACGAGGAACCACTGCACATGTCTTTTTATAATGGATGGAGTCGTATGAGAATAGAAGAATGGACACAGTCAAAAGGGAAACGTGCAGCATTCTGGAGGCCGGGTCCCCATCGGGGGTTTGTCCAAGCATTTCAGGAATGTGATGTACGCAGTGAACCGACGAGCAACGGCTTCCATTCACACCTTCTGCAATGGAACCCAGATGCACCAGGTTTGTACGTCCACAGACCGTCTGCACCAGGTCCGTCCACAGACCATATAGACCGGGCATGTCCAGACTATTCCACAAAGGGCCGGTGTGGCTGCAGATTTTTGTTCCAACCAACCAAGAGTACACAGTTTGACCAATCGACAAGATTAGTTGATTAAATTGAATCAAGTCTGGTGTGCTGCTACTTGTTGGAACAAAAACCTGCAGCCACTCCACTCTTTGTGGAATAGTTTGGACATGAATGACAAGCACAGGTCTGTTCTACCACAGTATGTCCCACATTGGTTTGTGGACTGTTGTCATTAAATACACATATACAAGTATTTGTTAAACGCACATTGCCCCCTCTGTGTTTGTATAAAATCTTGTGCACACACACACACACACAACTGTTTTCCGAAAAATCCTGGTTTCCACAGCCCCATATATCTGTACAGTCACAGGTATATGAATGTATGTGGAAGCAGAGACGATGGCACCAGAGACACCACAGGGAGAGGAACATCTCCAAACATTTCAGGACATGAATCAACTGCACTGTTGAAGTCACAACAGGTACAAATGTAGTTTATATTCAAATTACACAAACGTACTGAATTCTATGGCTGCGTGGTTCTGGTTCAGTCATTTATCACAGCCTTTCCAATGTTAATTGTCCAATACATGCAATATATTGAATTCTCCATTGGAGCAAAGCCCTACAGGATATAAGTAAAACGGAGGTGGTTGGACAAAAGGTCTACATCAGAGGTGTCAAACATAAGGCCCGGGGGCCAAATTCGGCCCGCCAAAGGGTCCAGTGTGGCCCCTGGGATGAATGTGTGAAATGCAAGAATTACACTGAAGGTAATTAATAATCAAGGAAGTTCAACTCATTTATTATTTATGTCAATTCAATCTGAAGTGGATTAGTAAAATACTATCATAATAATCTAGAAATAATGGAGACCAACCTTAAACTAATTTTCCTTTCTGTTTTAGTGTAAAATAAAGTAGAAAAAAGACTAAACTTTAAAAAAAAAAAAAAAAGTGAATAACCTTAAATACTTGTGGCCCATGTGTATAAATGACAAACTAAAGCATAACATCCTCAACATTGCATTTATTTTTCTTACCAATTTACAGGTTGTTCATATTTGTTTGTGTTACCTTCACGTAGTTTGTAGATGTGACCATTTTTATTGGAGAATTTAGCTTTTTTTTCCACTCACAAACACAGAAATGTAACAATATTTTATACATTTTTATCTTATTTATATAATTTTACTGGTCCGGCCCACTTTATACCATATTAGGATGAATGTGGCCCCTGAACTAAAATCTGTTTGACACCCCTGGTCTACATCAGGGGTAGGCAACTCCGGTCCTCTTGGACTAGTACCCTGCATATTCTAGATATTTCCCTCTCCCATCACACCTTAGGGTTCTCACCAGGAATTTCGTACAGCGTAATGTTAACTGGGACGGCACAACACTATGCACAATAACCTTCATTAAATCTTGCAAGCGACCGGCGCAGATGTCAGCCAATGAGTGTCACACAGATGCTCCAAATGCTTGTGATTTACATCACTATTCACTCGAGTGTCAATCTTTCACTTACAAAATGATCCGATTCAAATCTTGATTCACACACTACGATCCAATTCAGGATGATTAATCAAAATTTGTAAGCGAATCGCTTCAAATCGATTTCAGTTTGATTCAATACAAATTGACAATTTAACCACAAGGATTTGTTTTATTTTGTTAAAAAAAAAAAAAAAAAAAAAAGAAACTAATTTAAAAACCATACTCTAGTTTAATTAGTGTCACAGAGACATACCTGAAGTATTGTTAATAAAATGTACTGACAATGTGTTTGTCCTGTCAAATACATTGCACGGAATTGAATATATTACCACTCCAATATGGCGGCTCCACAGGTCGTCATCCCCTATGGGTGGTTACATTCAATGCTTGGCCTAGGTATACTGTAGCGGCCCTAACCACAGAATAACATTTTAAGGTGACAGCGCAACGTCGCACAGCGTAACTTTTTGAACCGATAGCATAACATTGTGTTAGACTGAAATGCAAACACACACACACACATATATATATATATTTATACATACATACATACACACACACACACCTATATGAGTCTTCATTCGTCCTTCATCTCCAACAGGATTAGACATACATTTTAAACCAGGGTGCTCCAAATAGTGAAAAAAGTATGCTTTAAAAACTTGAATACAGACATGAAAAGTAAATTTACTAAGAAAATAAATGCAACAAGGCAGTCAAAGACAGCAGACCTCCACCAAGGCTTGCTATGGCATCATAACATGAGGTGATCAAGCCATAGGTGTTGACCCATCTGATCTCTGAAAATGAGACAATGTGAATGTAAAAAAAGTGCAAGATTCTATCCTGTCTGAATCCTGAGATATTACCACTTATGTGTTTTAACTGCTGACCTTTGACCTTCAATGCTCAAAATCTAATGGGTTCTTCCTTGACCCATTGTCTATCATTCCTGAAAGTTTAGTAAAAATGCGTTTGTCTCCTTCAGCAGGATTATGCAAAAAGTTCCAAACGGGCTTGAATTTAATACCTCCTTGGCAGAGGTAATTATAACAACATTGTGCCCAAGCTAAAAAAAAAAAAGTTAATCT
Organism: Siphamia tubifer; assembly: GCA_020466265.1. Classification (NCBI taxonomy): domain Eukaryota; kingdom Metazoa; phylum Chordata; class Actinopteri; order Kurtiformes; family Apogonidae; genus Siphamia; species Siphamia tubifer. Next base: position 17,893,368 of record CM035802.1, read on the forward strand.
CCATATCGACATAGTGCATCTACAAATACACAAAACATTTAATAACAGACAAAACTAGACAAGCAGTCAGAGTGCAGACATCCACCAGTATTATATATCGAGTTATAACCTAGAACCATTTCTGTCAAAACTGGCCCCATCTCCCAATAGTAAATAATCCTTAAAAAAGAAAATAAATCCTGGATCCAAATAGTGATCCGGATCACCCCAAAATCTAATCACTTTTGCTTTTGTCATTCCAGACGTTCTGTAAAAAAAAAAAAAAAAAAAAAAAAAAAAAAATTGGTTGAAATCAGTTGATAACCTTTTGAGTTATGTTGCTACAGACAGACAGACGGACAGACGAACAAACCCTAACACAACCTCCACTGCCATAGGAAGTTAGTCCAATTATACTGACTTCTGTTAATACATTTCAGGTTATTCACATTTTTCTATAAAAGGACCATTTTTTAAAGGTTTTCATATCATTTGTACATTATAAAAACATTAAAATAAAGAAAAATGTGGAGTTGTCATTATTTATAGGTTATTACCCTTAATTATGTGGTCTAACTCACTTTTGATCATACTGTTCTGTATTTGACCCCTGAACTAGGATTAGTCCGACATCCATGACTGTTCATGTTTTCAGTCTCACTTTTCCATTTCACACATTAATCCCATGGTCTGGAGACTGTATATTTGACACTGCTGCTGTATGTCCTCACACCAATGACACGTTTCATTCACACATTTTTATTATATTGATGACATTTACGAGAATACGATTAGAAACAGAACAATACACTCTGCACACAAAGAAACACAGACAAACCCACAGACAGAAAAAGAGAAACACACACAGAACCACAGAGGGAAACAAGAGAAAGAGATGGAAATGCAGAAACAGAGAAATGCAGACAACCAGACAAACAAACACTACCACACGATTTAATCCACACCCACAGTGTCCACACAGCTGACCACAGACCCAGGGTGCAGACGGCAACACATTAGGTGCTTTCCCACAGAGTATTTCTAGGAACTATATAGTTCCTAGGGAGCCTTTGGGTTTGCATTCCCACCAGGCAGTAGGAACCATGGGAGGGGCCTATGTGACACCAACATCCACAACAGTGACGTATTCTTTAAGCATCAAATTCAACAATCACACAAGGAAGTAGAAGACAGTGCTACTATAAACTAGAATAGAAAAGGGGAGGCCACAGCGCTTATGGTCTGTATTGCGTTGCCCTTTTATGGTTCATAGTTTTATTTATTGCCATTTAAGATGCTATTTTATACATTTGGCTGCTATAGTGTTTTTATTATTATATTCCTTGTTTCTATGTATGAAGCTACTGAAACATAATTTGGTACATCCATGTTTTATGACGTGTGAATGACAAAGTTAATCTTGTAATACTGCAAACAATGACAATAAAAGTTAGAAACTAACCCATTAGAAAAGTCAGAATTCCTCCCCACAGCCATCAAAATTCAGAACTATGCTCAGTACCTCCCTACACCACACCATGCGCAACCACGATGTAAATATTTACATTTAAATCTAAAATGTATATGAATAGTTATATAAACAGCAGACTTATTTTTCTTATATTTTCAGTTTTTTCTGTCTAACCAGCACTTTTTTATTTTTGTTTGCTGCTGTTAAATGTACCACTTCCCCATGATGGGATCGATTAAGTCTTGCCTGAATAAAAGATGCAAAAAAGAGGCAAGATATTCAGCTGCAACAAAAAACATACCAAAGAGAATCGCATGTACAAATGTTAGGCTAAGGGCCAGCAGTTAAAGGCTAATGTCTAACAGTTAGCCGCTAACAGCTAAAGACAAAAAGCCAGTGGCTAAAGGCCAATAGCTAAAGGGCTCTACATGCTCTCACGGCAAAATGTTGCAGTTAAGTTGTCGCGAATATTTGTAATTTGTGCCGGCATGGGGAGCACATGGTGTGTGCTATTCACCACCACAAAGCAAGGGGCACTCATGGATTTCCCACCCGGATCCTTGCTCCTTTTTACATCAGGGCTTTTCATTCTCTAACAAATTTGTCTCAGATTCTTCCACTTCCTCACGTTCACTTGAGTCGTCTTCAACAATGACGCTCATGTACACAAAACAAGACAGAAAAGTAAGGAATTAGAAGTGCATGTAGAGCAGATGTAGAATGGACCAATCAGAGGCCTCTTTTGGGAGGTGCGCACAAGTCTCTGTGACAGGGGGCTAAAGCGTCTGCGACGTATCTGACCCATTGCAGACGACTTGGCTTCCGAGCATAAATTGACCTTAAACACTAACAGCTAAGGGCTAACTACGAAAGACTAATGTTTAACAGCTCAAAAAAGACCTCAGGTCACATCTGACAATAACACCCTTTAACTTTAATATTAAACAAATTTCAAATTTTTACAGAGTAATCTCATTAGTGTAGAATAATTCACTAAATTCACTCCATGACCTCTGACCTTTGTGTGAGTATGTCAGTGTAGCCTTCTAGTGTTTGTATCCAAAAAAGAAACTTGAATGACAGCATGTAATGATATGTACAATGAATTATATGTTGAAAATACAAATATTGTCCTGTTTCAACATGGCTGAAATGATTAATCAAAAAAAAAATTATGATGATTATTATTATTATTAATAAAAAATGCCCAGTTCCTTACTTTTGCTGCCACTAAACAGGTTCTACTGTTGTTGGACATGATTTTTCACACTTTTACAATATTTTTCATCTACTCAATTCATTTTTGATATAAATCTAAGAAAATAATCAACTGCAAAACTAATCACCAGTTACAGCTCTAGATAGTATTCATGAAATACAGAAGTATAAGACAACACTGTTCTCCTGCCATGCTAACTATGGAAGTAAATGTTTCTCAGACTTAATTATAAAAGCCAGCTCTCACTTAAAGCGAATGGGCTCCCAGTTTTTTTTTTCTCCCTTTGGCTGCTTACCTCAGTTCTCATTTGTGCAATAAAAATGTTTGATTAAAATATTAAACAAAAGGAGGAACTTTTTTAACAGAATAAAGGCACAATATTATACAATTATAAAACTGTTTGCTTAAAGGGGACATGTTATGGAAAATAAACCTTTTAATGTTTTTACAAGAAATATGTGCCATTTCTGTAAGGAGACCCTTAAATTACAAATAAATTTTTTTTTCCACTTTTCTGCAGATCCGTTTCTTGTTGGAGGGGGATGAAGACAGTCCAGTTTGGCCTACTGGTCACAGCCATCTCTGCTCGGACCATAATACTATTATTCTCCATCGGTTGTCCCGGTGTGCGTCTGGTGTGTTGGTGTCTGAGCCCTAGTCGCTGTGTATGCGTCCAAGTCCGCGGTCAGTCTGACCCGGGTTAATCGGACAGGCTGGTTCATGGGTGGCACCACGACCATGGTGTCATGGCTTGTCTGGTTTTTAGAAAGGCCTGGTTCAGTGGCTGCTGAATCTTTTCATCAATGTGGTATTTTGACCAAAGCATGTCACTGGTCATTGACACCAGGGAACTATGTTAACTTGTGGAAAATAGCTATGATATGTCCCTTTTAAATTTGGTTTTAGCTCTAGATTTTTTTGCAGTTTTGTTTTTAATTTGTGCAATAAAATGTTTGATTAAAATATTAACCTTTTTAAGATTATTTGGTCATCCGTGATGCATTTTTACATCCATTATTTGTCCCATTTTGAAAAACCAAACTTCATATTTTAGCTGTATGTCCGATAACACAGAGTAGAAGCCAGCATTGGCTGAGGGGGAGGGGTGGAGGTGGACAGAGCTTAAAGCAGCAGAAGGCAGTCGGTGAGAGAGTGAAGGAAGTTTTTTTACGACTGAACTCTATTTTAGTGAGATTTTAGCTACATTTTAGTGAGGTTTGAGCTGCGTTTCTATGCTGAATTCTTATACATAATGACGATACTGTGTTCTTCTAGTGTGTTTGTCAAGTTTTGCCAATTGTTCTCATTGTTTATGTGCATTTTTCTGGTTTATACAGTTCATTGATGAATTGCTGGAAATAAGTTTAAATTTTTATTTTTTTTTTAAATGGTCAAGGGTCTGGAACCCTGGTCCTAGAGAGCCACTGTCAAGCACATTTTAAATGTTTCCCTCTTCCAGCACACCTGACAGTTGTTAACGGTCTTCTGCAGAGCTTGATGATAGGTTGATTATTTGAATCATGTGTGTTGGAAGACCGATAGCTCAAAACATACAAAGTAGTGGCTCTCCAAGACCAGGGTTGCAGACCCCTGATCTAGACAAACAAACGTTTTGAACACATGTAAAATAGTTGAAAGCCTCGTCTTGTCATCTGAACCTACTTTATCCTAACAAATAGTTGAAAATGTATTTCTATAATCTCATAAAATTTGATTATTTAAAGCTCTTCTATAGGATAAATAAATTAAAGTATGTCGTTTTATTTTTATTACAACACACTATTTCAAAGATTAATTAGATATAATAATGATAATGAATGGGCATGTATTGAAAACTTGGTTCTTTCTGGAAAAATGTTGAAAAGAATTGGCAAAAACAACATTTTCTCACTCTTATTGCACACATCAAGAAATCTAGATAACCCGTTATAACGGTAGTCATTAAGGGTTAAGCAAAATAATAGTTCTGTAACATAATACACACAAAAATTAGGCCATTATAAAGCTTCTCATAAAAACTCGGCACATGAATGAGTTTAACACACAGACCATTATTTTTAGCAACGTTATGGTAACATAAAAGACTTTCTTTAAAAAATATATATAAAAATTAAATTCATGACAGTTTCTGGGTCAAAAGAGCCGGCTCTTCTTTTGGAGCTGAGCCAAAAGAGCCGAACTTCCCATCACTAAGAGTTACATGTGGGTCTCCAGTGAACTCGGCCTCACTCGGCTTCACTCGGCTATTTCCGTCACCTCTGACTCCTTCCACACGGACAATAAAGTGGATTCGGATTTTCCCCACATTCATTAGGTTGTACAACACAAACAAGTGATGGCGAGCTCAGTGACATGGAAAATGAGCTCGTATTACAACTTTATTTTTTAAAACAACTCTTCGGGGCTTTTCGTAATCCTCACACAAAAACAAAGGCGCGGAAAAAAGTTCCAGTCAAAGAAAAGGAGAAAAAAAAAAGAGTGTGACTGACTTTATTGAACTTCTACTGTTCTAATACATCGTCAAAGTTGCTGTAACTCCTGTTTACTTGGACACCAGATGTATTTCCAAGCCTAAAACCAACATCTGTTTGACTTGGAGCACATTTCGACGCCCCCGACTGCCTTTTTTTCCATTGCTAGAATTGAGTCGAAGCTCGTTGAAAATGCCAGACTTTGCTTTTTTCCATAGAAGTTCTACCAGTTCTACAACAATCCGCACACATTCCTGACACCACTTGCACTCAAACACTTACTTTGCTTCGGACTTCTGCAGACAGTCCATACGCGGGTCCTTTATTAAAATGAGTCATTGCGTCTGTTTCCAAAGTCAAATCCTCTTCCAAAGTACAAACTCCTGTCAGCAAAAAGTCTGATTCAGGCTCCTCCAACCCCGTGTGTAAGCAGGACTGAGGACTTTTATTCCAGGGGATTCACTCAGAGGACCGCGAACTCACACTTACTGAGTCAGAGCTACTGCACGAGCTCAGCTTGCACTAAAGTCCACTGATTGACGCCACACGACAGCCAATCGGAGCGGTGGATTGGTGTTTGGCCCCTCCCTCTGCTGCAAGCTGGGACCTGACAGAAAAGAACCTGATGGAAGTGGTCAGAGATGCCCCCATTTTTATTAACATTTTTACCCCGCCCCCCAAAAGGGAGTGGGGTATTGTTTTTGGTTCGGTTTATTTATTTATTTATTTATTTATTTATTTATTTATTTATTTTGAATTTTCTATTTATTTATTAGGACTGTCAAAATTAACACATTAACTTTGATAGATAGATAGATAGATAGATAGATAGATAGATAGATAGATAGATAGATAGATAGATAGATAGATAGATAGATAGATAGATAGATAGATAGATAGATAGATAGATAGATAGATAGATAGATAGATAGATAGATAGATAGATAGATAGATAGATAGATAGACTGGGTCTGTCAAAACTAATGACTTAATGCAGATTTTATTTATTTGTTTGTTTGTTTTGAACATATAAAGAACACATTTGAAAAAAAAAAAGCAAAGTAAGATAAAAAAAAAACATTCAAATGAACAGAATCCTCAAATATGTGCAAGACTAAATATTGCATGACTGAAAACAAAGAAGTAATCCATCATCATGATTAACCCCATGGCTGCCAACACTTGCTTTTCTCAGGATTCTCTCATATTTCAGACCCACCTCCCACCCCCTCCCGCTTTGTAATATCTCCCAATAATCTCCCGTAATTTTTGAAATCTGAATGTCAAAAACTAAATCTGAAGACATACCATTTGGCTGATGTTGTCCAGTTGCCAGAGATCATGTATGGAACATATGCACATATTTTATTGACTGAAAACATGCAGTTTCATGGACCCTAGTGGAACAGTCAGGCTCCTCCTGCTCTTGCTTGGATCGCTGCTACCTGGTGAGTTGTAAAACCGGGACAGGCTGATCTCTACCTGCACACATTAAAGCAGCACACCTGGACACACCCTCCAGTGACTCATAGGAATAAGCAGTGGCCCTGGTGAGGAACCAGCTGTTCACTGCCCCCCACCATTAAAGACCTAAACATCCACCTTTATCCCTTAAACACCCAAATGTTAATCATTGAAGGTCATAGAGACACACTGGATCTGGTCAGTGTGTTGGGTCAACATGTTGTCAATTTGTAAATAGTTATATTTGTTATATTTGTAAATAAACATTTATTTTGCCTAGCCTAGCCGTGCTATCCCTATTCATTACATGTATAGGTCTAGAAACGCTTCATAGTCAGGGGAGGTGGGCTAAAAAGTTGTCTTTCAAATCCTCTGTATGTAATAGGACAGTACTACAACCAATCAGCATAATCCTTAGGATGATGTAGTTAGACGGCGGAAAGTTCATGGAGGAGTCCGGAGAAAGTTATTAATAACTAAATAAAATTGGGGATTATGGAGCTTAACAACTGTTGTTTCTTTAAAAATAATTTAAAGATTGCTGACGTTTTCTCACATTCTTCACTTATCTTTGATAAAAGGAAATCCCTACCCATTGCTGTTCTTCTTCTATTGTTGTTCGTGGTTGTTTCTCTCTAAATCGTTGCAGCATCACTTTGTTACACCTGCCCTCTGACTCTATACTTCACTGTCATTCGTCATCCAGTTTCAGGGAAATCTAGCCAAAAGTTACAGAGTGTAACTAGACTACTACAGTAGCACATTAGATGTGCTGCCTCTTGGTGGGTCTCGTGCAGCTAGGCTATATTTTGCCTTCTAAAATCTCTTTCTCTGTTGTTTAGATCTTTGAGGTATCATTAAATCAATAAGTATTGATCTAAAAATAACTGATCAGCTTGAAATGCCTCTTTGCACAACGACACTTTTTGGTCAGAAACCAGTGTTTTTGCTGAAACCCCTTATGTTGTCCTATCAGTTCATTTGAGAACCAAAAAGGTTAGAAACAAAAAAATTGCACATGAAAGAACAGGGTCTACACTTTATTTTGATGTGTCATGTTTATATAGTCAAAGAACTCAGTATTCTGTGAGTCTTGTAAAACCAGGGAAATGCTCTAAAACCTCTGGCCGTCTGGGGGTTTCATTTTGAAAAGAAAAACTCAGTCAATGAGTTAAAGACCCAAACGTCCACCTTTAACCCTTACAAACCCAAGTGTTCACCTTTACTTTCACACCCTGTCATATGTGTGTGTTTTCTGCCTTTCCACCACTGTGGGACTGTGTGCACTGGGTGGGTGACTCATCCTTCCAGTGAGGTCACAGGTCACAGAGTCATGGTTTTCCCAGAGTACACTGCTCCACTATCACACGTCCAGTGGCCTGTGGTGAATCATAAACTCCATGGGCAGTGGTTTCTGTGGCAGATAGACCTCATCTTATCGTCAGTTGTAGCTCATGGTCCCATAGATCCGCCCTGACCTTCTACGTCACAGCTATAAAAAACATACAGCCCATGGCCCAAAACCAGACACCAACGCCTCTAATCCAGCTTATATTTGAAAGTCTGACCCCACTTTTCAGAGTCTGTGGTTCATTTATTTATGTATTTAGACCATTATTATTATTATTTATTGTTGCTTATTATGGTCTTCTTTCAATGACTGTACAATGCTGGTTTGTGTATTGTCTGTATGTGTTTTAAAACGTGATGTTAGACTATATGCACTTTTGCCCAAGACAAATTTCCCGTAAGGGACAATAAAGTATATCTCATCTCATCTCATCTCATTAGAGTTCATACACTGTAAAAAATCTAAATCTGACCAAGTGTATTTATTGGAGCAATAAAAATGTACACATAGCCATGGATGAATCCATCATCATAATTAATCTGATATCACATGGACAGATTCATTTGAATACCCCATCCCACCCTATCAGCTCAGGTAACCCCACCCACCAAGTGGTCACAGCGACCTCTGCTCAGAGATATGCCATTATTCTTTATTGGTAGCCTTGGTGTGAATCTGGTGCTTTGGGCTCTGAGCCTCAATTGGTGTGGGTTCAGGTCGGCGGTTGGTCTGACCTGGGTTGATTGGATGGGCTGGTCCGTGGATGGCACCACGGCTGTGGTGTCGTGGCTCATCTGGCCGGCCCAAGTGAGACAAACCAGACCCAAATGCACACTGGGGCTGTTCACAGACCAGGACTTGCTGTAAAACTCAGCCCACTTTGATTCTCTCCAGCTGATTTTATTTCATTGGTGTCTTTGTCTCTTTTTCTCTGCCTCAACCTTTTCAGGTTCAATTTCTTTCTCCTCTTCTACATCTTGCTCTTCTTCTTCTCGGTAGAATGCAGAAGAGAGAGGCAGAGTCAGCTGTGGCTCATTTACATGAAAGCAAGAGGCACAAAAAACAAGTGTTTTAATTAAAAAGGGCTGTTTCTCCAGGTTGAAGAGGCTGCTGTATCTCTTCATCAATCTGGTATTTTGACTAAAGCATGTCACCAACAGGTCACTGAGACACCTGGGAACTGTGTTCACTTGTGGAAAATGGGCATGATATATTCCCTTTAAGTTAAGTTCAGGTTATTGAATAGTGAGTTTCAACTGGAATAAGGTATTTACATGGTTATCATAAAGAGGAATTAATCTTTATTCTGAATTAAACAGGAATAAAAACTGTCACATAAACAGGCCTAATATTTGAGCTTAAACAATGGTATTACTCAAGTTAAGTCATCTTGATTTTTTTACAGTATGGTTCTGATCCACTTCAGATCATATTGTGTTGAATGTAGTCCCTGTTTGGCTACCCCCCATGGCCCCCTGTCCTATAAATAAGCTCATGTCATTGTGGAGCACAGACTTTAACTCTGTTCCTCCCTCTTTTGGAGTCCAGTTTGTGCAGTGTCTGTCTTCTTCCTGTCGATGCTTGTCCAAGGACAGGATGCAGAACCCAGAGGAAACACAAACACACCAGTATCAGTGTCTGACAGTGAAACAGCAAAGTTTCAGACAAAACTCTGCCAATAGAAGAGTGAGTTTCAGCATTCCTGAATTATTTTGGGAACGGAGTCCTTTCTAGAACATCCTCCTCCACACACACAGCTGAGGTGACAGCGGAGCTCCATCTGAAACCATCTGGAATAAAGGCACATAAAGCAGGCTGTTCATTCATGGAGAAAGAATGACACTGACCCTGCATCACTGGCTCCACCCCCTGAGGTGAAATAAAGCCAAACCCTGCAGGCATGGGAACTTTCATGTTGTTTGTGTGATGTAGTTTGGAATGAAATGTTGCCTTCAGGTGCTGTTGGGAAGATGAGTCTTTTTCACTAATACAGTGTTTTTCTATGGAATTAGATTTGCTTCAAAAGGTTTCAAACAAAACTATCTAAAAGTCAAACTAATAAACAGATTTAAGAAAAAAAAAAAGCTTAATAAAAAAATAATTAAAAGCAAAAACGACCACTTATCTTGCAAACTGTTTGACTTTTCATTGCTTGTCGTTTCTGCTGCTTCATTCTCTCTTCTCTCTCTCTTTTGGTTTTGCTTCTCAGTGTTTTTGCTTTAATTCCATTTTTCTTGGTTATTCTTCTCATGTGGGCGGGTTCTATGAGGAGCGCATTCCGATTGGCTGTTGAGTCCTTGAGTATCACGGCTGTGAACTGGATGTCATAGAGCTTGTGAGCATGTATTGCTTTGAGGGACGTAGTGGACATTTTGGGAGTCTCATAAGTGTGAACAAAATAGTATATAATATAGTTTGCAACTTATAGTCTGGCTCACCAGGCTAGTGGTACCCAAGACTTTTTTTCAAAACTTTTTCAAAAAATGTTAACATGCCATGAATATTCTAGTTTTATACTTCTGATTATACTTCTGTGGTATTTGATCTTATGCCTGTTGTGCTGAACAGTAGTGTGGTTTATTGTGCTATGCTAATTTTGCTATATTAACCAGAAGGTGACAGTGGAGACACATGAGAACAGACTGACTGCAGCAGAAATAGTTACATTAGCATTAGCCGTGTTTACTGAGCTTTGGAGCTATGATACTGTGTCAAGTGACGATGTGTACAAAATTGTTTTCTGTGTTACATGTGGGACAACTAAAAAAGTATTTATAATATATATATATATATATATATATATATATATATATATATATATATTAATGCATTCATTTAAGCATAAGGCTGATTTATTTGTTAGCCTCTAAAATTGGAGTTATTCTGTTTGCTTTGTGTCTACCCTAACTGGTGCTAACTTATGTGGGGGTGTGGAATATATTTAGAATGTATTCCTGATTTTTTTTTTTAGATTTGGTTCAGAAGAACAACCAAAAAAAACTGGAATCAAAACCAAAACACTGAAAAACAAAACCAAAAGAGAGAGGGAGGGAGACAAGAGAATGAAGCAGTGAAAACAATGAACAAAAGATTTCTGTTTGCATTATGAGTCATACTTTTTGTAATAAATTTTTTTTATTAAGTAATTTATGTTTCTTGCTTAAATTTGTTTTATTTATTTGAGTTTTAGAAAGTTTAGTTTGAAACCTTTTGAAGCAAATTTAATTCCATAGTGTTCTCTAATTTTTGACAGTAGAGTACCCCTGAAATATACTGTTTATAGTAGAGTACCCCTGAAATATACTTTTAAAGTATCCCTGGGCTTCATCAAAGCCAGGGGTGTACATGGATGCACTCGGACTTGGATGTACAATTCTGCGGAACTGTAGAAGTGTTGGTCTCTGTGAAAATGTGGGGGCGGAGCTCGTTCGAGCTAATGAAGATGGAATTCAAACAGGTTGAAGAAATTCACTGGATTTATGCCCAAATGAATGTAAAGATAGATTTGCAGCAGCTGGAGTATTCAATACCAAACTGTCTGAACTATTAGGGTCCAAATACAGAAAGAAATTAACCAGAGAGTTAGAAAAGTGGAGTTAAAGAAATATGAACCTTTAAAAGACAGACACAGAATGATTAAGAATAAAGCATTTATTCCCCACAGCTCTGACAAACACACTAACAGACAGTAACAGACAGTACCAGACAGTACCAGAGCCAGTGGTCACACTACCCTCCCTAGGTAAATGGCTTTGGGATACTTGTCCCTCAGAGTGGCCCACTGCACAAAGAAATAGTCAGATATGGGATAGAGGATCTGGCCTGTGAGAGATAGACTCTCCACCCTGCAGATGCTTTCAACATAAACTATTAGGACTTTCTTCATTCCCAGAATTCCGAGCAGGAGTCCTGCTGCACACAGGGGGACGCAGGTCCCCGGGCCGTTACACAGCACCTGAAAAAACACACACAGACAAAGAGACCACGGCTGAGGCTCATTCCTGGAAGGGACAATGTGGTTTATTCAGTGGATAAAACAGTTCAGGATGTTAGGGGCGCCTGTTTAGACGAAGTTTATCACCATCACAAGTGTTTGCTACTGGAGGGTTCTGTTGGCTTTCTGTAAAATTAGAGTCTGCCTTGGACTGGCTCTATATGTAAAGTGTTATGAGATAACTTCTGTAATGATTTGGGTTAGGGTTAAATAAAATTTGATTTGATTCATAGTAACTGTTTCCAGATCTGTTTGACACACTTCAGATCAAATTTATTTGAATCTGGAACTGAACAAAAATTAGTTTGACTGAGACTAAATAAAGTCAAATAAGTCAAATAAAGTCACAATCATGAGATAAAAGTCATAATTCTGATATTGGTAGTCACTATTTTTGTCCCCCACTAATTTACCCTCTGAAACGACTTACATCTGTTTAGTTTGGAAGAAGTGTCGAGTCTATTCTGAGAATGTAAGGAGTATAAAGTACATACGTATATTTATGCAAAAATGTAGAGAGCACAAGTAAAAAGTTGGCATAAAAATAAATACTAGGGTAAAGTACAGATACCTAATTTTTTTTTACATAATTACAGTAAAATAGTACTTATACTTGGTTACTTCCCACCTCTACGCATGATGTTTTAGAAGATGACGTTCTTTCCATGGTAACTACAGACCCTCTGAAAACCCAAATGGGTCATATCTGATGACCATGAATAACTGTATTTTACACCAATGTGATAAGTGGATGAACAGGTATTAAATATTTTACATCAGTACATAGTTCTGGACAATTGTGGTTGTTTGGGTTGTTAGGGGTTAAATCCCATGTTAAAGTCGACAGCAGAACCTGATCTTTAGTGGTTGGACTAATGCAGTTGATGACGCTGCTGCTCAGTGTGTGTGTGTGTGTGTGTGTTTTGTCGTTCAGACGCTGTATTTGTGCCTCCAGTGACTTTAACAGATGGAGCCTTGAATTAAAGCCAACACTGGAGCTGAGTGGGCGGAGGTAGGGGGTGGGGTGTCTGTTCATCCACCGCTGGTTTACACAGCTGTCAAACACAAACACCTGTCTCCCCTATCCCCCACTCCCTTTACCTCACCTGAAGGCTGCACCACTGAGCTTCTATTTAAACACATTATCAGCCCCATTGATCTGGACCAGTTTCCTGGTTTTACTGGACACTTTATTGGGTTTTATAGATGTTGAAGTCCTCCAGTGTGTCTGTGAACCACAGGTGCAGTTATAATAATAATAATAATAATAATAATAATAATAATAATAAAAAGAATAAGAAGAACAACAACAACAGGGAGGAGGAGAAAGAAGAAGAAAACAGAGATGATTAGATATTCTGTAAGTGCTGGGGGGGGGGGGGGGCTTGGCAGAGTCTGTGCTGTCCGAGCACTTCTCTAGTTTTTTCATTATCATTTTGTTGTTCTTTTGTATATTTAGGTTTAAAAAATGTTTAATACTTTTGTGTGGTGCACACATGTTAATTTATAGGTTTATATAGGTTATTATAATAGTATTTGACTAATTCGCCCCACTGCAGATTAAACTGTTCATTGGACACCTCTGGTTTACAGGAAGAAGCAGAACTGCTGTGGGACTGTCACCTACAGTAACACACACAGCCTGTTGTAGTGTCTGTGTAAACCTGCTGAGCAAAAATACAAACACACTGGAAATGGAACCAGTGTCCCTGTCCATCACCATCTGTTCTGCGTGGATCAAAACCAGTTGAATGTGTGAAGTTCTCCGGTTCTGTTCAATGTTCCAGTCCTATGGTCCGGATGCAGACCAATCAAACTACAGAAGTAGGTGGGACTTTCACTGAAGGAGAACTGAACTTGTCCAATTACAATCCATATATGAACTCTGTCAGTGACCAATAGGAACTAGACTGATACCTAGGAACCATTTATATGTTCTAAACCAGTAGTTCTCAACTCGTAGGTTGTGACCCAAAACTGGGTCCAAACTTGTTTCCAATAGGCCTTTGACTAGGATAAAATAAATGTTTATAAACCAAACCTGTTTTATTTTTTATGGATCTAAGCCCCATCCATTTGTACTCCAACAGTAGGGGGCTGTAATGAGCTGTAATGATCACCAGGTCTGGTCTGAGCAGGTCTAAACCTGATGGTGTAGAACTGTGGACTCACCAGGTCTGGTCTGAGTTTGAAGACCAGCGGTAGGGAGTAGAGCAGGGCGTTGAATGTACTAATCACAGATGAGCTCCATGACTGATGCACCTCCCGACTCCGTGGGACCCGACAAATGGTGAACTAGGAGAGAGGACCACGTGTGGATCAGTACTCAGTCTTTTTAATAACTAAAAGTACATGAATCCTGCTGAAGGTTCTAGTAGACTGGATCAACAGACATTATATATATATATATATATATATATATATATATATATATATATATATATATATATATATACATACATACATGAGTATAGAAAACCATACATAAATAAAACAAGGTGCATAATAAATTAAAAAAAAAAATATTAAAAAATTGGAAATAAATATAAAACATAAGCATTGAATTATTAATCTCATCATTTATTTATTTCGTCATTTCTAATTTTGTTTTTTTTGTCCCTCATTTTGTCCCCACAGTACTATTTCTGTGGATAAACAGGCCTCTTGCGTCCCCTGCTGGTCCATGACGGCATTGCACCACCACATCCACCCGTGTACCTGAGGCTCCAGGGATCCGAGTTGTTTGGAACTTTCAAAAGTGTAGATTTTCTCCTCACTGATCTTGTCTGTGTCTGCGAGGACATAGTGTCTGGGTGTGTATGACGGAGACAGACTGTCCATCAGCCGGAGGAGCTCAGTGGTGTGTCCCCCTGGAGTACAAACACACATTAAATACATGGAGCACAAACACATGTAAGCAACGGTTCTGTGCACCTGATTTTCAAAAGTGTTGTATGCATCCAGATTTGACCGGATGTAACACGGTGTGCTTTTATTGTGAAGCCAGGAAGTGTGTGCTATATGCGTGTTAAGCTCTTAGCCTGACTGTGAGTACTGATGTATTGAAGACGGAGTTGTGAGAGCTGTGCCTCAAAAGTTTAAACTATTTTCTTTCCTTTACACATCAGTACCCACAATCAAGCGCATAACACACACATAGCACACGTCCTGCCTTCACAATAAAAGCATTCAGTGTTACATCCTGTCAAGTTTGCATGTATAAAACAACGTTGAAAATCAGGAGCACAGAAACATTGTTTCCACACACAAACACATGGACAGGTGGCCTCGGTTGTCCGCACATCCAATCCAACAATAACAATGTTAAAATGCCCATAACACTGACGTTGGTTACACTATATAAAAAGAGACACATTAGCATAACTAGCTAACAACAACAGAACTACCTAAATATATGTATTATTGTTACCTGAACCTGCCACGGCCAGGATGGAAACCGAACCTTTAGTACCGGGTTTAGACTTAGATCCACTTTTAATGACCCCGTAGACCCTCAACAGAAACAAAAAAACGAGGAATATTACAACAAACACAATACCGCCAAGTAACGACATGACAACTACGGCAAATGAGAAGGATCAGAAATGTATTTACTGTGCAGTATGATCCCTGCTCTGCGACTTGGAGGCATTTAAATCCCTGCACAAAGACTTTCAGGCATTTCACGGCTGGTTGCATAAGTTAGCGCCACCTACCAGATGTAAATGATCTCTCATTATATATATTATACATATTACATAAAATGTTAAATTCATTGTAATTGGTGCTTTGTCCGTGCCCAATTACCATTGATGAATGCATATGTGATTGACTTCTTGATTTTATTGTGTGTGTGCGCGCTCGCGCGTGTGTGTGTGTATGTGTTCGTGTTCCTATTTTTATGGTGACATTGATATGTTTACAGTTTTATGTAATGTTTACAGACCAAAATTATGGCCCCCACGAGGGTTAAATATAAATAATCCCAACTAGTAAAATAGGAATGATTTTGTACTGTAAATACTTTTTTTCTGGAAGTCCCCATAAAACATGCGGGGAAACTAATAGAAAGCAAAACGTGTATTTTTCAAAGATTTGAAGATGTGTTTACTTAAAAAAGTATTTATCTTTATGTATTTTTTTTTTAAAATATTGTATTATTTTTTTCGTTTTTTAAATGTATTTATTTTATTTAGTTATATTTTTTGCTTGTTTTACTTTTTAATTATTCTCTTTAATTTATTAATTCATGTTTATTCATTAAATTTAATTTAGCTTTAAATTTTTAAAATAATAATAATAATAATATAATAATAATAATAATAATAATAATAATAATAATAATAATAATAATAATAATAATAATAATAATAATAATAATAATAATAATAATAATAATAATAATTATTATTATTATTATTATTATTTTTTACTCATTTTATTTTATGCGCGTGCGTGTGTGTGTCTGTCTGTTTGTGTTGACTTTTCTTTATTATTTCAATTTAAAACAAACAAACAAATAGACTAAATGAAATTTGGGCTTTTACAATCGGCTATGTCCGATCATCTATGAGTCCGTGAACGCCTCATGTGCTCAAACAGTGGAGAAGGCTGGGCTGGACCACAGTGAGGATGAGGAGGATGAAGCGGCTGATGAAGAGGATGAGGAGGCTGAGGATGGCAGCTAGCGGCTGCTGCGCGTCTGTGCTGTAAAGGCATCTACATCAGAGTTGTCAGGTGGGTACCATCAGAACCAGAACACATCTGCCCTCCGGATCACGGAGGGCTTCACCGCCATGTGCCGTGCCGTGCCGTGCCGCAGAGCCACAGGTGTAGACAGTGTCGTGTCCTTCACAGGACAGCTGTCTATACACGGCGAAGGTCGTTGTGGTACCAGTGGACCGGTGTCTTCTATGGACATCGAGGTTTGTCCGGAACCACGAGCGAATTAAACACGACCAAGTCCCGCTGAGGCTGGAACCCACTGGGAAGAGAAACACGGAGCTGCAGCTGTGGATTATGTTCATGATCGATTCAACTATCGGCTTTTCTTCCATTCAATTAAACGTTTATTTGGAGGAGAAAAAAACTGTAAAAATATGAAGCAGACATGTGTGAAAATGACAAACAGTTTGTCCTTAATTTTACAAATAACTGAAAAAACAATCACAAAAAGTATAGAAAAAAATAATGATTAAAAACACTATCAGTCTGTAGTTTGTATATAAATGTGTACAGATGTAAACTGGTCCAAACCAAACTAAAACAGTCCAGGTCCGTGTGGATCCTAAATCTGTCAGCTCAGTCTGAAACACATTTGGATCCAGATGTGGTTAAAGGTGCATTCACAATAAGTGTCCGTGTGAAACACAAGAATAGAAGCATAGTTTAACAGTGTTTTTTATTGAGTCATAATGACATAAACAGTTACACTTTGTTTTCAAATAATCGTTTAATCAAAACAGAGGTAATAATTAATAGATTAATCAATAACACTGGGGAACAATGTAACCCTTCCGTGCATGAACTATGACAACCTTAGTCAAGATTCACCAAGTGTTTTATTCGTCTTTAGGCATGTAAAACACAATGTGTTTTTTTTTATATTAACATATTTTTTCCTGGAATTACAAAAATGTCCACTCAGCTGGACAACATGTGTTTATTTTTTTGAAGCAAATATAAAACATGTATTTAAAACCCATCTTCAGAAAGTGAATACATTTTTTTAAATTCAGCTAATCTGATGTTTTCTCACATATCAATAAAGTGAATGGATCATAATGTGAAGACAGTGCTTTGAAGTAGATCTGGTAGATCTGAGACTAATATTCCTTTTGAATAAAACTTGTTGACCACTGTAATTGATCATAGTGACGTTCAAATTGGATTCACTGTCTTCCACAAAGGTTTCTTTAAATTGGTTTCCATGGTGATCTACTTGTTTCCTATCCTCCCAGGTTGTCTCTGTTGGACCAATAGCAGTGATGGACTCCATGTCCATGAGTGGTGGGCGGAGCCCGGTGTTCCTCACAGCCTCGTCCTCTCAGCACCTTCACCACTGCCAGGCTTTCCCGCCCAGCGCCGTCCAGAATGGGCTGGGGGGCGGGGACCGGTCCGTCCAGCCCACCGTGGCCGTCCTGGGCTCGGGGGATTTCTCCAGATCCTTGAGCATGCGTCTGCTGCACCGGGGCTTCCACGTGGTCGTAGGCAGCCGCCATCCCAAACTGGCAGCCCAGTCCTTCCCCCATGTGGTGGATGTCACGCATCATGAGGACGCCGTGGCCAAGGCCAGCGTAGTGTTCCTGGCGATCCGCAGGGAGCACTACTCGGTCCTCTGGGACCTCAAACATTTACTGGAAGGTACACACACAAATACACACTGATAGACACAAATGCACACAGATACATACAAATGCAAATAATCACACACTGATACACGAATACACACAAATACATACTGATACACACAAATATACATAATTACATGCTGATAGACACACACACATAACTACAGATACACATAAATATACACTGATACACATAGACATTGATACACACAAATACACATGAAGACACATTGATACACACATACACACTGTTCAAAGAAAGGACTAGATGGTACAATCCCTGTGACCAATGTTGCCTGAGGTGATTAGTTTCCCTGAGTGGTTCACAGCCTTCGGTTGGGTGTTGGGGGGTCACAGGCATCATTGGGGTCGTCAGGTGAGTACCCTCCTTCACCGGTGTTTTGATGACTAGCCCACAACACCTCCAGAGGGCTCATCGGCGACACCGGGCATCCCAGGTGTGCTCCCCTCTGCTCTGGACCCCCTGCTTACTCCGCTACTACGGCTGCTGCTGCTGCTGCTGCTGCTTTGGGGCCCAGACAGGATCTCTCCTCTTCATCCAGAGCCAGCGACTGGACTATTCTGCTGCTCTGGAAAGGAGGTTGACGGCTTGCCGCAAGACTTGACCTCTGAGTCCCAGGTCCTTCAGCAGCCTAGATGTTGACCTGCCTATGAACACTCTGCAGCTAACCTCCACTGGGAGGACCTTGACTTTCCACCCATGTGCTTCAGCGTCAGTTGCTAGTTCAGATTATTTGGAGCTCTTCCTTTCACGGGCTTCCTTGAATGCATCTTCCCAGGGGACTGTTAGCTCCACTATGACGGCAGTGCGAGTGGAGGAAGACCAAAGAATGAGATCGGGTCTGAGGTTTGTGACTGTGATCTCTGTGGGGAAGCATAACCTCTGGTTCAGATCCACCAGTAACCTCCAGTCTTGTGCCCCTCCCAGTTGGCCAGGGTGGGGTTTTGATCCCTGGGGTCCATGTAACCTTGCACCCGACTTGATGAAGATGATGTCTGTGTTTGGGTGGTGGAGGAGGTAGGGCATCGACCGCTGTCCTCTTCACCTCCAAGCTGGCTGCCAGACACACTGATGCACACAAATATACGTGATCACATGCTGATATATACAAATACACACCAGTACACAGATACACACAATTACACACAGAAACAAACTGATACACACAAATAGACATTCATACATAGAAATACACATGAAGACACATCGATACACAAATACACACTGATATACATGATACACACCGATACTCATAATACACACAGATTGTATGTATGTAGTATTATCTGAAATGGATCACTACCACAAATATAAGAACAGAATGACATATAAATAATGTTGACTAAACTTTTCTGTGTTACAGTAAAATAACAGTTGTATGTTTGTAGGTCTGTCCTGTATTCATCTGTTGTCTGAGCTCTTATGTCCTGTCTTTGTTATACTTTTTTTATTCTGACTGGTTGGTGGTTGTTCAGGAAAGATCCTGGTGGATGTGAGTAACAACCGCAGAGTGAACCAGTACCCAGAGTCCAACGCAGAGTACCTGGCATCACTGCTTCCAGAGGCAACGGTGGTGAAAGGGTTTAATGTCATCTCAGCCTGGGCCATGCAGCAGACCTGCCCCAAAGATGCCAGTACACAGGTACACACACACACACGTATTAGTGTCCTGTACTCCCCCTTGTGGTAAACCCACCCCATCCCCACACTGTCTTTGGATGTACACAGGTGTTCATTTGTGTATGTCGTCTTACATTGTGTGTTTGCATGTGTGTCTTTTTTTTTTGGGGGGGGGGGGGGGGGTTGTCTATATGTATTAGTGTTCTGTCCTCCTCCCTATACTAAACCAATAATTTTAATTATTTATTGCTGTTTATCGTTGTTTTTATTTTATTTTTAATGTGAATTTTTAGGGAGATGAACAAAACAAGAATTTCATTGCGTAGAATAACTATTTGTTCTGCTGTACATATGACAATAAAACTTTTGAACTTTGAACTTTTTGAACTTGAAACCCTGCCCTGTCCCCACTCTGTCATTGAATGTGCATAGGTATTCATTTGCAGTAACTCCCTAAAGGCTCGTCAGCAGATCATGGAATTAGCTCGTCAGCTGCACTTCCAGCCGGTCGACATGGGGAACCTGTCGTCTTCCAGGGACATCGAGAACATGCCCATCCAGCTGTTCCCGGGCTGGAAGGGCCCCGTCCTGGCCGCAGTGGCCCTGTCCATCTTCTTCTTTGCCTACTCGTTTGTACGGGACATCATCCACCCGTACGTCAAATATAAGCAGAGTGACTTCTACAAGATCCCCATAGAGATGGTCAACCGGACTCTGCCCACCGTGGCCATCACCCTGCTATCCCTGGTCTACCTGGGGGGGCAGCTGGCTGCTGCCCACCAACTCTACTACGGAACCAAGTACCGGCACTTCCCCCACTGGTTGGAGGGGTGGCTGCAAAGCCGTAAACAGCTGGGGCTGCTCAGCTTCTTCCTGGCAGCGGTTCATGTTCTATACAGCGTCTGTTTACCCATGAGGAGGTCTGAGAGGTACCTGCTACTGAACACTGCCTACCAACAGGTGAGGAGAGAGAGAAGGGAGGTATGGATGGATGGATGGATATGACTGTGACCCTCCTACCATCCTAGTCTCTTCCTCCTTTGTCCACCCTGTGTTCCAGGTTCATGCAAATGTGGAGAATGCCTGGAATGAAGAGGAGGTGTGGAGGGTGGAGATGTACGTGTCCTTTGGGATAATGAGTCTGGGTCTGTTGTCGCTGCTGGCCATCACCTCCATCCCTTCTGTCAACAGCGCCCTCAACTGGAGGGAGTTCAGCTTCATACAGGTGCAGTCCACACACCTTTGGCCTCAGTCATGAGACCTTCTTGTGTATTTTCCATGTATTTTTGTGTTGTCATGTGACCTCCTTGTTGTATTTGTGTACATTTCTGTTGGTCATGTGAGTTCCTTGTGTATTTTCTATGTTTGTGTCAGTCATGCGACCTTGTGTGTTTCTTTCACAGTCCACTCTGGGCTACATTGCGTTGCTCATTGCGACATTGCACAGCCTGCTTTTCGGCTGGAGGCGGGCCTTCGAGGAGGACGCGTACCGCTTCTACCTGCCGCCCAGCTTTGTGGTGGCACTGGCATTGCCCGTGTGCGTCATCCTGGGGAAGTCGCTCATGCTTTTACCCTGTGTGGCTCGGAAACTCCACCAGATCCGCCGAGGCTTGGACAGTGGCCGGTACCGTTGTCAGCGCCTGGAACCAGTGGGATCTGCCACGCAGGTGTCGCCGGAGAGAGTCACCATCATGTGATCATGTGATGGGGTAGAGTCACACTGACTGTCACTTTAACTCAGGGGTGTCAAACTCATTTCAGTTTCGGACCAGTAAAATAAGAGCATTAAAGTTATGTGAACAATAGCAATTCCAAACCATTCTGTCAGTTTTAGAACAAAAATGACAATTACAATATGAACATTTTGACATTAACAAACTATCGTTCAACAAAAAACAGCTCATTTCATAACATATGTGCATTATAATCCATGACACAAAGCCAGGAAACTTGTGGACCTAAATGCAGGACTCAGGGACTCTGATAGGTTTGGCACAGGTTTTAATTAACAAACATGAGGTATCTCCCAATTTGCCATTCATCTGGAGGAATGAATTGCCACAAAGGGCAGCAACAGAACACAGATGGAGGTCAGGCTGAGGTTCCAAGGGTGATTTAGGTACCAGCAGGGGGTTAGGTGAGGTTGAGGTCAGTGACAGGCAAATGATCAGGCAACAATAAATCTACATAACAAACAGCAGGCAGACAAGGGGTAGATAAAACTGTAATCCAAGAATCCAAAACACTTCAGCAACCAGTAAAGCAGTTAAATGACACAAATAAGTCACAGACAAACTGGCACAGTACAGAAGACACAAGAGGTTTAAATAAAGGGGAACACAGGTGAAACACATGAGAGAAAATTAATGGGGTGGGGTAACACCGGTGACAGGAAGTAAAGCAGACAGAGTGAACATGAAACAACATGTAACAAATAAAAGCCCCAAACACTAACAATGACAGAAAAACAGGAAGACACACAAAAAAATAGACAAAACATGACACCTGAGACTGGATTCATGACAATTCAGAAATACACAAAACATTTATCAACAGGCAGAATATTGATTAAAACACCACTTTTTTAAGTCAAATTTTACAGATAAAATACAAAATAATATCAATAACACAGGTTCTCTCTCTGTAAAGTACCATATTAAGACTTTTGGTTTTTTTGAAAATGTGAAAAGTGGGCTCATCTTATAATCAAGGTCTAACCTTTGGCACATTATGTTAGTTGTCTGGGATCACTAAACAACAGCAGAGGGCACCAGGTTTTTGTAAAACCAGTAAACCACCGTCACTGTGGTTTAACTGTCAGTCACAGCAGACAAACAGTAACAGGAGATTAAAAAAAATGGAGAGGTGTGATGATTATCCAGAGCAAAGTGGATCCAAAATGGAGCCAATTAAGGCTATCTTTAAGATGATGGTGGTTAATGCAGCAGAGAAGTAAAAATAAAAGAAAGAAATATGGAGTTACGGAGTGTAACGTCCGAAGATGGTGCCTTCAAAAAGACTGTTGCTTACAGTAAAAGAAAATCTTATGGATCTGAAAGCTGCTGCTATTTCATAAATGCTACATATCGAACACATTGGATGGTAGCGAGGATGACATTCTGTCGGTAGAGTCGGGACCACAGCATGAGTGGGAGACAGAGGATGTATGTCTGTAAAAGCCTCATGCAACACAACTCATGAGCAAAGTTCTGACGACCAAAAATGAAAGCAGTGTGTAACAAGTATACAGAAAATGTCTAATCTTGCGCCAATCTCAAGTTTCTATGACCACTCGTTCTTGAATTAGAGCCAATAATGTGATTTTGACCTTTTTGCTAAATGCAACCTTGACCTTTGACCTTTTTACAATATTGATAATTGGAGTTAGTAAATGTAAACATGTTCAGGATGTGATTTTATAAGCCAGCAGTTTGAGTTGTCACCTTTTATTATCAATATCTTCAGTTTTGGTCCGCATGCCGTCTGTTTGACACCCCTGCTTTAGCTATTACTCATCCTCATGGACGTGTTTGAGTGTGTTTGATGTAATTACTATCTACAGGGTTCAAGTTCAGTGACTGTGGAACAACTCAATACTGTTTCACTATTATTGTTGTTAACGTTGCTAAATGTTATCATCAGTTGAGTTAAATTATGGTTTAAAAATTGAATTACTCAGATTAACCCTTAAAAACTAAAAAAAACCAAAAACATCTACTGATCTAAAGTATTTAATACCTGTTGATCAATTAATCTTATCAATACATGTCAATAATTGGTGTAAAATACAGTTCTTCATCCTTTCATGGTCATCAGATATGGCCATATTTGGTTGTTTGAAGGCTCTGTACTTCCCATGGAAACTTCTCCATCTTCTATAACATTGATTCACCAATAAAACTCATGGAGTTTGATCAATAACAGTGGATGAAATGAAAGAAAACAAATTTTAAAAATACTATAATAATAATGTAAAAAAATAAGCAGAAAATATACATAAAGTAATGAAAATAATGCAATTAACCAAAAGTATTAATGTAATGAATGAAATCTAAGGAAACACTCTAAGAAATCAAAGTAATAAATAATAAAAACAAAATAAGCCAAAAACTCAACTAAACTGAAGAAAATATTTTTTTTTAAAAAAAACAGGCAAGAAGATTATAAAAAGTAAAATAATACATTCAATTTACAAAATTAAGAAAAGCTAAATTAAAAAAATTCCAAACATTAAATAAGTTGGAAAAATTAAGCAAAAATCCAGATAAATAAAAATTATTTAGACATTGATTCATCAGTAAAAACCATGGAGTTAAATGGTGATAAAGCAGTTAAGAAAGGTTAAATATAAAGAACAATTCATTTGGGAACTGACACAAAAGTAGTATTGGGTCTTTATGCGTTACATTTACAAGGAAAACTTATATATTATGAAGAGCATTCCCTAATACAGTAAAATTAAAATAAATATAATACAATGAATGTTGGATATTCTGAGATTAAAGGAACACTTTATTTTATACCAGAAAATCAGCTGGACCTGAAATAAAAGTAAATAAATAAATAATAATTATATGAAAATAATATAAAGAATGAATATGGGTACTTTTTACAATGAAGTATTTTGATGAATTTCCATTTTATTGCATTTTATTGATGAATTTACATTTTATTTTGAAAATATAAAATTGATGTCAAACAAATACATGTTTTTTTTAACAGCTCATGGAACATAAACCAGTCCAACTATTCCCAGTGGTAGTGTTGACGTCAGTCCAACACTCATGCTTTTAACCCTCAGGTATCCGTCCAAAAAAAGCCCTTACTATGCACCAAGTGTGTAAAAAATGCACACTTGTGAAATCATGTAAAAAAAAAAAAATTAAAAATTCTGTCATCAACTTGAGTTGTAAATAAAAATACCAAATACTCAATAATTAGCCTAGCCACGCAGCCATGCTAGCAAATCTAATTTGCTACCAGGGACGCTACCCTGAAACTGGCCGATGAATCACAGTGAAGCATCGAGTCAGAGGGTGGGTGTAAGAAAGTGATGCTGTGATAATTCTGAGAGAAACAACCATAGAAGAAGAACAACAAAGACAATAGATGGCTGCTGTCTGGGTGATGATTTCCTTTTATCCAAGATGAGTGAAGAGTGTGAGAAAACAATCTTTAAATTCTTTTTACAGAAGTGACAACAGTCGTTTGACTCCTCCGTGAACTTTTCGGCGTCTTATTACGCTGAAAGGGATTTGAGCGGCAACCTTTTAGCCCGCCTCCCCTGACTATGAAGCATTACTAGACCCATACATGTAATGAATGGGGATAGCGTGGCTAGGCTACTTAATAATTGTAACATTTTCTAACCCTTTAAATGCCAAATTTGCATTTAAAAAAAATGCAAAAAATATTTTTTCCCTCTCCCAGAATACTCCATACAAATTGGATCACATATGATTAGATTTTTTCATCCTTGCATATGTCAATGATTCACACCAACATTGGTTAATTTGCATTATATTTTTGGAGCAAGGTCAAATATTCATAAACACTAGCATCTGTCTCCAAGTGCGAGTAAAATGCACAATTGTAAAAGAAACTGTAAAACTATATATATATATTGTTTTATTTTATTATGATTTTCTTTTTGTAAATCAAGCTCAGTACTAATCATACTTAACAAATAATCATTCATTTTATATTTTTAATCCTTTACATGATCTGTATTGATAAAGATTCAAGATTCAAGATATCTTTATTGTCACTGAGCATTTGCATGTCAGTGAAATTTTCAGTGCAACCCCCGCGTAAAAGATAACAAAATGAAACAAGATAAACCAACTGGCATGCAATAAAAACAGAATAGAATAAGATAAAATAAAATGAAATAAATAAAATGAGATAAATACAATTATGTGTAAATACGAGAGGAAATATACATGTCTGTATCAAGTGGTGCCAGGCACAACAAACCCCGCCCTTTGCAAATGTTTTCATTATTTATTAACATTAAAACATGAAACTACGTGTTTGACCTTACAAGGTCGCTCAAAGTTAAAGGTCATGATGCCATTTTAGAGCCTACATGTAATTTCCTACCTGTCAACAATAGTAACTGAGTACTTATCACCACTCTATTTGGAGCTTCTACATTTCAAAATCATGTGACCTGGATTCTGAACCTTGAGGTCAAAGGTCATTGCATAATTTTTAAGCCCATGCCATGTTTCCTATCTGTCAATAATAGTAGGTCTCTATTCCCACTCTTTTTTTCCCTTATAGTTCATTTTAGTTTTTAGGTATTGACTGAGTGACCCCTGACCTCTACGGTCAACAAGAGGTCAAAATCTATACACACAAGATGCAGAATTGAAAGACCAGCATTGTACTATTCATTGGAAGTCTGATAGATGAATAGTTCAAAAGTTAAATCCATAATTTGAATTGGACCTTTATTATGACCTTGACCTTTAACCTCGAGAATTTGTCCTTCACGGTTCTGATGTCAATGCACGTCAACAGTGAGAACAAAAACAAGCTATGTGTAAAAGTGAATATACAGGAATTAATAGGAAAATCCTGATTTGCCCTATCTCTGATCATAGTTGACCTTTAACCTGTAACCTACATTCACCAAAATGTAATGGGATCTACTCTGGATCACCTCACACCTTTCCTAAATATATCATGGAAAACAGTCCAGTAGTTGTTGTTGCTAACAAACAGACGAGCAAGAAAAAAAAGTTTCTCTCTTGATATCTTTCTTAATGTCTAAGGGTCAAAAACATTGGGTTATAATGAAAGTAACAGTGTGTTTTTGACACATTAGAGAGACAGGTGCTAGTCTGGTCATTTCCCTTTGGTTACGTTGTGCAAATTTTAGTGTTCAGAATTTTAAAGATCATGCAAAAATTAAGAACTTTTGAATTCTGACCTTATTTAAATTCTAAAAAATATGACTTTTTGTTATATTGTTTGCGTAAAAAACCACACCTGGATACCGGAGGGTTAAATCTAACAGTGCACATGCGTCTAAAACCTCAGGTGATGTTTGTGTAAAACCTCTGACATTCGTTTCTAAAATGTGATGCTTGGTCCATGTTGTATTTACAAAAACTAAAACTGTTCAGTGAGTCACAGACGTGTTGTGTGTATCTTTGGTTTTGACAGGAAATTAACTCTGTATGGTGCATTTAAGTGCTGTTTTTGGATTGTAAATCTGAATCATGTTTTCACTATCCTCTGCTTTGACCTTTCCAGTTCAATCACAAGATACTGTTGCGATTATCATTAAAGGACATTAATTTTATGTATAAAAGGTCACATTATTTTTTTTAATGTTTACTTTAGATCAGAATTCAATAATAATTGATGTTTAATAGAAATGTCCTACAGTGACACACTTTTACAACACTGATTCATCGGTAAAACCCATGACTTGGATCAATGAAACAGGAAGGACACACTGGGGTTATATACATCAAAAATAAAAATATACACAAAATACTAAATAATGTGTTAAAAAACCTGAAACATTCCCTAAAAGAAAACAGGATCAAACTACAAAAGTACTCTGAGAATGCAGACCCCTGCCAAGGCAGACCCCCCCTCTGGAATGAAAGGAGGTCCACCAAAGAGGTTTTATTTATATGTCTGTCTTTGTACAACGTGACATCAAAAGTTATGGGTAGCTTGGGAGTGACACAAGAACCAACCGATTAAATTTTGGTAAAGATCTGGCAGAGATCCTGGATTCTGGATCACTTTGAAATTGTTAACATTGCAGTAAATGGAGAATACATTCCAAAGTCACAGACAAACTGAACTTTTCTTTAGACATTTCATGTTCATACTCAGGCTTTTCACATTTTATTGTTACATTATAGTTTGTAAATGTAAACACACACATATATATATATATATATATATATATATATATATATATATATATATATATATATAATTTGATTTTTTTTTGCATTTATTTTTTTTTTTTAAATGAAAACAAAGATACACATTTTAAGTTGTCATTATCGGCATAATGTAAAAATGTTTTTTCACATCAAACCCAGAAGAAGATATGAAATTATTATTTTTTGTAGGCTTTTATGTTATTTGATAATATTGGTGTGTATGTGGAACCTGAACTAAAATGAGTTACACAGTGTTTCCTTGGGAATTAATGCACTTTGCAAATTCATCCCAGGACCCACATTGGAAACTTTGGTGGGTCATATTTGGCCCCCGGGCCACATGTTTGAATCCACTGCTGTAGAGGATGACACTGGTATTTTGCAGGTACAATTTAATGAAGCTGTTAGTTGACCACCTGTGAGGCATGTATTTCTAAAACGAGAGACTCTAATGTTCTTCTCTTTTTGCTCAGTTGTGCTAAGGTTAGGGTTAACTCTAAGGTTAAGGTTAACTCTAAGGTTAGGGTTAACTCTAAGGTTAGGGTTAACTCTAGGGTTAGGGTTAACTCTAAGGTTAGGGTTAACTCTAGGGTTAGGGTTAACTAAGGTTAGGATTAACTCTAAGTTTAGGGTTAACTCTAGGGTTAGGGTTAACTCTAGGGTTAGGGTTAACTCTAAGGTTAGGGTTAACTCTAGGGTTAGGATTAACTCTCGGGTTAGGGTTAACTCTAAGATTAGGATTAACTCTAGGGTTAGGGTTAACTCTAAGGTTAGGGTTAACTCTAAGATTAGGATTAACTCTAGGGTTAGGGTTAACTCTAGGGTTAGGGTTAACTCTAGGGTTAGGATTAACTCTAGGGTTAGGGTTAACTCTAGGGGCCTCGCACTTCTCTTTCTGCTCTGGTTAGATCCTGTTTATTCATACACACCATTGTAGGAAATCTTCAGTTTCTTGACAATTTTTCACACTGAATAGACTTCATTTTTAAGAACAACAATAGACTGTCAAGTTCCACATGACATTTCTCTCTTTCTGACCATTTTTAGCATTTAATCAACCTCACAAATGTGATGCTCCAGATACCCGACCTGCTCAAAGGATTGTCAGTTTTCTAGGTTCTGTAACCAACTGAACTGTGTTCAGCTGTGATAACATGACGGCACAAGGCTTTTCTAATCATCCATTAGCCTTCTGACTCAATGAGCAAACACATTGTACCGTCAGAACACTAGTGTGACAGTTGATAGAAATGGGACTCAATACACTCATGTACTGTACATATTGCACCAAAAAACAGACATTTGCAGCTATAATAGTAATTTACCACATTAGTAATATATAAAATGTAACTTATGAGTAGTTTAAAGTTATCTTCATTGCAAAAAGAACAGTGGTTTTCTAAAGGGCCCCAGACTTTTAAACAGTGTACATATTTCTAAAAAAAAATCCTAGCTTGTTTTTAACTGTTGCTTTTTTCCCCCCATTTCATCAACTTGAGCTGTAAATAAAAATACTCAATTGTAACCCTTGGGTATGCATCTGAGAAAGACCCGCAGCAAGTGTCAAAAATACACACTTGTGACATAACATAAAGGGGATAAATAATGCAGTTTTTAAGTCAGATTTTTTTTTATTTCATCAGCCAGAGCTGTAAATAAAAAATACAACACTCAATGACTAACATTTTTAACTCTTTAAATGCCATTTGTAATAACATGTTTTATGTCTAAAAGGTTTCTTCCCAAAATGCTACATAAAAATTGGATCACATGACTTTATTTTTGCAGGCTTGCATATGTCAATGATTCACACCAACATTGGTTAATTTATATTTTTAGAATAGGTCAGTGTCCATAAGCACTAGCATGCATCTCCAAGTGTGCATAAAATGCACACCTATAAAAACATATTTGGCTCCAATATGATTTTGTTTAAATAATGTTACATTTAACCCTTTAAACTATCTTTATTGATCATGTCCCCTTTTTTGATGCAAAACCAATTTTTTCCCCCATGACTTAAGCCTTAATGTCCTATGAATCAAAAACAGTGGTTAGAATAAAAACGGGTGTTTTTGGCACATTTTGGAGACTGATGCTTATCTGGTAATTTGCTTTTGTGCACGTTTTAGTTGTGTCCAGAACTGTTATTATGCAGAAACGAACCTTTGAGTTCTGACCTTATTTAAAATCAGAAAAATGCCAAGTTGTGTGCGTTTTTTTAAGTGCAAGGTATGCATAAGAAGCACATCCAGATACCGCAGGGTTAAATAAAAGTATTTTACAGAATCCTATCCTGGAACATTGTAACAGAATGTAAAACTAACAATTTGGGAAACACCGATTTGAGACGTGAGACACCCAAAGACTTTTCTTCTTCTGATGCTGAAATGTGGAAACACCTGACAAACAGTAGTTTAATGAATGCACAAGTTTAATTTACACATTAAAAATTCATTATTTCGATTCACAGTTCAAGAAAACAAAAACATGTAAAATTCAACTCCACGTCACATGACCACGTCGATAACTGGACTGATTCCAATTCAACAACGACGACGACCAACTGGATGAAAACATAAAAAAAAAGACACTGGAGTAAAAATATCTGGACAAAAGACGAATTATTCTTAGAGTTTTAAGACACCAGAGGGCGTCACTATTCCAGGAGGAAGTCTGCTTTAACAGGGACAAAACTGGACTGATGCGTTCAATGACCAATGTCCAGTTGATGCGTCCAAGGCATAGTTAGTGTCTTCAGGATTTAGATAATGCGCCCAGGGTCCCGTAGCCACAGTTGGTGCATTCAGTGACTAGGTGATGCGTTCAAGGTCCCGTGGCCACAGTTGAGGCGGTCAGGGTCTAGGTGAGGCGTTCATGGTCCCGTGACCCAGTTGATGAGTTCAGGGTCTCGTGGCCTGGTTCACGCCACCGGAAGGCAGGTGCGCGCGCAGCTGGTCCAGCTGCTGCAGCAGCTCAGCGGCGGAGGGTCTCTTCCGGGCTTGTCCGCTCCAGCACCGGCCCAGCAGTGACCCACACAACTGACCCAGCTTGGACAGGAAGGCCGGCCGCTCGTGCACCGACGGCCGTAGGTCACGCGCCACCACCGCGTAGATGACGTACTGTCGGTCCCCGGTGAACGGCTGCTCCCTCGTGACCAGCTGCCAAAGGGTGATCCCGAAGGAGTAGATGTCTGCACGCGCGGACACCGGCTCCCCACGCAGAAGCTCCGGGGGTCTGTGCGTGTATGTGCCACCCACGTGACTCAGGTGTGGGCTCGTGGCCGTCAACTCACAGTCGCGTTCCAGTTTCAAAGAACAGCCGAAGTCCACAATTTTACACACGTCCTGCGCCGACACGAGCACGTTCGCCGGTTTTATGTCCAGATGTGCGACGCCGTGTGAGTGGAGGAACTGTAAGCCGCGCGCGATGTCCTGCGCGTACCGGAGCCACCTGTGGGGCCCCAGCGGCTCCGCGCAGCCGTAGATAACCTGCTGCAGGTTCACGCTCCCCACGAACTCCATCAGGATTGTCCCGATGCATCCATCGTCCGCCAGGTCCGCGGGCACGCAGGTAGTTGCCGCGAACACGCGCACGATGTTCGTGTGGCGCAGGTGAGCTGCATTGAGCTCTGCCCAGAAACTCTGTCGGGACGCAAGTGGGTTTTTCACGCACTTTTTGACCTTCTTCAACGCCACGGTCTCCCCCAGGTACTCCGCTTTAAACACGGAGCCGAACCCACCGGAGCCCACGGGGGCCACGGACGACAACGCCTTCCAGTAGATGACGGAGGACCAGAGGCGGCTGCACACCTTACCGTGGCGCCGTTGGGGTGGCACTTGGAGCGTGGAGCCATGGGGGTGCGTGGTCAGCGGGCTGCTGCATGTGCCAATGTCCAGGGAGGGGTAGAGGTCCTTGGGTAAGAAGCGGGTCACGGGGATTGGGGAAGGCATGGTCCATGTGGAGGTGTATGGAACCAAAACCGGACTGAGCTGCAGCTGTGAGCACACACCACTTTTAAAACCTCACATCCACATGTACTCACAACCCACTGCGCCACCTGGTGGTGTGGTGGACGCATGCGCGTTCTGTGAGGGGTCAATGGTTTCATTCTGATGCAGCTGTGTGTTCTGAAGACACCCGAAGGACAGAGAGTGGGGACAGTGAACAGAATCTTCTTCTGGGATGTGTTTTTTCTCTCCTTTCTTTTTTCCTTTTTTTCTGTTTTTCTTTTTTTCCCCCCATTTTTGTTACTTTCCCCCTTTTCTCTTATTTTCCCTTTCTTCCTTTTTCATTCTGTCCTCATTTTTTCTTTACTTTTCCCCCTTTTTGTCTTATTTTTTACCTTTAATTTTTCTCTCCTTTTTTGTTTTCTCCTCCCTTTTCTTTTTTCTTCTTTTTCCTTCACTCGTCAGTAAATCATATCAGGAAAAAAAGAGCATATCAGCCAACACAACACAAGAAAAAAGTGTAAATATCCACCTGATATCTATCGTTCATACATATATAATCTATAAATCATAACAACTATACATTTTTATTTTTTAGTGTAAACAAGTACAATTACATGAAAATGTTTACATTTAAAAAAAATATTAGAATTTGAATAAATTGAAGAAATCTGAGTAACTCAAAATGTTTTAATATAAATAAGTGTAATTGTACCAATATTGGTTTTTTTTTGCTGTTTCTTACATTTGGGCAAATTTTTGAACATGTTTTGTTTTATAGTTTATTTTTGTTCATGTTTGTTATGTTTTTGTCCATTTATAGGTTCCTTATTCCATTATTCCAGTCCATATGAGATCATATTGAAAGAATGGGCTGTGAATGTAGTGAACACAAAGACACGTGCGTTTCTCGTACTATGTGAGTCGTCTGTAGAACTGCCTGCAAGGGAACCTGAGGGCCGCAGAGAATGTCAACATTTTTAAAACCAGAGCCTTAAGAGCCACCTTTTTCATCTGGCATTTAACTAATTCTACTTTTTTTTAGCTTCTGTTTTTTTATTCCTGTTGGTGACTGTTAACTACTGCTTCTGTTTTTACCTCTATAGTATTTGTACACATAGTTTATTTTATATTTACAATCATATTATTTTAACCAGTGGTTGTTTTATTTTCTTATCGTTTTTATCTACATCCTCCAGTGTTTAATGGGGGGGGGGCTTGTTGGCTCTGGTGGCTTTGGCACCTCCTTGGGGTCTTCTCCTTCCTGGTAGTGCCAACGGCCCTCCTTCACTGGTCAGGGGGCAGTGCCCCCCCCTGGTGTGGGTGGTTCCCTCTGATAGTGCCTCCTCTTTTTGGTTTATGCCCCCCTCTATTCATCCTGTTTATCTTGTGTCTTTAATTATTTCTGTTTATGTGTGTGTGTGTGTGTGTACGTACACAGTACACACACACACACACACACACACACACATGGGTGTGGTGGTGGCCTGTATTGATTTTATATGTAAAGCACTTTGTGCAACTTTTTATTGTATGAAAAGTGCTGTATAAAAAAATAAAGATTGATTGATTGAATAAAACACGTAAATAACCTTTACCAATATTCTATGTGTTATTAAATGTTGTGTAAAGATCCACTAGAATCTGTACATTAGAATGAACATGTGGAAAAGATAAATAAGTACAATAGTATTATTTAGGATTTTTTTTTTTTTTTAATTTGTGCATTTATCAGCAACTTTACAGAAAAAACTTGTAATTTCCATGATATTTTTAGAAAAGATGCAAGGTGGTTCAGAATAGATTCCACTGCATTTTGATGAATGTCTATCAAAGGTCACGCTCACCAAAATGCATTTTCACAATAATAAGAGAACAGTTCAGGAGTTCCCTTGACATATTATGCAAGGTCTACTTCACCTGAAAAAAGGGGTTTGAATTTATTTACCCATGGGCCATTTCTTAGCACAATGGACAAATACACAAAAAAGACCAGTTATTTCAATAAATATATCTATTATTATGATGCTAAAAGGGTTCAACTTCTGCATGATCAGTGTGTAGATGTTAATAAGGTACATGCTTTTGAGGAACAAACAGAGTCTGGGTTCAGTCCTTCTCATGTTTATTGAACGTTCATTACATTATTGTGTAAAAACACTGGAGTTGACGACTGCAGCTCTTCCCTCTTATAGCAGCAACGTATGTAGTTCAACTCATGTTATTCAGCCAGACAATAAATAATCTGCCTCTTTGGATGATGTCATTGTTAAAAAAGATAAAAGCTGCAGCATTATTTTTTTTTTACTTTACACAACCTATAAACATATACATATATATTTACTTATATATATATATGTTTATGTGAATTACTTTGCCTATATTTATAAAAAATACAACAGTAGTTTGTAAAATAGTTTTGAAGTAAAATATTGAGAATTACCAATGATTCCATCATTGTCACAGGATGGCATTTGTTGAAATGCAAAACAAACAAACAAACAAAAAAACAAAACCAACATGGCTGGAATGCAGTTCATCTTGGAACTTCTTCAGCTCATTTTTGAATAGAGTCACATGGAGTCAAGCATCATCACTGAAGTTATCTTCATCTCCCATCGTGACTCACGTGTCCCAATATCACAACACACAGGAGGGGGAGGGGGGAAGAGGGGGAGGGGGAGGGGCATGTAAAATTACAGGCACATCAGTTTAAAAAAACAAAACAAAACCAAAAAAAAAAAAAAACTACAAAAGTCACAGTACAATAAAAATATATGTAGCTATATAGTACAACCAGGCACACACATGCCTCCAAACTGCTCAGCTAAACTGGATACTTTTGTACAAATGATACATGTAAGAACTAGAAAAGAGGTCTGTAGCACCTTCGGGAGCTTTAGAAGGATGTTAGCAGCTTGATCCAATACCAAATATATTGCAGTATTGCAGTGTTTCGTTCATACACATTCAATAAAGTTCACTGGTACCACTGAAGCTTATGAAGACGGACATGAAGGTCTGGGCCTCTCACTGAACAGATGCATTATGGGATGCCTTAAAACACCAGCCCCCACCCCCCCCAACACTGAGAAGGGTGGTAAACATATGGCCCCCCAAGAGGGTTCAGTTCAGCCTGCCAAGTAGGTCTGGTATAACCTGCCTAGAGGGTCCAGTCCAGCCCACCTAGACGATCCAGTCCAGCCCCTACATAGGGTCCAGTCCGGGGCCCCCTAGATGGTCAAGTCCAGCCCTTCAGTGCAAAACTAACACTGAAGACACGAACAGTCAACGTACAGCGTCGTATTAGTGCCACATCAGAAAAATAAAAATCACTGGTAACTACGAGAATCAAGTCACAATATCTAGAGGATAAAGTCATAATATTATGAGAATAAAGCTGTAGATTAAAAGAAAAATCCCCCAAATAATGTATTTGTTTTTAAATTCGGAACATTTAAAAAAATAATTTTGCAATAATGTGATAAAAAGTCCACATTTAGAAATTCTCAACCTTAAATACGTCATTTATTCCAAATCTGTTTAGTTCATATGATGAAAAAAAAAACCCAAAAAAAACAAACAAATGTGGGTGAATTTTCTTTAAAGTCCTTCCACTAATGCTAATGTGTTGATGGTGGGCAGGGCTAACAGGCTCAGTATTTGACCTTTGTGCATGAAAATAGAACCTCATAATAGTTGTACATTATGAGACCAGTGGGTACGATTTTATTCTGTTAAAGTGATGACTCTTTGTATTCAACTTTATTCTCATAACATTACAGGTTTCATCTCGATATTTTCTGACTTTATTTTCATGATGACAGATGTTTTTATCTTCTCCTGTGGCTTTAACACACCGTCGTCATCAATGTGATCAAGTAAAATAAAAGCATAATAAACCTATAAATAATAACTTAAAAATACACTAAAATGTGAAGTCAATTATATAGAATATTATCTCACAATAAAATGTGAATGACATGAACGAATATGAACAAATTGAAACATCTTAAGAAAACTACATTTAATTTCATGAATATTCTGCCTGTTATTAAATATTCTGTGATGGATAAATTGTGTTAATTATAATAAGCTGAGACATAATATTGTTAAAATTAGGTTTTTCTCTAGAAATTTCACTTTGTTCATGTTCAGGTTATTATGGAAGTGAATTAGCGCCTCTAAAAAGAAAAAAAGGACCAATATTTTATTATTACTCAGAGAAAAATGTCTGATTTTTTTCCCTCATAATAATAATAATAATAATAATAATAATAATAATAATAATAATAATAATAATAATAATAATAATAATAATAATAATAATAATAATAATAATAATAATAATAGAAATAAAATATTTGACCTTAATTTTATTTATTTCCCAGTGGCCCTAATAATTTTCTGTAGCTTTTTTTTTTTGTAACTTTTTGCACTAAAACAGGCAGTTGGATTCTTATTTATAGGTTACTATGCCTTGGATTATTTTACAAGTCAGAGTGAGTGATATATAAGACCTCAGTTTTTATTTCATATTTAAAATGTATCTTCTAAAGTGAAAAGCAGCGTCTCAGGAGGTGTCACAGTCCCAATAATGTGCATCATGTGGAATATTTTCGGCTGAAAACCACAAAACTTTCAGACAGATGAATCCAAAAGTTTCAGTGGAGGAGTATTCTTGGTTTAACGGTGTGTATACCAGAGGATTTCATTGTTAAGTGCTATAAAAAAAAAACTAAAAAAAAAAAAAGTTCATCGAAGCTTCATTGTAGCCAGAGGAATTGAAACATCTGCCTTTAAAGGTCCATGATCTGCTCATGAGACCCTCAATGAGACACACAGAACACTTGTGCAAGTAAAGCAAAAATGACACTTTGATAGGAAACAACACTGTCAAAATTGTACCTGTAAAAATAAAACATTTTATATTGTATTTACATGTTATTGTTCTCTGAAAGAGCTAAATATATAATCTATACATTTGTAATAAAGATTTAAACAAAACAAAAAAAGTATTGGAGGAAATAAAAGCATCCAATTTACAAAAAGTGCTATGATTACAACACAAAAAAAAAAATAAAATAAAACTTGCCATCGTCTCATATAAAACCACAAACCTTCACAAAATACATTTAACAACTTCCATAAATGCTTTGAAACTTTCCACATTCAAGGCAACATTACACACGAACCAGAAAGTGTCCATTCAGGCCTTAAGAGGAGGTCAGAGGTCAAAAGGGGCAGGGGTCAGAGGGGAGGGGACATAGGTCAGAGGGATCAGAGAGGGCAGAGGGTCAAAGAGGACAGAGGGTAAGGGGTCAGAAAGGACAGAGGGGACAGGAAGGGTCAGGGGTCAGAGAGGACACATCCACAGTAGATGACACCAACAGACCCCATGTGGGACCAGGCCCTGGCTGTTGGACTATCTGGTGTTTCCATGGATACGTTCAGGATCTGGGTGTTTTTTCTGTGTTTTTTGGGCTCAACCCAATTATTTATATTTAAATTCATGTTATTGAGGAAAATTAATTTGTAAAAGAGCAAACTGTCAATCAAATTGAGTTATGGAGTGGATCTGTGGATATGTGGATCTACAGCAGGTTTCACTGTGGATCTGTCACAGATGAACATAGTCATAAACCTTCTCTTGATCCAAATGTGTTTGTGTCTTTATGGGTTAAAAATAAAGTGTGGTGTAGGTGGTTCCCTTTCTTAATCCATCCATCTATTTTCTGAGCCGGTTTTATCCTCATTAGGATACAAAAAATAGAAAACAGCAGAAAAAACACCACTGTAAAAGTGTTGGCAAATCAGTTGGTTTAACTTATTTCAGAATTGTTTAAAGTTCATGGCATGATTGTCATCCTGGTCTGAGTTGTTGCTATAAATTAAAATGTTCATTATGTTCATATGGATGTCTGTTTCTGTGGAATGACCATAACAGATGTACGTGCACTGGAAAAAAACTAACTGACCAAGTGTATTTTCATTTGTTCCATTAGAGGATTTTATTTTTGCCTGAATGAACAACAACAACAAAAAAAAATCTTGAATTAAGCAAAAAAAAAAAAAAA
This sequence comes from Siphamia tubifer, assembly GCA_020466265.1. NCBI lineage: Eukaryota > Metazoa > Chordata > Actinopteri > Kurtiformes > Apogonidae > Siphamia > Siphamia tubifer. The sequence goes on from CM035802.1 coordinate 17,931,252, forward strand.
AAAAAAAAAAAAATGCCAATGGAACCAGTGAAACTGATCTTGGTCAGATTTCTTAAATCAGATGTTCCAGATCTGGATCTGTCGTCTATAAATTGTTTTTTAGAGTTATGGTTAGGGTTCATTAACAAAAATAAATAAAATCTTGTTTTAAGAAAAAAAATTGAGTCAAGCAAAAAGTAAATAAATTGAGCAAAGAAATCTTGAACTAAGAAAAGAAATCTTAAAGCAAAACCAAACAACTCAAATTATGGTGAACATTTTTTTAATAAAGCTAAAAATCTTGAATTGAGTAAAAAAATAAAAATAAAAAAATCTGCCAATAGAAACATTGAAAAATTACTTTGGTCAGATTTGTTAAATCAGATTTACCGGATCTATTGTCTATAAATCAGTTCTTATATCTCACTGAAAAGTTCCTCTTTAGATGATTCTGTCTGATTTTAAGTGTGATCAGACATTTGGACAAGAAATGAGACAAATACACTTGGTCAGAGTTAGATTTGTTCCAGTGTAAAAACAGACATTCAGATGTGGACCGGACTTAAACACAGTCATGGACATGTGTGAAGAATATTCTAAAGAATCTACACACACTGATGACAGATGGAGTGTTGATAATCTAGACCAGAGTCCGCTCCAGTGGAGGTCCAACCCAACAGAGGGAACTGAGGTTCATTTGAGTAGAACAGGGTGACCAGATATCCCCCAAAATTTGGGACAATCCCCAAAGGTATAATACTGGTACAATAGTATTATTTATGTTTTGTTTGTTTGTTTGATTGGTTGGTTGGTTGTCAGCAATTTTACCCAAAACCTACTGGACCAAATTCCATGAAATTGTCAGGAAAGGTATGAGGTGGCCCAGAATCAATCCTGTTAAATTTTGCTGAATGTGGGGCAAAGGTCAAGGTCACCAAAATGTGTTTTTACAATGATTAGAGATGGGGATTTCATTTTCATTCCTGTATACTCAGTTTCATATATAGCTTCTTTTTGCTCTCACTGTTGATGTGCGTTGACATCAGAACCTTGAAAGACAAATCTGAAGACTCTAGGTCAAAGGTCACAATAAAGGTCCAAATCAAATTTTGGATATAACGTTTAAACTGTTCATCTTACAGAGTTCCAGTGAGTACCAAAATGCTGGTCTTTCAATTCTGCATCTTATGTGTATAGATTTTGACCTATTGTTGACCTAAGAGGTCAGGGGTCACTGAGTTCAATACCTAAAAAAATAAAATGAACTATAATGGAAAAAAGGAGTGGAGATAGAGACATAGTATTATTGACAGATAGGAAACTTGGCATCAGCTTCAAAATGATGCCATGACCTTTGAACTTGAGTGACCTTAAAATGATTTGAAATGGTTGTAATTCCAAAAAGAGTGGTGATAAGTACTCAGTTACTGTTGTTGACAGATAGGAAACTACATGTAGGCTCCAAAATGGCATCATGACCTTTAACCTTGAGCAATCTTGAAAGGTAAAACCCATAGTCTCACATTTTGAGAAGGAGATGTCCATTAAGAGCTCAATGTTTGCGAGGGGACAGGGTTTGTTGTGCCTGGCACCGCTTCTTTCCAAATACTTTGAATGATAGTCAACAGTTAAAACAACTAGAACTTTCCAAAACACCAGACTGATCCTTTAAAATCTCACCACAAATAATAAAGCAACGTCAATGTTAAAAACAACCCCAAACAAACCAAAAAAAAGGTCAAAGTGCGATATGAAAATCTAAATATACAGCTGAATGTGCATGTGAAGGTGAGCAGAGGTGACACGCATGTGACTGCGTTCGTGTGTGAAGAACCCCGTCACTGTTCCACTGTGTTCACATTGCGGAAAATCAGCTTCAGTGTGTGGATGGAACCAACCTGGGCCACGCCCCCTTTGGAGGGTAGATGGTTGGTTACAGACTCGCCATTTCACCACCCAGAGCGCATCATCTACACAACCCACAGCAACGTCAAAACAATTTTCATACAATTTCTTTTAAACTTTTTTGGGGGGTGGGAGTTCATCAATTAGAGCCATAAACGGAAAACTAAATATTCAATATATGTTATTTCTTGACCCTTTAAATGCCATGTTCCCTGCAAATGTTCATATATTTAAGGATAAACTGAAAACCTAACTTTTAAAGTTAGCTTTTAGTTAAATTTTACTCTTAACATTATTTTACTTTGCTATTTTATGTATTTACTTTTATTTTATTACCATTATTATTTATTCATTTATTTATTTGTTCTATTGTTTTTAATTTGGTAAATATTTGATCTTGTTCCTACAATTGGGGGATAATGGGAGGGGTCTGATGTAAAGCACTTTGTGCTACATGCATCATGTATGAAAAGTGCTATATAAATAAAGTTAGATTGGTTTGATTGATGTTTGTCATGGAAACAACCCATTTTTTTATGCAATATATACAGTGGTACCTGAACTTATGAAAGACCCAGCTAACAAATAATCCAAGTCACCAAAAAAAACTTGACCTGAATTTTTCGCAGCTGAATATGAAAGAAAATTCAATTTACGAAATGAAACCAAAACCTTCAAGACATAAATATGTACATTACTTTACATAACTATGTAATGTACGTAAATATGTCATGTACATACAGTACATATCATCCCATTGGCCATGAGGGAGCTACCCATGATGCTTTTCGTGACCCGTTGCCCTTCATTCATCACAGAGTTACTGTTGTTTAGTGAGTTTTTCCCAGTGCTCATTGAAACTATTACAGTACGTAGTTGTTATTCATCATGAACCCAAAGAAAGTGATTCCTGGTGCGAATGAAAAGAAGAAGCGGGCTGCGTTATAAAAAAATATGAAAGTGGTACACGGTTGAGTGATATAACAAAGGAATATGGCCCAAACCAGTCTACCATCGGTACAATATTGAAGCAGAAGGATGCATTAAAAGCAGTGACCCCTTCCAAAGACATCTGTGTGATATCAAAAAAGAGGTCATCACTGAACGACCAGATGGAGAGACTGTTACTCATTTGGATAAAGGAGAAAGAAATTGCAAGAGATACAGTGACTGAGGCGAGTGTTTCAGAAAACGCATCCGCCATATGCAGTGACTGAGGATGGAGGGTGGGGGTGAGGGTTCTTCAGAACAGCAAGCACCCATGGACTTTAAAGCATCACGTGGGTGGTCAACAAACATTGTTGAAGGTGAAACTGACAATTAAAACAAGCACAATGGTAAATGATTTGCATGTCTTGTTCAGTTTAATGGTTTAATGTTTAATGTTCAGACAGTGAAGACAAATTTCCCCACTGAGACCAATAAATTTAATCTACATTTTCTTTTACTTTTAACACTTATTTCATCCAAAATTGGTAATTTTTAAAGGGTTTGAGGGGTAGTATTGGGGGCCTTGGAACGAATTAGACCTTTTCCATGTAAAATGCAACTCTATTTACGAAAAATTCACGGTACGAAAACACTTCTGGAATAAATTAATTTTGTAAGTAGAGGTACCACTGTATTTTTTAATCTACTTCATACAAACTATTTATTGGTTTGTTCCTCCTGTTGAATGTCATTCATTCACACCAACATTGGTTCATATCATAATTATTTCTAGTTCCAGGACAAATGTTAAATATGTCAGTGTGTTTATTAAACTCTCTTGGGTGTTAGTGTAGGAAGTTAACACTGTTTATTATGTGGATTGTTTTTTCGTACATGGTTCAGAATTTAAATAATCAGGCCAAAACTGACCAACTGATGAACTTTGACCCCAAATAAACTGTGTAAAATAATATGAACTTTAATTAAGTGGAAGTTTAATATGTCCACCTGGACACCAGAGGGTTAAAGTATTTTCCATTTACCACTTGCCCATACGTTAACTCCCCACATACGATGCCTTTAAAGCCACACCCACACATCAAGAAGCTAATTGTTCCATGACCATGTGAACACAGCACAAGGATGAAACTGTGGACGAGAAAATGAAACAGAGTTAAAAGAACATGACCCAAAGAAAGAGAGAGAGAGAAAGTGTGTGTGTGTTTTTGTGGTTTGTGTGGTTCTGGTGGACAGAAGTTCTATCATGTTTAGACATGTGTTGTGCTGTCTGTGTGTATTGCTGTTGGTGCTAGTGTTGGTTCTGGTGTTGGTGTAGCTGATGTGGTGTGGATTCTGGTTCTAGTGCTGGATCTGGTATAGCTGACGTGCTTCTGGTGTTGGTTCTGGTGTTGGTGTAGCTGACGTGGTGCAGGTTCTGGTTCTGGTGTAGTTGACATACTTCTGATATGGTTCTGGTCGTGATCACTGAAAGGCCTGGTGGAACCGGGGAAGGGTGGTTCTGGTTATGATCAATGAAAGACTTGGTGGAACTGGGACAAGGTGGTTCTGGTTCTGATCACTGAAAGACTTGGCAGAACCGGGACAAGGTGGTTCTGGTTCTGATCACTGAAAGGCCTGGTGGAACCGGGGTAGGGTGGTGGGTGAGCTTAGGTTGGATATGAAGGAGGTGTTGAGACCTTGAAGTGAACTCTCTGCAGAATCTGGACCTTGGGGGTTCTGGGGGGGCAGCTGCACAATGGGCGTGGTCTCTTCAGCGGGCGTATAGCCCACTGCCGCCCCCCCGCTGCCCCCCCCTGCCTGGTTGTATGGAGGCCCGTTCAATGGCAGGAAGTTGAAAAGCTGTGAAAAGTCCATCAGAGACGAGGAGGATGCCAGCGAGTCGCCCGCTACAGCAGCACCTGCCACCGACGTAGACATTTTGGACAAAGACACGTCCTGGGTGGGGTCGTCCAACACGCCCACCTGAGGCTCCAACTCAAGTTTGGAGGCGGAGAGTTGGGATTCTTCAGCCACAGACGATGAGGAAGGCATGGCGCTTTGTAGCTCCATCAGGTACGTCTCCAGTTCTCCCTTTAGGTTCTGCTCCCTCTCCTGTGAAGAGGCGGAGTATGAGGTAAAGGCGGAGCCCAGCGGGTACTTCAGAGCGAAGGCGTGGGTGGGCGTGGGGAAGGGCTCTGAGTCCAGGACAGGGCCCGGGTACATGCTCAGCTGGTGCGGTCGTGGCGTCAGCATCCCTGGGAGTTCTCCCTTTACACTTCCAGATGCCAGGTCGTAGCCCGCGGGTTCCAGCGAGTCGGCGGGTTCACTTTTGACCCTCAGCAGCTCCCGGGCGTGGCTCTTTTTCATGTGACGCGTCAGGTGATCCTTTCGTCCGAAGCGCTGGGCACAGTACTGACAGAGGAAGTCCTTGCGTCCGGTGTGTACAACCATGTGGCGCCGCACGTCTTTGCGGGTGTAGAAGCGGCGCTCGCAGTGCTCACAGCGGTGCTTCTTCTCTTTGGTCCCTCCAGAGGACTTACCAGCGTGCGTTTTGAGGTGTTCCAGGAGGACGCCGGTGCTGGGGAACGGCTGCAGACACACCTGGCACGTCAGGTCTCCGCTGTTGGCGGCGTGCAGCGCCAGGTGACGTTTGAAGCCCAGCTTGGTGTTATAGCTCTTCCCGCACTCCTGGCAGGCGAAGGCCTCCTTGTACGGGTCATGAGTGTGCAGGTGGTTCTTCAGGTGATCCTTGCGGTGGAACATTTTCTCACAGTATGAACACTTGTGGTTTTTTTCTGGCGAGTGAGTTGCCATATGCCTTAGAACAGAGAGACAGTCTGTGAGTGAAGACACTTTTATGGATGTGGACAATAATAGACAACAAATGGACAACAACGGACTAAGCTGTCAACATGAGCCTCTTGACTAGAACACACTGATCAGTTTCCAGAATATGAAGTTCTGGGTCACAATCTACGAATTAAGAACCACAGTTTTATCAGATATCAACAATATCATTATAATCAATCAAATGAATGTCCCTGGACTTGTCCCTAATACTTCCATGTCTTCATACATGTTTACATGTGGATCTGATTTATTGAATTTTATTACATCTGAAAAAGTATTTAAATGGTAGAAAATAGAAATGTCGTAATCAAATGTGAGTGGAAGACAGTAATAGGAAGTTAGATTCTACATATGTATCAGAGCCAGGACAGAAAGACTTAAGAACAGTTAGTTATCCCAAAAGCCATCCTGCTTACACTGGTCTACAAGTAAAATGCTTCTGGAATAAAACAAATGAAATGTCTTAAATGATAGTTGGCTCAAGTTTCCAAGATAAGTCTGGGGTCAAAATGTGAAATTCTTAGAATTAACAAGAGAATAGGTTTTACTCAAAAGGAGTATTGGTCTTAGATCTCGCAAACCTACTTTAAAATACTGTCTGCACATTATGATCCTTTAATGTTACAGGTTCTTTCTAGTAGAATATTTACAAATCCATTGTATACATGTACATAAACCAGCATATATATATGTGAAGTAACACACCATCATATATTTTAAAAACATGAGTTAACCAACACTTTTGTCATTTGTTTTCTGATTCATCTTACTGAGAAATTTAAGATTTAGCACATTTAATGTCTGAAGAAGATACTTTCTAAAAAAAAAAATTGTAGAGCAGTGTTATTAAAGGTGTTAAATTAAAGTCCATGCTGCAGACATGGTTGCGGCTGCATGTGCATTTTTATGTGTTATTCCCCCAGCCCAGTAGGGGCGCTGTGAATTTGTATCTATGTTTTTGTTTCAGGAAGTAGGAAGCTGTTGGTAATTAACAGAGCTCACATGAGTTGGCACATAAAAATGACCCTGGACACCAAGACCCCTCTCTACCCTGCCAACTTCCAAGCTCTGTTCTGTGTGTTTTGATCATTAGTTCTTGGATTTTGCATTATCGATGTGTGTGCTTCTGTATTAGTGATTATTAGATTGTAAATGCTGCTTAGCTTGCAGTATTTTGATAAAGGTGAGTGGTTCTTTTGGTTTTACATGTTTTCTCCTGTTTCTAGTCCAAGGAGTTTTAGTTTGTATTGCATTTTCTTTTGACCATTAGGAGATAAGAGTTTTTGTTTTGGGAGAAACTTTTTGTTTGTTGTTTTGAGCCCTCCCCTATCATCTTTTATTTGTAAAATAAATATAGTGAATTGTGATTTTTGACACTAGTATTTGTAATTGGGAGTTGGGAGAACAGTTTGACCAACTTTTATAGTAGGTCCTGGTAACCCCTAGGCTGGGACGAAACAGTCTGCGTACCGTAGCAGCTTGTATTTGGAGACGAAGGCCTTTGTGCAGTCCGGGTGGGAACAGCAGTACGGTCTCTCTCCAGTGTGAGAGTATGAGTGCACCTTCAGCTTCTCCAGGCTGTTGAAGGCTTTCTGGCACTCCTGGCAGGGGAAGTTCTTCTTGGGCTTCCCCTCTGCTCTCTTGCGCCTCCCTGTGGGCGGCGCGAGCTTGGCTTTGTCCAGGACGTGGTCTCGGTGGCCCTGGGTTCCCGTGGCCATGACAGCCTAAGGCAGACCAGCTACATGGACGGGGGCGCGGCGCCCGACTAGTACTGATGCAACAACTGGATCCAGTTTCAGGAGCTCAACACCGGCCGGACTCAAGGGCCTGGGACAGAGAGAGACAAGGAGGAGGAGGAGGACGAGGAGGAAGGATTAGTGACCAAACTGAGGATGGTACAAACCAAAGAAAAACATCACTAATATACAATAGAAGCGTGGCTGTGGCTCAGTTGGTAGAGCGGGCCGTCCAATGACTGACTGACTCCTGGCTCTGGCTGTCCACATGTCGAAGTGTCCTTGGGCAAGACACTGAACCCTGACTCAGGCTCCCAGTAGGACTGACAGAACCTTAGAAACCTACTTGTGTATGAGTGTGTGTGTGTGAATGGGTGAATGTGAGGCTAATGTAAAGTGCTTTGAGCACCATGAAGGTGGAAAAGAACTATATAAGTGCAGAGCATTTACAATAAACCAGGGCTTTTCAACAGAGCTGTTTGTGGGGCCCCTTTTTTGACAAACTGCAATCAATCGATCTTAGATGATCTATGAACACACATCAAATGATCACAAATCACAAGCAAAACAGGCCACAGTCACAATAACCTCTCCTATTAAAATTAAACATCTCAAGCTAAGTCTCTCAGGCAAGATAATTAAAACTAGAAAGATATTGGACCTTGACTTAATATATACAGCGAATTAGATTAGATTAGATTCAACTTTACTGTCATTGTCCATGTACAAATACAGAGCAATTAAATGCTATTATCAGGATCAGAATTACTTTATTGATCCCAAGAGGAAATTGTATTAAAATAAAAGAGTCATAAGGCAATAAAAATTTTAATAAACATTAAGCAATAACATTTACTACCAGAATTTCATCCAACCAGAAGTGCATAGCAGTAGTGAATGGACAATACACACACACACACACACAGACACACACAAAATAGACTTATGGAATAGTTCCAAGTTTTAGGCCAATATCCCTAATAGTTTTGAAGTAAAGGTCTTCCCAATTATTATTTTTTTATTATTATTATTTTGACAAAGTTGCAGTTCATCCATCTTTGAGCTTCCACTGCTCCTCTATCATTTGACTTACAAATCAGATTGTTGGTGTCCCTGCCTAACTTTTCCCGTAGAATCACAGTCCATGCTCACTTTAGCTCTATCTACCTTGGTTGATCCACAAGATGACTCCAAATTTAGCCAAAAAGCCAAAAATCGCAATACCTTGTAAATACCACAGATCATAACGTTTAAGGAACTGAAGCTTTAAACATTTTTTGTGACTATTCCTGATCCCTCTCTTTGATATATCTTTGTAATTTTATTTGTATCTTGGTAGAAATGACAAATAAGACACATTTTCAAGGCTACAGTTCACCATGTGGGCAATTGATCACATCTTTCACATTTTAATAAGAGATTGCTAGAGTTGTCAACTTTGTCAGAAAAAAAATTACATAAACATGTATTTGTATGTCCCTCTCTCCCCCATATTTTTAACATATTTGCGTGTTTTTATGATTTTTTAAAATTAATTTTAACATGTATGTTTTTTTATGTCATCTGATCTCCAGGGGAGGCCCGCCTCACTAATTGAAAACCACTGTAATAAAATACTGTTGTGTCACAAATCATGTGTAGGGCAGTGCAGTCAAACAGATGTTAGTTCAGGTACCACATCTGACGTGGATCAGAACTCCTGATTGATCGATATGGATTTTTTTGTCAAATAGTATAGTTTTTTGTTCTTTTTTTTTACATCAGGATTAGTGGATGACTGATACAAGCCGCCGATATTTCAAGTCAATACTGATTTTTTTTTTTCTGTGAAATGATAACAAAGGTCAGAAAATCATCTTAAATGGATAGTTCACTATTTTTCACATGAATTTGTATAGAATCATCATCTTTATTCTGGTGCACCCACAGTTTCTTACCCCAGACAGTGTTCTGTAAGTCGAGTTTTGGTCAAACCGAAAGTAGGTTTCCTGGGGTCACAAAATTAAAACATGTTTCTTCTCAAAACAATATGTGTTTGAATGACTGATTTATTTACATAACAAAACTGTCATGGAACAAAAATTTACACCTCATAATTGCTTGGAGCTACTTCCTATAAACAGTGATCAATGTGCATTGTCACTGCTAACAGCTGTTGCCTTAGCAAACTACTTTCATCAGTTGTTTGGCAGTTTTTGCGGCTGCTACGTGCAGGTACAGAGAGAAAGTAGCTCCAAGCAATTATGTGGTGTGAGTTTTTGTTCCGTGACGGATTTGTTATGCAAATAAATCAGTCATTCAAACACATATTGTTTTGAGAAGAAACACGTTTTAATTTCCTAACTCGAGGAAACCTGCCGGGACTACTTTCGCTTTAACCAAAACCGGACCACAGCGCAACTCACAGGACACTGTCGGGGGTAAGTCACTGTGGGTGCACCAGAGTAAAGACCCTGATTCTATACAAATTCATGTGAAAAACTATCCCTTTAAAGGAAAGAGTTATTGAACTAAAAGTAATATTAAACTGCTGTTAAAAAAAGAGAGAGAAAGGTTTAAGGTAGAACAGGTAACAGTAACATTTCACATAATAAAACTTACATTCTGGTAAAAACAAAACAAAACGTTCAGTCACTTAATTCTTCAAGTAATTTACTGAACTATTTTTTAAACTACTCATAAAAAAGGAGAAAGGTACAGTCACAAGGCGCATGGGCAGAGTTAAAACAAACATTACTATTCAAACTTCTTTGGTATTTCTAGGTTAATGTGAAACCTTTGAATATTATGGGAAAATACAGAATAAACCAACTCTTCACACAGTTTTGCCTAGTGCTATCAGAATCAGATGGTCGATATATATATATATATATATATATATATATATATATATATATATATATATATATATATATATATATATATATATATATATACATACACACACACACACAAAATGTGCTAAAACCCACTAAAAATCACAAAAAACGCTAAGAAACTAATGATGACAAATCAAAAACATATTGAAAACTCTTCTAAAATACAGAAAATATGCACAAAAATGTGATAAAATATCCAAAACATATGCAACAATATGAATATACATGGAATTAAGTTTATTCAACACCTTCAACAGTTTCAACAAAACAATTTGAAACAAAACAACTGCTCCATTTAATTGTGTTAAAATGTTTTAAATCAGATTAATCATGATGATACAGTTCATTTTGACAGCTCTAATGAAAACACAATAAAAGGAAGCCCATAAAACATCAACCAGTACAATAGAAATACAAAGACAAACCTGACACTGCACTGACATAATAATCAACACTGACACAAATTTTAATGAGACTTTTAAAATTTTTGGTTAGAATGCACAACTCCAGCCTCCAGGAGAGGTGGAAACAAGACCAGAACCAGAACCAGGATCAGGCAGACTTAAGTAAAACTGGATCAAGATTTCACAGCCTTTAAGAACACACACAAACTGTCAAAATACACAATAAGAAACACAAACAATGCAGAGAATAGAATATACAAAACAGGCTAAAGTTCACTAATAAATGAAGAGAAAAAAGTGATGAAAAATTCAAAACATATTTAAAAAATCTTGTAAAATACAGAAAGAAAACCCCAAAATTGTCATAAAATGTCCAAAACATGTGTAAATATATGAATATATATTAGGGCTGTCAAAATTAACACATTAACGTAGATTAATCCATCATCATGATTAATCCGATTACAAATTTTAATGCAATTACATGGAACAGTTGTTTTATTGAAACTGTTGAAGGTGTTGAATAAACATATTAATAACATATGTATTACATTTTTTGCATATGTTTTGGATATTTTGGCACATTTTTGGTGTTTTTTAAAAGCGTTCAGAATATGTTTTGGATTTTTCAGCACATTTTTGTACTAGTTTTTTTTGTTATTTTTAAACTAATTTTAGTGTATTTTCACATGTTTTGTTTTATTCACTTTTTTCTTGAGTCTGTTTGGTCATGTGAAATGAAACACAATTAATATAGAGTAAAATTATTATTTAATGGTGATTAATACAAATTAATCCACAGCAACACTGTAATTAATCTGATTAAAAACTGTAATCATTTGATAGCCCTATTTTTTTTAAATATATATATATATATATATATATATATATATATATATATATATATATATATATATATATATATATATATATATATATATTCATAATAATGAATGAATCTGTGCTAAATGGTTGACAGCGTAAACAGGACCAGAACCAGGCAGACTTAAGTCAAACTGGATCAAGAATCTCTTATTTCAGAAAGAGCTCAACAAAACACACAAACTGTCAAAATGCACAAAAATACACCAAGAAACACAAAAAATACAGAGAACCCCCCCAAACAAAACATGCTAAAATCCACTAAAACATAAACAAACTTTAAAAAAGCAAGGAAACATCCAAAATACATTCCAATCCAAGATTTTTCTAAAATACAGATAAGCACCAGAAAATTTGACAAAATATCCAAAACATATGAATATATATGTAATTAACATATTTATTCAGCACCTTCAACAAAGCAAGTATTCAATTTAATTGCGTTAAAAAATGTTAACAGATTAATAATGATGGTGGATTAATCTGTGTTAATGCTTGACAACCCTAGTGTAAACAGGACCAGAACCAGAACCAGGCAGACTTAAGTCAAACTAGATCAAGAACCTCTTACTGTCAAGACACATTCAACTCCTGCAGCAGATCCACAAACATTCAACGGTGCAACCTGCCATCAGAACCAACACGCGCGCGCGCGCACGCACAGACACACACACACACGTACAGAACCAGGTCCATGTAAGTTCTCCCTCCATTTTACAACTTTATTGACAAGCAACGTCTTGTCATCTGTAGTTTGTCTTGACACACACACACACACACACACGCACACACACACACAGATCAATAGTTATTTCTTCCATGTTGAAGTGTAAACCCAGATAAGACACACACATACACACGCGCACACACACTGTCAATGTCGCTGCAGCATTTCGAACATGAGATGCTCGTATCGATAAGGACATTGTTGACAATGTTCGACTAAAAGCCAAATACTAATGCAAACAAACGGAACCGAATCACGGCTGATCCTCGCGCGTCTATCTGTACTCGTCCTAACTTCGTTGTTCAAAGGCGATATTAAAAAATAAAGTCAGTCAGGAGCTTGTGTCCAACTTTGCTCAACTTTCCTTCATTCTACTGGTTCCGTGGTTTGTTAATGTTCGTGGACACGCACCGTGACACTAATATCACCAGTGACAGAATTTATTAGATTTTTTTCCCAATATTTGTGCCTTCCTCAGGTTTTCTCTGTGGTCTCAAACTGGGTACTGATTAACACAAACTTTTTTCCCCAGCTCACCCCTCTCTCATAATTTAAATAACCCCGATATTTTAATTCAACAACTGTGTAACCATTTACTTAATTTACACCAAACTTACCCCGGATGCTTTAACATCCTTTCTGTTGAGTTTTTCTTGACTTTCAACTATTTTCCGAATTTTTAATAATTTTTTTCTCATATTTTTTGCTAGACGCGGCGGGCCTGAAAATTGTTTGCTTTCCCCTCTTTCGAGCAGCCATTGTGTATGCGCTGCGATGCAACCGCACTAGGGCTTAGCCACGCCCATTCCAAGTTCCACCCACTCGGAGTTTTCGATTTGTGTAAGGTGCTGCCACTTTCATTTCAATGTCATTTGCGGTCCCTTTCAATAAAACTCAATTTTTGGACTTGCTGGATATACTGTCAATCGTTTACATCGAGTTTAGTTTAATTTTCAAATACAGGGAGCTCGACAGGTTAAAGAAGAAATCCTATTGGCCGCTTGACGCGTCAATCCACGCTAAAAGTTTTTACGCCTTCCTATTGGGTAGCGTCCCTATCACTCCACTAACGTTTCTGTGATTTTCCTGGTACGCTGTTGCAGTCGGAGCCTGACAGAAGAGCTTGTTTTGTAGCTTAGCTGTCATGGCTTGTTTAGCCTTTAAGCTAGCCACGTGTAGCGGGTAGCGGTTACGCCGGTTGTGCTTTATACTTGGATATAAGTGACATAATTAGTCTGACAACACTCGGAGTGACAAGATTTGACACTGTTAATGTGGTCGTTGTAAAACCGGATAACCTTCACGGGGGTGGGTGCTTCTGCTAGCGGAGTTAGCACGTTAGCATTTTTAAAAGGTAGGACTGGTTGTGTTTCCATTTATGTCCGAACACGGGTCATTTATTTATGTGACAGAAGCCACTGCTGTTTGGTTTGTATCTGTGAAGGTCAACTTGCTTCGTCAGTGTGAGGACAAACTACTCTAATAAAAGCTAGAGCTGAACCTGAACACACACTACTGCTGAGAACTGGCATTGAATTTAAAAAGAGAATAGTAAAATGAAGATGTGATGAATGAAAGGAGGTGGTGTTGTGAAGGACAGAGCAGACAGAAGAGGGAGTCTATGTGGAAAGAGGGAAATACATACGTGTAGTAGCATATACTATCGATTACACTGGTCTACAAATAAAATGCTTCCGGAATAAAACTAATGAAATTTTTATCACATGTGTGTTCGTGATCCAGAAAAGTCAAATCTTAATTAAATGCTGGTTGGCTCAAGTTTCCAAGATAAGACTTAGGTCAAAATGTGAACTTCTTACAGTTAACAGGAGAATAGGTTTTACTCAATAGAAGTATTGGTCTCAGATCTACTTAAACACTGCACATTATGATACATTCACTTTAAAGTTGATTTCTACTGGAATACTTACAAATCTATTGTATACATGTACGTAACCCACCATGTATGTGGAGTAACACACCATCTTATATATTAAAAACATGAGCTAACCAGCACTATTGTAATTTATTTTATGGTTCATCTTATTAAAGTATGTAAGATTTAGCACATCTAATGTCTGAAGCAAACACTTTCAAAAATATTGTAGAGCAGCGTGTTAACATTATAATGGTTATTTGAATAAGAAAATACAGTCAGAAAGACTTGTTCAGCTCAGTTGTTTATTTTCATGCCTGGTCAAACTAAACTGGTCCATTTGTTTTGACAAATGTGATACGAGTACAAATAACTATTTTAAAAATAGACAAAAATGTACTAATAATATACTACAATACAGTAAAATGCACAAAAGTACAGTAAATGACCAAACATAGTAAAATTAACCACAAATAGAGTAAAAATGCCCTAAAATAGACTAAAATGCACAAAAATACAGTCACAGTAACAGTTTTTATTGATTTCTGTATTGATATTTGCATTTATTTCTTTACTCAAGTGTTTATACATTTATTTCTGCAGTTATTTATTTTTAATTCTGTAATGTTTTTGTCCCTCATATTTTTCGCTGTATTATAAAATCAGTCATCATAGGTTTGTTGTGAGTGTGTGTTGATGGGATGTCCTAAGCCTCAGTGTCTGTTGTATCTCAGGTCAACATGGATAAAAAAATGCGCAAAGTGCGGGACAGGGACAGTAACCCATGCATTGAGGTAGGTTCCTTTATTTCCCTTTTGAACCTTGGTTTGGGTTTAACCCTGCTGAGATTCTGGAACTGTTTGCACTTTTCAGGAAAGTGATGCGTCCCAGAAGTGTTTGGACTTCCACAACTACGACAAAAGCATGTGCACGGCTTATTTCCTGAGATATAAGAACTGCAGAAAATACTGGGTAAGTGAATGTGGACGACCAAAGAAAGAACAAACCAAAGGGAGCATCACAAACCCTTACATAAGGACAAAGATTTGGCAATGTGTAAACACATTGAAACAGTTTTTTTTAAATGTCACAAACAAGTTGGACTGTGTTGTGAGAAGGTGTTAGTGTTGACTGATGAACAGAGTGGAAACCAGTTAAAACCAATTTAATTCAGGTTCTCCATTCAAACCAATGTGGCCTAAAGTGTATCAGACCAGAAAAATAATAACAGAATAAACTAGAAATACTGACAATAACACATTTTATTTTGTTTTAGTGTAAAAAAGGCAATTTAAATTAGGAATAAACTGAAATTTAGTGCAATTGTACCAGTATTATAACTCACTTTATTTATACCTGTTCTATCACATGTAGAGATACAGTGGATTTTTAAATTCACACAATGATTAAGAACAGACAGTATATTGGAACAATTACACCTATTTATATAAAGACAGTTGAGGTTGTTCATATTTTGTCACATATTTTTATTGTAATAGATTTAATGGATGAAGGGGCAGTCAAAACCAGTGAGTTTGACCCCCCCCCCACACACACACACACAGTCTTGGTTCTGTACTAGTGCCCCCTAGTGGCAGCTCTGGGACTCAAACAGTTGAAATGGAGGTTCCAGTATCAGCATAAACACTGAATACAGGGTCTCCTTGCCATTTTTTTCAACCCTCCAGCATCGTGCTAGCAACCTTGTGTGAGTGCCTTCAGCTCACGATGATTCAAACATTTAAAAAGCCACTATCTGCTTGAAAATTTCCATTAACAACTCCAGCTGACATAAATCATAAGCAAGGACAAGGAACACAAACCCTGCTGACCAGAAGATGATCTCTGCTTCCTTCAGGGGTGAGGGGGTGAAGTGTGGCGCCACAAGAGGATGGTCCTGCTCAGAATTTCTGAGGAGAACCCTGGAATATATACAAGAAAATAAAACAATAAAAAAAAAACATAAAATAGACAAACAGAATTAAAAACCACAGACAGCTGCACATTAGAAAGTGAAACACTAAGTAACTAGAAAAGCACTCTGAGAGCAAAAATCTCCGCCAAGGCAGACGGATGGATGGATGGATTTTGATCAAATTTTCAGGATGTGTCACAAGAAACAAATTATTAAATTTTGGTGGTGATTTGGAAGAGGTCCTGGATTCTGGATCAGAAATTTCACATTGTGATAAATGGAGAATACATTTCAAAGTGATCCAGAATCCAGGATCTCTTCTGGATCACCACCCAAAATTTAATAATTTGTTCCTTGTGACACTCACAACACATCCTGAAAAGCTTCATGAAATATAATCTATCCATAAGTTTTTGAGTAATGTTGCTGACAGACAGACAGACAAACTCCAGTGAAAACATAACCTCCTTGGCGGAGGTAATAATTATCAAAGAATAATGATTAAAAAAATGTGCGTTTATGTGTGATTTGTTGTTTGGTTGTAGCATAACATCATGGTGGAGAGGAGGCGGGATGGTGTAAACCCCGACATGCCCACAGCTGCACAGAGAGAGGAGATGCTCAATGGCATCGGCGGTAAACCCTACTGATCCACAGGAACGAACCAGAACCGACCCTCATGATCCACAGGGACGGACCAGAACCAGAACCGACTCTACTGATCCACAGGGATGGTCCAGTCCACACAGGCAGATGGACCAGAATCAGAACTAGCACCTCGAGCAGAGGATGACAACAACAGCAGCTGGTGCTTTGGTTCCAGGTCTGAACTTCTGTTAGAAACGTCCACATGGATCCGTCCTGGGGTGGGACATTTACAACCATTATACTGAGTCGACAGAGTTCAACGAAGGACAAACTGAAGCATTTTGTTGATGTAAGTGGAAACAGAAAAATGAAAACACTGCAAATAATTAATGCAATTCTGTGTTTCACAGCGTACAGTTTGATTGTATAATTATATTGTATAATTAGTGTTGTTACAGAAGAGGATTAGGGATTGTTGAGCTGCATTTTGTAATAACGGTGTTTTTTGTAATAAACATCCAAAATGTAATAAAGTATTACATTTAGGACATAACTGTATTTCATTTTGTAATAAACTGCCCCAACATATTATGTTATACCTTTTGTGGCATTACACAATAAGTGATTACATTTTGAAAAAATAAAAAAGTTACAAGTGCATTTTGTAAGGGGGGGGGGCTGATCTGCCTTGGTGGAGTCTGTGCTGTCCGAGTGCTTTTCTAGTTACAAAATGCAGCAGTTTATTTCAAATTGAAATGAAAAACTTATTACATTTTGGAAATTTATAACAAAATACAAAAATATTTTTTTTCTCAATTAATAATAAAACTCTCACACTATCCCGAACCCTCTTCTGCAATTTGTTGTCCTGGAGCGTTAATGGTGACATCAGTGTCACAGTGTTTGTGTGTTTCTTGTAAATCTAATAGAACTGCTGGTTTATGGTGAATGCGTGTGGTCTAATTGAGGACACAGTCTCTGTCCAAATGTCCATATTTGATCACGTACAGTTCAGACCTGCACATGGACACAGATGGAAATGGATGATGATGTGGGTGGAGTCAGTGCAGGTTTAGAAATAAATCACGTGATCACCTCCTCCTGTGTGTCTGTCCATATTCTGTTTCCTTCCTCTTCAAAACTGGGGCTTCACATGTAGCTCTGGGGTTTTGGGGCCACAGTCTTTGTGACTGTCAGTCATTTTAGTTGGCTCCACTTTCTAAACCAGACAAACACTGAAAATAATCAAACTGACCAAGTGTATTTTTGTTATTTGTTGTCCAAATATCTCATCACACATACAATCAAACAGAATCACATAAAACTGAACTTTTCAGTGAGATATAAGGACTGATCTATAGACAATACATCTAGAAAATATGATTTAACAAATTTGACAGATTTTAACCCTAACCATTGAATTAAGCAAAAGTAAATCAAGATTGAAATCACATTTTCGAGATCTATTGTCTATAAATCAGTTATTATTTTTGCTCTCCTGCACATTTTTATTTAGTTCTTGTTTGCCTTGCAATGTGCAAATCCACTAAACATATAAATATGTCCATGTTCATTTCCTTTTTTTTCCACTCAAAGAGGGAAAAATGTCATTATTTCTAGGTTTTTATTCTAGCATGTTCCTGTGTATCATACTGGTCTGAATGTGGAACCTGAATTAAAATTAAAATCTTCAGTGTCAGCTTTTCTTTTCATGTATTTAGAAAAAAAAATTACAATGAAAATAAGACAGAACATTTTGCCATTATTTATTATTTTAATTTTTAGACTCTTCCTTACCTCTATTTATGAATTTAAAATGCCTTATTATTCACCCTGTGTTGTATTTAAATGTATTTTTGCTCTTGCTTTACATATCCCCTTCTTTGTATTATAATTTATTTATGTTTATTGTATTTATTAGTGTGTTTATTAGCTACTGTCTTATTACATTCGTTCACAGATTGTAATTTTCACTATGTTCAATTAAAAAACAAAAACAACCCAAGCCCTATCCCTGACCCGGATCCTCTGACCCCTGACCTGGGGTCGGTGTCTGGTCATTCTGTCTCCATCCGGGTCCTTTAGCCCCTCTCCCTCAGGTGAGTCCATTAGCATCCATCTTTGAATCCGTTTGACCTGTGGTTCAGAAGGACTGGCTCATCTGGGTCCCGGTTTCTGCAGGTTTCTTCATCCAGTCCCCGTTTAGACTGGTTCGGTTCCGTTCTGGTTACAGTCATGGACCAGTATGTGGACCTGTGTCAGTCCTTTGGGTAAGAACAGTTTCCACAATTATGTTGTGACCTTTTTGAACATGGAAAGTAATTTGGGGTGTGTGTGTGTGTGTGGGTGGGGGGGGGTTAGTAGTCTGGGCCGTATTCGGGGGTCCAGGTGTAGCAATTTCAGGTCACACTATTTCCACTTTAACTCCTCCGGTAAACGGGACTTTTTCCTAGAATGGTGACGGACTAATTTACATATACCACGCCCCGAACTAATTTCATTGGTCTCCCGACTCAATAGACTCGCGCAGCATTACTGATTAGAACCTAGCATCAGATTAGCTAGCTAGCTAACGTAATACAGAGGATTTAGCTAGTTCATTTATCAATAATATTTGTTATTAATCATGCTTTCGTGTCAACATTGCCTGCAGCCAGGAAAGGGAGAAGTAGAAGCAAGGACAGGAGAATGTTCACTGTTGGAAGTCAGTCAGAATGAATTAAATTTGAAGCAAACTTTAGTAATACTTCACCCATCTCAGGCAGCAAGCAAAGAGCACTTTACGTAAAGAAAGTAGAGTAAATTAAAAAAAAATTAAAGTAAAGTAAATTACACAACAGCCTTCGCAGCCTTCATAAAAACAGTTGCAGTCAAAGGTTCTGGATAATAAACAGTTCAAGCCATCACAATTTCATGGAAGTGTCAACTATAAGTATCTAGCTAGATCTAAGCTATCACCATTTAACATTAATCAATTAAGTCAAACTTCATTCATTCTGACTGACTTCCAAAAGTGAACATTCTCCTGTCCCCGCTTCTACTTCTTCCTTCTCTGGCTTCCAGTGTTGGCACGAAAGCACGATGAATAAAAATATTATTGATAAATGAACTAGCTAAATCCTCCATATTAAAAAAAAATAATTTGAAATTAATCTTTTAATTTCTAATAATAATGGATTGGATTTATATAGCGCTTTTTTTGCCACTCAAAGCGCTTCACATTAGTGACCCATTATTCTCTCTGGTAGTGGTGAGCTACATATGTCCTGTCTGCCCTGGGACAGACTGATAGAAGCGTAGCAGCCATTTTGCATCTACGGCCCCTCTGACCACCACCAAACATTCACATTCATACACCAGTGTGAGTGACACTGGAGGCAAGGAGGGTGAAGTGTTTTGCCCAAGGATACAACCGTCCGACTAGGACAGAGCGGGATTGGAAACACCAACCTCCTTCAGTTATTGGATGTCCCGCTCTACCAACTGAGCCATGGCCACCGGGGGTAACCTGTAAGTGATTTCAAGATACCCCTCTTGATTTCAGATTACCCCCTCAAATTTAGCGAATTTGTTTCTTTTAAGTAAACTATTAATTGCTCAGGAGATGCAAGCTTCCCCAACATTAGTATAGAAATAATATAATAACATTCAACAACATACTCATATATTTTATTGCTATGCAACATTAGCAGATACCAATCTCTTTATTCTATTCTTCAGTGTATCAAATATTCATGTGAATTAGTCACTCTTATATCTCGTCTCGTCCTCTGAACCCACTTTATCTTTACTAGGGTCGCGGGGGTCACTGGGGGCCTAATCCAGCTACAGTGGGCGAAGGCGGGGTACACCCTGTATGAGTCTCTAGTTCATCTGAGGGCTGAACATATATAGACAAACAATCACTCTCACATTCACACCTATGGGTAATTTTAGATTAACCAATTAACCTATCAGTGCATGTGTTTGGATGGTGGGATGAAACCGGAGTACCCGGATAAAATCCACGCTGACACGGGGAGAACATGCAAACTCCACACAGAAAGGCCTGGTGTGGGAATCGAACCAGGGACCTTCTTAGTCACTCTGATATTAATCACAAATTCAAATAATACAAATTCTAATAAAACTGATAAGGAGTTGTAACAATATGACCTTTCCCACTAATTTACTGCTCTACTTTTGAGGGTAAGTTTGACAGATGCAGCTAGTATATTATATGGATACATGGGTACTAATAAGGGGGTAATGTGAATAGTGAGGGGGTAAAATGGGAAGGGGGTAATCTGAAATCGATTTCAGATTACTGGGGCAGGGGGGTAATTTGAAACAGGTGGTAGTTTGAAGTCTTTACACTGGTCTTGGGGTGTTGGTCCTGCTGTCATACACTTCTTCTGCCACTAGAGGGAAACATTAACTATTATCTGAGGAAAAACAAACATTGACATGAAACTGAAAATAGAAGAAAAGAAACTAAGACAATGAAGAAACTAAGACAATGAACTCATATATGGAGATATATCATCATCCTCTTTTCCTCCTCCACCATTTTCATTTTCTTCTCCTCATCTTCTCCTCCCACTTCCTCCTCTTCTGCTCTTCTCTTCTGTTCTTCTCCCCATCTTCTCCTCTCTCTTCTTCCTCTTCTCCTCCTTCTCTCCCCTCTTCCTCCTCCTTTTCTCCTCTTCTTCTCCTACTCCCTCCTCCTCCCTCTTCCTCCTCTTCTCCTCAGTGTTCCAGTGTGGATTGCATCGCTTCTTCGTTCTGCCAGTCGTCTCCATAGTGATGTCTCCTCTCGGAGGAAGGTCTACAGACTGTTGCAGCGGAAACTGGTACAACTTCAGATAGACCTAATTCTTCTGACAGGTCTAATGGTTCTAACTGTTGTATTCTAACAGTTCTAACTGTTGTCATGATTCTAACTGTTGTAATGGTTCTAACTTTTGTATTCTAACAGTTCTAACTGTTGTAATGGTTCCAACTGTTGTAATGGTTCTAACTTTTGTATTCTAACAGTTCTAACTGTTGTCATGGTTCTAACTTTTGTATTATAACAGTTCTAACTGTTGTAATGGTTCTAACTGTTGTATTCTAACAGTTCTAACTGTTGTAATGGTTCCAACTGTTGTAATGGTTCTAACTTTTGTATTCTAACAGTTCTAACTGTTGTCATGGTTCTAACTTTTGTATTATAACAGTTCTAACTGTTGTAATGGTTCCAACTGTTGTAATGGTTCTAACTGTTGTATTCTAACAGTTCTAACTGTTGTAATGGTTCTAACTGTTGTATTCTAATAGTTCTAACTGTTGTCATGGTTCTAACTTTTGTATTATAACAGTTCTAACTGTTGTAATGGTTCCAACTGTTGTAATGGTTCCAACTGTTGTAATGGTTCTAACTGTTGTATTCTAACAGTTCTAACTGTTGTAATGGTTCTAACTGTTGTATTCTAACAGTTCTAACTGTTGTCATGGTTCTAACTTTTGTATTATAACAGTTCTAACTGTTGTAATGGTTCCAACTGTTGTAATGGTTCTAACTGTTGTATTCTAACAGTTCTAACTGTTGTAATGGTTCTAACTTTTGTATTCTAACAGTTCTAACTGTTGTAATGGTTCTAACTGTTGTAATGGTTCTAACTTTTGTATTCTAATAGTTCTAACTGTTGTAATGGTTCTAACTGTTGTATTCTAATAGTTCTAGCTGTTTTAATGGTTCTCACTGTTCTGTACCAAGGGTTCAAACTGTTTTAATGGCTATACTGGTTCAAACGGTTCGTAAGATTCTAACTGTTTTAACATGTTTACACATACCATCATATCCTTTTGCAGCTTTTCCACAACATCGGGGTGACAGATGGGATGTTGCGTTGGCCCACTTACGTTTACCCTGAAGAGCTGAAACAGCTGATTCGCTGTGTGTTCCCTGAAGGCATCTGTAACTACCAGGACCCCTCCCACCAGCATGTTAGTATGTTCACACACATCCTTTAATGACACTAAACTGGGCTGGACCACCAACATCAGCCATTGTTTATTAGAACTAGGGCCAGGTCTGTTCCCCTGGGTTTTGGAAATCTGTTTATCAGCAATTTTACATAAAAACTCCTGGATCCATTTCTATGAAATTTCCAGGAAAGGTACAAGGTCATTAAGAATAGATACCATTACATTTACATGAATCTAGATCAAAGGTCAGGGTCACCAAACATTTATCTTCATAAAGCATCACAGATAGGGCAAATCAGGAATTCCATTTTCATTCCTGTATACTGAATTTTACATATAGGTTCCTTTTGTTCTCACTATTGATGTGTATTAACATCAGAACATTGAAGGACAAATTTGAAGACTCTAGGTCAAAGGTCACAATAAAGGTCCAAATCAAATTTTGGGTACAACTTTTGAACTATTCATTCAATACTAGCCTTTCAATTCTGCATCTTGTGTGTAAATATTTTTTACCTATTGTTGATCCAACAGGTTGTGGGTCACTGGGTCAATACTTCAAATAATAAAATGAACTATAATAGAAAAACGTGTGGAGATAGAGACTTAGTTACTATTATTAACAGATAAGAAACCTGGCATGGGCTTCAATATTCCAGGAATATTCCAGGCATGTAAAAAGAAAAATCATCTCTATAGATTATTTCTAAACTATATAACAAGTGAAGCTGAAAATAGATATAAAAAAACATAAAAATGTGTTGGTAAATACAATGACATTAAATAAGTGGAATTATTATAAGCAATTAGAGCAAAACAAGTATAATATCCAAGGAACTTAGAAAGTATTAAATAGTATAATTAAAAAAAGACTGAGTCAGTTGGATATCTGACTTATTTTCTAAAAGATAACTTAACAATAAATAAAATTAATGAAATGACAAATAAAATTAGCAATTAATTTATTAATGTGGGACCTAGCTTATCGAATTATACCTCAGTACGGAAAGAAGCCAATTAGTTGGACTCAAGGAGAATTTCACAAAGCCCTAATACCTTATTCATGAGGAGTATGGATGAAAATGAAGTTATTGAAATTGTGAAAACATTTAAGAAACAAAAGGTCATGTGACTGTCATAATTTTGATATGCACCTAATAAAAGAAATCATAAATTCTATAGTGACAGAGTTCACACATACTTGTAATCAGTCTTTCCTTACAGATATTTTTACCTCCACCAAGGAGGTATTACATCTGGGTCAGTTTGTTTGTCTGACTGTCAGCAGGATTACGCAAAAGGTTCTGGATGGATTTTGATAAAACTTTCAGGAATGATAGATAATCGGTCAAGGAAGCACCCATTAGATTTTGAGCAATGAAGGTCAAAGGTCAAGGTCACACTAAAGGTCAACACCTAAAACACATAAGTGGTAATATCTCAGAATTCAGACAAGATAGAATGTTTGATAGAAGTTTTTAATCATTTCACCATCGGACATCAGATGGGTCAACACCTGTGAGTCAATCATGTCACATTTTGACGTCATATGACACAATATCAAGCCTTGGCGGAGGTCTGCTGTCTCTGACTGCCTTATTCTATCCAAAATTTCCATTTTCAAAAGCAGAGACAGACACCAGTTTAATAATTATATGCCCATTTCTCTCCTGTCATAATTTTCAACAATTCTGGAAAAATTCTTTGCAGTGAGAATAGACAATTTCATAAATAAACACAAGCTACTCAGCAACCACCAATATAGATTTAGAGCAAATATAGCAACTTCGATGACAGTCATGGAACTTGCAGAGCAAATTTCAACAGCAGTGGATAACAAAGAATATATTGTGTGTGTGTTTTTAGATTTAAGGAAGGCCTTCAACACCATTGACTATTCACTGCTATTTAAAAAATGGAGAGATACGGTTCTGGGATGTTGCAAATTCTTGGTTAAATCTCAGTAATTCCAAATATATTGTTTGTGGAAAAAAGAAAGCATTGCTATAATGCATAAAACCAAAAAACTTCTACATCAGAAGTCTCTCTACATACTGCATAATTCTTTTGTTCTTATATATTTAAACTGCTGTGCAGCAATATGGGGCAGTAATTATAAATCAAATATTCCTATATTCTTACTTCAAAAGAAGTCTATTCAAATTGTCACTCAAGCGCAGTACTTGGCACCAAATAACATTATCAAAAACTACATGATATTGTCGACCTTAATACTCTTATTATAATGTATATAGCTCATGACCATATGCTTTCCTACAGTTAACAGATGTTCCAGCCCAGGAAAAGTGACTATGACTTAAGGGGAACTGAAATTTTTAGGAAAATGAAGTGTAGAACAAATTTAAAAAGCTGATGTATCTCTCTTAGGGAGGTATATCTATGGAGTAATGTGGATCCAATCTAAATCCAATTTGTGTGGTTAAAAGGATGTATAAATCTATTATAATAACAAAATACAGAACATTATCTGAATAAGTGAAAGTTTAG
This sequence comes from Siphamia tubifer, assembly GCA_020466265.1. Taxonomy (NCBI): domain Eukaryota; kingdom Metazoa; phylum Chordata; class Actinopteri; order Kurtiformes; family Apogonidae; genus Siphamia; species Siphamia tubifer. Next base: position 17,956,380 of record CM035802.1, read on the forward strand.
TTATAATATAGAAGAATGCAAAAATAAGATTATATTGTGATAAATTAATGTAGACTATCATGATTAGGGGATATGATATTTATTAAATATTGTATTTGTTGTTAATTTAAAGTGAATACAAATATACTTATAGTTGATTTTACAAATGGGATTGTGTGAGGTAAATATAAATGGTAATGGATGATTTGTGTTAATGATCAATGGACATAAAAAGTGTGTTAAAGCATAGAATACAGAATCTATTGGATTATTAGTTTGTAAAAGGGGTGGGAGCTTACAAGTTTTACTTCTTTGACCATTTTGAGTGGTGTTTCGATGATTTTGTATGCTCGAAATAAAATTGAACTGAACCAAATGTGACCTTTGACCTTGAAATGTCAAACCCATAGTCTTACATTTTGAGAGGTAGATGTCCATTAAGAGGTAAAATGTTTGTGAGTTTCCTGACACCACTTCTTTCAATTCTTCTTCTTTTATTCACTCATAAAACGGGTTTAAGTTTTGTTTTAAATTAACTGTTGCATAATTCAGGCCGTGATTTGAATGAAAGACAGTTTGATGGATGGAAACGGAAAAGCAACAGCAGAACTGTTGTTATGTGTTTTTGTATTTTCAGGTGGTGTTTATCACCATGGAGGATCTGCACAACGTTCCCGTCCACTGATCATGTGACTGTTCGTGTATCTGTGGTACTGTTGTTCTAGGTACAGACCCATGTTCTAGGTCAGTGTCACAGATAGTTCTAGGTACAGACCCATGTTCTAGGTCAGTGTCACAGATAGTTCTAGGTACAGTTAACAGTATAGTACAGTACTGTACTGTACCGTACTGTACAGTACAGTACGGTACAGTTAACATTTTTTCCCCCTTTGCTATGAATGCAATAATACTTATTGAACCAGGAAAACTCAGAAGAGTTTAAAACTTATCCAAAATAAAGCTTTTACAAGTGAGTTCCTGTGTAGATAATATGTTTGATTGAGTCAAAGTTACTCAGTTTTGTGGGTATGGACAGGGAATTTAGGAAAAATGAAGTCACAATTGAAATAAAAAAAAATAAATAAATAAATATGAGATAAAAATGCACAATTTTAAGAGAAAAAGTCAAAATTGTGACATAAAATGTCAAAATTACAAGGTAGAAAGTCAACATTATGAGATAAAAAGTCAAAATTGTGAGATAATAGTTATATAACTATAATGTGAAGTTACAATTTCTCTCCACTGAGTTTCTCTCTGAAGTAACTTATTTTTCACATCTGTTTAGTTTGAAAAAGTAACAAGTCTATTCTGAGAATGTAAGGAGTATAAAGTACAGATATTTATACAAAAATGTAAGGAGTAAAGGTAAAAAGTTGCCAGAAAATAAATACTCAAATAAAGTACAGATACCAAAAAAACTTAATACGATACTGTATGTCTATGCTTGACACACACTAACAGTGTTACAGAAGTTAATTTTGCAACATGTCACCTTTGACCTCCAAAGATCTCAAAAACTATTGGTCGTAGGTGATAACGCCAATTATGAGAATTGTAGAAATCTTCATGCCACATCATGTGGTACCAATCTGCCCGTGTAATTTCATGGTGATATCTCAAGTATTCAGTGAGTTATAGCATGATGTCTCTGCGGACACACACACACACACACACACACACACACACACACACACACACAGTGATTGCAATAATCGCTCCCAACCATTGTTGGGGAAGCTTAATTAAATACATAGTATCCAGCTGAGTGGACAAACTCAAGTGGATTGGTTTTTTTTATATATCTAAAGAGGAATAAAAGCACGCAGGAAACATATTTTGATTAAGATTGTCATAATTAATGTATAAAAAGGTTAACGGCATTTTTTAAGGAAATGGGTTGAATTCACATAATCACTGGCTGGAAGGATCATTTCCGGGTACCACGTGACCCTCTGCCTCATCAGGACACAGGTGTGTTCACGCACGGTCTTCGTGTTTCCTCCAGCAGGGGGCGGCACCGTGCAGGGGCTGGGGGCCCACGCAGGTTTGGAGGCTGTCTCAGAACTTGTGTGTGGAAGTGTCTTTCTACTGAGATGGTGCGTTCACTGTGCATTAAAACCACGGTCGAAGCCTGAGCAGGCATCTGGACCTGGACCAGACCCGCCAGGATGGGACAGGACGGCCACCGCCGAACCAGCAGACCTGAGTAAGTCCGCGTAGACGCACCGGGGACCTGGAATGGAGAACGAGGACTCCGCCGCAGGACACAGCGGTGCCTCGCGGACTTCAGTGCGCGCGGACCGACTTGTCTATCTGACATGTTTCCCGGAACGGTACCGGAGCGCCAGGTCCAGTGTGGCGGCTTACCTGCTCTGCTGGGCCCTGCTCAGGTGGTACAAGGTAAGATCCCGGACAACATACGGGCCGCGGACCAAAACCCGTCCGCACAAACGTCTGGTCCGGTATGGGGCCAAGGTAGGGATCCTTGCAAAGAGCTGTTTCCTCTTTAATCAGTGTAACATACACAGAAAGACATTGAGAAAAATACCCTTAGTAAGTCATAATTATGAGATGAAAAAAAGTTACAATTCTGATAAAAAATAAATAAATCAAAATTCTGAGATTAAATAAACGTCATCATTATGAGATGTAAAGTCATAATTGGGATATAAAGTAATAATTACAAGGTAGGATAAGATATAAGATAAAAAGTTAAAAGTTCTGAGATAAAATGTCAAAATGAAGAAGTAGTATTATGAGACAGAAATGCAACACTATGAGATATCGAAAGTATGAGGTAAAAAGTCATAATTATGTGATATATAAAATTCACAATTCTGATGAAAAACTCAAAATGATGAGATAAAAAAAGGTCATCATTATGAAATATGAAGTCATAATTGAGATACAAAGTAATAATTACAAGGTAGAGAAAATTCTGAGATAAAAAGTGAAAATGAAGAGGTAAGAAATGCATAATTCTCAGATAAAAAAAGTCAAAATTAAGAGATAAAAAAATCTAAATTATGAGATAAATGTAACATTATGAGATACATAGTCATAATAAAAATATAAAAAGTCATAATCAGAGATTAAATATAGAAATGATGCTCTCATATCCAGGGAAACCAGCTATTTGTGGGCATAGATACTTTGGAACAACCCCGGTGTGAAATGAAAACAGTTATGTGAGTTCAGGTTGCACATTCAGACTTAATATGATTTAAAGTGAGTCCGAACCACTACAACACTATCACAATCAACTATAAATAATGACATGTGTATTTTCCTCCTTATTTGTGTAAAACAAGTGAAATGACATGAAACTTTTGACATTTATAAATTGTTCTTAAATACACCTGTAAATAATCTGAACTAACATTAACTGTTTCAATTTAAATCAGTGGAATTGGACCATAGAAATACACACAGACTATTAAATGGTGTGTGTATTTGTAGATCCAATGGAATGTGGACATTAGAATTATGTAGAATGTCACTTTTTTTAAATTTTTTTCTCCACATTTTTTTAAAGGATGGGATGTAAATAAACATTTCCATAATGTAATTGAACAGTTTTTGGTTTATAGAAGCTGTTTTCTTCCACTGAAACTTTAGTTTTTTATATGTATACATATCCCCCCTCACCACCACCACTCCCAAAGGGAAAAGGGTATTGTTTTTTTGTTTGTTTTGATTTGTTTTTCTTTCTGTTTGTCAGGTCAGGAAGTGGACCAATTTCTATGAAATTTTCTGAAAAAGTGCAAGATAGTCCAGAATAAATCCCATTAATTTTTTGTGAATGTAGGTCAAAGGTTAAAGGTCAAGGTAATCAAAAATGTTTTCACAAAGACCAGAGATGGGGCAAATAAGGAATTTCCTTTTCATTACTGTATATTCAGTTTTACATAGTATAGCTTCTTTTTACTCTCACTGTTGATGTGCATTGACATCAGAACCTTGAAGGACAAATTTGAATACTGTAGGTCAAAGGTCGCAATACTGGTCAAAATCGATTTGTGGGTATACATTTTGAGCTATTCATCTTAGAGACTTCCATTGAGCCCCAAAATGTCTTCCAATTCTGTATCTTGTGTGTAAGAGGTCAGGGGTCACTGGGTTAGTACCTAAAAAATTTAAATGGACTATATTGGAAAAATTAGTGGAGGTAGAGACTTAGCTACTATGATTGACAGATAAAATCAAGGTCACGTAATTTGAAATGTCCATAGAGTGATGACAAGTACTCAGTTACTAGTGTTGACAGATAGGAAACTACAAATAGGCTCTAAAATGGCATCATGACCTTTGAACTTAAAAGGTTAAACCCACAGTGTCACATTTTGAGGGGGAGATGTCCATTAAGAGCTCAAATATTTGTGAGGGGCGGAGTTTGTTGTACCTGGCACCATTTGTATAAACCTTTTTCCCCCTTTTACTTATCATGTCTCATCTCGTCCTCTGAAACCACTTTATCCTCACTAGGATCACGGGGGGCCTAATCCCGCTAGAATGGGTGAAGGTGGGGTATGACTATATAGTATAGTAGTATATACAGTATACCTGTATGAGTCTCCAGTTCATCTCAGGGCTGAACATATATAGACAATCACATTCACACCTATGGGCAATTTAGATTAACCAATTAACCTATCAGTGCATGTGTTTGGATGGTGGAGAAAACCCACACAGACACGAGGAGAACATGCAAACTCCACACAGAAAGGTCTGGTGTGGGATTTGAACCAGTGTCCTTCTTGCTGTGAGGCACATCCTACCCATAATTTGGCTCAAATCCCAAAATATGACTTCAACCAGAAAATATATTTTTAAATAAAAAAAAGTTTTCAATCAAAGAAAAAAACGTGTTCAAATGCAAAAAAAAATAATAATTGAGATTTGCATATAAACCTGTTTTTCTTTGATAGATTTTTTTTTATTGAAAATATATTTTCTGGTCATGTGTTTATTTATACAAAGTTTTTTTTTTCTGATTGAAAAAATGTTTTGCAGTTTGAGCAACTTTTGTTTTGATTGAAAAATAAAGAAACAAATTTACCTTCATAATGAAGCACCTCCCGAATAGTCTTGACAAAACCATTAGGCGTGTAATAATAGGAGGGCGTGTCAGGAAGGTGGTGACCGTAGTCAGATCCCGCTGCACAGACAAGCAACATCATGTCATGAATCTGCCTACAGGCACCCAACTGGATGCATCCACACTGATCCTCCACGGTCGGATTCCACATCCCAGACCGATCCAAACATGCTCCACGTACGGAAACCCAGGAGACAGGACCAAGAGTGTTCTACCCAAAAGAATATCAGCTGACACCCACACTCATTCACAGGAACTTCAGAAGAATTGCTCTGTTTAGGTCAGGTTCCATATGATCCACAGTTGATCAGAACCGTGAAAATACAAACTTTATCTGCGTTTTAGTGTGAACTGTTAGATAGCTAGCAAGACACACACACACACACACACACACACACTCATTCATAAATTAAAATAAATTAAATTAAACACGCTCAAAAAGGAGTAGAAAGATGTCAAAACTTATATACTCCTACCCCAATCTTTATTCAGTGACATTTAGAAATTATATCAATATCAATAAATTATTATTATTATTATTATTATTATTATTATTATTATTATTATTATTATTATTATTATTATTATTATTATTATTATAATACTGTTACTGCAGTTATCAATATTTATACAATTAACATATTTATTCAACACCAAAAGTTTCTACAAAACAACTGTTCCATTTGACTACATTAACATTTTTAATCAGATTAATCATGATGATGGATTAATTTGTTAATGTTTTAATTTTGACAGCCATAGAAACAAAATAAATACTAAAATACTGATGTAAAAAAAGGCTCTCTATTGACCTAAAATACTATAAAAACAGGTAGATAAATAGATAATAATTAATGTACATATAAATAGAGGTGTCACTTGACATTTTTACATTATAAACTATCTTTAAAATTTTTTTAAATAACACGAACAATCATTAAAAAAACTATGATTTTCACAATATTGTGTTCATCATTTCTACATTTGTATTCTAACATACAGATAAAGTGGGTGGGTGATATGGCAAAAATATAATTTCATAGTTTTTAAAAACTAAAAGCACACTTTCTATTGTATCACAATCTTCAATTGAAAAAAGGAATAACATACATTTTAGGCGTAAGAAGCTTTCTAAACTGTTTTTCATTTAAAAAAAAATAGTTTTAAAAATTTAAAAATAGTTTTAAAGAGGAATTAACGTTTTCCATGACAGATGAATTATCGAACTCAGAATTAAAATTTAAACGAGATAAGCACTCAGAAAACGCATACTCTGCCAAGGCGGATCACCCCCCCTCTCTTCTAAAAGCGTGTGCCCCCTCCCTTTCCATACATCACTACCAAACTTTTATCACTCTTTCCTTGTGTCAGTATCAACATTTCCCGAAAATTTCAAATCCTTCCATAATTTTTTTGAGTTATCTTGATACAAATCACATACCCCCCCCCCCCCCCCCCCCCCCCACACACACACACACACACACACACACACAAACACATACCTCCACCGATCACCATCAAAATTTCATCAGTTGTTCCTTCTGCCAGTATCAATATTTCCTGAAATTTTCTGCCAAATGTGTCTGTACATTTTTGAGTTATCTTGTTAACTAACAGACAAACACACACAAACAAACAGACAGAAAAACCCTGATGATTACGTACATTACTCCACCATTCCTTGGCAGTGAAAATAAACCAGTGACTTTATTTGGAATTAAGTTTAATTTGGAATAGTCATTTTTAACTGGAATTAGGTGTTTACATGGTCATCTTAAAGAGGAATTAACCTTTATTCAGAAATAAACACGGATAAAAACTCTAATGTAAAGAAGCCCATTGTCTGTTTAGGCTTTGTTCAGGCCACTGCCTGTGCTAACCCTGCTCCTCCCCTCATTGTTTCACTTTCAGCATACTGTTTGGGATGTTTTCATTTCAAGGGTTTAAACAAGTTCATAGAATTGTCATCTGATGTTCGAACATGTTCTGTACAAACTTTGCACATGACTATTATTTGAGCTTTGTCATTACGGGAAAAGCCAAACCAGTTCCATATAATGGAGGCGGAGTTTTTCTTTCAAACCAAGTCCTTTGCTTGTCTGTCTGCCATGGCTGTCCACGCGGTTACTGCTACACACATAACAAGGAGGCGCGTAAGAAAGCGTGTCATTACCCGTAATTTGCGAGGACGTAATACATTGGCTGCCCCGGCTTTAAACAGCACAGAACTGCAAGTTATTCTGGTGGCAGGTCGACTACATTTTAAATTTAATATCAGATCACACACCCCTAGATAAAGAGGATCTAAAATACATAGAATCAGAATCTTTTTCAAAATCACTTTATTGTCATTGTCAGCTCAGATGTAGTTTCCTATGTGTCAACAATAGTAACTGAGAACTTATCAGCACTCCTTGTTTGACCTTGGTTTTGACCTTCCAAGGTCACTCAAGGACAAAGGTCGCGACAGAATTTTGAAGCACATGCCAGGTTTTCTATCCATCAACAATAGGAACTAAGTTTCTATCTCCTCACATTTTTTTGTTATAGTCCATTTTCATTTTTTAAGTATTGACCCAGTGACCCCTGACCTCTTGGGTCAACAATAGGTCAAAATGTATACACACAAGATGTAGGGTTGAAAGACCAGCAGTTTAGTGCTCATCAAAAGCTATATCCAAAATTTAATTTTGACCTTTATATATAGGAAGTATACAGGAATTCAGTTCATTTTATTTCAAGCACACAAACTCATCTATACATCAATCAACATGGTCAACAATTTTATTCTACTCAAAAAGGAGTTTGAAGAAGTAAAACTTATAAACTCCCACTCCTCTTTTACAAACCAATAATACAATAGATTCTGCTTCCTATGCCCCAACACACCTCACCCCCCCCCTGTTAACACAAGCTTCCATAATCATTCATCAACACATTGTCACCTCACACAATCTGATTTGCACAATAAGTTCACTTCAATCCTCTTTAAATATGCAACAAACAAAACAATCCCACTCTGAGTGAAATCAAGAACAATAAATAAAAACTAAAGGACATGTAGATGTACTTCATTTGCACATTTGAAAAGGAGTTCGAAGAAGCAAAACTTATCTAACCCCATACCCTTCTCCACTAAACAGTCTATGGTTTAACTTCCACCACATTTGTCATCGTCACAAACACATTCATACAAACCTCTGTTGAGACATCGAAAAAGTAAAATATTAATAAATGCATACAAAAACATTCTTGAAGGAAACAAAATAAATATACAATAAAATAAAAATAACCAATGAGACAAAGTGACAAAAGCAAGCAACAATGAAAAGGAAAATTGTGATTCCCAACTGTCTGTTTCATCTTCTTCTGCATTTTTATACGTTGGTTTTGATGTGGAGTTTGTTAGTTTTTTTTATGTTGAAACAACAGCTGTGACATGTTTTACACCACACTTTTAAGACAGAACACTGAAGGTGGAGGCGGTTCTAATGGGATTCAGGCCTTGGAGGGACTTCCATTAACCCTTAAAGGTCCATACAAACACTAGGAACCACAACCACCCAGTCTAAAACCCAAACAGGTCTACTGGTCTTTTCCAAATTAGGTTTCTGCAAAGGGGTTTCGGTGGTTTTTTTTCCAGATCAGTCTCTGTAATGGGGTCTCAGTGGTCTTTTCCAGGTCCGGTTTCTGTGAAGAGGTCTTAGTGGTCTTTTCCAGGTCCGGTTTCTGTGAAATGGTCTCAGTGGTCTTTTCCAGGTCCATCTCTGTAAAGGGGTCTCAGTGGTCTTTTCCAGGTCTGTCTGTGTAAGGGGGTGTCAGTGCTCTTTTGCAGGTCTGGTTTCTGTAAAGAGGTCTCATTGATCTTTTCCAGGTCTGATCTCTATAAAGGGGTCTCAATGGTTTTTGGAGTTTCAGTAGTTTTTTGTATATGCGGTCTGTATAAAGCGGTCTCGGTGGTCTTTTACGGGGCTGATCTGTGTAAAGGGGTCTTGATGGTTTTTGCAGGTCTGGTCTGCGTAAAGCGATCTCAGTAGACTTTTACAGATCCAGTCTGTGTCAAGTGGTCTCGGTGGTCTTTTGCAGGTGTGGTCTGCGTAAGCCTGTCACTAACCTGTCCCCTCTGGTTCCTCCTCAGAAAATCCGCTGCCGTTCTTCTCACTTACAGGTAAGACATGCTTTTACTTCCTTCAGAAACAGCACAGGTGTCAAACTTCCATCCCCTTGCCTATTTAGTCTGTTTTTAAATGTGTGAATTTGTATGTATCCACTGTATCTCTATGTTTGAATGAACATGTATAAATGATAAACCGAGGTAAATATTGGTAAAATGACACTTGTCTCATGTCTGTTTCTATTATTCACATTTATTTTAAAGGGTTGTTTGTAGATACTGTATAAACCTTTTTGCTTGTAATTCAAATTTTTCACTTTAAAACACAGATAAAAGTTAGCATTTGATATTATTTGTATATTACTTGACTGATCTGGAGAAGCTGTCATTCCATCGGATACATTTCACTTCCTGAATATGGTTGAATAGTTGCGCTGTGACCATCTGATGTGAAACAACGGGACATGCAGGTCTGTCTGTGATCCACTTGTTAGAATCTACAGGATTTGAGGAAACCGGATATGTGCCAGAACACATATTGTGACTGATATGTGATACGTGTGTAGATGTTTGAATCATCCAGGCCCCAAGCATTTGACCCAGTTCTACTTAACATAACGAGGAGGGGCATCCAGTCAACCTACCCCTTCACAATGTCGGAGATGGAGATTTAAACTGAAAACAAGTACTGATGGGTTAGAGCTTCAGTCTAATTTAGGCATTTTACTAGTGATTGATGGATTTGGGGGTGATACCTATTTATTTATTTATTTATTTATTTATTTTAAACATGAGCCTTAGCTAATGACTGATACAGACAACCGACAGGTGTGGAACAAGTGTGAAACACGTCAGGAACAAGTGTGGAATAGTTACTTAGAGTTTGTCGAAGAGGTGTGAGTCCTGTTCCTATTCCGTTTGTCACTGTTCACCCTACTACTCTTTCATCCGTATTCACTTCCTTTGGTCGATTCCTTTGACTTTTTCTTTTCTCCTTAGTGTACGTCCTCAGGTAAAGGTGTTGTTTTTGTTTTGTGCTCCACCCCCACCCAGCTGTGATTGTTTTGTCTAAGTTCATTCCACTTTCTGGCCTCGCTGAAACTTAAATCTGGTCACTGTGTTGTTTTTCTGCCAAATACGACTTTGTGGAACAATGCAGAGGCAACTGGAGGAATGAATGAATGAACGTTGGACTCAAATGAGGTCAGTCCAGACTCATAATGTGGGTTTTTATGCCCTGAGCGCCGGCTGCCTTTGTGTTCTCTTTAAGCTTCTCAGGGCTTTGGATTAATGGAAGGACACAATGTGAGTCTGAACACAAATGTCACAGTGGAGACGCTGTCAAACCTGGCTCTAAGCAGACCAAAGGTGGGCCATGTGGGTCATGTGGACCATGTGAACCAGGAGGAGCTTTCATTACACCTTTGGCTTGGACTTGTATCACAATACCTGATTAGTCAGCAGTGTCTGTGAAGGCGCTGTGTCATGTCTTCTTTAACATTGTCTTTATTTTCATTGTCACCGTGTTTGTTGCTGTCTTTGTCATCTTCACGAATGTTGTCTTTGTCGTCTTCATCATCTGCATCATTGTTGTCGAAGTGTTTGTCGTCTTCTTCATATTCATAGTGGCCGTTGTCTGTCTTCTTTGTCATCTTTTTCATCTATGTCGCCTTCACCACCATCATTGTCTGTCATTTTTGTTGTCTTCATCATCGTTTTCTTGGATCCCTTGCCTGTTGAGCTCACAAACATCATGGAATTGATCAGCTGGTCACTCTGTGCGATTGGCAAGATTTTTCACCCAAACCAGAGGCCCAGAGAACCTGCCTACCCTGATGAACTGAGTTTATTATATGTGCTTGGATTCTGTTTTGTGTTTGATGAAATTGTTGTTTGGTGCCGGTGGTGGACATCCTGTTACTGCAGCTCTCTCCTGCTGTAGTAACCAAGTAATTTCCTGTAAGGGATCAATAAAGTATCTATCAATCAATCAATCAATTAATCATTGTGATTGGTATCTTCATCGTTGTTGTTGTCATGGCCATCTTCACCATGTTTTTCACTGTCTTTCGTCTTCATCATACTTGCCACTGTCATTTTCATCATTGTTGCCACAGTCTTTGTCATTGTTGTACTTGACATCTTCAACATCATTGTCTTTGTTGTCTTCACCATCTTCCACCATCATCTTTGTCTCCCTCCCTCATCGATACCATGGCTACATTGGTTTTTGAAGGTGTAGGCCTGTATGGGGGATACTCAATTGGATGATTAATCAGTAAAAACGTTTAGTCATATGACTTTTTTTGCTTTAATCCCTGTTATTGTTCTGTGTCTGTCATTCACACAGAAGTGACATGCTCTGTGTTCATCTGTGGACACATTTGTCAAAGTACAAATATTGATTATTAGACAACAGTTATTTAGACAGTCGAAAGGTCCCAGTGCCTTTCCGTGGAACACAGGAAACCGTTCTCATAATGACTCAAATGTTCTGGGTGTGTCGATTTCCCACAGTTATTTTCTTTTTTCAACAGGAGAATCAAAAATACTTTGGTTGGGAAAAACCTCAAACCTAGCAACTGTGCCACCGCTGCAGAGCCGTTAGTCCAGTCCACTGTACGTCTTCTATTCAGTGGCTGAAGGCAGGACCTCAAAGAGCTGCCAGGACCACAGCACTGCCAAGAGCACACAGTTTAAACCATGGTGTCAAACCTATGGCCCATGAACCAAAACAGGCCGCTGAAGGGTCCAGTCTGACCCACAGGATGAGTTTATGACATGAAGAAATAACACTAATGATATAAACAATTACACTGAGGTGCACCATTTCAGTTGAGTTAGGTCTGACAGCTGTTGTTACAATTTTTTTGGTGTGGAATCCAAAACTGATCTCAGTTTTTCTCTATCATGTCAAGTTTTTTAAATATGTGATCCCAGATTTCTTAAAAAAATACTGTACTTAACAGGTATATGCTAGTTTTATAATAAGTTTTATATACTGACATAGGATGAAATATGAAACAAACAGGCATAACTGACATGTTTATTTATCACTATTATATTTATACAAAGGATATGACATTCTACTGTTATTGTATTGACCTATTGGGAGCTGCACACACCTTTCACCACACTGTCTCCATGGTAACTGCACAAACAAGGTTCTATGTAGCTGTAGATGAGTCTGATCACAATCAGCTGAAAAGTCTGACTACAGCTGGGGCGGCTGTGGCACAGTTGGTAGAGTGGGTTGTCCGATGACTGAAGGGTTCACTTCCCGACTTTGACTGTCCAGATGTCGAAGTGTCCTTGGGCAAGAGAGTGAACCCTGACTTAGGCTCCCAGTAGGACTGGCAGAACCTTAGAAACCTTCTGGTGTATGAGTGTGTGTGAATGGGTGAATGTGAGGTTAATGGAAAGTGCTTTGAGCACCATGAAGGTGGAAAAGTGCTACATAAGTGCAAACCATTTACAGCTAATCAGTGGAATTTTCCTTGTCTGAAGGGTAAAATAATTTCTCAGTTGTGGGATTGATAAAGAATTTCTATTCTATTCTTTTCTATTCTATTCTAAGCTGTGGAGAAAAAACTGGACATGCTAGAAAAAAAAAACTGACTTTAATTTTGGAATCAGCATGAAAATTTAGTTTGACTTGGGATAAACATCTAACTCAATAGAATTAAAAAAACAGAAAAAAAATCTGCTAGTGTTATTGAAGTTCAAGTTCCACATTCAGACCTAGTATAGACCCTTTCACAGTCTGGAAACAGTGTGATATATTTTGGGGGACGGAAAGGCCGTCGCACTTTAAAACAGAAAAAAAGGTTGCATGTAACATTATTCCTGTGCAATTCTGTTGTTATTTTCCTGGTTCTGATCCACTTCAAAAAAACTGGGAGGATGTGGAACCTGAACTCACATGACTTTTACTTGGTTTTAATCGTATGGTGCGAACAGGATCCCGTCATATGTTGAACTCATAAACTGTTGTGGCTTTGATGTGTTTTTGGTTCGAATGCATTTCTCATGTGTCACCATCCACCCTCCCTAGACTCCTACCAGCCTGATCCTCCTCCCTCTGCCCTCTGTTCCCTTGTGTGGTTGTACTGTTTGAATACCTGCTGTTGACAGACGTCTGTGTTTGTGGGCAGACAGACCGAAGGACAATTGCATATGTTAGTGGGAAGAACTCAGAGGGAGATGGAGGAAGAGTTCCAGTCCACAGAGTGTCTTTATGTGACAGCAGTGGGAGGTGCTTATGGAACGACCAGTCTCATTAGTTCCACTGGTTTTATCTGGGGCATCTCTGAGTTCTATGAGGGACAAAAAAAAGACACAATGTGCAAACAAGTGGTGCCAGGTACAAAAAAAACCCGTCCCTAACAAACATTTTAGCTCTTAATGCACATCTCCCTGTCAAAATATGAAACTCTGGAACTATGATGCCATTTTGGAGTCTACATGTAGATTCCCATCTCTCAACAATAGTAACAGAGTACCTACTTATCACCACTCTTTTTGGAGTCAGGATAATTTCAAATCATGTGACCTTGATTTTGACATTCCAAGGTCACTCAAGTTTGAAGGTCATGATGTGATTTTGAAGCCCATGCCAAGTTTCCTATCTGTCAATAATTAAGGGCACAGTCACACTAGGGTCAGTTTATCAGGGCTGGGTTGAAACCTGATTGCCCCCCCTCCCCTGTCCCCCACTGGCTTGGCACACTACCCGAATCGGGCTCGATTGCGATCACACTGGCTTTAGAATCCAGACTTTAGGGGCAACCGGGCCTGGGCGCAGTACAACGGCCCTAGTGTGACTAGGCCCTAAGTATCTACCTCCACTAGTTTTTTCATGATAGTTCATTTTAGTTTTTATGCATTGACCAAGTGACCCCCGACCTCTTGGGTCAACAATATGTCAAAATGTATAAACACAAAATGCAGAATTGGAAAAATAAGCATTTTGGTGCTCATTGTAAGTCTGTAAGATGAAGAGTTCAAAAGTTCTATGGGTCAGTTTATGAAATCATTTTAAAAGTAGATACATTTGTTAGTCTGTGCTTTTTGAAAATTCAACAGTTACTAGGGTCAATGAAATGTTGCTAAATCTAGTGATAGATCTTGTGAGTTGGCATCTGAAGGATGTGTTGTACAACAGTGGCTGTAAATGCTGTGATGGCACGCTTTCAGGAAAACCCAGTCCCAATGCGCTCTGTGTAGATGGATGGGCGGGTAGTGCAGTGGTCCTCCATGGGGGCCCAGTGTTTATGTAGTCCAGCCGGTGTCCACAGGCACAGCGTCACATTCCTCTGAGGCGGAGACGGATCCATGGGCCGGCGGAGCGCTTCGACACCAGTGGACATACACACATACACACAAACACATACACACACACACACACACACACACACACACACTCAGGAATCTGGTTCATTTCACATGCAGTCAAACTGGGGTGTTTCCCATGATCCTTCACTTCATCCATCTGCAGGACAAAAGGCTGCTGTCGCCTCCTCTGGGTCTGCGGAGGCTGGACTTCCAGAGTCAAGACCGAGTGGACTGGCTTCCCTGGATTTACTCAGTCCAGGTCTAGTGGACTAGTTCCTCAAATTTTATTTTACTCTGATTTCAGAGCGGGTTAATGGTGGTCAGTTGTTGGATTGGTGGTGGTCAGTTGTTGGGTTAATGTTGGTCAGTTGTTGGGTTGGTGGTGGTCAGTTGTTGGGTTATTGGTGAGCAGCTGTTGGGTTAGTGTTGGCCAGTTGTTGGGTTAGTGGTGGTCAGTTGTTGGCTTAGTGGTGGTCAGTTGGTTGGGTCGTGGTGGTCACTCGCTGTGTTAGTGGTGGTCAGTCATTGGGTTAGTGTTGATCAGTCGTTGGGTTAGTAGTGGTCATTTGTTGTGTCAGTCATGGTCAGTTGTACCTTCTCTGAGCTGTAATCCACCCTCCCTCATACTAGGATGAACAAACGGGCTGAAGCCACTTTGTAAAATCCACTGAAGATCATGTGACAGGAAGTGGGCGGGTTGTGTGACAGTGGCATTCACAGAGTCATGGTGAGTGTGTGCGTGCTTTTACAGCCAGAGCCCCTTCCAGGCATTGACCACTAATTCTGGACTTGGTGGCTTCCGTGACCAGAACCAAACCAGGGCATCCAATCACATAAGGGCAGAAGTTCAAGGTGCACTGGGACCTGGACCAGACTGAACCCACAGATTCATGTGCATGCACGCTGGTCGCTCACTTCCTTCCTTTTGTTCTTTTTTGTGGTGTCTGTGCTAATGGACTCAGGACGGTCCAACCACAGTCAGACTTCCTCCCTTGACTTGTCCCTTTTGACCTCAGCATGAAAACAACCAGGATGTAGATTTGGTTCTAACTCTGCTTACTGGAAGTGGACCTGACTCTACCATCATCTGTGACATTAGTGCAGCTGAAAACATGCCCTGAAGGACCTGAAGGTTATAGTCTCATTCTGATCCAATACATGCTGATATTGCTGGGATGGACCAATGAGGATGGCTCTGATCCCAGAACAACCATAGACCTGGATGAAACTCAAATTAACTGGGGAAAAATAATGAAATAGCCTAAATCTGAACTGAGGATGACTCACTAATGTGTGATCTATGATGACACAGAGGTAAGTTCGAGGTCAGTCCAGTCATATGTAGTGAGGACACGCCTGTCATTTCAAACATTTACACCAAGATGTATAAAAACAAACAAAATGGAAGTGTGAACCTCTTTTTATGAGCTAATGTAAAAGTAAATAGTAAATAGACTGCACATAGTGCTTTTCCACCTTCATGGTGCTCAAAGCACTTTATATTAGCCTCACATTCACCCATTCACACACACTCATACACCAGTAGGTTTCTAACGTTCTGTTAGTCCTACTGGGACTAAGTCATGGTTCAGTGTCTTGCCCAAGGGCACGTGGACAGCCAGAGCCAGGACGCAAACCACCGACCCTTCAGTCATTGGACGACCCCCTCTACCAACTAAACCACAGCCACCCCAACTGCTGCATCTATCCTCAACTTTGCCTCCGTCTTCGTCACTGTCATTATCTCTCTCCTCCTTCATCCATCTTCATTTAGTTGTCATTGTCTTTGTCGTCATCTTTGTCATTGTCTTTGTCGCTACCTTTACCTTCATTTAGTTGTCGTAAATAAATAAATAAATAGACTGCATTTATATAGTGCTTTTCCACCTTCATGGTGCTCAAAGCGCTTTACATTAGCCTCTCATTCACTCATTCACACACACACTCATACACCAGTAGGTTTCTAAGGTCTACGGTAAGTCCTACTGGGGGCCTAAGTCAGGGTTCAGTGTCTTGCCCAAGGACACTTCGACATGTGGACAGCCAGAGCCGGGATGCAAACCGCCAACCTCTCGGTCATTGGGCGACCCACTCTACCAACTGAACCACAGCCGCCCGTCGTCTTTGTCATCTTCGTTTTCACTCCTGCTATTGTCATCATCTCTGTCATTGGCTTCGTCTTTGCCATCTTCATTGCTGCCTTCATCCCTGCCTTCATCATCATCATCATCATTGCTCCATTGACATCAACTTCATTGTTATCTTCATCACTGCCTTTGTCGCTGCCTTTGTCATCCTCTTCATCACTGCTTTTGTTGGCAGGTTTTTCCTCGTTGTCATCTTTGATGTCATCTTCCTCTCTGTTGCCATCTTTGTGGTTGTCTTTGTTGTCTTCTTTGTCGTTGTCATCATCTTTATCATAGTCTTCATCGCTATCTTCATTGTCACCATTGTCAACTTCATGTTTGTTGTCATCTTCATTACTGCTTTCATCATCATCTGTTCATCTTCATCATCATCTTGTTCATCTTCAGTGTCATTGGCCCTTTCTTCTGAGTTCCTCCCACATTCAGCCTGTTTTGGTTGTGACGCTGATGTACTGAGACACCGGTGGTTCAGTGATGTTTGTGTCGGTGTTTGTGGTTTTGATGCCATCATTCTCTGAATCCACATCCATGACATCATTTGTTTGTGTAAATGTGAGTCTGGGCTTCGAACTGGGACTGGGTAGCTTTGATCCACTTCCAACTTAATTTCTTCCTTGGGCTGAAAATAGAGAGATGAAGAGAAGGATGGAGGAGAGCAGAATGGAAAGGGGAGAGCCAAAGAAAGCATTCCTGACAAAGGAGGCCGAAGTAAGCCCGAGGCGGCGCGAGTACCCGCTGCCTGCTCGTCTTTTTCTGGACCTGTGGTTTCTCCGCCTGCTCATTAGGTTTCTGTGGCGCTGCAGGGCCTCGCTGTGTGTTTGTCATTGGGACACAGACAGAAAGAGTGAATGAGGAGCCCAACTGACACCGGCCCTTTGTGTTCTGAGGACAAACCGGCAGCAGAAGAGACAGTGACGCTGAAAGATTACACCCAGAGTCCGAGAATCACAGCCCAGAGTTACCAGGAGACCAACAGGCTGCTGTGTCAATGCTCAGTCACTACATTTACAGGCACCGAGAGAAATCTGACTTTTTTTTTGGGGGGGGGGTTTGTTTATTATATATCCATCTATCGTCCATCCATCCATCCACCCATCCATCCATCCATCGTCCATCCATCCATCCATCCATCCATCCGTCCGTCCATCCGTCCATCCATCACACATCGTCCATTCATTCATCCATCCATCCTGTTCTATATATTTATTAAAACACCTGGGGCCTCATGTAAAAAAAGTCATGCAGATTTTATCCTGAAACCTGTTGTAAGGCCAAATCTGGAAAAGTCCAGATGAACAATACTGTGCATATGTCTTAATCCAAGCACTTTTCTTCTGTACATCCCAGTCAGCATGAAATTGACCACTTAGAGTACCTGACTCCTCCCTCTCCACGCCCACATTTTCATATGAAAATTAGTACAAACAGAGCCTTCAGATGGGATTCCCTGAGGGATTTTCCTCTCTGCACATCAGATTATGACATCAAAGGTGAATGCAATGTGGAAAAACAAGTGGCAGAAGAGTCCCTGCAGGATCTTAACTTAAAAAAAAAACCTTAATGTAGCTTAAAGTACGAAATCAGTCATCAGCAAATAATGCATGGACATCTGTAATTATGTCCACGTTCACTTCCAAAAACTGACACCATGAGGTTGCTGATGACTGATCACAATTTTCACCATGAAACTCTGATAAACTTTGTAACCTCAAGTGTTTTCAACTTTCCTGTGGGACTGAACACACAGAGTGGACCAGCCTGTTGGTGTCAGTCAATGTTTTGGTTCACCGACAACTGATGTCCATCCTTGGCCATGTCTGGACCCAGGTCAGTAGAGGATGTGATTAGGACAGTCTGTGGCATCAATGAAGTCTGGACCCACTCATAAAGGTTCTGACAGACATGAACATTAAATACATTTAGCAACTACAGCAGTTTGTGTCTGTGACTCTTTATGGTGGAATAGTATTGGGGTGATTGCTTCAGGGTAGGGGCGGTGTGTGTGTGTGTGTTTGTGTATATGTATGGGGGTCCAGTGCATCTGTGTATTTCTCATGTGCACATCACTCAGAATAATTAACTTTTTTATATTATTAACAGTTTCCCAGTATCTCCTCTAAGTGTCGCCAAAGGTTTCAAACCACGAAAAATGTATCTAAGTCAACTATGAAGTTGGCGTGGAGGACCGCACATTTCCTTGGTCACTCCATTCTTTTTACATCTGAACGTGACTATGGAATTGTGCGTATGCCATGTTTTTGGTTGTACGCACCCATTGTACATGAGGCCCCTGGTCTTTTTTGTCTATTTTTGTCAGTAATTGTGTAACAAAAAATCATATGTGTAAATAATTTTCAGCCTTTTTCCAGGAGAACTAGAACTTTTGAAGTCTATCAAGTATTTACCATTCTTAGGTCATTAAATACCGAAAACTATTATAAGAAGAAAGGCACAAAAATGGACTTACACTTTCTTCAACTTTCTTTTTATAAATTCATGAAACATGCAGATTGAACATTTGACATTGCAAAAATATAATT
Organism: Siphamia tubifer; assembly: GCA_020466265.1. Classification (NCBI taxonomy): domain Eukaryota; kingdom Metazoa; phylum Chordata; class Actinopteri; order Kurtiformes; family Apogonidae; genus Siphamia; species Siphamia tubifer. The sequence goes on from CM035802.1 coordinate 17,975,595, forward strand.
CAAACTATTTTACAGCAACTCAGACTGTTTGACATTTCTGGAGCTTTTTGAGTATATATATATATATATATATATATATATATATATATATATATATATATATATATATATATATATATATATATATATTGTATGTAATACTGGCTGTTATATTTGTTAATAGCCAGGTGTTTTTCTTTTATTTTAGTAGTGGTAGTTTTTGAAACACTTCCTGTCCATCTTAAAACACACACACAGACATGACACACATCACACATCCAAGGTGTGTTTTTGTGGCACACAGTGAAATTTTTCCTTTCTTTTTTCTCTTTTCTTGTCATTTCCTACTTCTCTCCACATGGCACTCAGTCATTACTGTAATAAGTGTAATATCATCAGAAAGTCCCATTTCACAGCTTTCAGGGGTAGGTTAAATGATTACAATTGCACAAAGTAGCGAGGAGCTATGGTAATTTGAAATTCACATGTACGGCAGTGTTACCAGCGATACCTGTGGCTGTAAAAGGGTTCAAACCTTAGCTTTGTTATTGCTAATAGCTCGGCTATAATGTACATGTAAACAGAGTGAATGCGAACAGAGTCCAGCTGGTAGGGGAGGTCCAACAAAACCTGCCATCTGAAGGGTCTGGGAAACATGATGCCCACGATATTGACAGTCATCTTCTACTGATGGATTTAATGTGATAAAGGAAGGAAATCAATGTGTTTATGAATCTGACACTGACAGTGAAGGGGATCAGCGTTTCTTTCTTTCTTTTCCAAGCATCAACCTCAGGTGGACAAAAGTGAAACCAAAGTGACAAAACTTGCAGTTCAGTGAAAACAAACTGCTGAAATAGTTTAAAGCTAGGTGGCTTTCTCCAAAACAGAGTCATTCCCCATAGACTCCCATTTTAAAAAGGCACAACAGAAATAAACCTATTTACAGCCTGGCTAAAAAACCCAGCCACTTAGCTTTAAACCATTTCAGCTGTTTGTTTTCACACTTGGTTTTCTTTGCAGTGTTCATGTCAATTCATGTTGGGACATTTTTTAATGGATCATTAATGTAAAGAGCTTTGGTGTCTTGAAAAGCACCATAGAAATCCATTATTATTATTATTATTATTATTATTATTATTATTATTATAACTTAAGGTTATATTGCTTAGCCCTACTCTTCACATAAACACAAAAAAACATTTACAAGTGGTTCCAAGTTTAGGTAATGTAGAAAATGACTATTTGTATTCTAAATTGTGAAACATGTCTGTATGTGACTTGGTAGAAACTTATTTCTAACATACATCAATACAATTATTGATGTATGATATTTTATAAGATCATGGGTTTTTAATAGTTTTGTCCAACCATTTAGTTAACATCAAGGGTGGTAGTGGGGTGGGGGGTGGGAGTGGGATGAAACAGTACAGTGTAAAGTGGACCCTTGTGTGGAGTGGAAGTGGGGTGGGGGGGTTGTGATGCTCTTGAAGCTTGTGTTCAGATTTGGCCTGCGCCGCTGGAACACTTGTTATTTAAATGAAGGAGCAAATGCATGTTGATTTCCTCCTGTAACTGTTGGTTACCCAGGAACTGTGGAGGCCCACTGTGGGTCACATTCAGCCTGTGGATGCCTTCAGGAACCAGGATTTTCCTCTGCTGAAGCCTCAGTGGATGTGGAAAAGAAAAAGCAACAATAACAGAGCTGTACGGTTCATAATTAAGTCAAATGGATCAAAGGCTCTGGACCCATTGGATCCAGACCCAGATGGGTAATGAGTAAAAAGACTAAAACAATGAAGAACAAAATTTAAAAAATTAGTATAAAACACAAATAATACAAAAATAATTAACAAAACTGCATAAAAATAGGGAAGACTACAATGATCAAACATAATGATAAATAAATCAGTAAAAAATACAAATATAATCAATAAATGAACCAAAATAATCATCAAAATGAAGAACATAATTTCAAAAATGAGTAAAAAAAACAAAACAAACCAAATGATCATAAAAATAAATAAATGAATAAAAAAATCACTAAAAAAGTCAAACAGAATGACAAAAAAAGTAATAAAAATATATAATTTGTTCCCTATATGGACCACAATCTGGACCTGTTTCTGTTCCAACAGGCAAATTCTCTATTTTCACTAGTTTATATTGATTATTTTAGTGTTTTTTACTCATTACTCATCTGGGTCTGGATCCAACAGGTCCAGACTTTGTTCCATTTGAGTTAATTCTGAATAATAGAATCGTGTGAGATACTGACACAGATCTGGAATATGCTTTCACACCATGAATGTGAGGAACAGATGGATGAGACCCCACAAATGAGTGAACATACAGGACAGACCCCCCCCCCCCATCTGAAGGATCTGTGCTCTTTGTTTGAGTGGAGGAGAACAGACCATGGTTCAAGTGTTTTCCCATGCTCTCTCCACTCCGCAGCTCTTAAACCCTCCTGTGGATTTGGTCCACTCCCACTGCTCTGCTCACACAAAACGGATGCCACAGGCTGGTCCACCTGATCCAGACCAGCAGGATGTGGAACAGGTGGTTTTGACCTTTAACCTCTGGCTGGTTTTGGATGTTCTGGGCTTTTAGGTGTGCACATTGGCTACATGATTAGACAAGTCCCACATTTTCTCTGACATTCATGTTACTTTAACCCTTTGATGCATACTCACTACAGTGGACAGTTCTTCTACAGCTGTTCTCTTGTATATCATGGCTTTGGCTGTTTTAGTTTCATATAAACCAGTTCATATCATGACTGTAACTTGACTGTCCTTAATACCTTATCTGCACTAACATGTTTATATGTACATCAATTGCTTGTTGTCATTAGACTGTAATTAACAGTGTCTTCTTAAACAAAAAACTGCATTAAAAGTGTTTTATTTCATTGCGTTCTTCTGATATTGCGTTTTAAATACACGTTTCTTTGGTTCAAAGCTTAAACACGTTTTCCAGCTGAGTGGATATTTTTGTTTCTCACCTCAGTCAAGGGTCAGACACACCTGGATTAATTAGTTTGTCCAATAATGTAAGACAGGAAACAAAGGAGCCGCATTAACTTCAGGAAGTAGTTGAGCTGTGCAAACAGCCCATTTGTGCGGGACTTATTAGTTTATATAGGACTGGTTATTGTGTGTGCGACAGGTCAGTTCATGTAGGGGTGGTTCGTTTATGTGGGAATGGTTCGTTAATTTATGTGGGACTGTTTATGTGGGGCTGATTAGTTTTTGTTGGACTGGTTAGTTTATGGTTGATCCGCTGGTTCACAGTAGAAAGTATTTGTGAAAGCAGCCAAAGCTTTAAGCCTGTTTTGTCCTAATTCAGCTAAAGACGTGTCCCTCAGAACTAAAGCACTGGATCAAAGTCACATGATCTGAGAAATAACCTGTTCAGTCCATGTGTGTGTGTGTGTGTGTGTTGGGAGGGGTTTAAAAAGGGACAGATCCACTGGATGAGTAGGGCTCCGTATTGAGAAGAATCTGGCGATATGATATAAATCATTGAACCAATATGGAATTTTTGGGGCAGATACTGATTTTCAAATACAGGCCAATACAGGTGGCTGATATTTCTATGTTGATATTTGGATTTGGGATACTAATTTTATTTTCTGTCAAATGATAACAAATCTCAGAAACTCTTCTTTTTGTTAAAGGAAACATTTATTGAGCTAAAAATATTAAAGTACTGTTAAAAAAACTAGTACAAAAAAAGGGAAGGAAGGTAAGGTCACAAGGAGCATGGGCGGAGTTAAAACATGTTAAAAAATGTTAAAAAATGTGGTATCACCTACAGTGCAATATGCAGTAAGAGAAAAATAATAATAAATATGACAGTTAACAATGGAGTAAAGTGAGGCAGAGTGTGGTCGTACAATAGTCTACAGACAATAGTCTCAGTGGTGTAAGTATATAGTAGTGTAGTTGAAGAGAGTGGAATTATTGGGGGGGGGGGGTCTTAATGAGTGGCCAGCAGGGGGTGTGGTTTCTCTGCTTCCCTTCAACCCCTGTGCTGTTGTCTGTTTCCTGAAATACTACTGGATTTGTTCCTACAGGTTAAAAGTTATTAAAAGAACATGTTTATATGTATCATGTCAAATGTGCAAAAAAAAATTTTTTACATTTATTTTTTTCACTGATCAAAAACACAACTGCATTTTCAAATCTACTTCCCATGACTTAATATTTTTTTCTTTTTGGTGCTTAAAAAATATTATTATTATTATTATTATTATTATTATTATTATTATTATTATTATTATTATTATTATTATTTTATGTCCTCATTTGTGGAACCTAGGGTATTTTAATTTAATTCTGTAGAAACAGCTTATTTAATTTTTTTTAATTAAATTTTTTAATTCAATTTTACCTGTTGGAAACATGTATTTTTTTGTAGATTTCTTTCTTTCTTTCTCAAAATCCAAATTCTGAACAGGATAGAGAGCAGACTATATTCACATTCAGAGTAAAATGTGTAAGAAACTTTTACTAAATTTAAGGGAAGAAAGTCAAATGAATTAAAAGCACATGGTAATGATCATTTTTATTTATTTGGTTCCTTTTTTAATTATTTGTAATGATTTGACTATTTTGTTAATTTTCTTGATTTTTGAAGCAGAAAGAACAAAATGTTACGTCATGGGAAGTAGATTTATGTCAAAATGTACTTCTGTTTTTGACCAATGAAAAACTAAACAAAAAATATATATGTCACATGGGAATTATCACTTTTATTTATTTGGTTCCTTACTGTATTATTTCATTGACTTTTATTCATTTTCTTATTTTTTTGAGCTGCAGAAAGAACAGAATATAAGTCATGGGAAGTACATTTGTGTTTTGTTAAGTACACGTGTGTTTTTGATCAAAGAAAAAAGTAAATGTAAAAAAAAAAATACTTATGTCACATGATGTCATGTAAACCTGTCCTTTAAATAACCTTTAACCTGTAGGAACAAATCCAGCAGTATTTCAGGAAGCAGACAACAGGAAATGGGTTGGAGGGAAACAGGGAAACTACACTCCCTGCTGGTCAAAAGTAGAACTACAACTACATAATAGTCAAACCAATGAAACACAATTTATTAATTTCTTGATAATGTTGTGTTCACTGCAGCAGATGCAGTAGCTGTGTGTGTGTGTGTGTGTGTGTGTGTGTGTGTGTGTGTGTGTGTGTGTTGATGCTGTACTTCTTTCCCACACTGTCTTATTAGTATTCTAACCCAGATCTCAGAGGCTCCTCCCTTTGTGTTCTGTTTCCATGGAACTGGACTCTGAGGCTCAATTAAACCACCCAGTGTGTGTGTGTGTGTGTGTGTATTGAGTTCATTGTTACCAACAGGAAACGTTTCATACTAAGTCAAACTTTATATTGAATCTGTCAAATTAGACTTCAAGAATCAAACTCTAACCAAGTGTATTTGTCTCATTTCTAGTCCAAATATCTCATCACACTTAAAATCACATAAAGAGGAGTGTTTCAGTGAGATATAAGAGCTGGTGTATAGACAGTACAGCTAGAAAATCTGATTTTACAAATCTGACCAAGATCAGTTTCACTTGTTGCATTGTAAGATTTTTTTTTAATTTCATGTTCAATTAAACTTCTTTTTGCTTAATTCAATATTGTTTATGCATAGTTCAATTATTATTATTTTTTTTTGCTTAGTTCAAGATTTTTTTGCAATGGAACAAGTGAAAATGAAATAAAAACTAATATATTTAAAAGAAAAACCTGTTGAAAAGTTTAAGCTTAAGGATCTAAATGTGATCCTATTCCTGTTCTTGTTCCTGTTCCTGCTTCTGGTGGTGTCATGACCCGATTTCACGGCTCTGACTCTGCTGAAGCTCCTCATGGAAGCAACTCCACCTGAAGTCATATGTTTGGTGTTTTGTGTCTGTGCTTCTATGTCCTTTCTTGAATCTGTGATTCTATGATGTATCTTCTCATATTTGTACTTCTATAATGTCTTGTATTTGTGATTCTATATTGTCTTTTCTCGTATTTGTACTTCTATAATGTCTTTTCTTGTATCTGTACTTCTATAATGTCTTTTCTTTTATCTGTATTTCTATAATGTCTTTTCTTTTATCTGTATTTCTATAATGTCTTTTCTTTTATCTGTACTTCTATAATGTCTTTTCTTGTATCTATATTTCTATAATGTCTTTTCTTGTATTTGTACTTCTATTATGTCTTTTCTTATATTTGTACTTCTATAATGTATTATCTTTTATCTGTACTTCTATTATGTCTTTTCTCGTATTTGTACTTCTATAATGTCTTTTCTCGTATTTATACTTCTATAATGTCTTTTCTCGTATTTGTACTTCTATAATGTCTTTTCTCGTATTTGTACTTCTATAACGTCTTTTCTTGTATCTGTACTTCTATGTCTTTTCTTGTATCTGTACTTCTATAATGTATTATCTTTTATCTGTACTTCTATTATGTCTTTTCTCGTATTTGTACTTCTATAATGTCTTTTCTTGTATTTATACTTCTATAATGTCTTTTCTCGTATTTATACTTCTATAATGTCTTTTCTTGTATCTGTACTTCTATAACGTCTTTTCTTGTATCTGTACTTCTATAATGTCTTTTCTTGTATCTGTACTTCTATAATGTCTTTTCTTGTATCTGTACTTCTATAATGTCTTTTCTTGTATCTATACTTCTATAATGTCTTTTCTTGTATTTGTATTTCTATAATGTCTTGTCATAAAAGTCAGATTTCCATCTGTGCTGGTTGCTGTGGTTGCTCTTTGTGTGGTGGATGTGACTGAATAATGGCCTTGTAGTGTTTGTGTGGGTCAATGGGAGTCTTTGTTGTGTTGTTGTGTGGACACTGGGACCATTTCAACAGTAAATGTTGACCTTTTCACTCATTCATGTGGACTGACATCAGCTGGGCCACAAACCACCAGACGCTCCGTTAGAACTTCATCAATTTAATGTTCACCTCAAACTTATTCACCATTTAGTCATTCTAGTAAAGACAATCGATAAAGTTCTGACCAGGACCTGGACCAGAAAAGGAAAGGAAAGGAACATTCCAGATTTTGTCACATTAAACTTGTGGTACGAGGTGTTTTTCCTGAAACATTTTTTATTATATTCCATCACACTATGAAGGACAAAAAAAAATGACTAAATTAGGGGGGGAAATGAAGAAATAAATAACTACATACAGAAATACATTTATAAAGAAATAATGACTTGAATATCTAAATAAATGCGGAAATGAATGAATAAAGAAATAATGAATTGGTTATGTTCTATGTTTTATTTCCATATTTTAATATTTATTTATGTATTTCCTCAATTATGTGTGCCTTTTAAAAATGTATTTATTTATTTATATATTTATGTATTTATTTCTATGCTTATTTCGATATATATTATTTTATTTATTTATTTACACATTTCTGTGGTCATTCTATCAGTTGAAAAACATGTAAATTAACTGGGCAGTCCTTACTGTAATTATTCATTTATGCATTTATTTTTTTATTCAAGTATTTATTTATTTATACATTTATTTCTTCAGTCATTTCTAATTTAGTCATTTTTTTCCTCTCATATCACACCCTCATTAAAACCAATTAATTACTGTGAAGGGTCAAACACATAAATAAAAACAGGACTGATAAAACACTGTTTTCTTTGCTTAGAAATATCGTTAACGGTTTATGCAGATGTTCACTGGAAAATCAACAATTGTTAGTGAATGAAAATGAAAATGAAAACGACCCAATGTCCACAGCGGTCCTCGTCCTGAGTGGCATCCAGAAGGTCAGAGGTCAAACTGTTATGTGTTGGTGCTAGCATGTGTGTCTAAGCTGCAGCGTGGTATTCAGTTCCTCTCATAAATAATTGAGTATTTCAGACATCAGGCGGCTGTAATCAGAGACGCTCTCCCTCCCTTTACTACGTCCACTGTTTCCTGCCTCGTCCCACGTTCAGAAAAGTCACTCCAGCGCACTCTTCATTCAGCGTTCAGTGCTTCAGAGGAGGCAGTTCTGTGGTTCTGATCCGGGTTCCCTGAGGGGTTGGAGGGGGTCACGTTGCAGAAGAGCCCTGGAGTCATTTATTGTAAAATGGATCAATACCACTCCATCTGTCAGCAGAAACATGTGTCCACAACCCTGAACCCTGGAACTGTTACAAACTGTCAGGGTTCAGCACCTGGTAGATGTGTTTTAATTACATTCATTTAAATAATAATATCCTGAGCAACATTGTCATCAAACTGACCTTAAGTTCTGACCAAGATCTGAACCCTTTACCCCCTTAGCTCTGATTTCAGGTGAAGCTTAAAAGTACGCCGTGCAGTGTCAGAGGAGTACTTTAAGTTACTTACGTAGTATGAAATGTCTGCCAGAAGAAACTCTGTTCTGGTTCCTCGAGCAAATGAAGATGTTTCTCTGTGTCAGAATTGATTGGTCTTTCATCCTTGGTTTTAGTCAATGGTTTTGGTCCATGGTTTTGGGTCCAAGTCTTTACTCCATTGTTTTGGTCCAAGTCTTTACTCCATGGTTTTGGTCCAAGTCTTTACTCCATGGTTTTGGTCCAAGTCTTTACTCCATGGTTTTGGTCCAAGTCTTTACTCCATGGTTTTGGTCCAAGTCTTTGCTCCATGGTTTTGGTCCAAGTCTTTACTCCATGGTTTTGGTCCATGTCTTTGCTCCATGGTTTTGGTCCAAGTCTTTACTCCATGGTTTTGGTCCAAGTCTTTGCTCCATGGTTTTGGTCCAAGTCTTTACTCCATGGTTTTGGTCCAAGTCTTTACTCCATGGTTTTGGTCCAAGTCTTTGCTCCATGGTTTTGGTCCAAGTCTTTGCTCCATGGTTTTGGTCCAAGTCTTTGCTCCATGGTTTTGGTCCAAGTCTTTGCTCCATGGTTTTGGTCCAAGTCTTTGCTCCATGGTTTTGGTCCAAGTCTTTACTCCATGGTTTTGGTCCAAGTCTTTGCTCCATGGTTTTGGTCCAAGTCTTTACTCCATGGTGTTGGTCCATGTCTTTGCTCCATGGTTTTGGTCCAAGTCTTTGCTCCATTGTTTTGGTCCAAGTCTTTGCTCCATTGTTTTGGTCCAAGTCTTTACTCCATTGTTTTGGTCCAAGTCTTTGCTCCATGGTTTTGGTCCAAGTCTTTACTCCATTGTTTTGGTCCAAGTCTTTACTCCATGGTTTTGGTCCAAGTCTTTGCTCCATGGTTTTGGTCCAAGTCTTTGCTCCATGGTTTTGGTCCAAGTCTTTACTCCATTGTTTTGGTCCATGTCTTTGCTCCATGGTTTTGGTCCCTGTCTTTGGTCCCTGTTTATGGTCCATTATCCTTGCTCCATGTTTTTAGTCCATGTTTGAATTACACCACAAATATGCCAAACCAGCTGAGTGGTCTTGAACCTGCTCCACATGATCAGGTTTGATGCTTTGGTTTATTTATTTAATTATTTATCTGTTTCCACTCAGTCCAGACAGACTACACTGATCCACTAGAGGTATCACATGTAACCCCTGGGACCCCATCCAGCCCAACTCCCCCTCTGTGGGATGGAGAACACAGGTCATGTTTCTCCTCCTCCGGCCATAGACGGTAGGCAGTGATAGAAGGGGAGGGGTCTGGGTCTGGGACTAGGGTGGATGGTGCAGACACTAGGGGAGAATGGTATGAAGGGAAGGCAGCTCCATGTTCCAGTCCGCAGGTGAGTTTGACTTTCATATCTATTGCAGACGGGTGGTGTTTACCATGTAGCAGTGGGCGGAGTCACCTCAGTCACTGCCGGGAACTGTTTCTGGAATGTTCACCCGGGTTAGGGTTAGGGTCACTGTTGTCATGAACCCTAACCCATGTGAAGTGTTTCTGGAAGGTTCTCCCATCAGTCCACTCTGTTCTAGGAGGCTGTTCTCCTTGGTTTGGTTCCATCATCCCCTCTCCTCTGTAGAACCCGCCTCCTTTATACCTCATGGACTAATCATATCTATCATCTAAACATTCCCACAGTTTGGAGTGAAATGGAGATGTGAGTTTGTAGTTTGAAATACACATCAGTTACCACCTTAAATACAAACATACAACAATAGTTTTGCAGAAGTTTTCAAAAATTTTCTTCTGTTAATGATTCGTAAAAACACAACAACTCACATTACCTCTATTCTAAAAGCTCTTCATTAGCTTCCAGACATCTTTCGTATTTATTTTTAAATCCTGGTGCTGATCTTCGGAGCCCTGCATGGTCAGGCCCCCTCCTACATCAGATTTGTTATGTCCCTACACAACCCCCCCACCCCCAGAAGCAGAGGTCACTGGAACAAAACCTACTTATGGTCCCATAACTCGTTTCAGGACCCGAACAGAAGTCCTCCTTCCAAACTGTTGCTCTGGAATGATCTTCCGCTCTCATTACGTTCCTTGGACTTTGTTGATGTTTTTAACCCATAAAGACCCTGTGTGACTTTTGTGAAAGTTCTGAAATGATTGTTTGTCCATATTTAACTTTTCTGAAGTGATTTATCACCATACATCACAATCATGCCTTTTCTCTTGAATATTGTAACAAAATAAAGACACCTGGACTCGTCCGAGACCAAGAACCATGTTTGGCAAGACAAGTTCAAGTCAAATACCAGTGAGTCTGAGACCATTAAAAAAAAAAAAAAAACAGTCTCTAGTTCAAACTCGAGTCCAAGACAGGCCTTGAGTACTACAGCCCTGCATATATTTATTTATTTATTCCATTTGCACTGTATGCAGTTATATTTTAACTTAAAACCCATTTGTTTTCCAGGTAATTTAACCAGCAGTAAACTAAGTGTAATTTTATGACCATCATGTTTTATTGTAATTTACACTTTTCTCAATTGTAATTTTATCATCTATTAGATTTCCTTTATGAAACAGTAGTCTAGTCTAGTCATGCAGTACAAATAAACTTTGTTTGCACTGATTAACTACATGACTTTCACTTTTCATCCCACCCCCTGAAGGTCAGTTTTTTGTCTCTGTTTCCTGGTTCTGTGTGTGGTTCTGCTCAGCTCCTGATGTTCTGTGGTTCTGTTCAGCTCCTGATGTTTTCTGGTTCTGTTCAGATCCAGTGGTTCTGTGGGGAATTCTTGATTGCATACACTCACACAAAACCAGCAGAACTGTGTCTGAGAGAAAGATGAGCTTTGTTCCAGTGTGTGTGTGTGTGTGTGTGTGTATGTGTGTGTGTGTGCATTGCTGTCCCAGGGGCCCACACACACATTCCCATCATGGTCTGGGTGTGGGTGGCGTCTCCGAGCCACCGTTCACAGCCGACAGTGCTGGGTTTGGACGGACACACATTACCCATCATCTGACAGCAGGTATGTGTGTGTGTGTGCGTGTGTGTGTGTGTGTAACAAACATAGCGACATGCTTGTGTGTTAAAAGTGTGTCTGTGTAGTGAAACATGTTGTGTGTTTGGAACTGTGTTTTGGACCGATTTTTAATACTGCTCTGCCCAGAGTGTGTGTGTGTGTGTGTGTGTGTGTGTGTGTGTGTGTGTGTGTGTGTGTGTGTGTGTGTGTGTGTGTGTGTGTGTGTGTGTGTGTGTGCGTGTGCGTGTGCGTGTGCGTGTGCGTGTGCGTGTGTGTGTTAAGTTAAACTGAACACATTAAGAGTCATTTCAGTTCAGGTTTTTCATTCAAACCATTATGTTCTAAAGTGGATCAGAACCAGTACAATAATATTGTATGATAAGTAAAGCTGTGTATTGTTAAGAATCTGGCGATGATACAAATCACAACAGTAGGATCATGATATGATATATACTGTTAACAAGGCAATATTTATTGTTTCATTTAAAAATTAAAAAAAAAAAAATTCCCGTAAAATATATAATTACAGCAAAAATATGTACAAAACACTAAACGTATTTTATTTCATCAGGGCTGATTAATCTGGCCGCTTATAGGGTCTCACCGATTTATCAATATCAGCCGATACATAGCCAATTTATCAACTTTTTCTGCTGTTGAGTTTCCGTCGCTCGCTGCTCCTGTGCACATGCTTGCACTACCCAGAGAGTTACAGTTAACGCCTGTCACTTCTGCTTTTACTTCAGCTCTGACAATCATGCTAACACCCCCACACAAGTGCATGTGAAATCATACACTGCTACCCCTGCATTGCTAGTCCCCCACCTCACATGCACTCTGACAGGGGCCACTCATCCCCCCCCTCCAATTGTGTTCAGTGTAGATACATTTTGTTATTTCATATATCGGCCAATATGTTGGGGTTTTTTTACCCTCAAATATTGGTATCGGCTCCAAAAATCCAATATCAGGGTTGGGATTAGAAGATGTGTCATTTGATATGTTTACACAGTCACACTATGGGGACCTCTGACACTATGGGGACCAAAATTCAGGTCCTCACGTGGGTTAAATATAAATAAAGGTCCCCACTAGTAAAATAGAAATTATGTGGCCCTATAAAAAATTTTTATTCCTGAAGTCCCCATAAAGCATGATGGAAAAATGAAACATGTATTTTTCAAAGATTTGAAGATGTGTTTACTTTAAATAAAAAATTTTATTTTTATGCATTTAAAAAAAAAGAAAAAGAATTTCATTAATTTTTTTTTTTGTAATCATTTTTGAAAAAGACAAATTATTTATTTTTATTGATTTATTGTTATTTTGAAATGATTATTATTTTGTATTCATTCATTCATTCATTTTTAATATATATATATATATATATATATTATTATTATTTTTTTTTTTTATTTTCAAACTTTGTTCAAAAATGTTTTACACTCACTACCCAATGGCAAGTTGATTACAAACTTGGTCCTCATGAGACATTTAAACGAGTATGTGTGTGTGTGTGTAGTGGGATTTGTTAGCATGTGTGTTTGTGTTGACTTTCCTCTGAGACGTGGATGAGCTTTTGGGGTCAAATCCAGTTCATCTTAAAGGGTAACAGCACCAGACATGTGTTCTCTCGTCCTGCACATACAGGAAAGTTTTTTGTAAAATATTGTAAAAGAAAAAAAAAAAAAAGAAAGAAAGAAAAGAAAAAGAAGTTCTTTGTTCTTTCTATTGAAAACGTGGTTTGTTTGCATAAAAACATGGCATTTAAAGGGCGTTAAGTGTTTAAGTTAAGTATTTTATATTTTTGTTTAAAGCCCAAGTTATGGAAATACAACATATATATATATATATATATATATATATATATATATATATATATATATATATATATATATATATATATATATATATATATATATATATATATATATATATATATCGTAGAAAACACATTTCAATAGTTAGCATTTCACGTAGCACGAAAAGTAATGTACCGTATTTGAACTGGTGCTGGTGTTAATTATTGGCATATGACAGGATGACAAAATAAACAAATAGCCAATTCAGTTTTATATAGAATATTGAGGAAAAAAGGCCAAAACAAAACATAAAGGTTTTTTGGTATTTTTGTTGTATTTGTATTTAAATTATTGTTAAAAAATGTAGAAGCTTTCAAACGAATGCATTTTAAAAAAAAAACAAACATGGAACATTTTTTGCTTTTCCTCCAGTGCTGCTCAGATTCGGCCCCTTTAGTGGTTTCTAAAGGCCTTTCCGGAAACCAGAGCATTAAGGCATTTATTTTTTTATATTACTTTTGTCTTTTTCAATTAAAGTAGCGTGGAAACAAAAACCAAGTAGTTTTGACCTTTAATACTATGTTGTTTTAGTTCCCGTGCCTGTGTACGGTAGTTTTTATTGACCTTAATTTTTTGCTAGCTTTAATTAGCCTTATTTCCAGGGGCTTTGTTGAGTATATTTTGATTTGATTGGCTGTGAGGTCGTAGCTGTTGCGTGCTTTCAAAGGTTCCTGTTCTAGTATGGGAGAACCACTGCTGCTTTCATTAGTCTCTACTCACTGTGTGCTGCTCACAGCTAAACTAAGCCTCTAAGCTACTTATTAATTAGCAGCAAATAATCAGGGAAACTGTGTGAATGGAACGCTTCTGGATTAAGCACCAGCTAGATGGGATTGGCTGATCCTGCCCCTTAAATTCAACGCCAGTGTCTGATTGGACAAGAGGTTGGACCATCCATTCAGGAGGTTTTTCTCTGTTGCTCTACCTCCTACTGTAATTGGACAGGAGGGCTGGACTGTCCAATCAGGAGGCACACCTCTGTGACTCCACATCCTCAGTTCAACACTGAACAACTTTGGACTGTGGAATATACAACTACTGTTGTAAACATTGGGAAAATTATCATAATAAGCTGAAATATTTGTAGATTAATTCTATTTGTGTCCAAATACAGAATATTCCTCTAGTGTCTGTTTTTAGGGTTTTTATTCATTTATACTTTTCTACTTCTATACTAAAGATGTTAGTTCATATACACAGGTTTATACATTTCAAACAGAAACAGCTCATAGTTCTCTGTTTGTTGATGGTCATTGAGGTCACCTGTACTGTCCTGGGTTGTACTGCTCTGTGCAGAGACAGGTCGTATTTATACCAGACGTCTTAGTGTCTCTCCTAGTTATGGAGACACAGAGATCACTGTGTCCCTGCTGTTTTGAGGGAGGATTAAGGGGCTGTTGCCGTAACAACAGTCCTGGGTGTGGAATCAACCACGCTTCCTCCACTGTGTTCAGCCTTGGAGGCCCGTCAGCGCGTGTTGATGAAAACAGGCTACATTCGGAACTAAATGACAAGTGTGGATGATGGAAGATAAAGACCAGAGCTGACAGAAACCCTGGGAGCAACTGGAGGGTCTGGTTTTGTGACTGACATGTGTGTGAGTGTGTGTGTTGTGGACGACATGGGGGCTCTGCTCAGCTGGTTGTCCACTCTGCTGCTGGACGGAGCTGAAGCACTGATGCACTGGAGAGTAAGTAGAGCCCCAGATAGAGGAAGAACTCTGTATGTACGGTACATTACAGCTGCATGAAAAATCCTTAAAAGATCGCAGTTGATCGCAGGATGATTCTGAAGCATTTATTCCACGCGCTGCATTACAAACAAATGCAATGTTTTGACTGCGACTTAATTTCTTTTAAAGTATTTCCATTAAAGGACAGAACTGACTGGTAGTCATAGCTATGCAGCGCATACTTCTTCATCTGCTCAGGGAATTGTTGATAAACTAACTTCTTCTGTGTTATCTCGTCTGAATTTTTACATCAGCCACCAAAGAATCTCCTTGACTGACCATGGTGTAGTATTATGGGCTGCTATTACGTGGATTAATGTTCTGATATGTGTACTGTCAACTTCTACATCTGCATCTATAACATATTTCTATTCTATTCTATTCTATTCTATTCTATTCTAACTTCTTCATCAGTTTTTTGTAAAACAGTGGGTCACAAAGACTGTTGATGACATAACAGGTCGCCAAGTGTCCCATTTCTTTAGGGGGATATTTGACCCCCTACCCCTTGCAACTCATTTTCAAGGGCTAAAGCTAAGGGTAAGATGTGAATTGGGACTAGGCTCAAGTGTGTTTTCACTCTCACTTCTCCTTTTCTTTATGTTACACTTTTTCGTGTATCTCTGTAGTTGATTGTGTTTTGTAAAGCCCTTTGAGACGACTTTGTTGTGATTTAGGGCTTTATAAATAAAATTGAATTGAATTGAATTGAATGTTTGCTGCTGAGCATAACTCAGCTTTTAACCAATAATTGAAAGTCTTCTCCTCTCCAAAAATGTTATATTTCTATTGTGCCGACTGGGAAGTTTCACATTTTTACAATTCAACTAGCATCACTTAGCAACCAGGTTTTGTAATGATGCTTTGTATAAAATGTTTGGTGTTGCCACCACACCAAATGTATTTATTTATACACACACAGTATATATATATATATATATATATATATATATATATATATATATATATATATATATATATATATATATATATATATATAGTGCCAATTAATTTTAGTTTCTTGTTGCAGCCGATTAAAAAAATTTTAAACTCAAGTTTTTTTTCCCTTTTCCTACTGTGCTCAGAAACTTCTGGACCCCATCCCTCCTCCTCCCTCCTTCCAACTGTTTCTTTTCAAACAGAATATGTAAGAATATAGTTTAAATATGTTCAGAGTAAACATTTAGATTTAACATTTTAAACACATGAATTTATCACTGAATTTAAATGAATTTAAATTTACACTTCTCCAGCAGAGTTTCTACACTTCACACAGGGTTAAAAAACTAACCAGCAACAATACTCTTGCCTCCCCTTCTGGCATCGGGGTAATACATTTTATTTATATAGCACTTATCACAGAAAGAATTCACAAAGTTCTTTGTAGTAAAATCTGAAGTAAAATACATACACAAAAAAGATCCATCTACATCTACAGACATAAAATATAAAAGCTCCCACCCTGAACTCAACAAGATGGTGTTCAGTTGATTTTTATATTTCAATATAAAGTTTCCAATGCTTCCTGTGCAATAAAATATTAAAATAACTACTCTGACCTAGTTTTCAACCGGACAATTTGGTTTTTGTGTGGTTGCCAGTTAACACTTCTTTTCCTGTTTTCTCCACAGGCTCAGGAGGCCATTGAAGACTCACCCCAACGTCCTGAAGGACTGGACTTAGAGGAGGGGGATCTGGGCGCTGACTCCTGGGAGTGGTGTCAGAGAAGCATCGGTGGCGGCGACACATCCGACGAGTACTTTGACTCACGATCATGGTACAGTGACACGCTGTCAGACCTGAGTCCAGACAGGGAGGACACCGTGGATGCCCTGCTGGGATTGGAGGATCCACGGCTCAGTCAACGACTATCTGGTTACAGATACCAGAGCGGGCAGAGTAAAACCTGGAGGAGGGAGTCTCAGACAGCCCAAAACCCTCACAGAGATGTTCCAGAGACCTATGTTGGCCCAGCCAGCTGTAAAAGGAGGAAAAGCCCTGACAACAGCGGAGCTGATGTTCCTTTGAAACTCATCACAAGTGATGTGTCCTCAGTTAAGATCCTACCCCGTACAAGTGCAGAAAAAATAAACCTAGACCGGGACCAGGACCTGGATCAGGATCAGGATCAGAACCACTCCATTTTACCAAATAAATCCGAAGTCAGCTGCTGTTCACACGTACAGATCCAACACAACACAGACACCTTTGATCCAGAGGTAAATACCCAAAATGACACTCAGGACGTGAAGTTGCAAACGCAGTCTGAAGAATCTAGGCCCACTTCACCAATACAAATTACAGACTCAACATGTGCAGTTGAAGTACCCGGAGACTACAACTGGCATAGGACTGAGAAACACAAAAGTACACATAAGCTTAAATCAAGGTTGAAAATAGACAATGAAACAAAAAGGAACATTTCTGAATGGTGTCACATTCAGGATGTAGACGTAGAGAATATAGAAGTATTGAGCACTTTCCCTTTAACAGAATACACCAGGTTACACACAAACAACTGTAATGCAAGTAGTCAGGTTGAGGGAGACCATTTACAACAAGGTAAAATCAGTAACTGCAGCGACGAACAGACTATCCAAGACAAAAGCAACTGCTATCAGACCTTAATAGATCAATCAAAATTCAGTAAATCACATGAAAAACTAAACCACATTTGCACAGATAATGCATTCAGAGCACATATGAACATCAGTGATGTTATAAATGCACAGAAATCTGATATTTGTGAAACAGAGTGTTCTACATTGGACAAAAAACGTACAGATGGTCCGGTCACCACAGGAATTGTTCGGACAAGTTCAAATGTCACTGAAGCGCACAGCACAAGGACAGTAAACACATCTTATAACACACATGCAGAGTTGAGAAACACACTCAACACACAGATTAAGGTGTTGGAACAAAACGTGGACATTTCCCTTTCACAAATTCCGTGTGAGCAAAGAGTCGTGTCAGAGACCCACCCTCAGGTTTGCACTGGTATAACAGAGCCACTGGATAAGGCATGGGTTTCTGGGGTCTGCTTCCAGGCAGAGCAGGGTGAGGGTGTTGGCACTGGAGTAGAAAGGTCTAGAACACCTGGGACAGTCCGTCAAATCTGTTCCTCTCTCACATTCTCTACAGGAACCGCATTGTCATTGCCCCTGGATGCCTGTTCTAATCAGTATCCATTTTCAGCCCCACTGGCAGGTCCAGACAGCAAGGGGCTATACAAGAGTTCTAAGAACCCCAAACAGCCTCTGAGCACAGGTGAAACTCAAACACAAGATTTAGTCCCTAATCATGTAGAAAAGGGGGATGCAACAGGAACAGTACCATCCCAAAAGCAGCTCCAATCTGAGCCCACCTCCTCGGATAAGTCCCATTTGGAGTGTTTACCTTATCACTTCCGCTTGAATAATCTGCCCTTTTCTGCTAGCAGAACAGAAGAACAGGAATCATCTCCTCTGTTGTCAGATAAAGTGGGAGGAGGAGGGAGCAGGACAGGATCAGCCGACTCACTTCAAGACGAGGGAAGCCATGTTTGTTCTGACAGAAAGGAGGATGTGGAACCAGTAAGTGAAGCCAGTCTTGCATTGTTGCAACTCGGAAAAAAACATATTCCTGAGCACAGTGGCTTTATTTCTGAAACAGTTACCAGTGATGATGATGTACCAAGTGTGATAGACAAGGGGCATGCAACAGTAGCACTACCCTCTCAAAAGCAGCTTCAATCTGAGCCCAAATTCTCATTTCGGTCCCATTTGGACTCTGACAAAGCAGAGTCTGGCTTTACTCAAACCCAGTCTGATGTCAGTAAAAAGTATGAGGAGTGTTCACCTTATCACCTCCTCTTGAATAATCTCCCCTTTTCCTCTAGCGACCCAGAAGAACAGGAATCCTCTCCTCTGTTGTCAGATAAAGTGGAAGGAGGGAGGAGGAGGACAGGATCCACCTTCTCACTTCAAGACAAAGAGGGAAGCCATGTTTGTTCTGACAGGAAGGAGGATGTAGAACCGTTAAGCAAAGCCAGTCTCGCCCTGTTAGAACTTGTAAAAACGCATGTTTCCGAGGACAGTGGCTTTATTTCAGGAAAACTTCCCAGTACTGATGGTGTACCAACTGAGATAGCATCAACAGTGTCACATTCTGGTGATATTCTATGTATTCAGGGTAGTAGCAGAGCTCACCAAGGTAACACTCAACAGCTAATTTTCCCAAACAACATAGAAACAAATGTAAACAAATGTAATCCCGTCCAGCTTCGACCGAAGATCGCTGAAGTCCCATCTTCTCTCAAGGCTCCATCTCTGCTCTCAGACTCCAATAATAACACTAACGTTACAGTCAAAGAAAAAAGAGGAGGGGAGGAGTGCTCTGAACTGTTTAAAAATGTAAATAATCCCTCCAGGCAAGAAGGTTTTGAACTGGTCCTCACTTTTGTGGGGTCAAACCGGAGCACGGAGAATTGTGTCGGATCTGGGTTGGAGAAGGATGTCCATACTGATGTAGATGAGCTAGGTCATAAAAGCCCCAGGTGTTTCGGATCCAGTCTGGATGGTGTGTTGTTGAGTCAGCAATTAGTGGATGAAATTGAAAGTAACAGGAAAAGCTGCTTATTGCAACCTTTGGAAGAACATACACTGACTGAACAGTCAAGAGAGCAAGTGGATCAGCCTGAGTTGAGGATATTAAGACACTCACACCCTGATGTGGGCGTCAATCTGCTTGCTGTCAATAGTTTAGAGCCAATTCTGGAGGCTGAACATTCACAGGAGGACTTTGGAACAGTAGATGTCGGAACACTAAATGAACACGAGATCATGGTACCTGCAGAGGAAATGAAGGATAGTATCAGCCTTTCAGGGGATACGTCCAAATTCACATGTCCAGACCAACATTGTGAGCAGGAAAAAGAGTCTTTGCCTGAAGTGAACCCTTTGCTACGTGGTGGTAGTCAAAGGTGCTGTAGACCCAAGACTGTTGCTTATGATGCTGTGTCTTATTCTTCAATTGGCAGCAACTGCAATGATCCAGATGATCCCCAGTTTGACAGTTCACCTCAAAATACCAATGTTGACAAAATGACCAAGAAGAGCAAAAATAAAAGTAACCAGACAGGTAGCAAAGTGTCCAAGTTCTCTGTTTTTTCCAAGATGCCTTCTTTTAGGAAAGCTAAAGGCTCTAAGTGTACCAAAAGTGAAGAGGAATCCCCAGAGTTGCCAGAGAAACGAGTCTCTTCTCAGAATGACCAGGGGTCTCAAGGGGAAAACTCAGATGATGATGTTTTCATCAAAGCAGATTTCCTCCGACAAACACCCACCCAAGCTGAACATTATGATGGAGATGGTGATGAAGAGGCAGATAGTTTTTCCCCTACAATGCCACGCACACACTACATCAAGCAGCTGGTCAGCCAAGGAAGCAGTGGGGAAGGAGATGAAGAAGGCAGCCTGGACCCCCCACTCCTGCTCCAGAGGCAGGTCCAATCCCCTAACGGACACAACTACAAGAGGAGCAGGAGCAATGATAGTTTAAACCTACGCATGCGCTTCGCCCAGGCCCACAAGTCTCTGTCCAGTCTGTTTGAGACTCGAACTCTAGATAAAGACAATGAGGAGCAAGGCATTGTGGGTATCGATGGTGACTGTGGTAAAGCCAAACAACCCTGGCGAAAGTTGAAGAGGTCCAAGGAGGCTGATCTGCTGAAGAGGACTCTTTCAGTGCCTGAAGGGGAGTGTAGTAACACTGCTTCTGGCCAAGTGGATGTCTTCCCTTCTCCAGTCCTGGACCAACTTAGTAATCCAGGGTCTCCATCTGCTCTGCGAGCCCTGCGTCACACTGATCCCATCTCCAAGCGTGGTGTCCCTCTTAGCAGTGGAAAGGAGAATCTTCTGGAATGCAAATCTGAGGGTCAGAGAAGGAAATGCTCACCAAACGGTCTGCCTGTGGCACCATTCTCAGATGCATTCACACCGTTTCATCACAGCAGTCCAGTTTCACCATCAAGCCCCCATCAGCAGTTCCCTTTGTGGACCAGATCCCATTCTGTGGCTGAAGAGTGTCTGCTGACGGAAAGCCCAGTTCGGCCCATGAGCCCTAAACCCAACAGCCCAAGGCCAGCAGCTCAGCGCAAACTCTTTCGCTACTCTCACTCCTCCAGGGCCAGTTCAGTTCCCCCCATTCTTTTGGGGCAGTCAGTCAGTGTGGAGGGGCTGACAGATCCCCCGGAGCGACCCAAGACCCTCAAACCCTCAGCGAGTCCTCTGGGACTCAGTTTGAGTCCTCTGGATGGAGCCGAGGGCAGAGTAGAAAGCCAGTCCCACATCAGCCTCTATGCCATTGGCTCCGTCAGTGAACTGGAGGTAAGAAAAGGCCTGCTCTTTTGTCCACCTTTGCGTTTTGTAAAACACAAAGTAGCAATCTGCAGTTTTTACATAATCTTTAATTAATGTTTCTGATGCATCTGAATGTTAGAAATCCCTTATTGTTTTATCTTTTTCATCAATTCACAAAATTAACCCAAACATGTCACATTTTTGCTGTTTTCCATCACTTTAACCTGAACAAAATGAACCTAGTAGTATTTTAAAATTCCCTCCAGATCTCTTCACTAGACTTTGCTGGTTCAATTCAGCATTTGTTTATGACAGCGTCCATTTGAGAACAAACCAGAAAAACCCTTTAACTGTAACAGGCAGGAAAATCATTATGAGTGGGAAAAACATTTCTACTAGGACTGAACTATCGAATATTTTTGTAATTAAATATCCCAATTCTTTCATCAATTAATTGACTAATCAAATAACTTCCATTAACTAGAATATAGTTGATTGATCTAGTTAATAGATCAGTCAATAATTGCCAATTAGAGAAGGCTGAGGTATTTTGAAGTGTGTGTGTGTGTACACATGTACAGCTGAATGAAAGCCTAATAATTATACTACCAGAGTGAGATTTTGGTACATTTGCTAAAAAAAATAATTACCATATTCTAACAGGTGTTAGTATTCACCAGTTATCAATAAGCTACTTATACTGTAGACGTTCTGATTCTCCTTAAGGAAGTGCTGTTGATGTGTGGATGTTTTCGATTCAGGTGTTACAGCATTGATGAAGTACTGCAGTGGTAAGCTAATGCTATTTTCCCATGCACACACTGCACTGTGTTCTCTGCCTTATGCAGTGTAAAATGACGCCACACTTCTGACATGTTTTGTGTTTATATGAATGCTGCTGCTTTTTGCCATTTCCACTGACAGCTGAGCATACCACACTGCCAAATGTCTTTGACATGTACTGACAAACAGTACAACTGTTATAACAGTCTATATGAAATAATGACACTGGAGGGGCCAGAGTGATGTGATAGGAACGAGATCAACTACAACATGAATTAAAATAGGGCTGTAAAATAATTAAAGCTTTTATTCAGACACAGTATGACACAGTAGAAGACGACTTCATGGGTTTCAACCAAGATAATTTAAATGATTTAAAACACAGGAGAAATTAAGATTAATACGGTAAATACTGGTTGTTTTTCTCTTGTTTCTGTTCCGTTTAAATCAGCAAAGTTGCTGCTGTGTTAAAATTCACTGCTCAGAAAAAATCTGTTCAGGTACAAATATTTAACTACATTTACAGTTCAAGTCCTTCTGTACATGCAGTAAATATCAGATTTTTCAACATAGATATCTGCAGCTTATAACCCTGGGTGGCTTGTATATTATTTTTTTATGATATTTTTTAAAATACAGTGGAATGCGGCTTATATACAGATGCAGCTTATAGTCCAGAAAATATGGTATATCCTGGTGGAATCGAAAACCAGGTTCATTCCACACATCAGACAGATTTTCAGGGGAGAAAAACCTAAATGACACAAAATGGACATTTAGTGACATATTACAGCCAGGTTTTTCCAAACACAAACTCCAAATTTTCTCCAAATCTACCTGTATAAGGCTAAAAAAATATACATAAATAACAGCATTTTTAAAAATAATAATAATAATCCTTATCAAATTCTTCTTCATATCCATGTATCACATGATAGGTAAAAATATATATTTGTTTTAGAGCGTTATTAAGTGAATAGTTGAGTCTACAGGTGTAAAACTAAACTTCACCAAAATATAAATAAATATAAACAGTTGCCAAAAGGAAACACAACACTAACACAAACATGGATATTATGTTGCTTTCCAGTATATCATGTGTGTTTGTGTGGAGTTATGCCCCCCCAGCAGTAAACCTCCTCTTGTTACAGTCTGGAGTCCATAAGTGAAGGAACAGCACTCCCTTGTGGCTTTCTGTCACATTGTACAAAACAAACTGGGATGAGAGTTCAGTCCAGTCCTCTTTAACCCTTTATCCTCACATGAACCTGAATATCTGCAAAACCTAAAGGATGGTGTAAACAGGGCC
Source organism: Siphamia tubifer (assembly GCA_020466265.1). NCBI lineage: Eukaryota > Metazoa > Chordata > Actinopteri > Kurtiformes > Apogonidae > Siphamia > Siphamia tubifer. The sequence goes on from CM035802.1 coordinate 17,998,967, forward strand.
ACTGTCAGACCCATGTGAGCTAAAGTGGACCAATTAGACCAATATTCACTTTATAGAACTGAACAGATTAGAACACAATACAATATAATGGAATAGAACAGGCTTTATTTTCCATTGTACTGTAAGTTTTAACTAAATATGCTCTTTTTTCCCTGCCATGATTTACTGACAAGTGAAGGCGGGAAGAGGAGGGAAACGTAGAGAAAAGGGGGAGAAAATGAAGAAAGAAGAAAAAAGGAGGCAAAAAACAAGAGAAAAAAAATAAGAGATGAAGAGAAAAAAAGTGGTTAAAAAAACAGAAAACAAAAAAAGGAAAAAAACAATATTAAAAGGATGGAGGAGAAAAAAGGAGAGAAAGGAAGAAAGAATAAAGGGGTAAAAAACCAGCAGGTGTATGTTTGTTCATATTAGTGGACCTGCAACTATTTCTATTTGTTAATTGTAAGTAAAGAAGATTTTCTCACATTTATTATCATTTGACAGAGAAAAACATTTGAATTGGCTTCGAAATATCAGCGGCTAACATAAAAACAAAAACATTGGTTCCAGCCCCCCCCCCAAAAAAATCCATCCATATCAGTCAATATGAAAATACTTACTTCTACTATCCAAAGCAGAAATATATGAATAACTTGAAAAATATTGAGTTTTGTCTGAAAATAAATGCAATTTTAACAATATTCTGCCCATTACAGATCAAATCTACAAAGACACTAAAGACTGAGCAACTAAAGCAGAAAATGGTTCAAATTCTGCTTGATTTTTTTCTTAAATATTTCCGTTTGTTCATATATGTTCAGTTTATTCATATTTTGTTTTGTAAATGTCAACACTTTCATGATTAAATATACATTTTTTTCACTGAAACAAAGACAAATATTTGAAGTTGTCATTTATTTATAGGCATAACGTAATATTATAATTTAGTTTCACATCAAACCAAGAAGAAAATATGGAGTCATTATTATTTGTAGGTTATTGTGTTATTATTTAACTGTAGATCATATTGGTGTGTATGTGGAACCTCAACTAAAATCACTTCCATAAGACTTGACTGTGGAATTTTTGGACTTTGTAAATTCATTCCAGGGTTTGATTAGAACCCTTGAGGGCCTGGTTTTGGCCACCAGGCCGCATGTTTAGAGTCATCTGTAGCTCCATGAGTGCACTCTGTCCTGGATGTTGTTTTTGTGACTAACCCGTGAACTATGCACTTAAAAGGGAACACAAAACACTGGGCGATCTAGCCAGTCCAGAAGCAGAACCACAACCAGAACCAGAAGCACACAGCTGCTGGAGGGGCTGAAGGGCTCTGTGGCTCTGGGACCCTGGGTGCATGTGGACCGCAGTGGGAGTGTCTGTGGGCGGAGCTCAGACGACCTGTGGATTGAAGAGCAGAGGAAATACGAACACAGAATGTGTGGAGGCATCAGGGGGAGGAGTCTGGGCCAGCTCAGCACCACCTTATCTGAGGACGAGGACAAAGTAAGACGTGGACATGGCGGAGACACTGTCCGAGTCTGTCCTCTGCATCCTCTGCTGCCTTCGCCATCTTTATCTCCTGATGATTAGTTGTTGGAGTTGAACCTGCGGCGTCTGTTGCCTTTCCTCTTTCTTCTTTGTTTTCCTGCATGTGCACCTGTCCTCTACTATCATACCTACTATATCCATGGGACATTTATATAAATGGGTCATTCCATATGAAATTAACAGATTTTAGGAATATTTCCCACCTGTCCCTCTTGGATTTCTCCAATTTTTTGTACAATGGAAAATATCAACACTTCAAGGCTTAATTGTAATTGTACCAAAGTAATGACCATTTGAAGTAGATAGGGGGGGCACCTGAAAATTGACACCTTGAAATTTTCATCTACTTTTCTATAACTTATGAACAACAAGAGAGAGAGGTCTGAACATTTCAGAATCAGTTCACAGGAATCTATTGTTGTTTTTTTTTCAATTACTTTCCGTGTGCAGTACATTGACATGGAGTGCAAATGAGGCTGAAACTCAATACGCTGCTCTTGGTTGGGAACTAGTTTCCGGTGTGGAAGAACACAGCCAACGAGCTCCTATGATGCCCAGCCAATTTGACAAAGTTGAGGCCAGTGCATTGGAGGTCCACTGTCATTTGCGCTCGATGTGAATGTACTGCACACGGAAAGTCCCGTCTTGTCATCTGAACCCGCTTTATCCTCACTAGGGTTGCGGGGGTCACTGGGGGCCTAATCCAGATGCAATGGGTGAAGGCGGGGTACACCCTGAATGAGACGCTAGTTCATAAAAAAATCAAGTAAATTAATTAACTTTGGATGAAATCTTTGGGTGGATGAATTCACTTTGGGTGGCTTCGGCAGACTGCAGCTACATGGAGAACCAAGTTGTGATCATGGCAGATATATTCAGACAATGGCTGAGTTGCCATGAAAAGCTTGGACACACATATTCTACCCTGGGGACATTCAATTTGAACCGGGGGTGATGTATCGTAGCCTTGAAATGTTGACATTTTCCATCCTATGTAATGTTCTATAAGTATGTGAAAATGTAGAAAAATCTGAAAGGGTCAGATGGGGACCACTTGATAAAATGATATTGAATGACCCAAATGTCCTCTTTTCTGTTCTCAGGCACATGTTGGAGTCCACTTGGGGCCCCTAGAGGCCTTCACTGGGATGCCCCCAAAGGCCCACTGCTTCTCCCAGAGCACCCCTGTCGGTCTGGACTGTTTGGGTTGGAGGAGACGCACATCCTTCTGCTGTGAGTACAAGCTCCGCCCTTCTGCTGACCCTGATTTCTGCCATATTTAGATGGTTTAAAACATGGAACTGGTTCCAGATATTGATATATAGATCCTATTGATGACTGATAGAAGTCTTCCATGGACTTACAGATTTAGGTACTTGACTCACCTTGAAGAGTCAAACACAAAGTTACCAATATGTAGATTTTGACAATCACTTTCTTGTTCTTTTTGTTAATTTTTTTTTTCCATTTTATTAATTATTTTGGTCATTTTTGTTCTATTTTGTTAATTATTTTTTCATTATAATTGATTATTTTGTTTATTTATGTTCATTTTGTTGATAATTTTGTCCATTTTATTGGTTATTTTGTTCATTTTATTAATTAGTTTTGTTCTTTTCCATTATTATTTTTGTTCTTTTCATTTATTGTTTTGTTCATTATTTGTCTATTTTGTTGATTGTTTTGTTCATTTTTGTAAAAAAATATATATATTTTATTCATTTAATTGATTATTTGATTACTTGATTGTAGTAAAACTCCTCTTTTGTCTTGATTTTATTTCTTTACTTCATTCATCATGTGACACATGTTCAGATGATGTTTATAGTCATCAATATATGAGTACATAGGGGTGTGTGTATGTATGTACATTGGGGAGGGGGTTCTATGTGTGCCTGATCATCTGACTCCCTGTTTCTCTGCTTTTCTTTTACTCTAAAACTTACATGCAGCACCCACTGGGCCCCCTGGGACTCCAGTACCCACTGGGCTCCCTGCTGTACCCACTGGGCCCTGTAAATCTGTCATGTCCCCCCCGTCCTCTTTACTGTGCCCCATCTTTTTATGTCTCTTGAAATCTGCATCAAAAACCAAGTGCAGTTTAGTTTTTATGTGGTATATGTTCTGGGCTTGTGTTGCAAAATTGTACACTATTTAAATTCCAAATGTTCTGGAAGGTTCTTTGGACTGAATTATTTTGTCTTTTTATTGCTGTTTTACATGAGGAAATTGTTCCCTTATTCTGTTCAGAAACTAACTTAGTGTGAAAGATCAATGTAAAGAATAATTATACAATCAGGATCATGATATTTATTTTTAATGAATCATGATAAGGTATTTTTGCCATATTCTTCTGATCCATGTTCCTGTGTCCTGTCATTGTCTTTGTTCCACTCAGCTCAGATTCCTTTGTCATGTTTGTCTGGTCTGGTCACAGATGAGTTTGATATTTGTCTTTGCTGCGGTTAGGCTGGTTTTATGTCAGTGCTCCTTTAGAAACAGAACCACTCCAGGTCTTCACGCTTCATAAACTTTCATTTTATTTACAAAGGGTGAATGAATCCTTGGCTCAGTGTTTTGTGTATGTGAACTGACCATATGCATGGAATCAACAGGGATAGTCCAATGAGGGGGTCTGGTTCATCAAGTTAGAATCAGGCCCTTTGGTTCTGAAGTGAAGTGGATCAGAACCAATAATAATAATAATAATAATAATAATGCACTAGATTTATGTAGCACTTTTCTCTGCATACATCAGATCCTTTATTCATTCGCTCTTACTTTCTCATTCTGGTGGTGGTAAACTACATATGTATCCACAGTTGCCCTGGGGCAGAAGCATGGCTGCCATTTTGCACCTATGGCCACTCTGACCACCACCAAACTTTCATACGCATTCATACACTACTGTGAGTAGCAGCACTGGAGGCAAGGACACAAAAGCACCTGAGTAGGACAGAGAAGGATTTTAACTGTCAACCTTTTGGCTACTGGATGACCCACTTTACCATCTGAAAAAAAGAGTCCAGTTCCATGATGAAAACTTTTATTTGTACATAGAACTTTTGACTGACATGAACAACTTCAGATTTCTGAAGGAAAATAAGTGCAATTTCAACAATATTCTACTGACTCCTGCAGACAGACCTCCACCTTCTATGCAGACATTGACAGGAAATATAGCAGTACATTAATCCACATGATGACAGCCCATAACACGACACCATGGTTGATCCAGGAGATTCAGTCTTTGGTGGCTGCCGTAAAAATTCAGACAAAAGAACATGAAACAAACAGGTTTATCAACAATTCCCTGAGCAGTATGACGCAGAAATACGCGCTGAACCGTTATGATGATCATGTACTATAAAGTCAGTACTATTGTTATGGCAACCAAGTACTGTAAAGTCAGTATTATCGTTATGACAACCAGGTATTGTAAAGTCAGTACTATCCTGTCATGGAAATTATGTCGAGTCCAGTCAAGTCGAGCCAGTACTATTGGAAAATATGGTATTACTTCAGAACCAATCAGAGCCCGGATTCTACCCTGGTTCTATTCTGCTTCTATCCCGGTTCTATCCTGGTTCTGTCCTGGTTCTGTCCTGGTGAATATATTGGCACAGTACTGAGTCAACAAGAGTTGAGAAACCAGATCAAGGAGTGGATCTGGGATAGCAACATGTGATTGGCTCTGTGGACATAGACACGCCCATATTTGGTGCTTCAGTACTGTGGACATAAACATTGGCTGGATATAATCAATATAAATAATAAATATAAACACTAATAGAAGACTTGTTAGTGAGTGAACACTGACTGGAAAATATCCACTTTCTAGACTCTATATTTATACACCAACATAGAAGTGTTTGTGTGTTTGTGTGTGTGTGTGTGGGGGGGGGGGGGGGGGGGGGGGCTCTTTTCTACCTTAATGGATCCTGCACCATTAGTCAGTTGTCCATGATGTTGCTAACGGCAAATGACAGTCATGAAACAGAAACCCCCCTGAAGGACCCCCACTGATGTCAGCCTGGAGAGAGAGAGAGAGAGAGAGAGAGAGAGCGCTATGGGCAGTTAAAGTGAGGAAATGAAGCACTGTGCAAATGGGTAGAGAGACCTATAGAAGCAAGAGGAGAGAGAGAGAGCATGCAAGAGAGAGAGCGTGAGGAGAGGCAGTGGCTGAATGAGAACATCCAGAGCTGGAGGTGAAGGAGGAAGGCAGGGCTGCACACGCTGCCGTTCAGACCCAGAGTTGACAGCCAAGGCTTACCTCAGCGAATAGTGGTACAGATCTGAGCCAGGGGGCAGCGTCTCCTCCTCCTGCTTCTCCTGCTCCTCCTCCTCTATGCTCTGGCTCTACTGGGGGAATAAACCACCTGCTCCACCGCCTCACCTCCTCTTCATCACCACTTTGCCTCTTCAGAAGACACTTTGCTTTTCCCTCCTCCCCTGGTTGTGTTCTGGATGCGGACCCAGCAAGGCTCAGGGGGGGGCGTGCCCCTGCCCGGGGGCAGCTGTGGCAGCAGCGGCAGCGGCAGTACCGGTCTGTCACCGGGCTCCGACTCAGACGGAGGAGGGAGTCCAACACACAGGGTGGCGGACAGCATGGTGGACGGAGGTGTCGGGGTGGGTGGATGTATGGGGGGTGGTTGTGGAGGAGGGGGGGGCAGCTTGGGCGGCACTCTGAGAGGCGTCCTGTCTCGCTATTGGAGCTTAGAGAGTCTGCACTCCACCACAGGTATGTGACATACACTGTGCAGGTGTGTGTGTATGTGTGTGTGTCTGTGTGCTTGGGTGGGCCAGCTGCTCAGCTTTCTAGTTCCGCAGAAAAAGACAGAAAATGCCACGAGCTTTGGTTTTCATAGCGCAGTGTGTTCTGTCTCCTGTTTCTATCTGCAGCCTTATCTGCTGCACACACGCACAGACACACACACACACACACACACACATACACACCGTGAGCTTATTATGTTCACGATAACCTTCAAGTACAATACAACAAAATACAGAATGGGACTGAGCATCCTTGTCCTTCTAGCTGCTCAAACGTTTGTCAAACATTTATGATCCAGGTGTTAAACATGTAAGACGACACATCTGTGTACAAATACTTTAAGGGTGATTGAAGGAAAGACCTTTGTATCTGCTGAAATATAATGATGGGATTATGAAAGTGGTCAGATGTGTCCATTTTTTCATCCTGGATAATTATTTTTTATTTAATTTAATTTCAATTTTAATCTAATATTGTATTAAGTGAATACTGTACTAACACACACATGCACACGTGCACACACACACATATAGAAATACATATACATCAAATACACATTAAACACCCTATTATACAAGCAATGACAATATGTGATTAAAAACTAATATCAATATGATAATTAAAGGAAATATAAATAAATGAAGTAATTCCTGTGGATCCAAATGTGTCAGTAATTAACAGAACATTTGTGAATCTGTGTTTGGAACCATTTTACCACCACTTTATTTGTGAAACTTTATAAAGCTTTAATTGTTTCTGTTATTACAGAGTTTCACCTGTGGTTCAGGTTGGTGTTTTGGTCCGGGTTGGTGTTGTGGTCCACGTTGGAGTTGTGGTCTAGGTTGGAGTAGTAGTTCAAGTTGATGTTGTGGTCCAGGTTGGTCCAGGTTGGTCCAGGTTGGTCCAGGTTGGTCCAGGTTGGTCCAGGTTGGTCTGTGCTCTAGAGTCGAGTCAGTTTGTTTGTGTAACGCTTTGATGCTCACATCCCTCTGATGGTCAGGCCTTTCCTCTCCTCTGTCATCACTGTGTGCGTGTGTTTATACACTGAGACACAAACAATGATACTGGACGTCATCTGAAGACTTTGAGCTGCAGTAAAATGTGAAACTGGGAGGAGACATATTAGGTCTGAACACTGTAGCATTGATCCAGGATAAGGTGTGTGTGTGTGTGTAGAGGGGAGGGAGGGGTGAATACGTACAGTGGGGTGGGATGAGAGGGTTGGATGGTGTGTGGACTCTTTACTGTGGAACATCCGCTAGTGTTCATTCAGTTGGAGGTGAACACACACACAAGCATGTGTTTGAGGATGGACATGTAATTATTTACTGTATATAGTACAGTATGTATATATAAATGGTAAATGGACTGCACTTATATAGTGCTTTTCCACCTTCATGGTGCTCAAAGCGCTTTACATTAGCCTCTCAATCACCCATTCACACACACACTCATACACCAGTCAGTTTCTAAGGTCTACGGTAAGTCCTACTGGGGCCTAAGCCAGGGTTCAGTGTCTTGCCCAAGGACACTTCGACATGTGGACAGCCAGAGCTGGGACGCCGCCAACCTCTCGGTCATTGGGCAACCCACTCTACCAACTGAGCCACAGCCGCCCCATATATACCATATATTTTTTTATATAAATGTATGGTGTGTCAGTGGCACAGCTAAACCTTACCAGTGGAAAGACTGCGTTATCAAAAACTCTTGCTTCAGCACAAAGAGACTTTGGACATTTCCATGCTCCCAACATTCTAGGAACAGTTTGGAGATGGCCCTTTCTTGTTCCATCATGACTGTGCACCAGTGCACAAAGTAAGGTCCATAAAGAAAAGGTTGTCCTAACCTCAACTCCATAGAACCCTTTTGGAATGACAGCATAGACAGGGTTAGGTTTAGGGTTAGGATAAGAACCAGGGTTAGTGATAGGGGTAAGGCCAGGCCTTCTGTCCATCATCGCTATGTAATATCACTAATGCTTCTGGGAGGGATGGTCCAAAATGTACTTTAAACACCTTGTGGAAAACCTATTAACCCCTATGGATTAACTATGGGATGGAAACATTCATATGCAAATGGAACAAATACTTCAATCAACCATAAATATATTAATATACTGATATCTAGAGACTGAAGTTAGTAAATGCATCGTTCTTGTTTTCAACTTAATTTCCCACCATGCAGTGCTGTTCTGCTCTTCCTGTTAACAGAGCACAGTGGTTTTAAGCCTATTGTATTAAAAATGATTAATGTCTCCAGAAATATGTGTCCTGTGAAAGAAAAAACATGAGATGGGAGTGTGCCACAACTGTACAAACACACGCACATACACACTGGTTTTAATGTCTCATGAGGACCTAGTTTGTTATCATCCATTGGATAGTGAGCGTAAACAGATCTTCGTCTTTTTTTTAGAATAAATGAGTACCAAAAAATAATAATAGTAAAATTTAAAATATATATACATACATACATACATGCATACATACATACATACATACATACTAACATACATACATACATACATACATACTAACATACATACATACATACATACATACATACATACATACATACATACATACATACATACATACATATATACATACATACATACATACATACATACATACATACATACATACATACATACATACATACATACATACATACATACATACATACATACATACATACATATACATACACATATATTGTTTAAAAATAAAATAAAACAATTAAAAAAGAAAAAAAAAGTAACGACATTTTTTCAAATGTAAACACATCTTCAAGCCTTTGAAAAATACATGTTGTGCTTTGCACATGTTTCCCTCATGCTTTATGGGGACTTCCAGAAAAACAAGTTAATGTATTCATAGGGCCATCATTTGCACACATCTGCATACTTCACACAGATTTATATTTTACTAGTGGGGACCTACATTTATATTTAACCTTCATGGGGACTTGAATTTTGGTCCCCATGGTGTCAGAGGTCCCCATGATGTGACTATGTAAACAGATCAATGTCCCCATAAAGACAGGAATACAAGCACACACAGACATCTGAGCTGAGTTTTCTGTTTCAGACTAATTCATAGTGTCATGCAGGTTAATGTTTTCATCATTTATTTTGTCCAGTGTCTGATAAACTATGTTTATAAAACTGATGAACACTTACAGTAAACCACGGGTGTAGAACATACGGCCCACAGGACCAAAAGTTCCCATCCGACCTGTGTGACACAAAAAAATGATATTAAACATAGGTTACACACTTAGTTAACATATAAAGTGGACTACAACCAGTGAAATAATGACAGAATTACCCATAAATACACACATTTTGTGAAATTGCACAAGATTGTTTAGCTTTATAAAGCTTCTGATCACAAAAATGTGCATAACCTGAACAAGAAATTTAATTTTTTTTAGTTCATTTTTCCAATACTCAGTCTCTTCTTAAATGTTGTGTATTTGTTAGTGCTGTCAAATGACAAACAGTTTTGGTCAGATTAATTGCAGGGTTGCTGTGGATTTTGTTTAATGATGGTTAAATATACATTTTTAATCTATTAATTCAGTTTCATTTTGCATGAGTAATCCGACTCAATCTAGATTTAATGTGTTTGTTGTGAGCTAGGCAATGTATTGCCTATGTCGTATTTTAATCTGGAAGTGCTTCGGTGCAAACGAAGAGTCTGTCAAAACACTTTGTCAGTTGACTGTTCTGTCTCTATTTGTTTTGGCGGGGGTTTGGACTCAAATTTCCCACAAAATACACAAAAATACACTACGAAACAAGAACATGCAGAGACAAAAAATATACAAAACATGTTAAAATCCACTAAAATTTACAAAAAAAATAAAACAATGTAAAAAAAGTGATAAAAATCCAAAACATATTCACAAACTCTTCTAAAATACAGACAAAACACCAAACGTATGCAGAAATATACATATGCAGTTAAAATATTTATTCAACACCTTAAACATTTTCAACAAAACAACTGTAAAAAAAAAACTGTTCCATTTTATCGTGTTAAAATATTTAATCAGATTAATCATGATGATGGATTAATCTGCAATAATTCCTTGTTGACAGCCCTAGTATTTGTAAATTAAAAACTGACACGCAATATTGACAAAATTACATATTTTTCTTTTCATTATTATTATTATTATTATTGTTATTATTGTGATTAATATCATGATTATTGATGTTATTATTTTGTGACTAAATTACTGTGATAGTATAACATCATCTACATACAGTCAAATCCTCCCAACATGCTTTGGATTGTGTGTAACCAGTGCAGCATCTGCATTGGGCTGTTGTTTTTGTCCTTGATACATGAGCACAGGAGGGCGGGGCCTCTGGAGCTGATCCACTGATGGAGATTACGACTAAAGTTTAATCAGATTTAGGAGGAAGGAGTTTTGACTTTTTGGAAGAAGGTGGAGCAGCTTAGAAGTCATATATATATGTGTGTGGGTGTGTGGGTGTGTTGTAGAACACAGCCTAGTAAATTCCCCAAATTATTTTGGATTTAATAAATTTACTATCCTAGTTATCTTTATATTTTACTACTGTGTAACTGAATCCCCTACAGCTTGCGCTTAGTCTGCGTGGATTGCATGCCCGACAGCAGTCTCTAACCCACAGAAATACGCCGTAAAAAATGGGGTCCGGTAGACACTGGGCTACTTCTCAGGGGGGGATAATTAATTATGGTAAAAAACTTATAAGTGGGAGCATTTAAGGGGAAAACCGAAAAGGAAATGAATAAATATCTACCAAAAGCCAAAGTTAGTTTAGGTTTTGTTTTTCTTTTTTAAAAGGATTATCTGGAGTAAAATAAATTTTAGCTCACTTCTTGATTGGGAATGAATACATATAGTTGACATACGTGTATATCAAAAACAACCTGTTAGTAGGCTAAGCTTTGCTGTTGCATACAGCTTCATTTCTAATGAAATACTGGACTATCGATTATTACAGACTTCTTCCTAAAGACGTCTGCTGCATCCAGAAAGGTACTGGCTTGAGATAAGTAACTCTGGACACAATATCCGATGGCATGAAGACCTCGGGACACTTCGGTCCCCAGAGTTTCCATGTAACTGTGTAGGGAACATATCCTGACATCCAGGACAGGTGTCCAACACACACACACACCCCGTGTCTGTGTGACTTTTCTCCAGGTACTTCATCCCACCATCCAAACACATGCACTGATAGGTTAATTGGTTAATCTAAATTGTCCATAGGTGTGAATGTGAGAGTGATTGTTTGTCTATATATGTTCAGCCCTGAGATGAACTGGAAACTCATACAGGGTGTACCCCACCTACACCTATTGTAGCTAGATTAGGCCCCCAGTGACCCTAGTGAGGATAAAGCGGGTTCAGATGACAATATATATATATATATATATATATATATATATATATATATATATATATATATATATATATATATATATATATATATATATATATATATATATATATATATACAGACACACATATAATACACATGTATACCTACACACATAGATGAAGTGAAAGCAGGAAGGATGGCCGTCTGAAAGCATCCATCATAGGAACAGGAAACAACGCTCCTCCTGGGAAATGGGTCACTGTGGAACATCCACAGGGCCGCAGGCGTCTGTGGAAAGTTCACCCTAAGTTACTTTTGTTGAGATGAGGGCAGATGAATCACGAAACATAGCAACTGGGCTGATGTCTCTGGATTCATGCAGTCCACTTTAAAGACCCAAACATCCATCTTTAACCCTTAAAGACCCAAATGTCTACCTTTAAACCTTAAAGAGCATTAGAAGTGGACGTTTGGGTCTTTGATGTAAAGTGGATTAGAACCAGTCAAATACTATCAAAATGTTGATCCCAAACTTTACCCATGAGAGTGTGTGTGTGTGTGTGTGTGTGTGTGTGTGTGTGTGTGTGTGTGTATGTGTGTGTGTGTGTGTGTGTGTGTGTGTGTATGTGTGTGTGTGTGTGTGGTATTATCCTTGTCTTCCTCATGCAGTATTAATTAATGTGTCATCATCCACCTCCTTGTGGGTTTTTTTGAGCTTCTCAGATACAAAGGAAGCTAAAATTATTCCTCTTTGTTTTCGCAGGAGGCCGGGTTATGCTGTTTATACTTTAACTCTTTAAGTTCTGACGTGTCAGTGTTGACACACCCTGTGCATGTGCACCATTGTCCATTATGACTTAGTTAAAAGACCTTTTGCTTTTTGGCTCGTGGTTTTATTGATTAGCTTTTTTTTTTTTAATCATGTGAGTCCTGACATTCTGTGATGACCGTCTCTTATGTCTCTTCCTCTTTTAACTAGTGATTCATCTTTAAAAGACATTGAAACAGCAACTTTTCCTAAATGGTGTTTGTTGTGGTGTTGCTGAAAATTTTGATCTTTTGTCACAGATGGATCAAACAAAAATTCTCTGGAGTCTAAAAAATTTAAAATCCAGCCCCCGATAGACCCCTAATAGATATGTATGACTAATGCAGCGGTGACATTTCCTTGCTCCAAAATATTCCACAGTCAACTGTCAACTATTTTATAAGAAGGTGGAAGCAACTCAGCTACTTAGTGTTCAGCCACATAAGCTGACAGAGCAAGGTCAGACAATGCTGAAGCGTGTAGTGCCAAGATGTTGCCAATTTTCTGTAGAGTCAATCACTATAGACCTCCAAACTTCATGTGGCCTTCAGATTAGCTCCAGAACACTGCACAGAGATCTTCGTGGAATGGGTTGTCTTGGAAACGAGCAGCTGAATCCAAGCCACACATCACCAAGTGCAATGCAAAGCATGGGATGCAGTGTGTGGTGCAGTGGTGTGAACAGGACTCCAGAGCAGTGGACACACCTTCTCTGGACTAAGTACAGGACTCTAGAGAAGTGGACACATGGTGTGGGGCTGTTTTTCAGGAGCTAGGCTTGGCCCCTTAGTTCCAGTCAAAGGAACTCTGAATGTTTAAGACATTTTGGACATTTCCATGGTCCCAAACTTGTGGGAACCGTTTGGAGCTGGTGCCTTCCTCTTCCATCATTCCATCAAAGTAAGGTCCATAAAGACATGGATCTGGTGTGAATGAACTGGACTGGCCTGAACACAGTCCTGACCTTAACAAACAGTTTTGGGATGAATTAGGGTGCAGACTGAAAGCCAGACCTTCTGTCCAATGTGAATATGTGATCTCACAAATTATTCTGGAAGAATAGTCCAAAATTCCCACAAACGCACTCCTAAACCTTGTGGAAAACATTTCCAGATAAATTGGAAGTTGTTATAGCTGCCAAGGGTGACCCCACCTCAGATTAAACCCAATGGATCAATAATCAGATGTCACTTAAATGCATATGCAAGTCAGTTGAACAAATACTTTCGGCAATATATTGTATATATATTCATAATCAGATCCATACATACCAGATTTAAAAGGTTCATCTGCCAGATTCATATCTACTAAAAAGCCTCTTATAACCATGGAATACTATGTATGTATAAACTAGTGTGTGTCATGGGTCAATTTTAGTCAATCCCTGTTTCCCAATCTGTTCAATCTAACAGTAGAACCAGCTCCTGTCGGCTGAAGGTTCTGTTGTTCACTAACAGTAGAACCAGCTGCTGTTGGCTGAAGGACCTGTTCTTCCTCTGGTCAGTGGAATGTTTGGTATGTTAGATAAGACCATCGGGTCACACCTTCAGCACAGATCAAATAAGGACCTGCAGTCCAATCCAAGATTGTCTCTTTGGATCAGGCGCTGACCTTTGACCCTCTGTGCACTTTTACAGTTACATGGTTTATCCTGTAAAACTAAACCACAGCACAGGTTGGATTTGGAAAATACAAATGGATTCTGAGTGAATGAGGGTCCATATCTGTGTGTCTGTGTGGGCAGATGTATCCACATGCACATGCACCATCTCAGTGCACTGCTACAGAAGCAGCAGGTGAATGAAAAGTTTGTACATCAGTTACAGAACATTTGAATCAATAAAATGTGATCCATTTAATAGAATATATCTGTAGTAACATTTAATAGTGTTTCTTTTTTGGGGGGTAAAGTTTTTATTTTATGCAGACCCGCCGTGGATTTGTGGATGTGTACACTGTACAGTACTATGAAGTCCACCCATGCACTGGACCCATGCTCCCCCCATTCATTGGGCTCATGCTGAGATAAGACAGGCTATTCCTTTATTTATTCTATGGCCCTCTAGAATGTTGCGACAGCACCCATTCACTTTGAATGGACGTTCTCAGCGTTCTGTGGGCGGATTTTTTTTGATAACCGCCCGCTGCGCCATTAACGCCCGCTGCCAATGGTAACGAGTTTTGTCACTTCAGATTCACAGTACCATATCACTCCGCAGGTAGTTCGGCCACTTTGAAAGTAAATATTTGCTACGTTGTAACGGCTATTTTATCCAATCTGTTAGAGTAGTAGCAGTAATAAGCTGTAATAACCCGTAGAATAAGCGGGATAATGTATTGCCCACACGTGACTATCGAAAAATATTTCCCTTTGGGGTGGAACATCACCCTGATGCCTTTTGGGTGGGAAATACATTGGCAGTACATTATCCCTTACTAGTCCCACAAAGGAAATACCAGGTTTACAGCAGCAAGATTGTAACACACGAGTTATCACTTCTACAAACAAATAATTCTATATAAAATATATAATATACTATATATATTATTGCAATACCATCTGTTTTAAACATCTATCTCATTCTATCACTGAAGGAACTCCTTAGGGCAGTCAGTCTATATTTCAGAGGGTGGGAGTCTGGGGCTGTGATGGAAGACATCTCGGCAATCAGCCTCCTCCTCCCGACCTCCTCCACAGGTTCCAGAGGTCATCCCAGGACAGCTTTCTTTATCAGTTTTTCCAGCTTCTTCCTGTCAGTTGTGATGACTCTCCTCCAGCAGACCACACCGTACAATATGACGCCACAACAGCATCATAGAAAGATCTTCAGGAATGCACCCACCACACCCCAAAATACTGTAACATCTGTATGTGAAGGGGGAGGAGCCTGCATGTGTTTCTTTCTGACTTATCTAACAGAACATCCCAGAACACTTGGTACAGGTGTCTCTAAAATTGACAGAACCTTTTTGTGATTTACCTACTTTACAAATACATGAAATGACAAAGTGGCTACATTTCCATGATGTTTTTCAATTCAGAATTATTTAATCTTACAAAATAATTCAGATTTAAAGTTATTTCCTTTGTGTTAACATGGAAATGTTAATTGCCAAATAGAGGTTTCCATGGAAAATGAGTGTATTCTGCTTTAATTAATTTGGCTTTAAGAGCTGTGGTACTGAGGGTTCTGATTGGACAGAACGGCCGTTTAACGTCTGGATGTCTACCGGAAGAAAACGAATGAGTCCAGTTCCTTATTTGTTTTCGTTTCAACTAACAACATGGAAGGCCATATGCTACACACAAATTTTGCATTTATTTCTGAGATAATTATGAATCTGCAGCTTGACCGAAACACCATACTAATGTCGGCAGCGCAGGATATGTGCATCATCGCAACAAGACCAGCAAGCGGCATTTATCTCAGGGTGCTGTTGGTAGTGGAAACGCAAGCTCAAATGAGACAAACTATACAGAGACGATCTGAACTGTACCAAACCGTCCCAATCTGCTTGATGGAAACACACCATGAGAGTGGAATAATTAAGTTTAATTCAGAATAGTAATTTTCAACTGGAACTAGGTGTTTACATGGTCATCTTAAAGACAAATTAACCTTCATTTTGAAATAAACAGGAATAAAAACTCTCAAGTAAACATGCTCGCTGATTCAGTGACAGAAGCAGAACTGAACTGAAGACACTTTGTAAAAGTCATGGTTTTATCTGATAAGTAAATAATCAGTTCATTAAATTGCATATTTGTATGGGGTTTTTTTACAGAATGAATGTTGAATCACAATGAGCTGACTCACTCTGTATTGTGATTTGGGTGTGAATCACATATCGTATCAGTCTTTAAACTCGGGTTCGAAGCCCTAGTCTGTGCATCATATGGATATGAATATGTTTCTATAGTACTGATCATTTGTTTCCCTGGTGTTACTGAATATATAAACGTACATCCTCCTCTTGTATTTGATCAGTACAGATCTCTAGGATAATTTTTTTTAATCTCTATTTTTATATCATGCCATCCAACCCTCTACTTGTGTCTTTTCCACTTGCTTGAGCTGATGTGATGAAGGTTTAGACACTTTTCATCACATCACTTCCATTCTTTCTTCCTTTTGCTCTCCGGCTGCCCATCCCCCTCTTTCACTCCTCGTTGCCTCCTCAGTGTTTCTGATAATAATGCAGGGAAAGGTGTGCAGCAGCAGCACAAGAAGAAGAAGAAGGAGAAGAAGGAGGAGGTGTATCTCTGTTTTTACAGACCACTGAAGGGGGAGGGGCTGTCACATTCCATTTCCAAATCTTCACTGGATGGTGTTGTTTGTCCACTGGTACACCAGTGGGGTAGTGGCTAGTGTCTAGTGGGCTCTAAACAAGTGGGAACCATCAGCTCTTGTTTGTTCACTATTATAAAATGATCAGTACTTGAACAGTAGCAGTTTATAGGTTTTACTGGACACACAAGCAGCTGCATAAATGGAATAGATTCAATATGTAGCAAACTTTACCCTTTCATAATGTTTGCCTTTCATAGCATTATCTTTTTATAATATTAGCCTTTCATAGCATTAACGTTTCATAATGTTAGCCATTCATTACATCAGCCTTTCATAACATTAGACTTTCATGACATTAGCCTCACATAACATTAGCCTTTAATGACGTTAGCCTC
Source organism: Siphamia tubifer (assembly GCA_020466265.1). Classification (NCBI taxonomy): domain Eukaryota; kingdom Metazoa; phylum Chordata; class Actinopteri; order Kurtiformes; family Apogonidae; genus Siphamia; species Siphamia tubifer. The sequence continues at coordinate 18,016,155 of CM035802.1, forward strand.
ATATAACATTAGCCTTTCATAATGTTAGCCTCACATAACATTAGCCTTTAATGACGTTAGCCTCATATAACATTAGCCTTTCATAATGTTAGCCTCACATAACATTAGCCTTTAATGACGTTAGCCTCATATAACATTAGCCTTTCATAATGTTAGCCTCACATAACATTAGCCTTTAATGACGTTAGCCTCACATAACATTAGCCTTTCATAACATTAGCCTTTCATAACATTAGCCTTTCATAGTGTTAGCCTACTCACACAGTTTAACTCTTGTCGACACCATCTCTCATTTAAATCTTCAATCATATGGTCTAATAGTTTCAAACTGTAACTCATTCTAAAACCACCTTCAAACTGACCTCAGTTATTTATTCCATGAAAGTAGGTTCTCTTCATATGTGTCACTCATTTTAAAGACGTTTATTCTTCTCTTTTCATTCACATTTCCAATAATCGCATATCTTTCAGCGAGACCTGTCTGGGTGACACTGGCACCTGAGGCATCCAATCAGGTTCCAGAGGTGGACAGCACTAGACAGCAATATTTCCCTGAGCATGACCCTGCCCTCCTCTGCCTCTGATCAGTCCTCAGTGGGTACTGGCCAATTAGAGGAAGCAATCCATCATCAGGTTTTTTTTTTTATTAAGAAAACACATTTTTAATTAATTTAAAAAAAATCTTGAATTGAGCAGAAAAATAATTAAAAAGCAAAAAAAAAAATTATTGAATTCAGGAGAAAAAAAATCTTGAATTTAGCAGAAAAATCAGCCTAAGGAACCAGTGAAACTGATCTTGGTCCAATTTGTTAGATCATATTTTCCAGATTAATTGTCTATAAATCAGTTCTTATATCTCACTGAAAAGTTGCTCTTTGTGTGATGAGACATTTGGACTAGAAATGAGACAACTACACTTGGTCAGTTATATTTTTACAGTGTAAATAGATACAGGTCTGTCATATACAGACCATGTACGGTATAAACACAGGGAAGGAGGAGCAGCTCAGCCTGGTACTGCCTGACACACGCACACACACACACACACACACACACACACTCCTTTCTTTCCACTTCACTTCATTTGGTCAGATCCTGGAAGTTCTCATCACAGAAGCTCAGTCACATTTGAGTCTACGTCAATCAGCCTCCGTTTAGTCGGACCAGGATCTCAAACTTTACCCACGAGTGTGTGTGTGTGTGTGTGTGTGTGTGTGTGTATGTGTGTGTGTGTGTGTGTGTGTATGTGTGTCGAAGCCTTTATGAGCGTGTCATAGACTGAATTAGAGCTGAAATGATAAAAATCTATTTTTAACCCATAATGATCCTTGTGTCCGTTCTCAAATTGTAATTTCTTTCTCTATTTTTTACTTTTTTCAAGTGATTTATCTCCATTTATTCTATTAATATGGTCAGTATTTTGCATTCTTAAGTCAAAATCAGTTGTTTTTCTGTATTTTATGCACTTCACAATAGATTTCCATAAAAGCTCAAATTAAAATGGATGGGTATTATATCAAAAACAGAGAAAATGGAGGAAAAAGTGACATTTTCAGTCACCTCTATTATTAACTGAACCTTAGAAACCCAAAAAATGCAGAGGAAAAATATACAAAATATGTTAAAATCCACAAAAATTCAACAAAAAAACTTAACAAAAAAAATCAAAGTTCCAAAACATATTCAAAAACTCTTATAAAATACTGAAAACACCAAAAAAAAAAATTGACAAATATCCAAAGCATATGAAAAAATATACGTACTTAACATGTTTATTCAACGTTTTCAACTGTTTCAGCAAAACAGCTGTTCCATTTAATTAAAAATGCTGTTTAATTGCACCATATATTGGCCTATCATTAGTTTTAAAATCAGCTAGTGAAGTTTGGTTAATGTGTAACATGCTTGCATTTAAAGACAGAAGTGATAGTAGAGTGCATCTACACCGTAGTGCACCGTAGTACATCTACACCGTAGAAATGGGCTCCATAGAAGTTGGTAAAGCAGCTGTTTTTTTAAACTGCACCAAATAATTTTAAAAAATGACATAGTGGCATGTTTATGATTTATCGCTGAGATTCCAGCTACTAGTGTGGTTTCAGTTTCCTTGGATCAGTGTATTGTACATCTGAAATAACCCTGTGAATAGGACACACGGCACATATAAATATAATGTGGGTCACTTGATTGATGAAGGTAGCAAGAAGGACATCCTACAAAAAAAGAAATAGGAATTAGTTTTACATCTATCAGAAGGTTACAGCCTCACAGCGTGATTTATGAAGAGAATAAAGCTGTTTAGACAAACTTATAGTATTTATAATATAAGTATATAGTATATATAAACCCACAAACAAATATGCCAGCACAAACAAAACTCTGCCAATTTCTTGGAGTAAAAAAATTAAAATATATGTAATTAACATTTTTATTCAACGCCTTCAACGGTTTCAACAAAACAATTGGAAACAAGTGGTTCCAGGCACAACAAACACTGCCCTCTTCGCACACATTTTACCTGATATGTCCTATCTTTTATCATTTTGAAAACATATTTTTGGTGCCTGTGACCTTTGACCTACATTCACCAAACTTTAATGGGATCTATTATGGACCACCTTGTACATTTCCTGCAAATTTCATGGACATTGCTCCAGTAGTTTTTGCGTAAATCTGCTTATAAATCAGACCAACAAACTGACTCAAAAACAATACCCCTCTCTGCCTTCAGGGAGTGGGGTAACAACTGTTTCATTTAATTGCATAAAAATGTTTAATCAACTTAATCATCATGATGATGATGCGTTAATGCTTAATTTTTAATCCCAGCTGTATTACAATGGCTCCACTGAAGTATAATTGATGTACAGTACAACCAATATATATATATATATATATATATATATATATATATATATATATATATATATATATATATTTCTAAATCAAATGTCGACTTTCACATTGACATTTCGAAGAGACAGCAACCGTTCTGTAGCTGCAGGGTCTGTGTACCTTTTGATTGTTTAATATTTCTAGACTTAAGTCTAGAGGTTCTTCTATGTTTTCTTTGAACCAACATCAATCAACCGCATCATATAAAGATGCCAGGGTCAAATTAATGAGTTTATAGTTGCTGTCGGTGGTGGCTGTCCGTCGGTGAAATAGGACCAGGCTGTACATTTTTGGAATACACCTTTACTGTCAGTTTAATTAAGGTCACATTACAGTTTACTTTGCTTAAAGGCTGAGTAGTGTAGCAGCTAAAATACACAACTCAACACCACCAGTTTGCCTCAAGGATTTTGATGTTACGCCAACCAACGAAGCCCGGCACATGCCGGGAGAAACATACATTACATTTTTGGAATACACGTTTACTGTCAGAGGTGGAACAGAAGTACTTCAGGGTAGCGCAGGGTTTACACCAATAGTAGACATGCTTTGAGGTTCAAAACCATAACAGAACCTGAACCGAAAAGTGTGTGTAGGTCGATTCAACGGACAGTTTGTCATTTCTCCCGGCATGCATCGGGCGTTGTTGGTTTACATAACAACGGCGGTGGAGACTCCTTCTGTCTATCAAAGGTACACGGGCCCTGCAGCAACAGTAAGGTTGCACTCTCTGAAATGACAATGTTGAAGTCGACATTTAATTTAAACTTTATTCTGGACATTTTGAGATTAAAGTCGAAAATTTGAGATTAAAATAGAAAATTTGATTTCATTTTTACTCTCGACATTTCGACTTTAATCTCATCATATCAAAAATATTTCTTTCTTTCTACATGTGGCCCTAATACTCTGTCGTATTTGTGCCTGTGTCCTGTGAACATAGATAAATAATTGTACAAAGACACTGTTCAGGACAGAAAAGATGAAAAACATTCATCCATTTATTTGACGCTGATCTGTTTCAGTTTGAACACAGAGTCAATGACTGAGTGTAATTACTGCCCTTCAGCCGCTTAATCCCAGATCACACACACACACACACACACACACACACACACTGTGTTCCACTCAGATAATCAGAGCTCCATAATCCTCTTTTCACCTGTGGACTTGAGCCCATTTTCTCCTGGTTCTGTTCTAACACTGGTCCACTAACCTGTTTTTCTTCTATCATTTTTATCCCTGAATGTATGTCTGCATTGGTTTCTTTTTACATTTTCTTCAGTATTCCCTCTTTTACATTTTTTCCTGTATTTATTTCTGTATCACATATTTATTTATGTCACCGTTTTATTTTTGTGTCATCAATTTATTTTTGTCACCTATTTATTTCTGCATAGCTTCGTATTTTTCTTATTTATTTCTATATTTTATTTTTATCTGACATCTTATTAATTCATTGGTAGTGTTTTTTAATTCATACATAGATTCACCTCTTCAGTATTCCCCCTTTTGTTTTTATTCCTATATTTATTTCTGCTTTGCCTTTTTACTTCTGCATATCCTTCAGCCACTGTGGACATAGGAACCACAGAGTGCTTGGGTTCACTTCAGGACCCGACCTCTTAGACCAGTGGTCCAGACGCACTTTTACTAGAATCAGGGATCCGTGTGTGCATCGGCTGAACAATCCAGAATCAACTACTGCAACCTGAACTGAATCGAGCCTGACATGATCCAACAGGTCAGGTTTTGTTTGGACAAAAAGGAGTTTTTTGGGTTGGGTTCCATCCTTACTTTAAACTGCGGGTCGAGTTCAGACAGAAACTAAAAGACAGCAGAGTTTAAGGAAGCAGAGATGCTGTGGCTTCATGCACCGCGGTTCCAGATGGTCTGTAGCCGGTACCGGTACCAGTGCCTCCAAATGGCTCCACGTTTTTATCCAGAGCTGGTCAGAATCGTCGGGTCCCGTTGATTTGGGTTTGGGTCTGGGTGTATTCACTCTTCACCTCTGCACCTAATAGAAACTGATCCAATAGGAGAAGAGTTGACCCTAGGACCCGCCTTTAAAGCCCGCCCCCTCCTTGGTTTAATGAATGCAGAAATAAAAGGGAGTGGCTGAAGGACAAGCAGAAATAAATACAGGAATAAAAAGCAAAAGGGGGAATACTGAAGAGGTAAATATCAGTATGAATAAAAAAAAAAACACTAGCAATAAATTAATAAAATGCCAATATGACAAAATATAGAAATACATTTTAAAAAAGATAAAGAAAATGTTAAAATACAAAGCTATGTAGAAATAAATGTCATAAATTGTAAATAATTGAGTCAGCATACAAACAACTGGCTCATTTTAACATTCAGGAACATTTTTCTTTGTAGGTAGAATAGGCATTTGTTTAATGACAAATATTGCAAAATTATCATTATTACAATGTTATACAACCATTTAGCAAGTTTTGCCAAGAACTAATATCAACATTATTTTAACAGTGGACAATGTGCTCTGTTAGCGCTAATTAGCTGAGCTCATGCTAATTTCTGTATAATTATATAATATTATTTCTGTTTTCATGTATTCTCATCAAGTATCAGTCATAACTAAGTGTTTTCTTAAGGTGGATCAGTTGTTGTTGTTTCAAGGTTTTGTAGAAAATACTGAGAAACGTTAATTTTGAGTAAATCTGTCTCTGAAGTGTCCTTCTGTCTGTGTCCGTCCTTCCCTGAGTGAAACATGTTTCACATTTGCTTCATTTTATTCCATTTCCTGAGAACTCACAGATGTAGAACTGGGGTGGATGATTGGGGGGGGGCCCTGGGGGGGTACAGGACAGTCTATGGGTCATCCAGCTCTGTGGTTCCCACCAGCCCTCTGGGTAGTAAGGGGGGGGGGTCTCCTTTTTCCTAGAGGACAACTTGTCCAAGTGTTTCTATTTGTGTCGTGAGCCCCCCACCCCCCTGTGTCCTTGGTTCTCTGTTCTCTGCTGCTTCCATTCATAAGGGTCAACTCCTGATCTGATATATATTTGTATTTAGATATTTATATTTGTGCTCTCATATGATCAAAAATTTAAAGCAGATTAATCACATTGTTTCTTTGCATTAATTTTGATGAATTATCAGTGGTTGAAATCCCTTTTTTTCAGTTTTCTGCAATATTGCAAGTTGTCAAAATTTTCTTCTGCAATTTGTGAATACTTTCTGCAAATGTCCAAGCCTCCACTCTACATGCTTCTCAACCTAATCATACCTATAAGGGGCTTTCCCACTGTTGGAACCTTTTGTACTTCCTATAACCTTTTTAGTTCCTGGAACCTTTTTTCCCATGTTCCCACAGCAGAGGAACAGTATATATATATATATATATATGTGTGTGTGTGTGTGTGTGTGTGTGTATTTTATTTTATATATATGAATTTTTTTTTAATTCTGACCAAAATCAACATTTTTTTAATTCTGACCTAAAACAAACTGGGGGGGGGGGGGACAAGTTCAGGTACATGTCCAGGGTTTAAAGTCTGTTTTTGTCCATTCATCTGGGACATGTCCAAACCTCTGTCCTGGCCCTTTTTACCTTTTTCTTGTAAATCCCTCTGAATGTGAGCGGTGCAGCTCTGGTGTGGGCGCTCAGGCGTGTGGAACACTTCAGTCATCAGCCTTATCTTCACTGATTAAACTGGAATGTTCTTGATGACGTTGTCTTTTCCACCTCTGATAAATTGTAGCTGTCATCACTGTCTTCTGTACACAGTTAAGTCATACTCAATACATTCACATGCACTTAGAATAATTCAAATTATTGCCTTAGTCTGGCTAATATCGAAGTTTAACCCAAAAAAAGTCCAAAGCAAAAGGTACATAGAATAAAGTGTGTGGTGAGGGGTTTTACAGCCTTAAAACATCTAGAATTTGAAAAGCACTCCAGCTGATTTTCCACCAATTCCTTGGTGGAGTAAAATATGTGTGGTTTTTACAGCCATAAAACATGTAGAATAAAGTGTGTGGTGAGGGAGTTCCCAACCTTAAGATATGTAGAATAGTGTATAACATGTGTAGTGAGGGGTTTTACAGCCTTAAAACAGAACAATTATTAAATATATAATAATAATAATAATAATAATAATAATAATAATAATAATAATAATAATGATAATAAAATAAAGCTGATTACTTTGCAGATTTTGCCTATTGTGGGTTATTTTTAGAACGTAACCCCCGCAATAAACGAGGAACCACTGTATATAAATTTTATACATTGTCTTATTGCATTATTAGCATTCTAGGCAGAGAATGTGTGTCCTCCATCTGCCATGTATGTCCATGTAATGTGTATTTTCCAGCTTTTTCTCTGTCAGTGTTTCTTCCTCTGACTGTTTGTGGTTTCTTCTGTCTGACGTGAATACTTGTCCATCTTGTTTCTTCTTTTTCCATCCCAGTCTGACCTTTGCAGCTGTGTTTATCTGTCTTTGCTTCATTGAAGTCGCCATGGGGGAATCAAGAGTTTCATTCTTACAATGAACAAAATGTCACAGCATAAAGAAAACACTGCTTTAGAAGGATGCTAATGAATGCTAACGCTAGCAATTGGGAGAATTACTTTTTTGAAAACTGAGCTTTCTAGGTTTTACTGAGTCATTACGGTAATTTCAGCACAAAGCTGTTTTAGCAGAATTCTAATACTAAACTAATGACTGATAGATTTGGGAAGATCTGGAAGAATGTGCTGTGGACAAAATAGACTCCCTCAATATATTTTCTAACCTTTTTTAAGACGCTTCCAAGTGAAAATATGACAGGAGTCGTTTCAGTAATTGTACAGAATTTATACACATACCATAGCTGAACAGAGACGGGTTTATAATTGCCTACGTCGGCCTGGCATGCACATCCAATTGAATTTCACCCACTGTTGCATCTTCATATAAACGAAGATTTCCTCCTTAAAATGCTCGTCCAAATGTAGATGAAAAATTTAACATGAGACGCCACTTTTGCGTCTCGTGTTTTCATCATCACCGTATAAACATAGCCTTAGTATCATTGCGCGCTGTCATGCTGCTGACTGCTGCTTAAGATATTTTGTGCAGCAGTCAGCAGCATGACAGCGTGCAGTGTGGCTGTACAACACTGTGTACCAAAGCCACACAGATTAATGTCCAAAATCCTGAACTATCCCTTTATCCCACTTAAGGGTTTTGGTTCTTTTTTGTTGTTTGTCAGCAACTTCACACATAAACTACTGAGTCGATTTCCATGACATTTTCAGGAAAAGTCTAGGATAGAGCCCATTAAAATTTGTTAAATGCAGGTCAAAGGTCACAGTCACCAGAACTGTGTTTTTACAGTCATAAGAAATAGGGTTAATCAGGAATTTAATTTATATTCCTGTATACTTAGTTTTGCATAAAGGTTCTGTTTGTTGTCACTGTTGATGGGTATTGACATCAGAACCTTGAAGGAAAAGGTCATAGTCAACATTTATATAACTTTTGAACTGTTCATTTAACAGACTTCCAATGAGCAACAAAATGTTGGTCTTTCAGTTCTGCATCTTGTGTGTATAGATTTTGACCTGTTGTTGACCCAAGAGGTCAGGGGTCACTGGGTCAGTACCTAAAGATCTCAAATGGACTATAATGGAAAAACAATTGGAGATAGAAACTAGGTTACTATCATTGATAGATAGGAAGCCTGACATGGGCTTCAAAATGGCACCATGACCTTTGACCTTTAGTGACCTTAAAGGTCAATATCAATGTCACATGGTTTTAAATGGTCATAACTCCAAACAGAAAGTTCTCAGTTACTATTGTTGACAGATAGGGAACTACATGTAGGCTCCAAAATGCCATCATGACCTTTGACCTTGAGTGACCTTGAAAGGTCAAACACATAGTCCAATGTTTTGGGTGGGAGATGTGCATGAAGAGCTAACAGAGAAGGATTTGTTGTGTCTGGCAACACTTGTTATTATTATCATTCAAGTAAGAAAAAGAAGTGTGACCCATTTGGACTCAGATTTAAGGTCAGTGCAGACAGATCAGCTGACTGGAGTGTGCACTCTTGTCTGCACCAACATGTTCACGTTAGGTCAGATCGATTTCACACAGGCTGCTGGCTCCCCTCTGTCATTCAGGATTAGATGGGTGGGACCAGGAAACTATTCTTCTTTCGACTGTTTTTGTTTTAGTCTGATATTAAATTGTTGCACATGCTCAAAACTGTCATGTACGAGCAACCACATTCTTTTTAGTGTAAACATCCCTTTGTAAAACGTGTCCTATTGAATTTACTTGTCCACAGAAAACAGTTAAAATGAGGTGAGTTTATTTCTGTATTATTGGAAGATGATACCAGCCACCCATGGGTGAACCTTATTGATCTGGTTGACATGGTTTTAGTCCAGTCACAGTGAATGGATGTTTGATTTATTAGTTTCCATGATGAGTTAACAGTCTCGACTCGTCAACTGAACCCACTTTATCCTCACCAGGGTTAGGGTTAGGGTTAGCGGCCTGTGGGGGCCTAATCCAGCTGTAATGGGTGAAGGCGGGGAACACCCTGTATGAGTCTCCAGTTCATCTCAGGGTTAAACATATATCGACAAACAAAAACATTCACACCTATGGACAATTTAGATTAACCCATTAACTTATCAGTGCATGTCTTTGGATGGTCGGAGGAACCCGGAGTACCTGGAGAAAACCCACACAGACATGCAAACTCCACACAGAAAGGTCTGGTGTGGGATTCGAACCAGGGTCCTCCTTGCTGTGAGGCACGAGTGCTAACCACTGCCACCTCCAGTTAACAGTCATTAGGCATAAATCTTGTGGATTTGAAGTCAAAGGTAGTTTCCAGATGCAGCGCAGGCTGCACAACGCTAGTTTCCGGCTGGCACAGAGCTGTTTGGTAGTGTGGCACTAAAATGGGTGTGGTAGCGCAATTGTAGAAGGCGACCACTGATCCAGCTCAGTGCAGTGACAGATTGGCTGGCTTTAGACAGTGCACCAAGAGCTCACCAGCCACTGACTGACCAGAGACACAAAAATATATGAACAGTACGGTGTATACATTCTCTATAGCAGGTTGGGGGGGGGTTAAGGTTATGCTATCAATCTGACATTGACAAAGACAAAAACAAAAGGGAATTTTATTCAGAATTTTAATATGTTTGACTTAGTTTTGTAAGCACACAAAACAGTTTCAGTTAGTTACTGTTTCTTCCTTTAATTACCTATAGCTTTTATTTATTTCAGGGAAAGAAAATGTTTTTCAATTTTAGATTTCATCTTTTGTTTTTTTTAATGATTATAACCTTGATACTGGAGTACTGGATATATCTGCTTATTTCCTACTGGTCACTGATAGAAGTCAGATATGAACTGTGATTGAATAAGTTGTGTTCTCCTCCAGGCTAAGTATAACGTGCATAAAAAATTAACCTAATGGAAAAATGACAATTTTGATAAAACCCTCGTTTTTTGATTCAAAATTATTGTTTTTTTGCTGACAAGAGGTGTTTTATCAGGCAGAGCACAAATGGTATATTATGCAAAACTATAATGAAAACAGCTGTTTTCACAACTACAATCAGGTGAATTTAAAAAAAACACGTTGACCGACATTACAACAAGAGAAGAAGAGTTTGAACAGAAACAGAAGCTAAACTGAGGAATGACTCATCAGCTTTTGTGCTGCTCCATCTGGGTCTGGGTCTGTATTTGGGTCTGCATCTGGGTCTGTATTTGGGTCTGGGTCTGCATCTGGGCTTGGGTCTGTATTTGGGTATGGATCTGGGTCTGTATTAGGTTCTGCATCTGGGTCTGGGTCTGGGTTTTGGTCTTGGTCTGGTTCTGGTTCCAGGTCTGCATGTGGGTCTGGGTCTGTATGTGGGTCTGGGTTTTGGTCTTGGTGTGGTTCTAGGTCTGCATGTGGGTCTGGATCTGTATGTGGGTCTGGGTTTGGTCTTGGTCTGGTTCTGGTTCTGTGTCTTCCTGTGTGCAGTCTGACTGTAGAATGACTCATCAGCTTCTGTGCTGCTGCTCAGTCTGCAGCTACCTCTGATTTCTGTGATTATGTCTGAAACAAAAATGTAAAAGAAAACAACCTGGAACCAGAAGGTTCTGTCTGTAGTGGGTAATAATAATAATAATAATAATAATAATAATAATAATAATAATAATAATAATAATAATAATAATAATAATAACAATAATAATATTAATAATAATAATAATAACTTCATTTACATAGCACCTTTAACCCTTTAACGCCTACTGTCAAAAATATGCAATATACCCTAAAATATATCTATTGTATGTGCTAAAGTCATCTCAATTTATCTCAATTTAATTTAGTATTTACTACTTCTACATTTATTAGCATTTAGACAAGACCAAAATAAAAACATAAAACAATACAAGAGATAAATACAGCAACACAAACCATGACTATGTTTGAATGCATCATGGTAGAGAGGACAGAAATAACAACATGATAGCATCAGATCCACAGAAAAAATGAAGTGAATGAATAAAATGGCATCATGTTTGTGAGTATGTCAACCAAAACTGGGTAAAGTTACAATTCAAACATTAAAAAACTTTTTTTTTATTAAATAGTTAGAGACAATGCCACATAAAAGCAAGTCTATAAAAATGTGTTTTCAGTCAGGCTGTCAAATGATCAACATTTTTAATCAGATTAATCATGATGATGGATTAATCAGTGTGAATACATTAACTAACATTAAAATGCCTCCAGAATAAAATTATAAATATTACTACACTCTGGCTACACTGTCACTGTTAAAGAAAACTCAAGTCTTAAATGTTGGTTGGCTCAAGTTTCCAAGATAAGTCTGGGGTCAAAATGTGAAATTCTTAGAATGAACAAGATAATAAGTTTTAGTCCAAAGGAATATTGGTCTCAGATCTACTTCAAAACACTGTCTGCACATTATGATCCATTCACTTTACAGGTTCTTTCTAGTGGAAAATTTACTAATCCATTGTATACATGTACATAAACCACCATATATGTGGAAGAACATACCATCATATATATTAAAAACATGAAATAACCAGCACTAAAGTAATTTGTTTACTGATTCATCTCATTAAAGTATGTAAGATTTAGCACATTTAATGTCTGAAGTAGATACTTTCTAAAAAAATAATAATAATAATAGTAGAGCAGTGTTATTGAACAAATTAAACCAAGTTTTTCTTTTTTGGTTTTATAGCTATAACACCAAGAAACCTGCAGAACCTCCCCATACCCACTGCTACCTTGTCTTATCAGAGAATAAAATGTACTTTGCCAGTTACACTAAAGTAATAATAATAATAATAATAACTAGAAAAGTGCTCAGAGTGCAGACTCTGCCAAGGCAGATCATCCCCCATCGCCCCGAAATGACATAAGGTTGTAGGTTTCACTTTCACTTCTGTGAGCAGTGGTCTGCCCTTACTAACCCAATGCAACACACATGCCCCCCCCCCCCCCCACACACACACACACACACACCTCCACTGTTCACCACCAAAATTTAACCATCTGTTCCTTGTGCAAGTATGAATATTTTCTGAATATTTAAGCTAAATCCATCCAGAACTTTTTGAGTTATATTGCTAACAAACAAATAAACAGACAGACTAACAGATAAATGCTGACCAAACCATAACTTCACCATTCCTTGGCAGAGTAATAATAGCTTTTCCCTTTAAGGCACAGAAATGGAAACAATAAACTGATTCCAGTCCTTCCACTGACCCTGTTTCCTACCCCTCTGGGTTCAGCCAATCAGATGAGGCCGTCCAGGAGACGTTGCCAAGCACACTAACGACAACGCAACCATTCCGCTTGAATTCCTCTGCTCATCACACACATACGCACACACTTGCACACACACACACTCGCACATGCACACGCACACACACGTGCCAGTGAGTATTGAATGTTCTCTATGTGGACAGATCTGATCCACTAATATGGCTAACCCACATCCACAGGCTCAGGGTTATTAAATGACACACACACACACGTGTGTGTGTGTGTGTGTGAGAGAGGGAGACAGAGAGAGAAAACCCATTTCAGCTCACTGTTCTGTTGTGCCATGTCATCAGTGAAAACACACAAACACACATTTTCTCAAAGATGTGTGATTGTGTGTGTGTTTGTGTTTCTATCTTTATGAGAACATTACATGTTTACAGAATTACGTTGTGCGGACCTCTGACACCATGGGGACCCAAATTCAGGTCCCCACAAGGGTTAAACATAAATGTAGGGCCCCACTGGTAAAATATTAAAATGTGTGAAGAATGCAAATGTACACAAATGATGTCCCCTATAAACACATTTACTTGTTTCTTTTGGAAGTCCCCATAAAGCATAAGAGAAACAGGAGCAAAGCGTAAAATTGTATTTTTCCAAAGTTCAAATATGTGTTTAGTTTTCTTTTTAATATGTATAAAATTTTTGTTTAATTATTAAAAAAGATTTTTTTAATTATTGTGTTATATATAGTTTTTGTATTTATTTATTTATTATCATATTTATAAAAACAAAGAAATAACAATAACTACCCAATGGCTACTTTACCTACAAGTGATGATTACAAACTTAGTCCTCATGAGGGAATGTGTGTGTGTGTGTGTGTGTGTGTGTGTGTGTGTGTGTGTGTGTGTGTGTGTGTGTGTGTGCTACATCCTTTATGCTGCACGTTCAGATGATCTCTAGTCCTTCCATTCAGATGCTGCCTTCATGGGGAAGATGAACCTTTCATGCGTTGTGTTCAAATGCTTTTGTTGAGACGCAATTGATTGTCACCTGCTACATAATAGTTGTGGACATGTTAATTCATCTGCTACAGGATTTTTACCTGACGGGATACTCAGCTCAGAAGATGAGATGAGACACGAGATTGAGTTCATGAGATGGAGACAAAATGAGATTTTAAGAAAACTAAATTACAAATTATATGAATAGACAACAGAGTTTATTTAACTGAGTTGCACATGGATATTATAATTCTGTAAGCATTAACTTTTAATGACCTTCTTCCTTTTAATGAACGTCTTCCTCTACAAATTGAAACAAAAATAAAATGTTATAAAAGTTAAAATTACATAAATAAAATTATATATTTCTCCTTTTTTCAAAATGAAATCTGGCACTTGACTATGGAAGTTGTGGGTCATGGAAACATGTTCGATTTTCAAATAAATTTCGAATAGTGTTTTGGACCGAAAGTCACATCCTTAGTTATGTCAAACAAACATGATCGTTTTGTGCATCTGAAAGCAAATTTCAATGGACATTTGATAACCCTACACACAGAACACTGTAGACTATCTATCATCCTAACATACACATACAAGCAGTGGTGTAACGTTAGCTCTACTGTCTACGAACATTAGCTTAGATGGTGAACATTGTTTGTCCCATCTCCAATCAGCTGTTTTAGCAAAACACTGGTAGCAATGTTAGTATATGATAACTTCTTCACCATTAACAGTATTGTCAGTTTCATAGCTAAAGCTTTCATTTCATAACTAAGTTGCTGAACTTATCATCAGATTGAAATTTACGTTTCTTTAGGGAGACAGTGTTACGCTTGGTGATTTGTCGTCTCTTTGGCTGTGTAAAGCCCAGATACACTCACGTATCCCAGATCCCGGATACATGCAGGGCATGAACATTGCTTCTTCGTGGCAGGTTTGTGGTCAACCACTCGTTTAGGTGTTCTCTTCAGTGTTTACAACCAACAACAGCACACGTAGTTCCCAAACCACTTTTCCTCTTGAAGTTGTCTATCCTTTTTCTCACTGAGTCACTGTGTTAATATTGGAGCTAGCTAGCAAAACAAACGGGAGGCTGCGAGAACAGAAGTGAAAAGCATTGGTGGGAGGAGTTCAGGAAGTAGAGCGGAAACAAGTCAAAAACTTGTCTATAGTAAAACCTGTGTTTTCCAAATCTTGCCAAATGATATCTTGCGAGATCTCGTCCCAAAAAAAAAAAAAAAAAATATATATATATATATATATATATATATATATATATATATATATATATATTTTTTTTTTTTTTTTTTTTTTTTTTTTTTTTTTTAAATTTTTTTTTTTTTTTTACTTTGACCTATTTTTCTCAAAATGTAGTGACAGCTATTCTGGATCACTGGTAATCTATAAACCAAACCTGGTATGAATTCAACAAGTAATTAAGTGTTCATAGACCTACAAACTAAACCAAAAAGAGCCATCTCCCTTTGGGGGGCGGGATTAATGTGTGATTGACAGACATGGGCCTTTGAGTTCCCTGTTGTGCAGCATCATGCAGCCACAGTGGGAGTCTCCCACAGCGCCCCCTCCAGGCAGCACGTGCTTCTGCGCCCCTCACCGGCCCACTGATGGATGGGGTCGGTGGGTCCGCCTAGCCTGACGTGGCCACTGGCGCTCTGCATATTGTTCCGGCCCCTCCCCCTCCCTTCTGTTTCATAAGTGCATCTTTTCCACATCGCCCAGGGAGCTCTGCATGCTCTTTCAATCCGTCCGTCTGTCTCTGTCTCCACGGTGATTTGTCACTGCTGATTGGCCCTCGCCGTGGTAACAGCTGTCTGTGTGATAAGGTGTGACAGCAGGTGTATTTTTAGCTCAGCAGACAGGTATCCACACTTCAGAGGAGGAGGAGAAACAATCAGACACATGTTCTCCTCAAAGGAGAACCATCCAAGTCCAACAGAAACCCACAAAGTCTGTGTGTGTGTGTTTGTGTGTGTGTGTGTGTGTGTGTGTGTGTGTGTGTGTACTCATATTCCTATCTTTATGGTTATATTGATATGTTTACACAGTCAGACTCTGACACTATGGGGACTAAAATTCAGGTCCCCACGAGGGTTAAATATAAATAAAATTCCCCACTAGTAAAATAGAAATGATGTGGCCTTATAAATACATTAATTAATTTTTTTTCAGGAGTCCCCATAAAGCATGGAAGAAACAGGTGCAAAGCGAAACATGTATTTTTAAAGGTTTGAAGATGTGTTTACTTTTTGTTTTGTTTTTTAAATTCATTTGTTTGTATCTATTTTTAAAAATGTATTTTTTTCATTATTTATGTATTTATTCTTAATGATTATTTTTTATATTTATGTTCTATTTTAATTGTTCTTTTTTATTTATTTATTCTTTTTTATTTTGTTTTATTTTAATGTAATTTAATTTCCTAATTATTATTTTTTATTTTATTGAAAAATTTGTTTACACTCTCTACCTAATGGCTATATGATTACACACTTGGTCCTCATGAGACATCTAAATGACTATGTGTGTGTGTGTGTGTGTGTGTGTTCGAACAGGGAAACAAAACACTAAAGACTGGTGTCAGAACAGAAGAATGCATAAAAATATTACTATTATTATTGTTGTTACTATTATTATTATTGATGTCAGAACTGTTGATATTATGTATAAAACAGGCTGATTCTGTTTAATGTGTTTTACCTGGAATCAGGGATTAAAGGTCAAGCTTTAACTCTGTTGGTGACCCTCATCTTCTTCATTCTCTTCCTCTTCCTGTGGTCTCATGCAGCTGTGGTTGTTCCTGATGGAGCGTCAGAGAAGGCTGGGCTTGACGAGTTGGGAAGTGAAGAGGATTTACTGTACGAAGACTTTCGGGGTTCAGGACATCGCTTTGGAAACCCAGGGGGAGGAGGAGGTGAACAGTTGGCTATTAATGAGGTAGGTTTAACTACACTACACTCAGAGACTTTATATTGAGATGTTTTATACAAATATAGAAAACATGCTAAAATCCCTTAAAAAAAATTATATATATATATGCTAACACAGAAAAGGGATGACATTCAAAAACTTTTAGAAAATACTGAAAAAAAAACAAAAAAAATTAGAAAATATGAATATATGTAAAATTAAAATGTTTATTCAACACTTTCAACAAACCAATTGTAAAGAACACTTCCATTTAATAGACATTAAATTTGTAATCAGGGGCGGCTGTGACTCAGTTGGTAGAGTGGGTCACCCAATGACCGTTTCGCATCCCGGCTCTGGCTGTCCACATGTCGAGGTGTCGTTGGGCAAGACACTTAACTCCGACTTAGGCCCCCAGTAGGACTGACAGAACCTTAGAAACCTACTGGTGTGTTTGAGTGGGTGAATGTGAAGCTAATGTAAAGCGCTTTGAGCACCATGAAGGGGAAAAGCGCTATATAAGTGGAGGCCATTTACCATTTAATCAGATTTATCCTGATGAAAGGTGAAACTGCATGGATCATTTTGACAGCTCTAATATATATACAGTGGTACCTCTACTTACGAAATGAATTTGTTCCAAGAGGGGTTTCATACCATGAATTTTTCGTAAATAGTCGCATTTTACATGTAAAAGGCCTAATTCCTTCCAAGGTTCCAAATACTACCCCCTAAACCAGGGGTCAGCAATTAAGTTTGACCTCGGGCCAGATTTTTTCCAAACCATTACATGGCGGGCCACCATCAAAACACTGGCTAATTTGTTTAATTAATAGCAGAGGATGAAAATGATAAGTGTGGAAGCATTTTCTTGGTGACCCAGCCAATGTCCGTATCTATGAGAACTGACCACAGGTTGGATTCCTACACTAACTGCATTCTTGCGTCGCCAACTAAGTATCTCATCTAAAGTTAATTAATGTACTTGATTTTGTCTCCTCATTACTTTACGCGTACTGGGAATTTACTTCGAGGGTGAATGATGGCGCAATTCACAGCAAAACAGCTCGTCTTACTCATTTGTGTACGGGAACTATTTTCGGTGCGGAGAAACACAACCGAGGCACACCAAGGACTGTCAGTGAGAGCCCCCACCCCCCACGCCTCCAGTAACCCAGCGTAGCCTACCTGGCAATTCAGGAAACCATCACTGTGACTTCAAATGATAAAACAATCTCTCTCTGCCCACCACACAAGTTTGAAGACGGTTCAATGATTTGTTTGATCACTATCAAACTCTGCTCTGGTTGCTGGAGGTGTGGCGGATTTCACTGACAGTCCTTGGTGTGCATCGGCTGTGTTTCTCCGCACCTAAAATAGTTCCCATACACAAATGAGTAAGACGAGCTGTTTTGCTGTGGATTTTGTATGAAATATGTGTTAAAAGGAAAAGAAAATGTAGATTTAGATTTTAGATTAAATTTATTGGTCTCAGTGGGTAAATGTGTCTTCACTGCCTGAACATTAAACATTAAACCATTAAAATGAATCAGACATGCAGGTAATTTTTATACCATTGTGGTAGTTTTGTCATCACTTTCGCCTTAAGCAGTGTTTGTTGATGGACGTTTGGTGGGGTGTAGATCCAGGGACAATTGCCTTTGATGGCTTTTCATGGTCTTCCAGGGGTGCATGGGGCGTGCGCGTCATTGGGGTGGGTGATGGCACGGCTCGTGGACATTTCTTCGGGGTGTTTCAGGGGGTTTGCTGGCATGTCTTTTGTTCATGCTGGTGGAGTGATGGCTGCCTCGTCGTGTCCTGTTTCACTTCAGTTGATACTGCAGCCCGCTTCTTCTTTTCGTTCACACCAGCAGTCACGTTCTTTGAGCTTGTGGTGGGTAGCGGGTGACGGGTGCATGCTGTGGTGGGGTTTCAGTAGCTTTGTCCTTTACGCATATATGGTTAGAACTCTGTGATTAATGAGGGTCAGAGGCTCATGAAGAGCATCATGGGTAGCTCGCTCATCGCCAATGGGATGATACTTACAGTACGTACATGATGCATTTATGTACATTACGTAGTTACGTACAGTACGTACAGTAATGTACATAGTATTTATGTCTCGGGGGTTTCAGTTTCCTTTCATAAATAGAATTTTCTTTCATATTCAAAGACGAAAAATTTAAATAAAGGTTTTTCGTTACTTGGATTATTCATTAGCTGGGTCTTTTGCAAGTAGAGGTACCACTATATACAGTATAATATGTCTAATGCAACAGTGATAATTGTTTTGTATGATATGTTTGGTGGTGGAAATCCCATGGCAAAACCTGGTTGCTAACCAACATCAGCTAACCTGTGTCACTTTGCATTCCATGATCTTTTGGTCAACATCATCGTTGTGGAACCAAAAATATTGACAAACAACAGATGTCAAATTTCTTTTGGGAATAAGCACAACAGGATCAACTTCCACTAACATTACTATGGTTACATCTGTTTCAGCTGCTTCTGTATTTGAACCATCAGTCATTTCCTCATCATCAGTTTCTCTTCTGTTCAGACTGGATGGGTGGAGTCATGTGACCACACACTCTCCACACTATCTTAAAGGGGAAAATAGACAAAATCTATTTATTTTCTTTTACATTAAAATCCCAAATTTAACACAAAATTATGTCAGTCATTGTAGTAAACATCGGTAATGGTATATTTTTGGTGAATCACCTAGACCTACTGCAGGTTCACAGTGTGAGAAAAAAGTATTGGCTTATAGTCTGGAAAATACGGTAATGTCTTCATCGGCTTCAGATCAGATCCTGGCTCTGCTACAAATGCCTATTATTGCTGTTTGTATAAAGACAAGCTCTGAGGTTGCTGGGTTATCCTGGTTGTCATGGATACCTGCTTTAGATTCTGCTGATGCACAGGCTCAGGAAATGTGAATTTCTTGGGAGATATTTGCATGTGCACGGTGTGAGGATGCATGTCTGTGAACACACGTTCATCTGTCCTGTTAGATATGTCGAATGGATGAAGCTAGGACACACACACACACACACACACACACACACACACAACCTGACTGTCCATCATTGATGTCATTGATTATTGAACAGATTGATTCCAGACTTGCTCGTGCTTGTTTGCTACAGCTGTGAAGGTGCCACCCAGTGCCCTGTGTGGTGTCAGTTGTTGCCATGGTAACATATTGAGCAATGAGTTGAAAAACTGCAATCATCATCAGCTGAAGCAGAAAAGAGTCAGACTGTGTTTGTAGCAGCAGCCACCATTTTTACTTCAGTCGCTGTGTTTGGGTTTGGGTTCTTCTGTGAAACTGGCTTTATTTTATTATCTGTCTCTTTTCCTTCTAATAAAAGGTAACAGTAGACCAATATATCAACCAGCCGATATATGGGGCAAATGTTTCCATTTTGTTTTGTTTTTTTTGGCTGATATTCTCATTTTCTCCCTGCCATGATTTACTGACAGGTTAAGGAAAAACAGGAAAAAGAGAGGGTGGCAAAACCAAAAAGCAAAGAGAAACAAATGAAAAGGAAAGGGGAAAAAGGGGAGCAAAGAAGGAAAAAAGGAAAAATAAGGGGAAAATAGGAGAAAAGAAGGGAGAGAAAACAAAAAAGGAGAGAAAAGTGAAAGAAAAACTAGAAAAAAATAACAGTAAAAAGGAAAAAGAATGAAAAAGGAAGAGGACGTAACGAAAAAATGGGAAAAGATGAAAAAACTGGGAAAAGGAGAAAATAGAACAAAATAAAAGAAAGGAGCAAAAGAAGAAAAAGGGAGGAAACAGCTCTATCTATTTATCTTAGTCTAATCAGTCAGTGAAGGAGGCTGAATCAAACTCAATTTACTCTTAATTCTATCTGACTCACATCTGCACGTACTTTGATTTTAATAAAACTTAGCAGATATGATCTTTTTGTAACTGTATTAAATGAAAGCTGTACATTTGACCATATACCAAGATATCTTTAATATATAAGGCAGATGTTTCACATTAAATAATGTCTCTGTCATTTATTTTGTGTTGTATATTTACAACACAAAATGTATGTATTTATATTTACTATCTATCTTTCTATGACTCCTTATTTATTAATTAAACAATTGGCGTACAACCACAAAATGAAATGTACATAAACTTTATTTTAATATCCATTTTTTGTTTTCTTCAGCGCAACCCAAACAAAACAAATCGAAAAGGTACATTTGTCAGTTTGTTGAGCAGTTAAATTTTGTCTGAAAAACATTTCCCCTTTTACTCTCTGACTACAAACATGCTGATGAAGTGAGGTTAAAATCAGATGAACTGTTGTAATTTTCAAGTGGGTATGTAGATGTTTCTTCTTCTGCAGTGGGATCAGCAGTAGTGCTTATCAGTGCTCTGCTGTCATCTGGTGGTGGTTGGCGTCACCTACAGTCCAGCTATGTGCAGACTGTGAGGACACCAACATCTATCTATAATCTATAATTCAGTAAATCTCTGGTGGTAGTGTTCCTGCCTAACCAGAAGTGGGTAATCCCAGCTACAAAGAGTAAAGGTCCTGCCATGTATTGGTTCTTCTTGTTCAGTTCATATAGGTGCTTCCACCAAATATCCATCTACCTGGATGAGGAGTTGTGTGGTTGGAACAAATACATGGCAGGACTTTTACTCTTTGGAGCTGGAATTACCCAATTTTGCACCGAACACCTGCACAACTCCACCAACTTTCCAGTACTATGGCGGACTGCAGTGCAAAGTTTCACGCCATTACGACATACAACAACAAAGATATTAAACTAATTTCATTGCTCTTTCTAACTTTGCCGCTCTGAGAATTGCCAAGTCCTGCCCCCTGTTTTGGCTCCAGCTACGCCGTAGCGCATTAGTAATTTGTGGTGCAGAAAGAAGCGCTCCCACAGCATGTCCGTGTTCTTACAGATACTGTACACATGTACACATCGAAAAACTTTTGTGTAGAAGTGTTTGTTAGTTTAACTGTCACAATTGATATTTTCTAATTGTAAGTAAAGAAAATTTTCTGACATTTGTTTTCATTTGATAGACAAAAAAAATTGTAGCAGCTTGAAATATCAGTTTAGAAATATTGGGGGTCTGTATCGGTCATTGGCTAATGGTGATATAATTTATTTTGTGCAAAAATCAGTATCGGCTCCAAATATTGCCTGTATCAGCCATTGGCTAAGGCTAATCTCCAAAAAAAATCTCCAAATATGAGCTTAGAAATATTGTCTTAGAAATATCGGTGGCCCAGAGGGGGAAAGATCACTATTGGCTCCAAATATAGGCTTGGAAATTGGTCATTAGCTAACACTCCTGTAAAAAAAACATTGGTATCGATCCCAAAAACCCATCAGTCGACCACTAGTTACTGTAAAAGGCTAATGTAGTGGTGTTGTGGGGACCAGCCCTATGTCCCCATATTATAGGTAAAAATGCATCATACTCATACACAGAGCTGCTTTTTATTCCGTATGGCCTTCACCGTAGTGGCCCCCCCATCCAAACACCTCAGCCCCACCCCCACTTCATCCTCAGAGGGGTTGCCATGGCTCTGCCTCAACCATTCTGGTATCCAGGATACACTGCCACACTCTGTGTTCTGATTGGCTGTTGGCTATGCAAGGGTGGGCATGCAAAAAAAGGAAGGGAAGGAAGGAAAGGGAAAAAAACAGAAAAGAGGGTGATCCTGGTTGTGAGATGGATGTGTGAGGCAGCACTGCTCCAGGCACAGCGGCCAGCACCATTTTAACTCCCAACCCAGGGAAAAGGAGGCCAGAGGAGGTGCAGAAAAAAGGACGGATGGATGGATGGAGTGAGAGGTTGGAGGAGGCAGGAGGTGCAGAATAAGGAGGAGGAGTAAGAGCAGTCGGATGCAGTGGCGACGTGTGTTTTTTTCATCCTGAGATTGAGCGAAGAGGAACTGAAAGGAGCAAAAAGAGAAGAAAGAACGACAGAGGAAGCCAAGGGGAGGTGCCTGCTTTCAAAGAGTAGACTGAGGAGGAGGCAGAGGAGGGGATGCTGGCCTGGCTAACACAGGAGTAGCTTCACCAGGCTTCACATTCAGACGGCGCCGAGCCTCCACGGGCAGGCCGCGGCGACGCCGGCCATCGGCAAAGTGGCAGGAGCAGTGGAGGAGGCGAACACCGGCGCCGAGAGGAGGACCAGAGGAGGAGGAGGCCTCGAAAACAGCGACCCCGACAGCCAAGGAGGAGGAACAGGAGCAGGAGGAGGAGACACGGTGTGGTGCGGAGGATCGGTGCTGAGAGAAAGGCAACCGGGTAGGGGGAGGGGCAGTGGCGGTGGTGCTGAGGAGGAGGAAGAGGAGGAGGCCAGGGGACTGATGGCTCGGGGGAGCGGCTCGGGGAGGTGGAGCCGGCAGAGGATGGGCTTCTTCAGCACTCTGCTACGCTGCAACCTCCCCCCAGAGACCCAGAAGGTGGTGGTCTTCCTCATCATGATGCTCCTCATCATCATCAACGTGGTGCTCATGTTCCTGCTGGCCTTCCAGTAGAGGACACACACACACACACACACACACACACACACACACATACATACACACACTGGAACGGAGGAGACGAAGAGGCACCATCTGGAGCACAGGAGGACCCCCTCCCTATCTCACTCTCAGTGGATGTGGACGAGTGAGGCTTCTGGGATTGATGGGTGTTCAACATGGAAGCAGTAGAACACAGGTACCACAATGGAGGGGGCGGGACTAAAGGATAGAAGACACTAAATGCATATGTAGCACCATCAGATTAAAAACTGTTATGGAAAGACCTTTTTACACAAATAGAGTCACATTATTAAAAAAACAGGATGTTCATGGACATTACAACAAAAGAAGAAGAGTTTTGAAAGAAACATATGTGTGTGAGTGTGTGTGTGTGTGTGTGTGTGTGTGTGTGTGTGTGTGTGTGTGTGTGTGTGTGTGTGTGGATACACCAGGAAACCATATCATTTTTCACCGTCATATTATGTTACGGGTCAATTTGACCCATTTCCATTTTTGTGTTGACCAAAGTAATGGTTATACTTTCTTTTTCTTCATGAAATGTTGTGATGTGTTCTCATGTAGGGCCATGGTGTAGTGGAATGTCTGTGCACAGTTTGTATACTAAGGGTCATTTTGACCCAGATGCTTTAATGTGGGTAATTAGCTGTTCAGATACAAAATAAACATGTCTTTATGATGTACTTTATTTTGAGTGCCCATTTATTAGCATATTGAATGTATTTTTTAAAAGTCGGTCAGACCAAGGTTATAATATAATATATATATATATATATATATATATATATATATATATATATAATATACCTTGGTTTTTCATTATATTTAATGTGTATTGATTTTTGATTTTGAGTCAGTTTGTGTTTATTGGTTAAGCAACTTTATGCAAAAACTACTAGACCAATTTCTATGAAATTTTCCGGAAAGGTGCAAGGTGGTCCAGAATAGTCCCATTAAATTTTGGTGAATGTAGGTCAAAGGTCACAGTCACCAAAAATGTGTTTCCGCAATGACAAGCAATAGGGTAAAGCAGATTAAATGTGTGCAAGGGGGCAGGTTTTGTTGTGCTGGGCACCACTTGTTTAGTTTTTATGTTTGTTTTTTCCCTCTAATTCAGTTAGTTTGAATTCGTTTTTAGAGTAGAATAGCTATCTTTTAATTAGTTCACCCTTTTTTCTGAAACCTTTTCTATAATACAGACATTCAAAAATGCGATAAAATATCCCAAAGATGCAGAAATAGGAGTATACATTTAATTAGCATGTTTATTCAATATCTTCAACAGTTTCAACAAAATAGTTGTAAACATTATGTTCCATTTAACTGGGTCAACACTTTTAATCAGATTAATCATGATGATGGATTAATCCACATTAATGGCTTAATTTTGACAGAACTAGTTTGTTTGTTTTTTTTTACCTCCGCCAATGTGGTTATATTTTTGCTAGCTTTTATCTGTCTCTTTGTCTGTCTATTTGTCTGTCAACATAACTCAAAAACTTATGGATGGATTTTGATTACATTTTCAGGGTATGGTGGTAATGGGGACATCAACAAATAATTAGATTTTGGGAGGGGGGGGGGGGTTTGCTGTGGTGGAGGTCTGCGCTGTCAGAGTGCTTTTCTAATTTGTTACAGTTTTGAATGAATTGCGGGTCAAAACGACCCCCAACATAATTAATGTAATTAATTTTCAAGATTATACAAGGGTTAATTTAGCAGGAAATAATGGTATAATATATAATAATAATGAATATATTTGTGAAACAGCATGATATTTACATTCATGTTTATGGAATGACTTCTCATGTCAAAATAACGATAATAAATAAACAAATCGTTGCATTTGTGATTTAATGAAAAAACCCACATTCTGCACTTATGTTTTTCGACATTTAGTAAATATGGATTACACAGATGTCTGATGGAAAAGCAAATAATGAAAGCTAAAGTTCAGACTTTTCTTCAACGCTTCCATATAATGATTTTACAAATGGGTTTGGGGTTTCAGGTGGACTAGTGATGGTCAGGGTTTGGGGTTATAGGTGGACTAGTGATGGTCAGGGTTTGGGGTTTCAGGTGGACTAGTGACGGTCAGGGTTTGGGGTTTCAGGTGGACTAGTGATGGTCAGGATTTGGGGTTTCAGGTGGTCTAGTAATGGTCAGGGTTTGGGGTTTCAGGTGGACTAGTGATGGTCAGGGATTGGGGTTTCAGGTGGACTAGTGATGGTCAGGTTTTGGGGTTTCAGGTGGTCTAGTAATGGTCAGGGTTTGGGGTTATAGGTGGACTAGTGATGGTCAGGGTTTGGGGTTTCACGTGGTCTAGTAATGGTCAGGGTTTGGGGTTATAGGTGGACTAGTGATGGTCAGGGTTTGGGGTTTCACATGGACTAGTAATGGTCAGGGTTTGGGGTTTCAGGTGGACTAGTAATGGTCAGGGTTTGGGGTTATAGGTGGACTAGTGATGGTCAGGGTTTGGGGTTTCAGGTGGATTAGTGATGGTCAGGGTTTGGGGTTTCAGGTGGTCTAGTAATGGTCAAGGTTTGGAGTTATAGGTGGACTAGTGATGGTCAGGGTTTGGGGTTTCAGGTGGTCTAGTAATGGTCAGGGTTTGGAGTTATAGGTGGACTAGTGATGGTCAGGGTTTGGGGTTTCAGGTGGACTAGTAATGGTCAGGGTTTGGGGTCTCACATGGACTAGTGATGGTCAGGGTTTGGGTTTCTATGAAATGCATCATATTAAAAGGATGTCCCCACAGAGACAGTGATGTGCGTTTGTTGTTGCCATAGAAATGGCTGATGCTGAACCTGTTTACACATCCAGACCCTGGACTGTATGTCTGTTCATTCACTTTATTTAATGAGAGGACGTTGTGTGAGTGTGAGATGTGGAGACGGAGGCAGAGGATATGGGAGTGTTGCCTAGCAACAGCCCTGTCTTCTGTTGTCCTTATTGCCATGATGGATCAGTGCAGCTGATGCATGCACACACACACACACACACACACACACACACACACGGTTCAGGATGTATAACAGCTGGACCCCCTTAGAGTCTGGGAAAATTATGACACAGTAAATCTGTGTGTGTGTGTGTGTGTGTGTGTGTGTGTGTGTGTATTCCTATCTTTATGGGGACATTGATATGTTTACATAGTCACACCATGGGACACAGTCACAGTCTGACAGAATGGGGACCAAAATTCAGGTCCCCACCAAGGTCAGAGATAAATAAAGCTCCCCACTAGTAAAATAGAAATAATGTGGCCCTATAAATACATGAATTTGTTTTTTTACGGGAGTCCCCATGAAGCATGAGGGAAACCAGTGCAAAGTGATGAAACATGTATTTTGCATGTGTTGACTTTCTTTGTTTTGTTTTGTTTTTCCAAATGTATATGTTTTGTATTTATTTATTTTATTTTTTAAATTATTCATTTTTATTTATTCTTTACATTTAATTTAGTTTTACATATTTGTATTTTTATTGTTGTTATTTTTTAGTTGAATAAATAGAATATATATATATATATATATATATATATATATATATATATATATATATATATATATATATATATATATATAAGATACTAACTACCCAATGGCTACTGGATTACAAACTTGGTTCTCATGAGACATATAAACAAGTGTGTGTGTGTGTGTGTGTGTGTGTGTGTGTGTGTGTGTGTGTGTGTGTATCAGCTGATCAGTGATGGCAGTGTGGTCTACGCTGAGGCCCTCTGGGACCACGTCACCATGGACGACCAGGAACTGGGCTTCAAGGCCGGTGACGTCATCGAAGTAGTGGATGCTACCAACAAAGAGTGGTGGTGGGGACGCATGGTGGACAGTGAAGGCTGGTTCCCAGCCAGCTTCGTACGGGTGAGGACACACTGTACTACACACACACACACACACACACACACACACACACATGTATCTATAGTTTGTAACACTGGTCTACAAGTAAAATGCTTCCAGAATAAAGCTAATTAAATGTTACCACATGTGTGTTACTGATAAAGAAAACTCGTCTTAAATGATGGTTTGCTCAAGTTTCTAAGATAAGTCTGGGGACAAGAGAATAGGTTTTAGTCCAAAGGAATATTGGTCTCAGATCTACTAGATCTACTTCAATACATTGTCTGCACAGTATGATCTATTCACTTTGCAGGTTCTTTCTAGTGGAATATTTACAAATCCACTGTATACATGTATATAACCCACCATATACAGTATGTGGAACAGCAGACCATCATCTCTATATTGAAAACATGAGCTAAAAAGCACTAAAGTCATTTGTTTTGTGATTTAGCATATTAAATTATGTAAGATTTAGCACATTTAATGTCTGAAGAAGATACTTTCTTCAAAAAAATTGTAGACCAGTGTAAAAGTTATAACAGTAATAATAATAATAATAATAATAATAATAATAATAATAATAATAATAATAATAATAATAATAATAATAATAATAATAATAATAATAATAATAATAATAATAATAATGATGATGATGATAATAATAATAATAATATTTCCATCTGTGGTGACAGATATTATATTTGTATTTGTGTTTTTTTGTTTTTCACACCTCTGTCAGACTAACTGAGTCTGCTGATGCTGCATCTTCAATCAGTTTATATTAAAGATGTAACGTGTGTTCAGTGACTCCATAAAGTTTAGACATGATGTTACCAATGGTGATATGTGTGTGTGTGTGTGTGTGTGTCTTCCAGCTGCGTGTGAACCAGGACGAGCCTATGGAGGAGTATCTGGACCATCTGGAGGAGGCCCAGGCAGGACAGGAGGACCGGTCCAGTCTGGGTCTGTTCCTGGGACCCGGGTTACCCTGTAAAGAGCAGATGAGGACCAACGTCATCAACGAGATCATGAGCACAGAGCGAGACTACATCAAGCACCTGAAGGACATCTGTGAGGTGAGTTGCAGCAGGTCCAGAACCGAAGAAGACGGGAAACGATAGGTTTGAGCTGTAACCATGGAAACCAACAAATCACATGCTCTGATTCACAAGGAATGAAAGGAAATAGAAGGATGAGCTCGGAAAGAACAAAAATATCAACACACCATATTGACTGAAATCTGATTCATTCTGTCATGTAACTCATACTTTGATTATAATCGGAGTGTATGCATGGAGGCGTGTCATCAACATTCTATAGAACACATAAATGGAATCAAACTAATTGGATTTCTTTTAGTAAATTGAGATATTTCAGAATCCTGAATACTCTGATTATTCTTTAATTGGATTTCTCTGTGATGTAACTATTTTTACTTTAATTGTTTTTTATTTTTACTATGACAAAATTACATCAGTGCTGGTATTCATAACAGCATTCCCTTATATGTGATATTATTGCTAAATTATTATTAATGATGTGCACTTTAACAAAGAAGCTTACAACACTATGCAGGGATTAAAGTACTTAAGGACAAAAAAAAAAAAAAAAAAAAAGATTAAACTGATGCGCTTATCCCATGGCTTTCGCGTGTGGTCAAAAAAGTGCAACTCTCTGGTTCTGAAACAAACAGCATTAACCAATCAGAAGCGCAACGACGAGTGTTATCACTGCTGATGGTCTTGAAGTTGGAATTGGAATGCTAGGCACTTTAGTTAAAAACTGAAACGCCATTCCTTAATAAATAGTCATGCCATACACCGTTAGAAAGCCGAGAATGTCCCGAATCATTTAAGACTACTTCTGAATCAAATAAAAAAAATACAAAGATATTTTTATTTTGGACATTACTTGATTATTAGAGTGGGTCAAAAATGCATACAATGCACAATTCTTGGTATATTTTTATATTGTTTTTTGTTTTGTATTGCTGGTTGCACAATTCTGAATTTCAAAGTGTAAATGGATCTAAAATAATGAAAGTGTAAACAGCAATACACCCCTCGGTGCCCTTAGCATTTGCCTATACTGCTTATGCCTCAGGCCAGCTCTGATAAGACAACCCCAATTTTCACACACAAAATCTTCTATGAAAAAACCTTGTCTTATATTTGGGGCAATATGGTCCATAAAGAGAGCCTTAAAGATACTCAAATATTGCTGTTTTCACATTTATTTCATTTTCAAAATGAACACATTAATGAAGATGAATCTAACTTCATGATGAATCTGATGATTTAGTACTGAAACTGATTATTAATAAGAAAAACAGAAGACTCAACATTTAGGTCCAAATAGATGAATCAGTTGTCCATCTAATGTGCGTCGCTGTCTGATCCATTTGGTTTAGGGTTACATCAAACAGTGTCGGAAACGGACTGACATGTTCAATGAGGAGCAGCTTCGAACCATCTTCGGAAACATCGAGGACATTTACCGTTTCCAGAGGAAGTTCCTCAAAGGTCTGGAGAAGAAGTTCAACAAGGAGCAGCCGCACCTGAGCGAGATCGGTTGTTGCTTCCTGGAACATGTAAGTCCAGGCTAGTTTTGTCATAAATACAGTACATAACATATTTATCTATCATACTACCAATTTATGAACAAAAAATATGTGCTCTTGTGTACTTATGGGGAAAATTATCAGTTCTGGAGCTACAAGTCCACTATGGTAACATACGTTAAATTCTCATAAAACAGCATAATATATAAAAATAATGCACTCATTCTGCTGGTTAGATTCTGCACAGTGCCACAGGGAAAATCTTCCCACCCTACCATACATTTCATTCAAAACAATCAATACCATCGCATTAGACTAGGGCTCTCAAACTCAACTTTCCTGCGGGCCACTGGAGGTACAGTCTGGGCCACATTAAGTATTTCACAAAAACAGGGGTTCTTTACTCACAGCTAATAATAAGCACTTTTTGATGAAACTCTCCTTCTTTAATGGTTTTCTGTCCCTAACAATCTTCGCAGCTGCTTGGACTGCTGCACCATTCTCTTCACCTGCTTTCTTGCCTTAAATGGAAACTAGGAAAGATTCTACCATGTTGGTTCTTCTCGGGTGGATTTGGTTCTTCTTAAATGGCGTTTTATAATTTTTCTCCCTACAGTTTCATAGTATCTGTTTACTGTCATAAAACTCACTCACTCTCCCATTTCAAACATGTGCTTTTATTTTCACTGAAGCCAGCGACAAGAAGGGAAACTAGTGATAAAATATGCTACTGGAGCAGAGCAGTAAGGGAAACTTTTGTTTTATATTGAAGTGTCAGGCGTCTGTTTTCATGTCACACTACACTTTAGCGCTGTGGCTGACATTTGCAACTCACCTCAGAGCTCAGGTCCCTGTGCACACAACTGGTGTTGTCAATGTGACCCGTATGTCACTCTCACTTCTGCAGTCAGTGCTGCACGAACCCTCCTTATAGTACTATTGGCCCTTTTCCACTACCTGTTTTCAGCCCAATTCGGCACTACACAACACAACACAGCTCAGAACATAGGACCTGCTTTTTTACCTGTCCCAACCATGCTGAATTGATACTACAGTGTGACATAACAAGCTGCTGTTCATGCTGGGCCAATCACATCCCACTACTTAAAAGTCTAGTTAAACAACCACACTGACAGACTGCAGTGTGTTCTAATAGTCACCTGAAAGGCACACAACACAACATATTTCTCTACTTCACATCTATTTATAATGTTGCGCTATATGGGACAGGATGAAAATCTATAAAACTAGCTTACCATTACACATTGTCACATCCACCCACTTTTGCTATCGCCACCCACTTTGGGTTAGATTGATTTGCTATGGAAATGCACACCGAGCTGCCTCAACAGCACCATTCAGCTTGGCATGACATGACACAGTCAGGTTTTGTACAGAAAAGAGCCATATGAGTGGGACAGAAACAACACCCCCCTCTCTCTCTCTCTCTCCACATCCATACTACTATGAGTGGGACAAAAATTAACCTGCGTCCTGTTTGGATCTGCTTTTCCTACAGCAGACTGATTTCCAGATCTACTCAGAGTATTGCAACAACCACCCCAACGCCTGCGTCCAGCTGTCCAAGCTCATGAAGGTCAACAAGTACGTGTTCTTCTTCGAGGCATGTCGGCTGCTGCAGAAGATGATCGACATTTCTCTGGATGGGTTCCTGCTCACACCGGTGCAGAAGATCTGCAAGTACCCACTGCAGCTGGGAGAGCTGCTGAAATACACCAACCCTCAGCACAGGTAGGACACACATATACACAGTGGCGTTGCTAGGGTCTCTTCGGGCTCCAAGTAAGGCCTCCACCCCACCTGTGTGTGCATGCTACAAAAACATGTTTTTTTTCACAATTTCCGGGACATCTGAAATGAAAACTGAAAACATAGATGAGTTAAGTTCTCATAGTGAGGTCCAACAAATGTCCCTGAAAACCCAGGAGCATCAGTAATCACTGTTTTAAACTAAAGCACTCAGAGAGCACAGACTCCACCAAGGCAGATCAGCACGTATCCAGGGTGCAATTTATCTAAAAACCAGAAAGGGGGGGGCCCATTCCCACATGAATAATGGTTCTCTCCGGCCAGCGTCAGGTCAAACTTAGCACATGAGACTTGTCTCCGGATGGGCCACGTTTGAACCTGGACCTCCCCCTGGGTGTGGGTTGTGCCGCCGCCGGGCACATTTCCTCTGCGCACGGGTTCAGGGTGGACCAGGAATGGTCGGCAGGAAGGTGGCTCACGGGTCCCACTGCAAGCTTTACAGCCCCCCCTCTGCCCAGACTTCACTGCATGTGAGGTTCCTCTTTCAGGCATTTAGTGTTTACACTGTCAGACTCATAGACCATAGGACCAGAGAGGGGGGGTGAACCCCCCATCCCCCCAGCAAATCGCATCCAGCAGCATGTACCCAACAATAAAACAAGTGCAGCTGCGCAAAAGTAACCGAAAGAACAACTTACATTATATCACATTAACCAATGATCCAATATTATCCCATTGTGGACATCGTATGGTGGTACAATAACACCATAGATGTATCTTATGTTATCCTCTTACTTCATAGATCTGTGGGATTTTCACTTTTATTGTAGGTAAAATAAATATGTGTAGGTGTTCGAGGGCGTCGACCACCACAGCACTGGGAGAATCTGTTCAATACACACAAACAGTGTAATTCAAATTATTTTATGTTTTCTTTTTTTTTGCGATTTATCATGGCCCTATTATGCACATTTGGCTCTTTATGTTATAATACATCATTTTATTTCTCACATGCTTCAATAAGTTTTATGTCTATAATCCTTATGTGTGTGATATGATCTGTGTTTTTAGGGACTACAGAGATGTGGAGGCAGCTTTAAATGCCATGAAGAATGTGGCCCGACTCATCAATGAGAGGAAACGTCGTCTGGAGAACATTGACAAGATCGCACAGTGGCAGAGTTCCATAGAGGACTGGGAGGTATATAAACAGGATGGATATACATAATATATATATATATATATATATATATATATATATATATATATATATATATATATATATATATAAGACCATAATTTCTGACAAACTGTATAACATCACTGTGTGTGTGTGTGTGTGTGTGTGTGTGTGTAGGGTGAGGATGTTCTCAGCAGAAGCTCTGATCTGATCTTCTCTGGTGAATTAACCAAACTGTCACAGCCTCAAACCAAGAGTCAACAGAGAATGTTTTTCCTCTTCGATCATCAGATGGTTTTCTGCAAAAAGGTAAAGCACCTTCATACTCATCACATTCATGTGTTCACACAAAAAGAAGATACAGAAAAAAGAGAAAGGCTGTGAGTTAGAGAAATGAGTCCTATGTGTTTGTCACAAAAAAAAGAAAAACAATCTTTCCCATTGAATGAAATAAGAAAATAGCAAAACAATTTTTTGGAAGGTACTATTAATTGAACTGTGTTATATGGATATTGTTTTTATTTTGTAATTGTGATTACTATTTAGTAGTTTATGATGATTTGTTTTGTTTTGTGATTGTGATTTTCTGATTAAATTAAATTAAATTAAGTAACTAGTTAAAAAACTGTAATTGTACATTGGAAAGAACTAGTAGAAACAAGTGGAAAAGTGGAAATAATATTAATATAATGATATTAATATAGCTTATTATAAAATAGCTTATTATGTTATTATAGTATGCACACACACACATATATATATATATATAAAAACCTGGAGGAGGTTCAGTTTCCTCTAATGGAGGAGGTGATGTCTGGAGCTCATGTGTTCATGTGTTCTCATCTGTGGTTAAACTGGAGTTTCCATGGTTGATGACCCGGTGCCTGCAGTGGTTCTAATGCATGATGGGATTGCAGGATCTACTCCGCCGGGACATGCTGTACTACAAAGGCAGGGTGGACATGGACCACATGGAAGTGATGGACGTGGAGGATGGGAAGGAGAAGGACTTCAACATCAGTGTGAAGAATGCGCTTAAGCTGCGGTCGCTGAGCGGTGATGAGGTGCATTTACTGTCCGCCAAGAAACCCGAGCAGAAAGAACGCTGGCTCCGAGCCTTCGCCGATGAGAGGAGACAAGTCCAGCACGATCGCGACACAGGTCAGGTTCACATATATGCTACATTTCCACTAAATGGTTTCAACTCGACTCGCGTACCAGGTACTATTTCTTGAGTGCGTTTCCATTACAGATACTATTATAGTACCTGGACATCATTGCAAGGCACTAACAAGCTCACCCTGAATTTTTTTCAGCAGCCACCAAAGACAGAAATGTCTCAACGTCCACAACCAACCACAGTGTTTTTTTGGGGACTGCCTTCATTACATTGTGGACAGAATTGACTTACCGCTCTCTTTACTGTAATTCTGAATGTAGTTTTTTTAAAATGGCAGGAGTTACATTGATAACGCAATGGTGCAGACAACTCCCCTAATCAGTGTCTGCATGTTTACACGTCACCTTTTAGTATTGCTTGGAACCTCAGAGGACACGATACCAAAAATCTAGTACTGGGTAGGATTAGTTTAGGATTTTCATTTTTGTTGATTAGAATCTCCAAAGGCAAGTTCAAAATACAGTTGGACTCAGTTTAATAATTTATTCAGGTCACATGTAATATAAAAGCCAGCACTGGTCTCTATGGACCAGAGCTCCCACAGGGAACTCAGAGCCAAAACAGTCCTGAATTCTGGGTTTGATTGACAATATTTTCTTGGGTGACTCCACCCCGACCAAATGAGTGGGACTTCACAATATCATCTGAGTCCGTCTTCTAATTGGACACTACCTATAGACCTTTCTCACAACTTCTGCATTTCGCACCATAAATACGTAAGCAGAATGTAACCCTACTTCCGCAATGGCAAAAGTTAAATGACAAAGATGACATAGCAATGACCAAAAGTTATTGTAACATACCAGGATATTCTTGTAACGCCCAGAAGCTGTCATATATTTTGTTTCACTCCGAAGCTAGATGAAAATGGGTCCAGGCTATTCGGCGGGATGAAGAGCCGAGTTTTATAATTAAAAAAAAAAAGGGAGCACTTACGTCTGCAGCAGACGCTTCACATCAGAAGACTACATCATGGGGATGACTGTTTGCCAGTTGAAACCAGAGACAATTACCCAAGATTGTCATCATTTAAATTAACTTTTTTCACAATTATTATTTTACTGGTCCAGTCTACCTGAGGTCAAATTGGGCTGAATGTAGCCCCTAAAGTAAAATGAGTTTGACACCACTGCTCTAGATGAACTTGATCATTTAGCTTTTAAGCTAAATATTCTAAGTTAAAATATCATAAGGTAAACTAAATGTCTGTGTCTGCAGTGATGACTACACACTCACCGTGCTGCAAGAGGTTGTATTTTTTTGTCAGTTTGTTTCTTAAATTTGCTTAAAAACCTCTGTCTTGTTTCTTTGTGTGGTCTGTCTTCCAGGTTTTACTCTGACGGAGGTGCAGAAGAAACAGGCCATGTTGAACGCTTGCAAAAGCCATCCAGCCGGAAAACCCAAAGGTAATAAAAAATAAAAGTTAACCCAATTTTTTACAAGTAAAACCCAAAAAGATAAAATAAAAAAATACAATAAAAGATATAATAATAATAATAATAATAATAATAATAATAATAATAATAATAATAATAATAATAATAATAATAATAATAATAATAATAATAATAATATAGATATAATATAAATAAGTAATTTTTGACTTAAACTGTCATTAGGACCTTTTGCTTTTACATGCCAGTACATCACTGTCAGCAGTAAACAAAAGTAGCATCTTAAGGACAGAGTTGAAATAACAATGGAGCTGCAACTGCAGCCAGTGAACAGTAGTTACTGCAACAGTAAGTCACAGAAAATGTATGCACACTGATCAAACCTGTAGTTTGTGAGGCTCCTCTTTTTCCTTTGCAATGGGTAGCATCTAGCCCTCACAAAAACCTGCCTGTTTACTACATATGATACTATGACAAGCAAACACCAACATAAACATACACTGCCAGAGAAAAATGTTAACTGATGATGATAGCATTCCGCTAATGTTAACATTATGCTAATGAGACGTTGACTTGAACCATAGACAGAACAAATTGAAAATAGTGAAATAGTCCATGTCCTCTATACTATCCATACATAACCCTATAACCCTAGTCCTCGGTATAAGTGGATATACTAATGATTTGTGGTCATAGTTATCAGTTCAGTAGCAGTTAGCCCCAGTGCTCCCTCCTTACATTGATACTTATGGACAAATTCGTCATGGAAAAATTTGCAGCCTTTATCAAGTTTTTTTTTTTGTTTTTTTTTTTGTTATTGACACTCTAGTTCCGTATTTCCACTTATTGTGAAAAAGGTCCATTTTGTCATGGATTCAGCTGATGTCATCCTATCCATTGCCTCTCTATATAGTGCCAAGTCCCAAACAAATTGAAACAAAATTGATGTTTTAATAGAAATTTTAAGTTTTGCCCATTATAAGTAAATGGAAATCCTACTTTTCTCAACATATAATGATATCTATTTTGGGTCCCTGGTAATCTATGAACCCAATTTGGTGTGAATTCAACAAATAGTTTTGCTGCTACAGACATTTGAAATTTCTCCCATTATAAGCTAATGGGGGAAAAATAGATTGAAAACAATTAATAAAAAATTAAAACTTTCACCTATTTTTCCTAACTTGTAATGACATCTATTAGGGATCCCTGGTAATCTATAAACCAAATTTGGTATGAATTCATCAAGTAGTTTTTCTGCTGACGTGTAAACAAACCAACCAACCAAACGAGAAAAAAAATAGGCCCCACCTCCTGTTGAGGGGGCGGGGTCATAAGTGTTTATAGAATCAACTCCATCACAATATAAAGTGCACATGTGGCTCTATTCACATA
The DNA here is from genome assembly GCA_020466265.1 of Siphamia tubifer. Taxonomy (NCBI): domain Eukaryota; kingdom Metazoa; phylum Chordata; class Actinopteri; order Kurtiformes; family Apogonidae; genus Siphamia; species Siphamia tubifer. The sequence goes on from CM035802.1 coordinate 18,052,661, forward strand.
AGCAGCAGTTTCATAGTCATGGTTAAACAATGGATAAAACAATATTTCTATGTGTTTTGTGTGTTTTTGTTGTGGTTGCCAGCGGTAACCAGACCTTACTACGACTTCCTGCTGCGACAGAAACACCCCTCCCTCCCCAGCGCTTTACCCCAGCAGCAGGTCTTCATGTTGGCCGAACCCAAGCGCAAAACCTCCACTTTCTGGCACAACATCGGCAGACTGACGCCCTTCAAGAAGTAAAAGAAAAAAACAGGAGAAAACCAGTTTAAAAAGAGAGAAAAAATAAATAAAACAGAGGAAAAGACAGAAAAAAACGAGGCCTAGTGAACGCACGCTTCCACTTCATTCCTCCTGTTTTCGGTTCCTCCTGTAACTTTGTCGGAAGCTGATCCTGGTTTTATTGTGTAGATGAGGAGGGTGAGAACGAAAGCACTTTACAGGTGGGTGAACAATCAGACTGGAGTTAACTGGTCTGGACTGGTCTGGTGGACTGGTACTCTGTTGAACTACTACACTTTCTACCCAGCGCCGGTGGGACTATTATGACCGCCCCACCGCCTTTGGAAAGGATGTCGCCTGTTGACAAGAACCTATTGTTAATTTCTATTGTTTTATGATTTGACAAATGCCAACTTACGACAGCGTTTTAGGGCCACGTGAGGAAATAAAAACATGTCATCGAGAGAATAAAGCAGTTGAATTATCCAGATAAAGGCAGTCATTTCACGAGGATAACGTCAAGTTTAAAAAATAATGATAGACAGATATATCGAACAGCCCATATATCGGGCTATCAGATAATTATTAGTAATATTTAATAGTTTAACTCTCAATTTTTATTTTTTAATCCTAAGTAAAGAAGAGCATATATAAAAAATGTTTTAAAAAACAGTAATATCGGCCCCATATATCAGCCGGCTGATGTATCGGTCTATCTTTAGTCGTGACATGTTGTGATTGTTCCGACGTGGTGCTAATGCGCTAATCGTACCAACTGTTCGCAGTGCCAGATGTTTTTCTTTTTGTTGTTGTTGGTTTTTTATTTGTTGGTTGTGTGTCTGCTTCTGGAAAAAGGGAAACTGGAGGTGAAGCTGATGTTTCTTGTGCTTTTTCTCTGTGCAGATTCTCACCACGTCAGGATGATTTCAGCTGTTATTATAAATGTTTGGTGATCTCCATCCACCAGAATATTTACAGTGGTCCCTCGTTTATCGCAGAAGTTACGTTCCAAAAATCGGTGAAGTAGTCACCCTTATCATTTTATACACGTATTCTATATGTTTTAAGGCTGTAAATTCTCTCACCAAACACTTTCTACATTCTATTGTTTTCTTTTTTTTCTTTTTTCTTTTTTTTTTTGCTAATTCAACATTTGTTTTGCTTTATTCAAGTTGGGGTTTTTTTGCATTATTCAAGATATTTTTTTATTTTAGTTTAATAAATCTTTTTGGTAACTCAAGATAAAAAAAAATTAGCTTAATTCAAAATGTATCCATTTATTTTTGCATAATTTAACATATGTTTTATTTTAGTTGAATTAACGTTTTTTTTCTTAATTCAAAGCATTTTTGTCTTAATTCAAGATATTTTTTTATTTTGGCTGAAATGTTTTTCTCTTTTTTTGCTAATTCAACAGTTTTTGCTTAATTCTTAGTTGAAGATATATTAAACATTTATTTTTTTTTTTTACTTTTATGTAACCTTATCAAAGCTGAACACATTCTGTACTGACACGCCACAGTGAATGACAAGGGGGCTACAGTCCCTTAACCAATCAGGACACAGAACACAAGGTGCTTGAACGGTGTTATAGCGAGGGATCACTGTACTTCCATTACTGTATTTTTCTGGTGCATTTGTGGTTTTTGTGCAAACACTTGTATCAAATGCAGCCCAAAGACATTTCAAACATCACAGTCACAAACTGGGTTTGTTTGTTCTTTTCCTTTAACCGCAGAAACACATTCCTCCAGTTGGATCCTTGGCTCCTTATTTGTATCACGTCAATGAAAGTAAATGACATTTTTATTTATTTTTGTTTTCCTTTTTTTTTTTGTTGAAGTGCCATTTGAAGTGTGTCATGGGTGACTTACAATGACATGCATGGATGTGATGAAAAAATACTGTGAAGAATATTTTTTTATCTCTGAAGAACCCTGATATATTTAACCAGAATCAGGAACTAAGGTTTCTTTGTGCACCTGAACTGATAGAACACACACACACACACACACACACACACACACAGTCACTCAGGATTCTTAACACATTGTGGCTGTGTTTTGGGGTTTTTTTCATTTACAATCAGTTATTCTGAATAAAATTAGTACTGTCAAAAGATTTAAACTCTTCTGACCCTGGAAAGTACAAGTTTTGACTTTTTTTTATGTTAAATAATTCCCGTTTTTGGAATCAGTACAATGTAAAAAAATTAAATTAAAATTCTGATGCATTTTTTTTTTTTTTACAATTTTATGGAATGTCCTTTGCAGTGGACGTTTTATTTTCTTCAATAAAACAAAGAACAAAGGACTTCAGAGTTTCAGGAGGTAAAAAAAAATAGAGATTTATTATTTAGGATTCATAAATAATTTATCTAATTCAGCTTTTTTTCCAAAAATTTAGAAAAAAAAAGTTGTGAACTTGAGGTATTTTAATTTCAATTCATTACATTATTGTGGCAATTTCAAAATATGGATATATCCTCTTGAGACCCAGTGATGTATTTTTGTTTTCTTTAGGGGACAAGTTTTTCACATTTTTACTTAAAAATGCTGTCCGTTTAAAGGACATTCCATTTAAAAATAAATAAATACATAGAAGTAATTTTAAAAATGTATCTGAAAAAAATTACATTACTGTACACAGTTTATAATCAAGTTAATTGCTTAATATAAAATTGCCAAAACTTTTATTTTCTGGGATATAATTTTAAAAAAAAATCTTTATAAAATAATTGTTTTTAACAGACTTGAACAGATTCAATCATATCATTTCCATTCCACTGTATGTCAGACTAGTGCTGCCTGTAACCTTTAGTTTCCACTACCATGACAATATTCACCAGTCTACAAATAATTTGAAAAAAAATCTGATCCATATAAAGTTCTGTAATTTAACACTGATCCAAAAACAATCAGAACACTTTTCTGATCAATACATGTATTGAACATTTAAATTGTTGCTTTTCCTGCTTCAAATAATGTCAAATAAATTTTAACACAGTAAAGTTGGAGATTAAAAATTAGATTAATCTGAATAAAATCATAAAGTGTGAATTATGACTAATTAATTCATCTTAATGTGTTACTTTGACATCTCTAATTTTATGGAATTTTATGCAGGTTTTTCTTTAAGAGCTGGTGATACAGATGGTTCTGATTGGACAGAATGTAAATGGGATGTTTTGATGTCTACTGAAAGAAACAATCATATTCACTTCCTGTTTCTTTTTATTTCAACATGGAAGAACAGACAAAACAAGGAGATTATGCAGAATAAAAGGAATAACATTAAAGAGGAATAAACTGTTTCCATGTCTGAGGAATTATTTAATTTAGAATGAAAAGTGGAATAAATCAGTGACTTTATTCTGAATTCAGTTGAATTCAGAATAGTCATTTTCAACTGCAACTTGGTCTTTATATGTTCATCTTAAAGTAGAATGATTTTTTTTTATTCTGAATTAAACAGGAATACAAACGCTTGACTTGAATTAAACAAAAGAAATAAGTAATCTTGAATAAAGCAAAAAAAAAAAAATCTTGAAGTAAGCAAAAAAATCCTATTAAATTTAATTCAGAATAGTCATTTGCAACTGGAATTATGTGTTTGTTTGGTCTTAAAGAGTAATTAACCTTTATTCTGAATGAAACAGGAATACAAACTCTCATTACTTGAGTTATGTAAAAACAACACTTTGAATTAAGCAGAAAACTAATTCAATAAAATCTTGAATCAAGGAAAAAAAAACTTGAATTAAGAAAAAAAATCTCAAGCAAAAAATAATAATTCTAATTAAACAAAATACAGAATAGTCATTTCCAACTGGATTTAGGTGATTGCATAGATGTCCTAAAGTGGAATTAACCTTTATTCTGAATGAAACGGGAATAAAAACTCATGAAAACCAGCCCAGTGTTAGAGTCCCTGACAAACATAATACCTGACCTTGTCCTAATTCTATCCACATCCCCAAATGAACATATTTACAGGTTTGAGGACCAGGTAACACACACACACACACACACACACACATTTGATGGACCTGTTCTAATCTCCAGTTTTCCTGCTCTATGTATCTGGTCTCCACTAATCTCCATGTCAGATGGATGCAGCCTCATGCTAACGCTCTGTAAGTGCATTCAGTCAAATGTACTGGTTCACCTTTATGTTCAGATGTTTTAGCTTCTACAGTTGGAATATTAAACATTCCTAAGATATTTACCAACCTGACTTGAGTGATTATTTTGACGTTTGTAAAGATTGTGTAACACTGCTACTGCCACTGGCTCAGCTGTAAGATATGTGGAATTAACCCTCTGGTGTCCAGGTGAGTATATTATGCACACTTTAATAATAATAATTATAATGGATTGGATTTATATAGTGCCTTTTTTGGCCACTCAAAGCACTTTACATTAATGAGCCATTCTTCATTCACTCTCACATACTCACTCTAGTGGTGGAAGTAAGGAGGGTGAAGTGTCTTGCCCAAGGACACAACGGACCGACTAGGACGGAGCAGGATTTGTACCACTAACCCTTCGGTTATTAGACAACCCGTGCTACCATGGCCGCCCACCTCTGGTGTCCAGGGGCCTTATGTTCAAAGACTTGTGTGTTAGAAAATACTGGTTAGCAAAATGATTCTACTATAACAAACTTACTAATTTAGTCCATTCAGCACGACGTCCTGGCTTCTTTCTTTCTCTCGGAAATGGGATCAGCGCATAAGGAGGGTCTTTATTGCAGGGGTGCTCAATCCTGGTCCTCGAGGGTCACTATCCTGCATGTTTTAGATGTATCCCTCATCTAACACACCTGATTCAAATGATCAGGCACTCATCAAGCTCTGCAGAAGACTGATAATTATGCTTTATTGCATTTGTGAATAGGACAAAATTATTCTGTCCATCTGTGGTGTTATGACAGTGAACCACAGAACAATGTGAACTTGGAATATTGATTTAAAAAAAAAAAAAAAAAACACCTTAAAAGTTGCAGGTTGAGCCACTGCGATTATACTCTACTCGCGATTATACGCTTCAAAATGGCATCATGACCTTTGACCTTGAGTGATCTCGAACTGTTAAACCCATAGTCTCACAGTTTCAGAAGGTGTCTATTAAGAGTGAGGGGAAAAGTGCAAGGTATTTATTCTGTATAATCAGTAGTTATCAGTCCATTGAGTGCAAGAATAAAATAATACTTTTTGTTGTTTTTCACATTTTTATTGAAACTAGTGAAAATTAAAAAGGAGAATAACAGGACAGTCATACCATTAACACATATAAAGTGCAAAAAAATAATGGGGACATATAAGCCAAGAACAAAAACACATTCAAATACAATGCAGTGCAAATCATAAGGTTTATAAAATTCATGTATAGGAGCAGAGACAATTCTTCATATTAAAATAAATAATGAGAAATGTTTGGCTTATTTTCATTGTAAGTTTGTGTTGTTGTTTTTTTCTAATTTTCTTAGTTACAAGACAAACATTTTAAATTTGTTTGTACATCTAGAAAAGGAAGAGATAAGATATATACCCAATAATACATTTATAATGACCAATGAAGCCAAATTATCCAGAAAAAAATAAGATATGATTCAAAACATGGAGCATCATCAATTTTTAATGAAATCCATTTTGGGGGGGGGGGTTTGACCACATAAAAAGGTTGCTGTTTTTCCTTCTGTTTCCATCAAATAAACCAAAAACAAACACTTTTGTGCTGTAAATGATCAGAAGCTCCATACGTCCTTCATGTTGGTTTACATCGAGCTCACACAATTTGCTCAGGCAGTTTACTGAGACTTCACTGGAATGATATAAAGTGCTGAGTCATGGGTTGAAGGTGTGAATTACAAGCTCAAAAACGTGCCTTGAACGCAGCATCACTTCCTCCAAATGATTCATATGCACTACTTTCTCATCTCCTCTCTCATCATCTGAACCCTCTTTATCCTCACTTGAGTCACAGGGGTCTGTGGGGGCCTAATCCAGCTACAATGGGTGAAGGTGGGGTACACCCTGTATGAGTCTCCAGTTCATCTCAGGTCTGATCATATATAGACAAACAATCACTCTCACATTCACACCTATGGGCAATTTAGATTAACCAATTAACCTATCAGTGCATGTGTTTGGAAGGTGAGTAGGGGGAGATGCAGATGGGGATGGGGTAGCCACAAGGGGCTTATGGGTAGAAAACAGAAAATGGTGTCAGACAGACAGCTAGTCAGAGGTGAATCAACACAAGCCTGGAGTCGTCTTGTTTCTTTTGCACCTCTGAAGTGGACTTGTATTTTTGTGAGTTAGTGGGACTGATGTGTGTGTATTTGTCTGTTTCAGTTCCATCACAGACTGTGGAGGTGAAGAACAAACACAAACATGTTTAATACATAGTTATTTCCTTTTCTAAATGGTCCCAGTTCTTCCTCCTTCCTCATTAATGACAGTCTTGTAGCGTCACTAAAGGCCTCCCCCTGGTGGATCATATGTGTATTACATGGAGCCTGGAGCTCGTGGGGCCTGAGATCGGAAATTTAATGAATGTATTCAGTGGGAAATAAAAATGCAAACATCATATCTGGTTTTTCATGTGTCCTAAATCACACACGTTATACCTCGTAATAAATCATAATTATTTATGTGTGTTTAAACTGCTTCTGTTAACCAACGGCTGATTCATTTCTGAATAAAATAATTTGGACTACACACCTGGCGCACATGTGACGTCACTACTGACTCTACACCACAGCTGAGCGGAATGTGATGTCACATACGCGACTGTAGTCTGTTACTAAGCCCACATAAAACCTAACGTCACGTTTGCTTCACGTGGTCTGCCTATTAATTATTAACCGTTATTATATGTGAATTTCAGAGAATTTGGCTTGACTCGCTCCATTCACTCCCATTCCATTTTTTGCAAGCTGAGCACCCAAGGAAATTAAAAAAATATATATATTAAAACTAAGCAAAAAAAAATATTGTATAACTTTACAATGGTATTATTGATTTTCTGTTTGACCCTGTAACACCTTAAATTTTATAAAGGTTGACTGTTACTATGTTTTTTTATTTATTTATTTTGTGTTTGTCTGTTGTGTATGTTTTTGATAAAATAATAATTAAATAAATAAATAAATAAAAAGCACCCATGGACCGGATGTAGAAGGGCGTGACTTAGCCACTACATTGGAAACATCAGGTTTTTCCAACGGGGTAAGAACATATTAGTTCTACAATACAGTGGTGGAAAATGTTTTTGGACACCCAAGACATGTGTGATATACTGCATTAAAATAATTCTTAAGTCAATGACATCTGCTCATTATTCTGCCCAGTATTGGTCCATTCTCCAAACCCATAAGCTCCTACTGCACATGCTCAGTTCTGTCCAGGTCAAAACTGGATGTGCCAGCAGAAAAACATGCATGTTCTAACTATCATGTTTTTAGTTTGGTTAGTTATTTTCTTATAAACAATAAACAAACAAAAGAAAACTAATATGTATCTGTGTTGTTTGTGGAGGTAATGACGTCCATATTAGGAAAAAAATACTTTTTATTGTAATAATTATAAAAAATATGTTGAATCTTTAATTGAGCAAAAATATCTTGAATTAAGCAAAAAATAAAAAATAAAAAAGCGTTAGATTCAGATATCATTGTAAGATTCAGCATGCACATTTTTTTCAATCTTGATTTAAGCCAAAAAAAAATCTTCAGTTAAACAAAAATCTTCAAATAAACCAAAAAGTCTGAAATTAAGAAAAAAAAAACTTTAATTAAGTAAAAAAAAAAACAAATCTACCACGTAGTTCTTATATCTCACTGAAAAGTTCCTCTTTAAGTGATTCTGTCTGATTTTAAGTGCAATGACATATTTGGATTATAAATCAGACAGATTTGTTCCACTTCATCTGTGTTTCTGTCACTTCTGCCATCTGCGCTTGTTGACATACTGAGCAGCATACGACTGTCTACCACTACCATGAGCATCTTCAATGTCCGACTCATACAGCCCCTCCTCCTCCGCCTCTTCCTCCTCTTCTTCTTCCTCCTCTTCCTCCTCCTCCTCTTCTTCTATGCCTCTCTGGCGTTGAAAGGTGCTGCGAGGCTGCACATCAAACACAGCATCCTTTCATTAAACTCCATATCTAACTTTACACAGTTCAATCATTCCTATTAACTTTAGAGTTCTAGTGTATATCAGACATTTATTGAACTCAGATTCACGTCCTACAGAGGTGCATACTAAACACCAAATGTGCCAAAAAACTACACTTGTGGAATTATGTCCAAAAAAAATGTCATACACTTGGTTATTAACTACACTCAACAAAAATATAAATGCAACACTTTTGTTTTTGCTCCCATTTTTCATGAGATGGACTCAAAGATCTAAAATTCATTCCAGATACACAATATTACCATGTCTCTCAAACATTGTTCACAAATCTGTCTAAATGTGTGATAGTGAGCACTTGTGCTTTGCTGAGATAATCCATCCCACCTCACAGGTGTGCCACATCAAGATGCTGATCTGACATCATGATTAGTGCACAGGTGTACCTTATACTGTCCACGACGAGCATGCAGTTGAGCTTCCCTGAGATGGTTTCTGACAGTTTGTACAGAAATTGTTTGGTTATGCAAACCAATTGTTTCAGCAGCTGTCTGAGTGGCTGGTCTCAGACGATCTTGGAGGTGAACCTGCTGGATGTGGAGGTCCCGGGCTGGTGTGGTCACACGTGGTCTGCGGTTGTGAGGCCGGTTGGATGTACTGCCATATTCCCTGAAACGCCTTTGAAGACGGCTCATGGTGGAGAAATGAACATTCAATGCACGAGCAACAGATCTGGTTGACATTCCTGCTGTCAGCATGCCAATTGCACGCTCCCTCAATGCTTGTGACATCTGTGGCATTTTGCTGAGAGACAAAACTGCACATTTCAGAGTGGCCTTTTATTGTGGGCAGTATAAGGCACACCTGTGCACTAATCATGATGTCAGATCAGCATCTTGATGTGGCACACCTGTGAGGTGGGATGGATTATCTCAGCAAAGCACAAGTGCTCACTATCACACATTTAGACAAATTTGTGAACAATGTTTGAGAGAAATGGTAATATTGTGTATCTGGAATGAATTTTAGATCTTTAAGTCCATCTCGTGAAAAATGGGAGCAAAAACAAAAGTGTTGTGTTTATATTTTTGTTGAGTGTATATATATATATATACACTCAGTAATTGTCACATATTTAACCCTTTAAATGCTGTATTTGTAATATAAAATAACCATTTTTCCCCAAAATACTACATAAAAATTGGAGATACATGTGTGATTTGTTTTTTTGCAAACAAATTTCAATGATTCACATCAATATTGGTTCATTTTCATTGTTATTTTTGGGGCTAGGTCAAATGATCATACATACTAGCATCTGTCTCCAAGTGTACATAAAATGCACAGTTATTCAAACAAACTATTAAATAATATTATATTGTTTTATTTTCCATAACCATACATGTCAAATAATCATGTATTTAATTTTTTTTTAACCATTTAAATGATCATTTAAATGATCATCAACATTTTGGTGGTGATCCAGAAGAGATCCTGGCTTCTGGATCACTTTGAAACTTATTCTCCATTTACCGCGATGTAAAATGTCAAAGTGATCCGGAATCCAGGATCCAGGAATTTTTTTTATCAAAATCTGTTCAGAACTTTTTGCGTAATCCTGCAGAGAGACAGACAAACAAATGGACTCAAATTTAATACCTCCTTGATGAAACTCTCTTCATCCGGGGGGGGGTATGCTTTGGCGGAGGTTTGCGCTCTCAGAGTGCTTTTCTTTGTTTTTAGATGTGAATGTGAACCCACTGAGTGTCTGTGTATGGATAGGACTTTAGTATCTCATGTGTGGTCAATATACGGTGTGGCATCAGTTAATGTTGTCTTTTGTTGTGTTGCTATGGTAACAGAGGTTCTGACTCACCCTGGGCTGGACTGAGCCTGGTTGCTGGCTGTGCAGTTGTTGTTGTTGTTGTTGTTGTTTGTGGGTGTGGCCAGTGGAGGCCAGTGTGGACCTGAGGCTGGGCATCCTGGATAAGCTGAGGGTGGGACTGTGGTAGAGGCCCATGAGTGGAGCAGAGTGGGTGCTCAGAGGACTGTCCACACGCCCTCCTACTGGGTCCGACATCCTGATCCGTCCGCTGAACGTCTGCAACATCATCGAAACAAAAGTTTGGTTTTGGATGATAAATATCTGATCCCAATGAGGAGAAGAAAGGTTAAAGCATTAAAGCTACCTAGTAACATCTAAGGGAAGGTGTGAGTAGAATCACAGGTTCTACTGTTACCACAGCAACCACATATCTGCTGCATCAGACAGATTTAGAGGAGAGAACAGAAGAGCTGCTGACTGGCTTTGCATGGGAATCTGTCTGTGTCAGTAATGATAAATAGACTGAACTTGTGCAGTGCTTTTCCACCTTTAAAACACTTCACATTAGCCTCACATTCACCCATATATTCAGATACCAGTAGGCAGCTGCTGTCAGACATACTGAGAGGAATTTAGGCTTTTACCCAAGTATCTTTGGGTAAGACATTTAACCCTTGGCCCAGGATTTGAACCGCTGACCCTTCAAGTCATTGGACGACCCCTTCTACCAACTGAACCACAGCCACCTCAATCTGCTCCTGCCTCCCTGGTTCTGATGTCAATTAACTTATTTCAAATGTGACGCCATCTTAGATTCAAAACAAGGCTTAGGGTAGCGTTGGTTTCTATCAGTACAGACTTCAGTCATGTCATCGTACTGCTGTGTGCCAGGATGGAAGTCCTATAAAAGAAAGGAGTCCTGTCTATATTTTTGAAGATATATTTAATTATAGTAATCGTCACAAGACCCACATTTACATCTAGTTTCATGTCATTTTTGTCACGTCATAAAGGTTATTTTTTAGGATGATATTTAGTTACTATAAGGTACACTGTCAATGAATGATTTATTTTTTTTAGATTCTTCATATATAAGGTGAACTGGATTATAAAGAGCATTAAGTGAAGTCAAAATTATTAGATAAAAAGTCAAAATTCCCAGTCACTAACCACAATCCATATATAAGATGCACTGTGGTTTTTGTAGTAAATTAAAGTATTTAAAGTGTGACCTTATAGTCCAGAAAATACAGTAACCTTTTGTTTCCCAAAGGTCATAAATTGGTATGGGCATTTTAGAAACATCCAAATACGTCCGTAGCATCCATACGTAATTTTACGCCCATGGCACACACTGACCTCCAGGTCCTTGTGCACATCCACTGCCTCCAGGTTTTGGACTGTGTGTGTGTACACCTCTAGTGCTTTAGCATGGAACAGCATTTCCACCATGATGAAGTCAGTGAAAATCCTCTGGAAAAAAAAAACAAACCCCCATCAATGTATTAACTAGGTGACTATCTGATCCTCAACCTGCAGAATTGTCTGTGAATGTTAGTGACACACTTTCACATCCTGGAGTTTCTGTCTCTGAAACTCAGTGATGGTCTCCTCCAGTTGACGGGTGCTGCGCTGGGCGTTGGTGGACGCCTTCTGGGCGTTGACCTCTGCCTGTGGGTCACAAGAGTCAGCAAACAGCTCCGAGTTTGACCTCAGGCTGGAACAAATGTAACTCTGAACCAGTGTATTTTCCTCATTTTCAGTCCAATATTTCATCACACTTAAAATCAGACACATTTAAAATAAATAAATAGTAAATAAATAAATAAAGAGGAACTTTTCAGTGAGATTTAAGAACTGATTTATAGACAATCTAACATAACAAGTCTGACCAAGATCTGTGTCATGTGTTCCATTAACAGATTTATTTATTTATTGTTTAATTTAAGAGTTTTTGGTGTGATTCAAATGTTTTTTCTAAAATCAAGACCCCCGCCCCCTTAATTCAAAATGTTTTTTCCTTAATTCAAGATATTTATTTACTTATTTGCTTAATTGAAAATAATTTATTCATAAATTCAAGATTCTTAGAGAGGGGAGGGGTATTGTTTTGGGGTCTGTTTGTCTGTTGGTCTGTCTATCTGGTTGTTTGTACACAAAAACTGCAGGACAAAATAAAGTAAACTTTTTTTTTTTTTTTGCTTAATTTAACTTTTTTCCCCTTAATTCAAGATAATATTATTTTCATCATAATTCAGGATTGTTTTTTTATTTAATTCAAGATATTTTATTTCTAAATTCAAGATTATTTTTGGCATAACTTATCATTTTTGCCCCTTTATTTAAGATATTTTTTGGACTTATTTCAAGATATTTTTTTCCTTAATTCAAGATATTTTTTTCCTTAATTCAAATTTTTTATTTATTTTTTGCTTCATTGAAAATATTTTATTTCTAAATTCAAGATATTTTGCTTAAATCAAGATTATTTTTGGGGGGTGCTTAATTCAAGATTATTTTTTTCTTTTGCGTAATACAAGATATTTTAACTTCAGAGGGTTTCTTTTTCACTTAATTCAAGATTTTTATTTTATGTTTTTCTTAATTGTAGCTTCTAAAATCTGCCACTGGTCTACATGAAACTGATCTTGTTCAAGTTATTTAAATCAGATTTTCCAGATCTATTTTCTATAAATCAGTTTTTATCTCTCACTGATAAGTTCCTCTTTAGATGATTCTGTCTGATTTTAAGTGTGATCAGATATTTGGACTAGAAATGAGACAAATAAACTTGGTCAGAGTTAGATTTGAACACTGACACTCTGGAGACTCTACCTGAGACTGAAGTGTCTGGTCAAGGACATACTTGTTTCCACAGAGGTATCAGTTCCCATTGGATATCTGTGCAAAAGTTTACCAATATTTACTATATTTATTAAAAAAAACCAAAAAAAAACAGAAGTGCATAATATTGGTTTTTCCATTAAATAATAAATGTGATGATTTATTTATTTTTTATCACGGGATGTCATTCCATAAACATTCCATAAAGTTTTGTGCTCACACTGGAAAAATCTAACCCTGGTCATTTGATTTTTATCCCTGTATTTATTTCTGTTGTTTCTGATTTACATTTCTTTTATCTATTTTTTTTCCTATATTTTATTTTCATCTGATGTCTTTATGATTTTGATGGTAGTGAGCAAATTCTATTGATGGATTTTGGGATAAATAGAGTAGTAGTTGTTTTTTGATTGGATATACACTGGAAAAAAATCTAACTCTGACCAAGTGTATTTATTTCATTTCTCGTCCAAATATCTGATCACATTTAAAATCAGACACAATCACCTAAAGAGGTGATTTTCAGTAAAATATAAGAAGTGATTTATAGACAATAGATCTGGAAAATCTGATTTAACAAATCTGACCAAGATCAGTTTCATCCATTTTTTTTAATTTAAGATTTTCTTTGCTGAATTTTTTTTCTTTTTTTTTTACTTAATTCAGGACTTTTTTGTCATAACTAAAGATATTTTTTGCTTAATTCAAGATTTTTCTTTTATTCTTAATTCAAGATTTTTTTTGCTCAATTGAATATATTTTTAGTTTTTTTTTTAGGGGTTTTTTTTTTTTGCTTCAAGATTTTTATTTATTTTTTGCCTTAATTCAAGATATTTTTCATAATTAAAGATCCCCCCCCCCCCCAAATTCAACTTTTTTTCCTGTTTTCAAGATATTTTTGCTTTAATTTTAATCAAAAACATTTTGCTTCAACATTTTATTTATTTAATTTTGCTTAATTGACGCTTAAAATCTGTCAATGAATCCAATGAAACTGATATCGGTCAGATTTGTTAAATCAGTAGTAAAGAAAATCTTACATTAAAAAAAATCAATCAATCAATAGAACAAGTGAAACTGATGTTGGTCAGATTTGTTGAATCAGATTTTCCAGATCTATTGTCTATAAATCACTTCTTATATCTCACTGAAAAGTTCCTCTTTAGGTGATTGTGTCTGATTTTAACTGTGATCAAATATTTGGACTAGAAATGAGACAAATACACTTAGTCAGTTACATTTTTCCAGTGTATATCCAATCAAAAAACAACTACTACTCTATTTATCCCAAATTCCATCAGTAGTATTTACGTCAGATGAAAATAAAATATAGCAAAAAATAAGAAAAGAGATAAAAGAAATGAAAAGGGATAAAAATTAAATGACTAAAAGTATAAATAAGGACTACATTAAATAAATCCTATGGAAATAAATGTTTCAGTATTATATCTGTATTTATTTTTCAGTACGGCAGGGTTGGTCCATATGCAACGTAGATTATATAAACAGTGTTTTCAACATAACTCCTGTTACTGTGTTTAGTTTTTAAGAACCTCGCTAGTGTTTTCATTCATGGTACAAATCAATTGGAATTAGCAGTAGTTATATTCAATATTGAGTTAAAAAATAAGTGTACTCTGGAAAAATAAGTGTTTCTTATGAATAAAGTTATTTGTATGAAAAATAAGTGTACCGTGGAATAAACTAGTGTGTGTGTGTGTGTGTGTGTGTGTGTGTGTGTGTGTGTGTGTGTGTGTGTGTGTGTGTGTGTGTGTGTGTGTGTGACTAAGGTATGAATGTAAAGGATACGATGCTCTGTCGATCTGCAGGGTTCTTCAGGCGGATCTTCTCCAGTTTCTGCACTTCCTTCATCTCTCGCTTCCGGTCTGAACTGAACCTCTTCAAATCTGCCTGATTTAAAAAAAAACACAGCCAAATGTCATGACCCTAGGGCAGGGGTGTCAAACTCATTTTAGTTCAGGGGCCACATTCAGCCCAATATGATCTGAAAATGGCCAGATCAGTAAAATAATAAGAACAAAGAGTGAAATGACATTATGATAATGTTTATTTTTATAATGTTTCCCCCAAAATGTGACCAACATCAACATCTGAAGAAAAACAAGAGCAATTTTAACCATTTTCTGCCTCAGTCTATTAGTTTGTCATTTGCACATGTGCAGAACAACGTACATTTCAATTACAAAAACAAACTAAACATTTAGTAACATTTGTGAAACTACACTTCTCTCTTCAGATATTTCAGGAGTGTGTGACGAGATCTTGTGAGATGTAATTTGGTGAGATTTCTTGTTGTGTTAAAATTCTGTCTCGCAAGGTTTGTTATCCAGCAAGCAGCAGAATGACGTTGGAAGTCACAGGTTTTACTATTGAAGACCCCCCCACACACACTTTCAAATGGTTTGATTGGCAGCACTTTGTGATAAATGGCAAGAGAGTGAGTGATAAGACACGGACAATATACAGACTGTGACGGTACGACAATTAGAGCTCCGTCATCTCCTGCTCCAGCACGGGGGGGGCACTGTTTAAACAGGACATTATTTGGACCTCACTACCCAGCCATTTCCCTGTGTTGTGGGCGCTGGGTGTGCACCCTCAGGGGCAAACAATGCCGTACATCGCGGTTAATACGAGCACAACACAGAGACATTTCCGGCTCCACCACAGCTCAGTCCTCACTAACCTTTGACCTTTAACCTCAGTCCTCAAATCAACAACTGCACCTGCCAAGAAAACACCAACAAACCACACAACACTGACAAACACATTCACACCTCAACTTCCACAGTCAAGCGTCACATTTGATTTTGAAAAAAAGGAGAAATATATTATATTATTTATTTTATTTTAACTTTGATAACATTTTATTTTAGTTTCAATTTGTAGAGGAATAAGTTCATTAAGAAGTTCACTAAAAGTGAACACTTAGAGAGTTATAAAATCCATGTATAACTCAGTTTAATAAAAGTCTGTTCATTCATATAATTTGTTATTTAGTTTTCTTAAAATTTTGTCTTGTCTCAATCTCGTGAACCCAATCGTCTTGTTAGCTGAGTGTCTCGTCACACCTCTAGTGGTTAATATGTGTTAATATCTGAGCCTGCAGATAGTGTTTTCCTTTAGTGACATACTATGTGCTATGCTAATAATATGTGCTATGATAATCCTATGTACTATGCTAATGCTATGTGCTATGCTAATAATATGTGCTATGATAATCCTATGTGCTATGCTAATAATATGTGCTATGATAATCCTATGTGCTATGCTAATGCTATGTGCTATGCTAATAATATGTGCTATGATAATCCTATGTGCTATGCTAATGCTATGTGCTATGATAATCCTATGTGCTATGCTAATGATATGTGCTATGCTAATAATATGTGCTATGATAATCCTATGTGCTATGCTAACGTTATGTGCTATGCTAATAATATGTGCTATGATAATCCTATGTGCTATGCTAATGCTATGTGATATGCTAATAATATGTGCTATGATAATCCTATGTGCTATGCTAATGCTATGTGCTATGCTAATATGTGCTATGGTAATCCTATGTGCTATGCTAATGCTATGTGCCCACTGGCAGCTTTTGTTGCCACTCACTGAAATAAGCCCACAAATGAAAAAAGTATCCTCGGTACAATTTTTTTTTTTTTTTTGGGGGGGGGGGTACTCTAGAGACTTGAATGATTAAATAATTTAAAATATAGATTTGGGGGAAAACATAAGAACGTATGAATATTACCTCTTTCTACAAATATTACCATCCGTCATTGTCTCCAGTTGGAAGGAGCAGGAAGCAGATGATGTCATGTTATGGGAAACACCTGGAAATTCTTTTTTAAAAATCTAAATCTTTGTCTAAAGTTGTCTTCTAACATACAAGTGGAAAAAACGTTGCATTAATACCTCGATACCTCAGAGATTTTTTTATTCTGAGTCAAAAATGACAATTGTTACCAGTGGAGCAGAATGTAAATGGAATGAATTGCAGGTGTTTTTTCTTCTCATGGTGCAGCTGGTTTGTTTGTATCTAAACTGAAATAAACTCAAACCCTGTTGAAAGTGTGTGTCTTTGTCCATGTGTTGAATCTGAACTCACCCTTTTAATTTTGATGATGTCTCCATAGGACTTTAACGGAGACACCACCCTGCTCTCCAGTCGCTCCACCTGAAGTCATAAGTTGTTCATTTTTATGGTGTGGGATGCATTCTTTTTTAAAGTTATTTATATGAAAAGAATAATAATAATAGTAAATATGATGAACAATAATGCCACATGGGAAACAATTGTATTTCAGGGTCCAGATTCAGACCAGTTTGATGTAAAGTGGATCAGAACCAGTAAAACAGGAGTCTCAAACATGCGGCCCACAGCCCAAATGTGGGATGAATGTGGGATGAAGTTAATAACCTATTAAATGACTCTAAATAGTTTTTTTAGGGGGGTATAAATGATGGCAACTTACATTTTTTGTCATTGTTTTACTGCAAAAACTAATATGAAAATATTTACATTTACAAACTATCCTGTAACAATAAAATATGAATAACCTGAACAAATGTGAACAACCTGAAATGTCTAAAGAAAATGACACAAAAGTTGAACCATTTTCTGCCTCTGTTACTAAAAGTTTGTTGTATTTGTAGAACTGATCCATAATAAAACACATGGACTAATGATAAGTGGAGGCAGAATATTTATTTGCCTTATGAAATAACAATATTGCGTTTGGATAATTTATAAAAGTATTTTCATAATTTAATGTTTGTTTGTTTTTCACTAAAACAATGACAAACATTTGAAGTTGTCATTATTTATAGGTTACCATTTCATTTTACTGGTCCGGCCCATTGGAAATTAAATCAGGCTGAATGTGCCCCCCGAAGAAAATGAGTTTGAGACCCCTGCAGTAAAATGAGAATATTATATTATGACAGTATTTACATTTGTATAATATCCTTTAATAAAAAAAAGATAATCTGACCAACTTCAATTGTCTTCATATAAATCACTATAATTGTGCCAATATTCAGTCTTGTATTAAATGTTTTGTTTATTTGTACATTTGTAAAACTGAATTTTTCACAGTTAATAATTTGTAAATATAAATATTTTAATGATACATACCGTAAATTCCGGACTATAAGCCGCTACTTTTTTCCCAAACTTTCAACCCTGCGGCTTTTTCAGTGATGCGGCCAATTTATGTAATTTTCCTAACGGCCGCCAGCGGCGCTCGAGTAGAAAAGGTAAGATTTAGACCGGTGGAATATATGCGTCGAGGAAGACTGAATGAAAAAGGAGGGGCGGAACAAACGCGGGGTGACGGGTTTAAGTAGGACCGGTAAAGGTGAAGGACAGACAAAAAAAAGGTGTACAGGGGGTAAAAAGTTGCTTAAAGAAAAACCCGCGGCGGTGTGTGAGAGAAGACAGAGGCTCGACCAGACCCTGTGGATTATTTTTGCACGTTGGCACGGAGGAGTTTGACCTGAACTCTGCGAAAGATTAAAGTTATCGCTGACTCTGCGATAGATGAGGTGAGGCGGCGACCAGCCACCTGTTTGTAGATGCGGCGGATAATAGTGGATATATATTTTTCCCTCCCTTACCTTTGGAAATATACACTTTTTTTTCCCTTGGATTACTTTCAACGGGACCCGGACTCTGCAGGTCTGCATCAAACCTTAAGTATCATTTTCCCTTCATTTTGCCGGCTGTGATTTTTGGACTGTGGACTTTAATGAAGGACATTTAGTTTCATTCGCGGGACTTGAAGTCGGGTTTGGGTTAATTTTGTGTTTGTGTTACATGTTTTAATGTGGGCACATGCGGCTTATATACAGGTGCGGCTTGTGTATGTACAAAATCGGTTTTCCTCTTAAAATGTGGTGGGTGTGGCTTATAATCAGGTGCGCTCTATAGTCAGGAAATTACGGTACATGTCTGTGTGTGTGTGTGTATAATGTATTTATTTATTTATATTTAAATATTTTTTTGTCTTGCCCACTCATGTCCACCCCTGTGACCCCTGGATGGAGCAGCTCTGACCTGGGCCTGCCTGTAGTCCTGGACCATGGCCAGGTCCTCAGCCAGGTTCCTCAGGCCCATCTGAATCTCCACCTCCTCGCCGCTGCAGAAGTCCAACAGCTGAGCCACCAGCAGGTCGGCCTTGTCCCGCAGTTTGGCCGTCTTCCTGGTGTAGGAGGCCATCAGAGCACAGATGTGGCCCAGGTGTTTCTCAGCCTGACCCACCGTCTGCTCCATGGTCTTCACCTGGAGGTCTCTTATTGGACAAGGACCATCAGCTGACCAGCTTTCATTACACACATTCAGCCTTCTAGCAGGCCTTGGGTTTGGACCTGCGCAAGTTCTGATGTTCGGGCAGAAGGGTCCAACATACACCTCTAGGACAGAACCAACCCCCCCAATGAGTCCAACATACACCTATGGGACAGAACCGACCCCCCCAAAGAGTCCAACATACACCTCTAGAACAGAACCAACCCCCCCAATGAGTCCAACATACACCTATGGGACAGAACCAACCCCCCCAAAGGGTTCAACTCAGCCTGTGGGATGAATTTATGGAATGTAAAAATGACACCAAACATATTGAAACCCACTTAGTTCAGGTTCCACATTCAGAAAAGTTTGATCTAAAGTGGATCAGAACCAGTTAAATAATAACATATTATGACCATGTTTTCATTTATAAATAATATGTGAAGAAATTTAACTGCTTTCATATAAAGTGTAATAGAACCAATATTCTGTCTGTTTTTAAATGAGTTAGGTCTAGGTTAAGGGTCAGGGTTAGGGTCTAGGTCAGGGGTGTCCAAATCCAGTCCTCAAGGGCCAGTGTCCTGTATGGTTTATATGTTTCCCTCTTCCACATGATTCAGTTTAACCCTTTAACTCCTGAAACTTTAGAAGTTCCACAGTAAAAAATTATGAAAATAAGCAACAAAATGAACAAAAAAAAAAAGTGTTTGTTCATTTTGTTGCTCGTTGTTTATTTTTCTATATTTTACTTTTTTATTTTGTAATTTTTTATTTAATTTCGCTCCATTTGTGTCTTATTATTCATTTTTGTTCATTTTATTGATGACTTTGGCCATTTTTTGTTCATTTTGTTGCTTATTTTCATTATTTTTACTGTGGAACTGCTAAAGTTTCAGGAGTTAAAGGGTTAAACTGAGGGAAACATATAAAACATGTAGGACACCGGCCCTCGAGGACTGGATTTGGACACCCCTGGTCTAGGGTTAGGGTCTCCTCCTGTTCATGAAACGTTAATATTAAAAATCAATATGATATGTATCCCATCATATAAACTCTATTCTGCAAATAGTACTTGTGTTTTTATCCCAGACGCTGTTAGAACAGAAACACCTAACACTAGGGTTATGGTTAATCCTAACATGAACCCTCAGGTTAAGCATAACCCCACAGACTGTGGTCCATCTGTAGATGAGTTAAGCCATTGTGATCTGAGCAGAAGTGTGGAAAGTATATGTGTCTGATTTGACATGTAATTCCGTTGTTTGTTAGAATCCATTCAGCGTCACTAACATGTCTCTGTTTCCTTCTAAATCTTTCTCCTACATTCAGGTTTGGTTTTGTGGTGCAGGTAAATTAAATGTGTGAATGAATCTAAATGTGAAAAGGCTGTGGGTGGATACCTGGAGAAAAGGCCCGTCATGTCTGCGATGGTGTCCTCCTGCAAACAGCTGCTCTGGTGTTTACTGCAGCCGCTCCTTACCTGCACCAGGTAACAGCCCCATTACTATGGAAACAATGACAACAGACCGCCTCCCACAGCCATTACTTAAGTGTAGGATGTGATTTCAGCCACATGAGGGCACCAAAAACAAAAACAAAACCCTGGTCCCTGAGTTTTGTTATAACCTATAATCCCTGGATACTTCTCTGCTTGTTGCACCAGAAACCTTATGAAGTTATAAGGCATTTAATATAATTATATCAACATCCTGGATGACAACGTGAAAGTTCAGAGAAACTCCAGATTGGTCCTGATGGGACGTCCCAGAAGGATACTTACCCCAAGTTGACCACCAAGGTAGCACAGTAGTGACACAGTCCAAGTCCTGAGCTAAACCATCTAGAGCAGGGGTGTCAAACTCATTTTAGTTCAGGGGCCACATTAAGCCTAATATGGTATAAAGTGGGCCGCACCAATTAAATAATATAAATAAAATGTTCTGTTTTTGATAGAAAAAAAGATCAATTGTCCAATAAAATGTTTATATCTACAAACTGTACGTGAAAATAACATGAACAAATATGAACAACCTGTGAATTCTTAAGAAAAAGTCGTGCAATGTTGACAAGTATTATGCTTTAGTTTTTCATCTATACACGTGCATCACAACTTACAGATCACTGTAGATCTACAAATATACACAACATTTAGTAACAGGCTGAATATTGGTAAAATTCCACAAATATTTCAGGGTATTCACATTTCATTGGGAAAGGATAGTATTTTTGTACTTTATTTTACACTAAAACAGAAGGGAACATTTGGTTAAGGATTGTTTCCATTATTTCTAGGTTATTACGACAGTGTTTTAATAGATTAGTTTAGTTTAGTTTAGATTAGTTTATCTATAATGAATTAAACGTCCTTGGTTATTAATTATCTTCAGTGTCATTTTTGGATTTCACACATTCATCCCAGGGGCCAGATTGGACCCTTATGGCGGGCCGCATTTGCCCCCCGGGCCTTATGTTTGACACCTGTGATCTAGAGAAAGTGTGGAGGAGCTGAAGACCAGAGTGATGGTAGGACATCATTAAAACAGACCCAGGTGGAGGCTTTGATCCAGGAAGAGTGGACCAGAACCCCACAGGAAACAGAAGACAGACTGTGGACACTTAGAGGAACCATTGTCCAAAATAAAGACTACTCTATTGACTATTAAGAAAATAGATTTTTGGGAAATCCACTGATACTCCTGAAATAAAGTTTTTCTCCATCAAATATAATTTGTTTTTATTCCTTCACTTGTGTTTCACATACAGGTCAGAAGGAAACTTGATGAAACTCATTCTTTTTATCACAAAAACAAAAAGTCACAAAAAATGACAGAGGTATGAATAATTTGTATATAGGAGAGATAACAGTGTATTTATAAACAAAAATATGAAATGGTTAATGAGATTTGAAAAACATTCAGTGATAAACACTTTTCATTAGCATTAATATATTTTTTGGTGAAGTTATGTAAAATACTTGATAAGTACAATTTAATTTAACTAGAGTGGTGGTCCAAAATGATCCTTTTTGCAGCATATAGTGTAGCCTTACAATTGAACACCAGGGGGCACCAATGCATTTCAAAATGAAGGCTAGAAACACCTCTGGATACACACAGAGGAGCATAAAATGTGATGTAGAAAACTTTTGAACTAGATTTGAAGTTGGTCCAAAATGATCCTTTTTGGAGCATATACCATAACCTTACCATTTGAACACCGGGGAGGGGGCACCAATTAATTTTAAAATAAAGACTCAAAACACTCCAAAACCCCCCAGATACATGCAGAGGGGCATACAAAAAGACAAATAACACTTTTAACCAGATTTGAAGGTGGTCCAAAACCATCCTTTTTAGAGCACATATGAACACATTTGAACACCAGGGGTTGTTGATGAATTTCAAAATAAAGGCTCAAAGACTTCTGGAAACATGTAAAGGGACATCAAAATGTTGCAGAGCACTTTTTAACCAGATGTGATGATGTTACAAAATTAGCCTTTTTGTTTAACCATTTCAACACCAGGGGATCCCAATTAATTTTTGGATGAATTTACACAATCTTCAGATCTGGTTAAAAAGTGCTGTAAATCATTTTTTGCCCCTCTGCATGTGTCCAGAGGTGTATATATAATACAACTAAAACCAATTTCTTTGTGTGTTTATAGAAAAGCTGGTCCAGATCAGCTGGACCTGTTTCCATCCCAGTCTGAAGGTGCATTCAAGGACCTTCTGAAACAGAGGAAATATGTCCACCTGCTCTTGTATCATGTTCAGCTTTTCAACAGACTATGGATTTTCAGCCCATTCCATTACTAATTCATTGGGGTGGGGTGGGGGCACCAGAAGGGGGTCCGCCCTCTTGGAAACCTAATCTGGATCAATAGGGTTGACCTTGGGCTGGGCTGTTCATGGGAACAGTGGATTGAAGGTTCCACTGGAGCAGGTTCTACTCATAATTGAATTATTCTTCATGTTCTAAGATAAAATGTTCCACACAAACTGTTCCACCAGGTTCAGAAAAAAAGTATTACATGTTCATTAAAGGAAGTGGAACTGTATGACGGTGGTTGTAGGTTCAGTTTCACCTTAACTAATTAGGTCCATCTGTACATATACAGTATACGCTTTATATAAACAATATATACAATACTAGACTTTTTATTTTTATTTTAACTGAAACTCTTGTTCCATTTCCCAGTTCATCAGTTTCTGAAGTTTTACCATTACTGAAGGTGTTTGCTAATGTTAGCTCATTGTTAATGTTAGCTATTTGCTAACAAATAGCTAACAATAGCTAAAGTTAGCGCTTAGTTGATATAGTACCTTGTGAAGCTCTAGCATTATTCTGTTTTCATATTCATTTCATTTTTGTCAATAAAATTAATGACGATGTTATGAGTTTATGAAAGTTTCAACTTCACTGATGTTTTTATAATTTTAAGGTAGAGTTTTGTCAATAAACTACTGATAGTATAGACAGTTGCTAAGTAGGTGAGGACTGAAACAGTTCTGCCTGCGAACTTCTCTGTTTGTTGTTAAATATAACCTTAATGATGCCTTATATAAAGCTAATTTCCCTATTGTAGATAGAAATAGTTTAATGTTATGATCAGGATTCACTTTGCTCTTTTCCATTTCAAATCATGTCATTCATATAGTTAAAGACTTAAACACACTACAATTTTAACAGTCTCATAGGTTCACAGCTAGCCAAAGTATACACTGTGAATTTCTATAAAGCGTGAAGTTTTCTGTATGTAGATTATAGATGGATTTCATGGCTATGTCATCATGGTAACAACTGTGCATAGCAGGGGCAGAAAGAAGCCTGCATTTTTGTTGAAAGGTGTTGGTGGATCAGTGTCAGACAAAACAACAAGAAGTTGTTGTGTGATGAATTGTACCAAAAGAGCATAAATGGGATATGAATGTTCAACATACCAAGGAAAAGATACTTCAGCCCAAAATCGACAACGGTTATGGCTTCAAGCTATGAAAAGGAGAGATTGGGGCACAAATCGTCCACAAGGAGACGAGCGTGTTTGTAGTGCACATTTCATTTCTGGTGTGTTGCAAAATTAACTTCTGTAACAGTTTTTGTGTCAAACATAGACATACGATGCTATAATAATAATTGCTATAATGCTGAATACTTGTTACTGGTTTGACTGAATTGAGATCTAATTATTCTGTATGTAGAGCCAGAATTCAAATCATTTTTACACTGTTAATATCTTCATTGTTATTCATCCTATGGGCCACATTGGAACCTTTGGCGGGCCGGATATGAACCCCGGACCTTATGTTGGACACCTGTAGCATATACAGTTATGGCCAATATGTTATTTTATCCTGTGTTTCTATTGGTCAATTCACATATGTCAGCGGCCACTCTGAAATTTCGGACAGTGTCTTTGGTGAAAATGGCCGATGTAGAAAAATGAATTTACTGCCAAGAAAGCCATCTCTACATTTCTTTCACGTTCTTGTCTTTTTTCGGAAATGGCTATAGATCGTAGTGTGTGAGATCCTTAAGGACACAACACAAACCAAATGTTGGATGTCTATATTTTCCTGTTTCTGTCATTAACTTTCGCGAACAGTTAAAGGAACTCAGCTCATGAACACAGCTGTCTACATAATCGATAAAGTTCATAATGGCTCTAATTGGGGGTGGAGCCTTATTTCTGAACGCTGCTGCCTCCTAGCAGTTGAAGCTGTAATGATAATATGATCACAAAAGCAGAAACTTGTAATTGATGAATTTTATTGTGAGATGGGGAGTCATAAAAAGGATCAAAAAAGAAAAAAAAAAATCACTATAAAAAAGATGAGGGTGTTAAAAGGGGGAGGGGCATATAAAATGGGTGTGGTCATTGACACTGACATAAAGTAACAAATTGGCACAAATAAAAACAGGGAACAGTTGAATAATATTATTTTGGCTTCGTAGTTAAGGATCATCCACTCTCATGCTATTAGACAAAGCGTTAGTTTCAAAGTTCAGTAGCTTCATATTCCAGGACCGAGGAACACAGATATCACACACAGGTCATACAGAGGTCACACAAAGGTTTCCCCTTTTTTAGGCTTTTTTTTCCTGTGAAAAAAAAATCATTATTTCATGTGTTTGAAAAAAACTTCAGTATTTTCCGGAGTCGCATTTTCCAGGCTCGAAGTTATTTGCCTTTAAATTGTTTTTTTTTTTTTTTCATACTAAAATATATTATCGTATTAATACAAACTACAATATTGTACTCTACAGAGTGTAATAAATAACCATAAAGAAATAAAAAAATAAGACACATAAATATAAAAGTTCTAAACAGACAAACCCATGTAACCAGGCTGTGGAAAATAATACTGCCATCGCTGAAAACATACAGTAAACAACAATAAAATAGAAAAACAACAAAAAACTGAGAAAATAATACTGCCATTGCTGAAAACATACAATAAACAACTGGTAAAACAAGAACAAAACTGAAAAACAACAATAACAAAAAATGACAAGCAAAATAATACTGATGGGTCAAAACACTGTTGAATTAAACTCCTGGATTCAGGTGGTTTTGTTTTGTTTCCTGAACAAACACGAGTTTAGTTTAATAAAACTTTAATAAAAGTTTAGTAAAAGGCAGGACACGACTGGAAACTAATGAAACCTGCGCATCTGACACCCTCAGTCTGGTCTGTCAGTTAGACATTCACCCTCAGTTCGGTCTTTTAGGTGTTTGTTTACCCTTAGTCTAGTTTCTCAGGTATTCATTCACCCTGGGTCAGTCTGCCGGAGGTTCATTCACCCTCAGTCCGGTCTCTATTTGTCAGGTGTTGAAGTAACCTCAATGCGATCTATGTAGTGTTAGATCACCCTCAGTCTAGTCTGGCAGGTGTTCATTTACCGTCAGCGTTCTGTTTTACCCTCAATCCAGTCTGTCAGGTGTTTATTAACCCCCAGTCCGGTCTGTCAGGTATTCATTCACCCCCAGTCCAGTTTGATAGCTGTTGATTCAGCAGGGCTCTAGAGTGCGACATAATTTCTCAAAAGTGCGACTAAAAAAAATTTAGTTTGCACTGACGCGACCAGCCCTTGGTGTAAACAATGTCCGCAACTCTACGAGTCTCCGGGTGATCAAAAAGAGACGAGACTCACTATTTGCATGCCATTTCATGCAGATGGGCGTGGTTTGGGTTGTACGTGGTCGTGCACAAGAGCCAAGAGTTGTGCATGTTGCCGAGTAATAACATTCTAATTAGTTGTCAATACATACACTTGCATCGGCTAATCACTGATTGTCCGTTTGATGGTGTATTTAAACTGAAAATACGTGGGGACTTTCTGGGCAGAGGAGCAGTGACCAACTGTGAGTACATTCTAATGAGGTTCTAATTAGTTGTCAACGCATACACTTGCATCGGCTTTATGCTAACAGCTATATGCTAACGGCTGTCCTCTGCAGCTGTCATTTGCAGCGCAGACATACGCATCACGTACACGCATACTGAAAGACGTAAGACACAAGAACATCTGAGGGTCATGTGATTGTAATGCAGGATAGTCTATAAGATATAGAGCTGTTCAGATTTTTCGATTTTGAGATGCTCAGTTTGGAATCGTACGTAATTTTTTATATGTTTTAAGTGTGAATTTAAGCTCAGTGAATCACTTTAAACAATTTCACTTTTCAGTTCACAGCTCTCTTGTAGAGCTGCGCTCCAAATAAAGAACTTTATGTTATCAAAATTGTTAATTAATCATTTACAGTATTACCTGTACGGACAATGATTTTTTTAAAAAAAGTGAACATGTCAAACTGCGGTGTGGTTGAAAATTTTGGGTGCACCTAACTTTTGTGCCGGTGCACCTAAGAAAAAAAGTTAGGCCCACCAGTGCAAAAAGTTAGTCTAGAGCCCTGCTCAGCATAGTTTGTCAGCCCTCAGTCTGGTCTTGCTGTTCTTCATTTGCCGTCAGTCTGGTCTGATGGGGATCTGTACACCCTCACTCCGGTCTGTCAGGTGTGGGCAGAGTCAAAGTCCACAGTGTTGCGGCTTCATTGGTTGCTATGGTTACCCGCTCAGACCTGATTGGCACTTCTGATATGCATGTTTTCTCATTTTGGATTGGACTTTTTTTGCATAAGGCTCAGTGTGTGTGTGTGTGTGTGTGTCTGAAACACTGATTGTAACTGAAAAGAAACTTAATGACTCAAATGGCTAAAGGAACTGGAATGCTAACACGTGCTAGCATAACAACTGCTAGTGCGCTAACATATGTTAGCATGGCAACTCCTAGAGTGCTAACATGTGCTAGCGTGGTAACTGCTAATGCGCTAATACTGAAGGGTAGATGTCCATAGGTAAACCAAGCCACTGTAGTGCACACAATTGTTCTTATTTTCCTTCCAACTTAATAAAATACTGACTTTTTTGTTCATTTGCAATAAAAAGGTAGAAACATCTGAACTGTACAAGTTTAAAGGTTAAAATATGAACCATCAAATTAGTAACACTGATAAAAACAAACCAGCCACAGGTGTTTTAGTAACAAACAGTCAGTAATAATACTTCATTTCCTTCATGTTTTTGTTTTCTGTTATTCTTCCTCTTTTTCTTTACAAACATTTCTTTCTTTTTTCCAACGGTGACAAACTTTTTTTTCTTTCTGTCTGTGGAAGTTTTTAGTGTATTTTTTTTTTCAGGCACACCTGGATCTACACAGTAGTGAACAGAACAGGAGGGAAGAGCTCTCCACTGGTTCCTCCTCTGTAGGCGTGGCTAAGACCAGAGGATAAATGTGATTGGAGGAGAGGACCCCCCCCACCCTCAGTCTCCGCCTCCTTCTTTATCCGTCTCCTCTTCACAAACACTGTTTTTGTTCATTTCTCCGCCTCCCTCCTCCTCTGTTTGCACCACCTCCTCTCCCTCTGTTTCCTTAATACTCGTCACCTCTTCCTTCTCCTCCTCCTCCTGCTGCTCCTCCTGCCTGGTGTCCACCTCCTCATCCTTCTCCATCCTTTCTCTTTCTCCCTCCTCCTCCTCTTCCTCTTTGTCTCCGCCTTCATCTCCTATCTGAACCACCTGAATGTTATCCATGTTCACGGCTCCCTCCACCTCCTCCTCTTCCTCTTCATCCTCCTCCTCCTCCTCTTCCTCCTCCTCCTCCTCCTCACTCTCCTCATCCTCTCTGGTGCTGCTCCCCCTCTCATCTGAGTCCAGCTGGAAGGAGACCAAGTGTCCTGGCTGGACCTGGTTCAGGGCCTCTAGCTCTGCCTCCTCTGGGCTCTCGGCTCCTCCTTCCGGCGCTCCTCCTTCTCCTTGTCCCTGCATGTCTTTCTTGCAGTAGGAGTATCGGTGGTTCATGTGCTGCGAGTAGGAGCCAGAGTGGGAGAAACGTTTCCCACATTTGTCGCACTGGTATGGTTTCTCTCCTGAATGGAGGCGCATGTGTTCAATCAGATGATGTTTGTGTTTGAAGGCTTTAGAGCAGATAGAGCACTGATGAGGACGCTTCCCTATAAACACAAATATAAACACAAAAAAATATATAAATACATGAGTTAGGCTTTAGAGCACTGATAACGCTTCCCTACAAACACACAGAAGATATATATAGAGGGGTACATCTACTTACAAAAGAAAGATCCAGCTAACGAATTAAAAAAAAAAAAATATATATATATATATATATATATATATATATATATATATATATATATATATATATATATATATATATATATATATATATATATATATATATATATATATATATATATATATATATATATATATACACACACGTTGGCAGATGCAAAACAGAGAACTTACACACCCCTGTGGACCCTCCCACATTAACAGGATCTGGACTCTACTGGACCATCTATTTTCTAATCCTTTCATTTTCATAACAGGTCTGTTAGCATTAGATAATGCTAATGACTAACAGACTTTATTGATCCGAAAGTAGGTAATTATAGAAAAGACAGTCTTTCTCTGTGTCTCTCTTTGTCACTCTCTCTCTCTTTCTCTTGGTCTGTCTCTCTCTGTCGGTCTGTCTCTCTCACTCTCTATGAGCGTGAGAGTGGTGAGTGAGTGGTTCCGGCAGCGTGTTGCAGCATGACTTTTCAAACTTTTTTTTCTCTCTTTATTTGTGGTTTATGGTTATTATTTTGGTGTTGTGGTGGAGGTTGGAGCGGCAGCTGCTGGCGATGCAGGCTAGCATGGTGGGCTCTGGGTTGAAGCAGCTGAGTCACAGGCATGCAGTGAAGCTGTCACTGGCGGTCAGCTGTTTAGTGGAGGAGTGTAGTTTGGTTTAGTTTTGAGCTGCTAGGCTATGTGAGTGTGCAGTCAGCCTTGAGAATGAACAATGCAGTGTTAATTTTTTTTTAGATAGTGTTGATAAAGTTCATCAGTTTGTTAAGAGCGGTGTAGTGATTAAAGACACCCTAACTCCTGCTCTGTCTCTGGAGAACCCTGCCAATAAGTCACTATTCTTCCATTTGTGAAAAATTATTTGTTGGAAAGAGTGCTGTCCAGACACAGACAACTTCTATCCCCTATCAAACTGATACCCCTGGGATGAAATTCTCCTCATCTGAAGCATGTGGTTTATTTCAGATCATTATTTTAATGATCCTAAATGACAACCAGGACGGTCTCTCTCAGTGCCAGCCACAGGCACAGAGGAGGATTTTTCAAAAATGTGTTGAGTAAAGTTATTCAGAAGTGCAATAGTGAAGAGTATTTGATTGTTGGTGATTTTAACTGTACTGCAGATTATGTTATAGACAGAAACCATCCAGAGCCACATGCTGCCTCCAAAAAAAGATTAAACAGCCTGATTGAAACTCATTACTTATGTGATGTGCAGAAAAGCTTCAATAAAAGAACAAGACAATCAGTGTTGCCAAAATAAAATTGCAAGAAGTCGCTATTGGTTCTATGAAAATTCACCATAAATCCCCTGATTGTGTTGTGATGTCATACATGAGATAACCACGCCCATATATCATGTGACGTAATCATTATCAGATGTAATTGTAGTTTTTTTTAAGTGCTTCACCATATTTCACCATCGCATGGTGCTGTTTCACCACTTTTCAGTTGGTTTGGTTTGATCTGAAAACACCGTCAAGTGGATTTTATTTTGTGCAGCATTCCATTTTTTTTTTATGTTAAAACAGAAAGTTAATAGGTTGTGTTGCATCATGACATAACGGCGTCACGCACGACACACTGATCTCCAAAATCAGTGTGTGAATGTCTACTGGGGAATGCTAAAGTGTAGTGTGTACATATCAGAGCTCATATGCAGCACTTCTCTCACTAGCGAAAGAAGCTTATATGATGCTGTATGGTAATGAATTTGTCACTCATTGTGACAAATTTGTTGCTTTGGCAATGATTTTGTTGCTATGGCCTGAAATATGACACTCAGATGCAGCATCAAAAAGCTGAATCAGGTACATTTCATTGGACATATTTCTTCGTGGCCTGTTTTTATTTTTTCTTTCATGTGAAGTGTTTGGCAAATCTAAGCACCACAAGGATGAAGTATAGGTCTATTTATTTATTATATTCATCTGAACCTGAAAAGAGTACTGACGCATTCAATACCGTTTTCTTACTCAAAGTTTCCTGCACCACGAGGTTTGAATATATATTTTTGAAATGTATTATATTCGTCTGAACCTGATTAGAGTACTGACTCATTCAAGACTGTTTTTTTTTTTACTCAAAGTTTTGTGTACACCACCAAATCTAGACCGATGCAAAGTGGCATTAAAATAATAAAATGACAGTGAAATAAGGCTTCAATGACTTGCAGCAGGTTAATTTTTTAACAAGTCAGATATGTTTGAAAATGTTCAGTCAGTTATATTTAAGAACCTCTGTTGAATTATATTATACAGTCATTTATAGATTAATAAATTAATGATTCCATGAGCATTGCACTTTCCAAATCTATCTGTTAAGCTGAACGTTTAATGTCCAAATAGCCCTTATTTCCTGAGAAAATATCCCCATATAGGACATGACACCAAGGAGGATGGTGCTTTAGAGTATAATCCACTTTACTACTGTCTGTTATTAGCAAGGCCTGTGGGGAAGGGTAAACAAACACTTATCTACTTTGAAAAGATACCATTTACACACCTCTGTCGAGAGTTTATTGAAGTATTTGAGAATGACTGTATATAGATATAGGATATAGACTTTATCAGACTGTATATAGATAATATAGGTTATAGACTTTATCAGACTTTTCCCCATTGAAAATAGGTTGAAAACTCACTTTTGAATAATGTTACAAATAAAAGTCAAATTGCTTTCAACATGTGCTTGTAATGCTTTTTCTTTTAATCTTACACTATAATAACATGTTCTGCATGCACAAAAAAGTGAACTCCCTTTCCCTCGTGAACACTTGCCCCCAAAAATGTCTGTGCACACCACTGATCTACATGCATGACTGTTAAATGAACCTGATTCCAAATTGTTCTGTTACATTACACATGTCGTGTCTGTGTCAGTGGCCACAGACAGAAAACTGCGACAGTGTGAAACTGCGACACCAGCTTACATACAGTCATTGTTGGTTAGCTTGTTTGAAAATGTAGTTTTACGTGCCCTTTTTTAAAAAAAATTAGCCCCTGCCCCACCAAAAGTCTCTGCACGGCTCTGAGCCTATGTACTAACCGTGGTTGATCACATGGTTTTTGTACACGACAGTCATCATATTAACACATCAGCATCTATTATTATTCTGATCATGCTGAACAATAGTGAGTAGCCTATATGAACACAAGGGTGTTGCTTGCTCACCTCTGGTAATGAATGGGCTACATTCATTACCAGAGGGATAAACAGGGTCTTTTGTATATGAAAGTGAGCATATTAACACACATCAGCAGCTATTATTATTCTGATGCTGAACAATTAGTGAGTAGCCTATACGAACACGCGACAATGGGCCGTGACAGAATGACATTTCACAAATGGGGCGTAACCCAGGGGGGCTCGCAGGTTGCTGATGAGAACAAAGCAGGTTTCTGGGTATGGGTGTTGGTGGCCCAGGACAGTAGTGCTTTGATGGTGGTGAGTGTGGGCCTATTGCCAAGATCCAGGCCTCGTATGGAGACATTGATCGTGTACTCCAGGTTAACGATGGCTTGAGTGCTCCTTTTAAAGTAGAGAGAAGCATCAGACAGCTTCATAAACTAAGACAAGGCCTCAGTGGTTTTAAACTCCCAAACTGTGACCGTTTTTAAATTGTCTGCTTATGCCAATAATCTTATTGTCTTAGGTTAGACATGGTGATGTGGAGTTTTTAAAGGACAGTGTTACATGATTTAGTCAGCTTTCCTCAGCTAAAGTAAACTGGAAAAAGAACGAGGCTCTAATGGTGGTGGTGGGGGGGGGGGGGTGACAAAGGCACACTCTACCTGTTGGACTCACCTCGAAAAAAGGAGGTTTTAAATATCTTGGTGTGTTTTTAGAGAATCGGGTGAACATTGACAAAAATTCGAAGAATGTTTTAGAAAAGGTTGAAAAGAGATTGAAAACATGCAAATGGATTTTACCTAAACTGTCATTTATAGGTTGTATTTTACTTATCAATAATCTTGTAGCATCTATTCTTTGGCATTGTTTATCTTGTGTAGACCCTCCAATTAGCCTACTGGCTAGAATTCAGTCATTGGTGGTGGATTTCTTCGGGGACCAGCTTCACTGAGCATTTTGATTTTACCCAGAGAAGGAAGAGGACAGGGACTCATCCATCTGGCCAGCAGGGGTGCTGCTTTTTGCGTCCACTTCATTCAAAGACTGCTGAGTGGCCCGGTAGACTTGGCGTAGAGGCCTGTTGCCAAGACTATCCTCAGTGTGGGGGTCTGGGATTAAAGGAGTGTCTGTTCCTCATCGACCTGAGGAAATGTAAATTGGAAGACCTTCCAAGATTTTATCAGACCGTTTCTGAAATTTGGGTTGTTTTTTGGGGTTTTTTTGTTTAGTTTTTTTTTTTTTTAGAAAAGACTATTTGCATAAGTACTGCTGGATTTTAAAAAGCCTGTTTTGTTTGGGACTCGTTTTAAGGTGGGTAGTGTTTTAGGAGTTTTTTCTGTTAAGAGGTTTTTAATGGCAAAGATCGTCACATTGGAACATGTAGTAGATATTTGTGGACCCAACATAGATGATGCTGCTAATCTGGTCTCTGTTTTTATGCCATGTCCAAACGAGTTTGATACAGGTTTAATTTTGAAACGTGTCAATAAGATATTACGTAAAAATTTAACTGTTTCCGTAAAAATCCACGTCAGCATGGGGGCGACATGCTTGCTGAAAAGTATGCAATTCACATGCCACACCGGAAACAAGAGAATTATAGAGGTAGTGTGCATGTGCCCACATCCTTTTTCTATCGACACAACACACATGCTGGACACAAACAACAACAATAACACGACTGACACCCTAACCTATTCACCACTGCTACTCTGTTTTTTTGCCATTGTTGGTGTCTTGTGACGAGAATGAATGTTACAGGGGCAAGGCTGCAGTTTTTTCCGGTCATGACGTGGGGGTGAAGCACATGGATACTCATCAAGATGGATACGGGACCTGCACCATATCCAGATCTCCCCACTCTGGGATCCGTTTTCCAAAGAGATCGTTTTAGGGTATCCACCAGTCCCATTTTGAAGAAAGACCAATCCGTTAAGAAAGTATGCAAGTTTCACACAAACTAATTTCTGTGCAGACAGGGTCTTAGTGCCGTCTCAGTCAGAACCTGCAGCAGGTTACTGAGGGACTGGATGAACCATCTGACCACTGAGGGGAAAAAAGAGGCTCTGCAGGGCCTAGGGAGGATATTTTTCCTCCTGTTTTTGTCCTCAGAACCCATTATCCTGCTAGATTCCTCAGGTGAACAGATGTAGCAACTCTTAGTAAAGATTTTAAACAAAGGTAAACTGAATGGCTGTGTTGATACTGTATGGAGAGGTTATCTGGGTCTGGGCTCAGATGTAAGACCAGCATGGAGAGCACTTTGTAAATTACCGTTAACTAAAAAGGTTGGAGACCTCCTGTGGAGGATTTTACATGGAGCAGTGGCTGTGAATGCTTTTGTCTCCATCTTAAATCTGAATGTGAATGATAAGTGTGTGTTTTGTTCAGAGAGAGAAAGTATGTTCCACCATTTCCTTGAATGCAGCAGGTTAAAGATGTTGTTTCAGTTTTTAGGGAGTCCCTAAAACAGTCCTATTTTACTCTGCTAACCCAAAGCAGAGTAAAATGTGAACTGTTAAACTTCATCCTGGGTCAGGGTAAGATGGCTATTTACATCAGCAGGAAACAAAAGGTAAACCAAACATTGGACTGTGACATTAAAAACATGTTAAGAATAATTTAAACAGGATAAAACACTGATTTTCAATATTACCAAATGATGGATGATCTGGAAAAATGTGAAAATATTTGGTGTTTAATCAGGTTCTCTGCTTTATTCAAGAGAAACTCACTTGTAGCTCGGTTTTTGCATAAAAAGTTGCTTGTTTTTGATGAATGTACGTGTAATTATTTTGTTCTAGACTGAGATTTGTTTAGGCTGTTGTGTAAATAAATGAGTTTTGAAAAATCAAAAAAATATCACTTTATCTGTGTCTCTCACTTTTTCTCTCCCTCTGTCTCTCTCTTGCTCTTTATCTCTCTCTCTCTCTTTCTTTCTCTCTCTCTCTCTCACTTTGTCTCTCTCTCTTGATGTAAAATGACACAAGCAGAAAATGGCTGCTAAAGAACTTGCATATTGATCTATTAATGGGGGGTGCATGAAATAGACTGGACCGAAGACTGTCATCCTGCACAACACGGCTAATGTTCATTATGTTTGTAACCTTAACCCTAACCCTGTAAGCCCAACCCTCACACTCTAACCTAAGCACCTCCAAACTATTCCACAAAGGGCCATTGTGGCTGCAGGTTTTTGTTTCAACCAATTAGCAGCACACCAGACTTGACTCAATTAATCTACTGATCTCAGTCTTCAGAGAGTTAATGGGTCAATCTGTGTATTCTTGGTGGAATAGTTTGGTCAAGCCTGCTCTAACCCTATCTCTAAGCCTCTAACCCTAACCCTCTAAACATCTAACCCTCACCCCCTAATCCTCTTGCCCTCTTCTACCTTCACATCTAACTTCTTTTTTTTTTTTTTTTATTCAGTCCCTTCACATTAATTAAACTTTTCATCTGGCGGTTTTGAAAAAATATTCAAATGTTACACATTTATGTAAATATATATTTACTTTGTAATGGTACTTTATATTTTTACATTCATTCTCTTTTGCATATTATTCTGATATGCCACTTGAGTTTGTTTTCATTTCCTGTCTTAGGTATTCATCAGTTCTTCATCGTACAGGGAAACCTGTTTTTGTTGTCAACACATGACAATAAAAGTGGAGTGAATAATGTTTGAGATGATGATAATAATAATAATAATAATAATAATGTTTGAGCAGTTTCCAGGCAGAACATTACACAATCAAACAAACTCAACAACTGAAAACCCTGAAGGAAAGTGTATCCAGGAGGGAGCAGCCACTTTCAGCTAGCATGAGCTCATCAGCTAGCATGAGCTCATCTGGAGCCGAGCAGTGAGTTTGACGCCAGGGATCAGAGTAATAAAGAAGGAAAAGGACAACGCCTCAGAGCGGCGCTTGGACACAAGCATCAGCTGTAAAATAAAACAAATCACTACCAGAGCTGCGCTGTCGCAACACTGGGCGCTGCGCATGAGGAGGTGGAGAGGAGCTGGAAATGACTGCTGTTTGTTGAGTAAGAGCTGATGGAATGGAGGTGTCCACCCTGTACACTAAACTATAAAACCCCTTTGACCTGTTGGAATGGAGGAGTCCACCCTGTACACTAAATTATAAACCCCCTTTGACCTGTTGGAATGCAATTGTCCACCCTGTACACTAAACTACTAGTGGAATGGAGGTATTTACCCTGCACACTAAACTATAAACCCCCTTTGACCTTTGACTTGTTGGAACGGAGGTGTCCCCCCTGTACACTAAACTATAAACCCTGTTTGACCTGATGGAATGGAAGTGTCCACCCTGTACACAAAACTGGTGGAGACCATCCGGCGTTCTTAATCTTCATCTGGAGTTAGGGTCAGCACTGACCATTTTTACATTTAAAAAAATGTAGTTATTACATCAAGGCTTTTTGACTTTGTCGGGAACCTCTATTTCAACCCAAAAAGTCAATAAATAAATAAATAAATAAATAAAATATTTCACTAAATTCTAGAATCAATAACTAGAACTGCAAGCAGTTATAAATGGGTGCCAAGCCGGACCTCACAGTTGGACCTTGGGCAGGTCATCACCCGTGGGACTGTGGGATGCAAAATGCCAGCATTCACATTCCACAGTACAGTGCTGCTGTGGAATCCTATTGCAATTGTATAGATTTTTTTTTTTTATTTGCCTTTTTATTCTTCTCCAATGAAACTGTTACTGCAGCCTAAACTGTACATCATATAATATAGGCATTAGGGGTCTGGTCCAGAATGATACTCAGACGTAAAAGTTCACACATGTCCACCAGAAGGTGGCGCTATACCAGAAAAAACGCATCTGCACATTCAAAACAGATATTCTGTAATAAGCCACTCCCACATTGGCCAACCACACCTACCTTCTAAAAATAGTCTCAGGAATGGCTACCCACCAAGTTTGGTAAACATTGGTCAAGCAGTTTAAGAAATTTTCAATGTTTATAGCGCCCCCTAGTCTCCAAAACCCAGCAACCCTGGACCATCCCCTCAAAATAAGATTACAACCTTGGATGTGAAATTTTATCTTGATAGTCTTTACTTTGAGATATGCCACATTTAGCATTTAGTTTAGCTAGCTACGCAAATTATTTGTACATAAATGTTGCATTTTTAAGAATTTTGGACAAAAAAACCCCAACAACTTTCTTTCAGCATCAAGAGCTGAGGGTGTGTCCAATTTTCACACAGTTTGGAGGAAAACCTTAGGAATAGGGAAAAGTCGGTTTTACAGTTATCGCGATTTTACAGGGAGAAAAGTCTAGGCGGAAATGGGTGTGGCCTAGGCCATTATATTCAGTATTCTCCAGAAAATCTAGGGATGTGAGTGTTTTGACTGTGTGACGTATGGTTTCCAAATGCATTTTTTTCCCAATATAGGGCCACCTTCTAGTGGATATGTGTGAATTTTTGCGTCTGAGAAAGGGGTCACATTCTGGACCAGACCCCCAAATGCCTATATTATATGATGTACAGTTTAGGCTGCTGTAACAGTTTCAGCAGAGAAGAATAAAAAGACAAATAAATAAATAAATAAATAAATAAATCCATATAATTACAATAGGGTTCCACAGCACCCATGGAAACCGAGTTCAAATGGTTCTTTGGGTGTTACAGGTTGTCAACGTCTGGTTTAGATACGGCGAGTGGACAACTTTTGAATAATGAAGCAGGACAAAAATATTTTCTCAACATATTAACTTACAAGCAGCGATATCGAATTTTAACACAGAAATAAATGTAGGTACGTGAGTAAGGTCATGTGATGTTCATAAATACCATTGACTATTTTTTTTAAATGCAGGTGAAGAATCATTAATTAAACTATTATAACTCTTAATTCTGTTCAACACTATTCACTCATTCCCCACTCTGCAGTAGCATCTGCCTAAGGAACCATGGACAACAGGATTTGCACTTACTCATTTGTGTCCTGTTCTAACCTCAGATCTGCTCCCCTTCCCTCATCTGTCTGGATGACCCCACCCACCTCTCTCATTTGACTAGGTGGACCCCCTCCTGTAGCCCTGTCCTCCTGCATCCTCACATCCATCTGCAGATGTTGTTTCATCTATATAGTCTGTTCATCCATGGGAGTGGATCTGTCCTTCACTGTGGTTCTCCTTAGGGTTTTCCTTTAACACAGGGTTTAATGAGGTTTTCTGCTGAGGAGGAGCTAAAGACAGGGGGAAGGACAAAGGGGATGGGAGGGGCTAAGGACAGGGGGAGGGACCTGGGACATTATCTGTTTCTTGCATCTACTATGTATTTCATTGATGGTTTGTTCCAAACCAGCTCTGTAAAACCTGTGATACAACCTGGTTGTCATTTGGGGCTCTACAAATACAACTGAATTAAATTTAATTTCTGTATTAGTATGCATTACCTCCATGTTTATATTTGTGTATTAGTGTGTATTAATGCATTAGTGTGTATTGTGTATTTGTGTATGAGTGTATATTACCACTGTATTCATATTTGTGTATTTGTGCATGTACATGTATTACCTGTATGTTTGTATTTGTGTATTTGTGTTCATATTTTTGTGTTAGTGTGTATTGCCTGTGTGTTCGTATTTGTGTATTAGTGTGTATTACCTGTGTGTTCGTATTTGTGTATTAGTGTGTATTACCTGTGTGTTCGTATTTGTGTCGCAGCAGGGAGCTGCTCTTCTGGAAAATCTTGTCACACAGGTCACAAGCGAACATGCCGCTGTCTGTCTTCTTCATCTTCTTCCTCGGGGGGGCGGAGTCAGAGTCATTTTGCTCCTCCACAGTGGACATGCCCTCCTCCACCTTCTCCTCCTGATCAATACCACAGATCATAGATGGTTTCTAATCAATAACACCAATCACAGATGTTTACTGATCAATAACACTGATCACAGATGTAGAATTAATGGATAAAAAGGTATTAAAGAGTTAGGGTCAGGGTTAGGGTTGCGAGATGCTCAAACTGGGTTAGGGTTTGAGTCAGAGTTAGGTTCGGGTTTAGGGTCAGGTTTAGGTTAAAAGTCAAGATTAGGGTTTGGGTTAGGTTTAGGGTCAGGGTTAGTTTTCGGGTTCAGACATGACTGATCTGGGTGATTCAGATATTTTCCATCCACTTGGTGTCACTGTGGAACATGTTTGAACTAAATGAGTAGCATTCAGATTTCCACATTCATTTAACTGTCACTCGACAACCATTACCAACAAACGCTTCTGGAAATGTCTGGTAAATCAAACTGTTTATAATTAAGGTGAGGGTTAGGGTTAGAGGGACGGCCAGAATCAGGGTAATGGTGAGGGTCAGGGAAGTGATTCAAATGAATATAATAAAACTGTGGTAAGACTGGGCAATAAGGTACCTTTAAGAATTATGTGCATGTCAATTATTTGTGTGTTACACTGACACTAAACTGTGATATCCAATAGAGGCTACAAATTATAATCCAATGGGCCCCAACTGAACTCCCGGCCCTGACACTGAGACCCCTGACCTCCATCCAGGTTTTCCCTAACCTCTATGTTTTCCGTAACCTCCAGGTTTCCCTGTCCCAGTGAGCAAACCTTGTCCACTAACACACAACAGGATTTTTAAAAAAAAATTAGTTAAGGTTGTGATGAACACACACACAGATATATATATATATATATATACATATACATTTTCTGCCAAAGCCTAACTGCAAACCCTAAACCCTCAGTGCACGCCATCAGTGTTTCAAGTCATTCCCACACATTGATCACAGCTTCTGCCATAAACTATAGCCTCATGTTTTCTGGGTGACAGCTCAGGACCATCACTCACCCCCTCCCCCAAGACCATCACTCACCCTCCCCCCTCTCCCAGGACCATCACCCCCCCGCACACACACACACACACACACATTTCCACATCCATCATTTAATATCTATAATGAACAAGTATTAAAGACAATCATTTTTACAAACAGCTGTATTCTGACATTTCTATAAATGAATTATCGATTAGATTTAAAGCATGTTCATGTTCTTCTACTTTTTCAAAAATAATGAATTGATGGATTAGACTGATTACCATTCCACTTAACTTTAAGAGTTATTTGGCAGATTTGGAATGAGACTAAGGCAGAATCTAATGGATCATATTAGAGAAACATAGGAGTAGCAGAATGCTCAGCTGAATAGCTAACACTACTGGAGAGTCTAATGGGTTATACTGGAGAAGCACAAGAATAGCAACATGCTAAGCTAAGCAGCTAATGCTAATGTAGAGTCTTAATGGATCATACTTGAGGAGCGCAGGAGAAGCAACATGCTAAGATAAGCCGCTAAAGCTCTGGATAGAAACAAAAAGGCCTCATCTAAACTTGGTTGAACTTTTCTGTACTCTCTATCCGTACATCACAGAATACTGGTTAGCCTAATATTGCAGTACTTGATTTGTTTAAGTGTTTTTGAAGGAACAACTGGGATCTCAACCAGTAACTCTTTGGTTACTGGATGACCCGCTCTACCTCCTGGTCAGTGCTACCCACCTTGACTCCATTGAGTTGGATGGTAGTGTTGTGCGTGTGTGTCCCAGCAGGGCTGTTAGCAGTAGCGGTGTAAGAGTAGGCCAGCTGCGGGATCAGGATGGTCCGTTTGTTGTTGGTGGTCAGTGCCTGCAGACATTGCAGGCGGTTCTGGTCGGTGATGGCCACCAGTGTGGGAAGTTGAGTGGTCACAATGTTGATGGAGTTGGCACTTGTTGGGCTGGTGTACAGTGCAATGGGGCTCTGGCCCATGGTGGAGAGTGGTGACACCTCTTTCTTTGTGCAAGTTAAGTTCAGGGGTTCATCTTGATTGGTTGAGCCAGAGGAAGGAGAAGGGTTAATACAAGATTTAGTCCCCACCCTCTCCATTTCATCTCTGATGGACTTTGGCAATGACAGGTCCAGGGGTCCCTCAGTGCTCTGGGGGGGTGGGGCTGGGACGGGACCCCCAGCTGTCAGGTTTAGTGGCGAGGGTGAGGCCGGCGAGCTGTGAGTCCCGTCAACCTCTGCTGGTGTCGCTTCGGTCGGACTGTCCTGACTCACAGAAGCAGTGATAGTGGTCATGTGCTTTCCTGGAACCAGAGACACCACACTATTAGCTTCACAGGTATCATCTTCCTCAGATGGCGGTGTTGGAGCACCCAGTGATATCTGACCCTCCTGCATTTTGTCAAACCACTTCTTGACCACATGGATGGGCAGACTGACAGAGTCAGAGATCTTAGCTAGCTCGTCCTTTGAGGGCTCTGCATTTAAGGCAAAGTAAGCCTTGAGCAGGGACAGGAGGTTCTTGGGCTGATGGACCAGTCCTGCCTTGGACAGCAGGGCAACAACAGCAGAATCAGACGTATCCAGGTCTCTTCCATTCAGCTGGAGGCCATCCTTCTTGCAGTGTTTTAGGGTATGAAGTGCTTCCAGGCCACCGGGACAGTTATCACACAGGAGGCAGGTTTTAGTGGTCTTTCCCTCTTCTTCTTTATTGTCATTGTCCCTGGTTCCTTGAA
Source organism: Siphamia tubifer (assembly GCA_020466265.1). Classification (NCBI taxonomy): domain Eukaryota; kingdom Metazoa; phylum Chordata; class Actinopteri; order Kurtiformes; family Apogonidae; genus Siphamia; species Siphamia tubifer. The sequence goes on from CM035802.1 coordinate 18,094,352, forward strand.
TCGTAAGATCCTCTGGAAGTTTCTGTGATTTTAAGGTGTCAGTGGTGGTCTGCCCTGGGGACATGGGTTCTTTCTTCAGGTTCTGAGCTGTTAGTTGACCCTGGTTGGGGTCCAAACTGTAGTTTATTATTATTTTTGCATTTCCATCCTGACCCACAATGGGAAGACTAATGGCTGAGATGATTTGTTGTTGCGGTGTGAGGAGCGTTCCAGTGGTTAACCCCGAGTTCACCTGCCCCTGGCCTTTGTTTTCCAACACCTGTCGAATAACATTACTGTCTACCGCCACTTTAAGAGCGTTCTGCAGGTCTGCCAGGTTGATGCTGATGGGAGACACCAGCCCCACTGTCGGCAAGACAACAGCCTGGACCGTGCCCTGCAGTGGAGTGGCAGCACCTCCGTTGAAAACAGCGCCGTTGATTCCGGCCACAGCCGCAGACGTCATGACTGTGGGCTTGTACTCGTAGTCCTGTGGCTCGGTTTTGACCCGCTTCAGAGGCAACTCCTCTTGCAAGGGTTTACTGTGTTCCAGTTTCTCCCTGATCTGACTACAGAGGGCCGATGGTGACGAGGGCAGGACTGCTGACATGCCCTGAGTTGGGGTTTTGCTGTTCCCGGTGCGTGGTCTGCTGTTGACTGAGATGACGCTGATGCACTTCTTACTGCTGATGTGGGAGCTGTACGAGCCTGAGTGGGAGAAACGCTTTTTACAGTTGGAGCATTCGTATGGTTTCTCACCTGAATGTGGGAGGGGGGGGGGGGGGGGGGGGGTAGAGTAAAAGAGTTCCATTAGTGGATGAACCTAAATGAGCATGAGCAGTAGGACAGGAAACAGCCCTAATGCATTTGAATGATGCTCAAAGCCTGATGTAATGGAACCACTGGGACATGCCCCGGTGGAACATTAAGAACCTCTAGAACATTAAGGACCTGAACCTAAAGAAACACGATTCTAGAACAGAGGTCTTCAACCCTGGTCCTCAGAGTCCACTGCCCTGCATGTTTTAGATGCAGCCCTGCTCCAACACCCCTGATTCAAATGATCAGCTTGTTATCAAGCTCAGCTATAGCTGATAACAACCCACTGCTTTGAATCAGGTATGTTGGAGCAGGGTTGCATCTAAAACATGCAGGACAGTGGGCCCCGAGGACCAGGGTTGCAGACTCCTGTTCTAGAACATTAAGGATGAACACGCGAAGGACTGAAGAATGAACTCGGATGGTTCACGGACATGGAGTAAACAGAAGAGTTTAGCGGAGACGCACATGTGGGACATGAGGACATGAGAATCTGGGGACATGAGAATATGTGGGCATGAGGAAATGTGGACATGAAGACATTATAACATGATAATATGTGGACATGAGAACACAATGATATGAGGACATGTAGACATGAGGTTCTCACCACTGTGGATGCGCAGATGTTCTTTCAGATGATGTTTGTATTTAAAGGCTTTTCCACATTCAGTGCATTTGAATTTACGATTTCCTGGAGACTGTGAGAGGAGTCTCTGTTAGAGGAGAAGAGAAAGAGAAAAGAAGAGAGGAGGAGACAGGGTAGAAAAGGAGGAGACAGGTGGATAAAAGAGGAGAGAGAAAACGATAAGGGAGTTAATAGTATATTTATATAAGTGACTCTGAACCAATGTTATTTTCCTGTTGTACGTGTCAGTGGTGTTAGGGCAGGGCCTATCTGGTCCCACCCAGCCTATTGTTTGTGTTAGTAGTGTCGGGGCTGGACCGACTTGGTCCCGGCCAGCCTGTGTGTCAGTGGTGTTGGGGCAGGGCATACCTGGTCCTGGCCAGCCTGATGTATTTGTCAGTGATGTTGGGGTGGGGCCTACCTGGTCCCGGCCAGCCTTGTGGGCGCTCATGTGTCGGTCCAGTTGAGAGCGGTAACTGAAGGTGTAACTGCACTGCGAACAGCTGAACGACTCCTCTGTTTTCTCATGTCGATACTTAATGTGTTCTTTAAGGGAACTGTAACGTTTGTAACCACGGCAACAGTAAGGACACGTGAGGAGTGCTGAGAAAGAGTCTGGGGTTCCTAAGGAGGAGAAAAAAAGAAGAACAGCTGAGGAAGGGCAGTTGGGGGTCCACATGGTGTCAGTGAAAGCTCCTCCCCCATTGTAATGATGGTTCCAATAAGTGATGTAGAACAACTGTCAGGATATATACAGAAGTAGAGAATATATACAGGAAGAGACTATACATGAACTAAAGAATATAAGTGGAGAATAAATACCGGAAGTACAAAACATATACAGGAAATGAATAATATATACAGGAAGTAAAGAGTAATTGAAGAGGGCAGGTGCAAAACAATGTATACACTGAATCCCAAAAAACTGTGTTTCGTACAGTTACCAAAGCCTTAGCATGTCTATTTTATGAGAGTCAAATCAAATTTTCTCTTTGGGTATGTATATGGGTGGTGAAGCACCACACCAATTTCACTGCACATTTTCTTGCACAATGAAAATAAAGGCTATTCAATTCTATTTTCTGCAAAATACTGTTACTCCCATGATGAAATCTCCCCAAAACTTTGACTGTTTACAAAAGCCATAAACGCCACCACAGTTTCAGTGCAAAACCAAGTATCATGGATAGGAACAATCAGCATCTTGCTTCAGCTCAGAAGATACAAAGAACTGTTAGTCTGGTACCAGAATGAGAGCACAAATGTGAGACCACAAACCAGGTGTAAGGATAAAAATTATTTATTGACAATAAATATGAGACAGATCAAGGAATGCAGCCCTGGTGGTCTTCCCAGCACATGGACCAAAACAATGGGGACCCTAGTCTCAGTGAGTGGGTCTTAGCTGTCAGTGTACTGACTAGGAGCAAACAGAGGAAAGTCAAAAAACCAGTCCAGTTCATACACGGAGTAGCAGTCCAAACAGGTGACAGAACAAAAGGGATAAACATGAACTCGGTACCCTAAGACAAACATGGGTCAGCAGCGTGGAATCCAGCGTTAATGATCCGGACCAAAATGCACCCGGCTGGTCTGTGGGTGACACCGCAGCCATGGTGTTAGCGCATCTGGTTGGCCCAGGTCAGATGAACTGGATCCAAATCCACCAGGGCTGTAAAACCACCACTTGGCCCACTTTGATTCTCTCGAGCTGATTCTATTTCATCCATGTCTTTGTCTCTTTTTTACTGATCCAACACTCATTTTCTCTCTCAACTTTTTCTTTCTACTCTTCTTTGTCATTCTTTGGTGCCACCTTTACATCTAACAACATCTGTCAAATTAGGGCCAATCATGGACCTATACACAAACAAAAAGAAACATTTAAAAAAGAAAGAAAAATTCCAAGGCACTCTCTTAAAAGTGAAGAATAAAAAGCCTTTATTAAACTGGCCTGGTTACAAAAACCTATAAAGTCATAAAAACTTATAAAAACCCCAACGCGTTTCGGCATAAATGGCCTTCATCAGGGAGTCAGAGAGTCAGGGAGTCAAAGAAACATTTGTCTGTTTTATTTTAAAATTTTGTAAAGTACTGACTTTTGACAAAAAACTGACAAAAAATGTCGTGTTTTTGGATTGTTTTATAACAGTTTAACTGTTTTCTAAACACTTGATGGATTTACCTGGTTTTGGAAACAAAGATGCGCTGGATATACTGGGTTTTGCAGCTAAATCAAATCTCTTTATTAGTTGTTTGTTAATGAAGGATGATTTTTCATATTTTTATATTTTGTTAACTCATCTGTAGTTTCATCTGATGTAAGACAGGTGATGTCAAGTACAGTCAGCTACAAAAAAAGGATTTACACAAAATGGGTCTGCGGAATATACAAGGTTTTGCATCTGAATTCTTCATATACATGAAATGGAGAATATATACAGCAAGTGGAGAATAAATACAGTAAGTGGAGACTATATACAAGAAGTAGAGAATAAATACAAGAATCGGAGAATATATCCAGGAAGTAGAGACCATCTACAGAAATGGTAAATGGACTGCATTTATATAGCGCTTTTCCACCCTCATGGTGCTCAAAGCGCTTTACATTAGCCTCACATTCACCCATTCACACACACACACTCATACACCAGTAGGTTTCTATGGTCTAAGGTCAGTCCTACTGGGGGCGTAAGTGAGGGTTCAGTGTCTTGCCCAAGGACACTTCGACATGTGGACAGCCAGAGCTGGGACACGAACCACCAACCTCCCGGTCATTGGGCGACCCACTCTACCAACTGAGCCACAGCCGCCCTGAAAGGTGAGAATAAATACAGGAAGTAGAGAATATACACAGGAAGTGGACAACATGTACAGTAAGTAGGGATGCATGCTGCCACGTCACCCCTCCCCCACTGATAAGAGTGGAGTGAACAGCCCTGAAAGCTACAGCCACGTATCCATATCCAAAGCTCGACGAGTATCCGTGGTTATGACGTATGAAGGTCATTTTTCTTCTAAACCGCATACTTTCCTCGCAATGTTGATGATGTTCACCAAATACTCAACATACTGTAGGAAAATAACAGCGCAACCGGAAACTTCTCCAGTCACCTCAGACTATCATGCCAGTTCATGTTCAATACTTCCTCAATGGGGAGGACTGGGATGTCCTTACGTTTCAATAGACACCAGATATAAGCCAATTGGAACATGGTGAGTGGGCAGGACATGTCTCGAAAGCCAATGAGGACATGCTGAGAAATGGTGACTTCACGACCCACACTGTCGGTTTGATTGACACCAGTACAAGCCAGTGGTCATTTCCAAGAAAATAGTGTTGACAACCTTTTAGCCAATAGTCAGATGTTGCCAACAGTGTATGGCACACTAAGCCACCATTTATGGTTGTGCCAAAACAAAGTCATGCGTTACGGACACAGACTGAACACTCCCTGTGGTGTATAAAACGCGCGTCATTTGAATTCATAGCGGTTGCATTGAATCATTACATGCAGTGATTTATTTACGATTTGGATGGTGGTTTTGCTTGAGAGACAGAGAGAGAGAAAGAGAAAAAAAGAAAGAGAGAGAGAGGGTGGGGGAGTGGGGGTGTGCGTGTCACTGAGGAGTGGCAGTCATCACATCGATGAAATTTAACTGAAACTAAGATACATGTTTTTTGACATAGTTTAACATGTATTCCTTTTTAAGTGGATATAATACTGTATAAGCAAACACTTGAACAATTAGTTGCTCATTTTGCTTGGTACATAAATGTTATTTTCCTGTTATTCATGTTATGGTGTGATGAAATAGGAGGTAATGGAGTAGTAGGTACTAGATATAAGGTTTTTATTTTATTTGTTACTGTTAAATAAATGCTTATTTTTAACTTGAGACCTGGAATATTTGTCATTTTTAATTTTTAATTTTTTTTTTACCTATGTCGGCCCCAAATATCGGTTTAAGGAAATTGGCACTTCATATCAGCCATTGGCCAAGGGTGATGGAAAAAAAATCTGTATCGGCATCGGCCATTAAAAAACCTCTATCAGTTGATCCTTACAGAAGATAAACAGGAAAGGAGAATAAAAATACAGGAAGTGAAAAATATATACAGGAAGTAGTGAATATATACGAGAAGTGGAGAATAAATACAGGAAGTAGAGGATATATACAGGAAGTGGAGAATAAATACAGGAAGTAGAGCCTATATACAGGAAGTAGAGAATATATATATATGTGTGTTAGTGTGTATTAAGTGTGTAGAACAGGTGGACACATTTACTCGCTCAGCCAGGGGTGGGGGTACTTACTACTGCTGGGGTATAGTTGTGTGTGTGTGTGTGTGTACCATTGTCATCGTGGACACTGCTTTCTGGCGTTCCCAGTTGCTGTAGTTCGTCCTCTGGGGCTTCTGGGTAAATGACAGCAGTATCTTCTTGCTGGAGCATCTGCTCCACCAGCGCATCGTCCTCTGCATCAGACACACACTCATCCTTGACTGAAAACACACACACACACAGCTGTTATTGTTCCATACATGCCTTTTATTGACCTGAAACCAAAGCCTCCGATCTTAACACTGTCAGTGAAACACATGTTACATCCCATAATAACACTGTGTTCCACTTCCAGTTCTAGTTGCAACTCCTCTTTTTTTCCTTGTGGTGAAAATGTACTGAATGTGATTTCCACTGGTGAACTGGTTCTAGATTCATGTTCTCCCACTGGTGAACTGGTTCTAGATTCATGTTCTCCCACTGGTGAACCGGTTCTAGATTAATGTTCTCCCACTGGTGATCTGGTTCTAGATTAATGTTCTCCCACTGATGAACTGGTTCTAGATACATGTTCTCACAGTTCACAGTGTGACATCACAGTCAAACAACAACAACAATGGTTTACATGGATATTGTGTTTATTATTTATTTAGACCAGGTTTTACTGTGTTATTTAACTAGAAATATTCTACATATTCTGCAGCTGCTCACTAGAGCTAATACTAATGCTTTTCAATCCACTGAGTGGAATAACAAATTAATACCCAGTCCATATCCAAATATAGCTACAGCTAACTGAGCAAGTAGATATAAGTAGTCATATAAGTAGAAGAGCTTCCTTCCTTTATGTTCAGTTTTTCCTCATGTTTCAAATAAACAAAGAATCAACAGAAACAAATGCAAATTAGTAGAAGCAAAAGCCTCCAACTCCCGCAATTCTTTGCACTCCAGCAGTTTGGCTTCACTTGTCTGGAACACTACAACACTTAAGATTAAAAAAGTATGAGTGGAAACTGAATGTAGCATAACCTGAACTTGAACAGAATCCCAAAACAAACTGGAGGTTCAGACTGACATTAGCATTAAAGACAGGAGGACGCACCTGTGTTCATATCCTACACCTCCATTCATAAGGACATGCCTCTGTTCACGAGGACACACCTCCATCAAGGACGCACCTCTGTTCAGGAGGACACACCTGCATTCATGGGGACACGCCTCCGTTCATGAGGACACGCCTCCGTTCATGAGGACACGCCTCCGTTCATGAGGACACACCTCTGTTCATGAGGACACACCTCTGTTCATGAGGGCAAACCTCTGTTCATGAGGACAAACCTCTGTTCATGAGGACAAACCTCTGTTCATGAGGACACACCTCTGTTCAGGAGGACACGCCTCCATTCAGAAGGTCACACCTCTGTTCAGGAGGACACACATGCATTCAGAAGGACCCATTTCTGCCCACAGCTCTGTCCACTGCCCACAGAACAGACAGAAAGCTGCATGTGTGGTTTCCTATTCTCTTTTTCACATTGAAAGTACCCACAGAGTAGGCAATAAGTAGTAGAAACAATGGAAATAGTGGGTGTGGTCTAACCTGGGTCCCAGCTTCGCCTCCTGGTGTGTTCCTGGCTCCGGCCCCTGCTTAGCTCCTCCTCCTCAGGCAGAGTGCTTTCGCAGTCGGCTCCGTCGGCCAAACTGACGTCTTCCTCCACAATCTGAAGCTTTTCCTCATCATCAGAGTCTGAACCATTCTGCACTACAGTAGACACTGGAGAGAAAGAGATCTGTTAGAACCAATGAAACTGTTAGGACTGTTTATTACCTCTGCCAAGGAGGTATTAAATTTGGGTCAGTTTGTCTGTGTGTTTGTCTGTCTGTCAGCAGGATTACGCAAAAAGTTCTGAACACATTTTGATTCAACTTTCAGGAATGATACATAATGGGTCAAGGAAGATCCCATTAGATTTTGAGCAATGAAGGTCAAAGGTCAAGCTCACACTTAAGGTCAACAGCTAAAACACATCAGTGGTAATATCTCAAGATTCAGAAAAGATAGAATCTGGTGGGTTTTTGCATTCACATCGTCTCACCTTCGGACACCAGATGGGTCAACACTCATGGCTCGATCATGTCACGTGTGAATGAAAAATCAAGCCTTGGCGGAGGTCTGCTGTGTCTGACTACCTTGTTATGAGTTACTTTCAGGGCAGCAACGATTAGTCGATGTTGTCGACAAAAATTGATAATAGAAATAGTCAACAATGAATTCCATTGTCGACTATTGTCGCCAGACGCGTTCTTCCAACAGAGTGAGGCATCTCACTTGATTATAATCTCTACCGAGTCGGTCATGCACAATAGCGTCTCTGTCTCTAAGAATTTACAGTGTCAGCATCAGGTACACATACTAAAACTTCTAATGTTTGGGAGTATTTTAGCCTGGATATGGTGAATAAAAAGACTACTTGCAAAGTTTGAAAAGCAGACCTTGCACATCATGGCAGTCCCTCAGTGATGCACAATGCACAAAAGAGAAAGCATGTCGGGCAGTTGAACGAAACAGCGTCTGACTCACCTCGGTATGCTTCAAGTAACATTTATGACATTGTACATTTTATAAGCGTATTTTCATTATAAAAGAGACCTTGAGTGTTATGCCAGACTGTGCCTAACAAATATATTTTAAATTAAATGGATGCAGTCTGAAGAAGAGAGCCACCATGGGGTACAGATTGGAATATTTGACAGAACCCGACAGGACCCATTCGGGCATAATTTTTAATCATATGAATCAGGACCAGGCTAGGTTCAGGTCGAGTTCTATCGGGTCTGGGCCAGTTCAGGTCTTACATTTAAGGCCCTCTGCCATGGACCCCTTCCTGCAAAAGAGACAGACATGCACACCAAGCACTGTGCTTAGTTGGTTTTAGATAAGACATTTTTATTTAACTTTTGTGCAAAACTGCAGTATGTTCAATAAATCGTGTATTTTTAATTGTACAAATTTTTCTTGTGTTTATAATCGTTTGCCACATAATTAAATCAACTACATGCTAAATGTGTTTTTAAAAATTGTCTGATTAGTCTACTAATCGTTTCAATAGTTGTTGTCTAGTCAACTATTAAAATAGTCGTTAGTTGCAGCCCTGTTATTTTTAGAACAGAACATACATGATACATAAATGAGGCAACAGTGAACTGATAAAGTGTGTGAAAGAGGGGATCCTAACCTTCTTTTTAACATACTGGGGGTGTCCCTAACCCTAAGTGTAAAACACTTTACTGTCTCATTCTCTCACTGAAAAAACTCCTTAGTTCAGTCAGCGTGTGTTCACCTCCTACTTATTCACAGGTGTGTGTGTCTCTAAGCCACACCCACACAGAGTTATTATATTATATCTTCCATCTAATTCATGCCCCCCCCCCCCCCCCACACACACACACGTACACAAACACAGTACTAAGAACCTTAACAGTGTCTTACGTCTCTCTCTCTCTCTCTCTCTCTCTCTCTCTCTCTCTCTCTCAGTCAGGGTAGGATGGGGAACAGGTGGAACATTCCCTTCACAACAGCTAGAACACAAAGCATGAGTGGAATGATAGAACCTCCCCTGGCTCTTCCCTTTGCCTCTCCCCTGGACCCACCCGGGCCCTTCCCTGGCCCCTCCCTCTCTGTCACAGCAGCTGTGCAGGTCATGGATTGTGTCTGTGAAGCCCAACAGAGAGAGGCATTCAGGAACAAGTGGGACCAATGGGACAGGTGTTCAGGGACACACACACTCAGGTGTGGAACTGAGGTCAGTGAAGGCAACACTGTTCACAGAAAAGACTAAGATCAATAAAAAGTTCAGCTGTGAAGGAAGTAAAAGAGAGGGAGACATGGAGAGAAAGAGACAGTCAGAGAGCGAGAGAGAGAGAGACAGGGAAAGTGAGAGAGAAAGTGAGAGAGACAGAGTGACCCCACTCTGTGGTGGGAGTGGGGGTGTTCCTGTGCCAAATGTTTGTCAGTGTTAAACCAGTATTTTTTCCTACAGAAGTAAAACCTAAATCTCTAACAAAGGCTCTACCTCTTCTGGCTGACCATTTGGACACCTGGCCTCATTAGAGCTAAGATGCTAATGCTAACACCTCAGACCCTGGCTCCACCTACACCTCAGACCCTGACATGGCATCGCTACCTCTTCCCCCACAAACCGAAAAAAACTAAACCATACCAACCCAAACTAAAGTGCATTGCAACCCTGTGTGGGTGGGGCTTATGCAGACATACACACACACACACACACACACACACACACACACACACACACACACAGGAAGTTGAAATAACATCATGACTAAAAAAAACCCAGAGGAAACATCTGCTATAGACTCAGCTCCAACCTGTAGCCATTCCCATTTCCTTCTGCTGAGTCATGCCCCTTTTCTTCTGCTGGGCCTTATAGCATTGATTAATTGACCAGTGTAATATATATATATATATACATATATATATATATATATATACATATATACATATATATATGATAAATGACTCAAGACAAATTAATAAATATAGAGAAAAAACTATTTTGGAAGATCCATAAAAGTAGCAGCAGAGGGTCTGTGAGGTCAAAGGTCATTTATGTTTGTGTTTCAGTCCAGTCTCCCTAACAGATCTGTGTGTTTGTGTGTGTGTGTGTTACTGTAACACAGGCCTGTTGCATTTTAGCAGCAGGTGACTGAACATTCCTGCCTGTATTAGGTCTGCCACTTTACTGTGTGTGTGTGTGTGTGTGTGTGTGTGTGTGTGTGTGTGTGTGTGGAGGGGGGGGTGCAAAGCAGGAGAATGATGCCCACCCTTATGGACAGAGCAGAGATGGAGCCAAACAAACACTAAAAAAGATAATTAAGTCCTGTAGGTTTATATTAGTGCACACATTTAAACCCAAATACTCCTAACTCCGACCCCTACCCTGAAGCCCTTACCTCTACCACTAACCCTTTACCCCTATCACCTTACCCTCAACCATACTCCTAATCTTTACCCCTTACCCCTTGAAAATGAGTTACAGGGGTAGGGGATAAATCTCCCCCTAAAGAAACAATTCAACACTTCCGAACCTGTTACATCATTAGTGTCTCTGTGACTCCGCCCCTTTAATAATACAGTTGTGTAAGTTGACAGCAAATATATCGGTACATTAATCAACATGATAACACTACACCATGACAGCCCATAATACTACACCACAACAACCCATAATACTACACTAAGGTGACAGCCCATAATACTACACTGAGGTGACAGCCCATAATACTACACCATGGTGACATCCCATAATACTACACCATGGTCACTTCCCATAATACTACACCATGGTGACAGCCCATAATACTACACCACGACAACCCATAATAGTACACTAAGGTGACAACCCATAATACTACACCACGACAACCCATAATGCTACACTGAGGTGTCTACCCATAACACTACAACATGGTGACAGCCCATAATACTACACCACGGTTGCTCCTGTAGATTCAGAAAAGACATAAAAAGAGTCTTTATCAACAATCCCCATCGCTATGACAACCAGGTAATGTAAAGTCACCATGATCACTATGACAAGCAGGTACTGTCAAGTCAATATTATCGCTATGATGACGTCACTCTAGTGTAAACTGTTCAGTCAGCATTAGCATTAGCATTATTAGCTACATCATATATTTGCACCATAGCAGCCAACACTCCTGTTTTTTCCCAGGACTCTCCCGTATTTCACACCCATCTCCCGCCCCCCTCCTGTTTTGCAATTTCTCCTGGTAATCGACCATAATTTATTAGGTCTGAATGTCAAAAACAAAATCTGAAGACATATCATTTGCTGATGTTCTCCAGTTGCCAGAGATCATGTATGGAACGTACTATCGGACAACCATAAATGCGTAGTTGATCTTTGCACAGTTTGACATTTTACCCCAGACATGACATTTTTTCCCTAGGATGGCAACAGATTGATTGACATTTATCACGCCCTGAACTAATTTCATTGGTCACCCAACTCAGTAGACTTGCGCGCCATCACTGAGTGATCACCTAACATCAGATTAGCTAGCTAGCTAAAGTAATATGGAGGATTTAGCCATTTCATTTATCAATATTTTTTTTTATTAATCATGCTTTCATGCCAATACTGCCAGCAGCCAGGAAAGGGAGAAGTAGAAAGAGGGAAAGGAGAAAGATTTGGAAGTAAGTGTTTGTGTATGTGTATATGTATATGTATATGTATGTGCGTGTATGTGTGTGTGTGTGTGTGTGTGTAAGTAAATACATTCCATCCATTGAAAACTAAAATAAACTTTCTGGACAAATATAGTCTTAGAGTATTTAATCATGCAACCATGACATACCACTTTACCATCATAAAAACATTTGCTTGCTTGTGTCTCTTGAAAACGCAACACCCCCTGCTGCTGTAAAACCCAGATTCTGCTACTGAAATGTTGGCAGGTACAATTTACACTCATCAAGTTCTTCACTCTAGTGTAAAAGATCCAGTCTGCATTAGCATTATCAGTTCTGTCACATATTTATAGCAGACAGTTCTTCACTCTAGTGCAGTGTTTCTCAACCCTAGTCCATGAGGAACACTATCTTGCATGTTTTAAATGTTTCCCTCTTCCAACACACCTGATTCGACCACATGGCTCATCAGCAGGCTGCTGTGGATGCTTGATGATGAGCCATATGATAGAATCAGGTGTTTTGGAAGAGGGAAACATCTAAAATATGCAGGACAGCGACCCTTGAGGACTGGAGTTTGAGACCCCTGTTTTAAACGTTTCCCTCTTTAAACACACCTGATGGTAACTATCAGTCTTCTACAGAGCTTGATGTTTGGAGTGAGATACATCTAAAACATGCAGGATAGTGTTCCTAGAGGACCGGAGTTGAGAAACACTGCTCAAGGGTAAACAGTCCAGTCAGCATTAGCATTAGCATCATCAGCTTTGTCACATATTTACACTCATCAGTTCTGCACTCTAGTGTAAACTGTCCAGTCAGCATTAGCATTAGCATAAGGAAGGCAGAAAAAGGTAAAGAGAGAAAACTGCTCAGGGATGAAAAACACAAAAATGTCACATGCGATGAACATCTGCCAGAGGGAGGAGTCACAGGAGATGAGGAAGGTCCGCCCACTGTGGCTCCACCCACTCTGACAGTGACAGTCTTCTACTTCTACACTAAACCCTGGTGTTTGTTTATTTTGAAAACAGCTGACTATGCTGATGTCTGCAGAATGTCAGCTGTGTCACAAGACTCCTGAGGACACACACACACACACACACACACACACACACAAAGAGTTGTGTAGTTGTGACTCATGTTCCTTTGTCTCTAAAAAACAGTTTCAACCAAAGCAGGGTAGATTTGGGGACACGCCTCTGCTCTGGGGACACACCCATGTGAGGTCACTGAGCAGGACCCGCCCATGTACAACCACAGCCTGGTGAGGAACAGCATCAAATACACAAACACATACGACTACAGCCTCTGGAGGAACAGCATCAAATACACAAACACATATGACTACAGCCTGTGGAGGTCACTAGGCACCTTCCACTAAGCCCTTCAATCTATGCCCTACCCACTACAGCTGTTATCAGTTTTTGATACGTGTCCTGACCAGTACCTTTTTACAGTTCACATTCGGTAATTGGAACAGGTCTGAAGTGGGCCACCATTTAAGAAAGAAAAAAAACCAAAAAACAACTAGATTCAGAGTTACAGTAACCAGACCGATACATTAAATTCAGTCTGCAGTGCAATGATGGCAGTCCGCAAAACTACAACGTGGTCTGTCGTGGGGTTTGAGACATTTCTGTCTTTAGTCACTGATCAAAAACATCAGGGCAAGCTTGATGGCACCTCACGATGATGTCCAGGTATGATAGTGTCTGTAATGGAAATGCTCTCAAGGCATGGTACGTGGTCCCCGAACTGACGCAAGTACAATCATGTAGAGCTGATACCATGTAGTGGAAACGTGGCATAACAGCAGGGGGACAGGCCCCGAGCGGAGCAAATGAAGGAGCATAGCCCTGTTTGGTCCTGTTTGTCCCCAGTTGGCCCTGGTTGGTCCTGTTTGGTCCAGTTTATTACTGGGTTGCCCTGTTTGATCCTGTTTTTTTCTGTTCTTAAACACCTTCACAGTCCAACAGTCTTTGATCCACCTTAGAAGTCAAACACGGAGGAACCAGTGTAAAGAGTGAAGCACCAAAGATCTACTGAAGGTTTAGAGGAAAGGGGGGGGTCCTCTACCACCTCAGACAAAAAGGACTATAAAACGGGGGTGGGTGGGGTAGGGTTAAACCTAACCCACCACCAGAATAATGTCTTCCAGCAGCACGTGTGTTCAACAGTCATGTGACCACAAACCACAGCTTAGGCCAAAACAGCTGATGTTTATGTATATAAATACCTGGGGTTCTTGACTGACAACTCCTTCATTTTCAAGCCACATGTGGAAAACCATGTGAAGAAACTGAGGCTGAAGTTGAAATTTTATTTTTGTAACAAATTGTGTTTTTCTTTTAAACTAAAAAGTGTCTTGTTGCTGAAACGTTTTTTTTAATCAGTATTGGAATATGGAGATGTGTTATACATGAGTGTTTCTGCTCATTGTCTTCAGAAGTTTGACATTGTCTCCCATGCTTCCTGGAGGTTTATTAATCTCGCCCAACATTGGTTGGGAGAGATTATTGTAATCACCGTGTGTATCTGTCTGTCTGTGTGTGTGTCTGCAGAGACATGTCATGCTATACTTGAGATACCACCATGAAATTACATGGGCCTAATGCTTATCAGATGCAATGATCCATTTGAATAAAGGTCAAAGATCAAGGTCGCATTTAGCAGAAAGGCTAAAATCACATTATCGTTTTTGCTTCTACTTCATTTCTGTTATTGCAGGATTTTTCTCTTGCAGTTTCACTTGTGTTGAATTTCTTTTATGTATTTGTGTTTTTGGTTGTCCACCATTTTTGTGTTTACAGCGTTTTGTGTGTTTGCCCCTGTCGGCTACCGTAATGTGATACGTTACTGACTTGTTTCCAGTGTGGACGCAATAGCTTTTCTATCCAGCACGAAATTAAACCTTGTTGCGTTGCTGTGTGGATGGGGCCTCAAACTGACTCTTGAACTGACCATTAAACATTTGTGTTCTTAGTGCTCTCTCACACCACACAGATCTGATCACCTTTACACCCCCCAACCCCCCACCCCCCAGTTCCAGTGGGACTATGATGTCAGCTCACACACGCCCTCCCCGCCTCCAGGGACTGTGATGTCAGCTGGTTAATCAATAGTACCCATTGCCATGACAATGTTGATTTCCTGTGGTGGTTTGTACAGAGTCCACTGCACCTGACACCCTTTAACTCTTCATCATCTGCATCCTCTTCCTCAGTATCATCACCCACCCCCTCCATCATATCACATATCAGTGCTGTAGACAAAAGGAGGAAGACAGATTAAATCCAGAAGAAACCATGAACGAACACACACACACACACACACGCTTGTACCTGGGGAACATTTAATAATAAACCCTTAATTATAAAGTATCTATTACTCACACAGAGATAAAACCCCTCCCTACTGTCTCCTCCTCCTCCTCCCCCTGTCTCCTACTCAGTCCCCCCCAAGCCTCCTCCTCCCCTCCCCCGTCTCCACCTCCTCCTCCACCTGTATCCTCCTCAGTCTCCTCCACCCCCCCCACCCCCGCAACCGTTTGCTCCCCAACCCCCCCATCTCATCAAGTAGGGGAGGGGCCATTCCCTCACCCTATCTCCTCCAGTAAGGGAGGGGCTGTTCTCTCCTGTTCATTAATCGTCTGTGATAACGAGGACACAGACATGATTAAGGGTTTTTTCATCCTTTAACTGAAAACCCTTAAGGACAAACACTGTGTGTGTGTGTCAGTTCATATCTTAAGGACATCAGTAGGGAAGGACATTACACATGTTCAGAATGTTTACAGCCTTGCCCACACATACAGCCCTGCCCACTGAAGCAAACCCCACCCCTTTTACGTCCCTTAGACCATCCACCAGATATTGTTTTTTTTTCTTTCATGCTTCAGTTTGAAAGAAATAAACAAAATAAATGAGTGACAGAATGAAGGAGGCTGGGATTTTAAACTGGGAGGAAGTTGGAGGCAGGGTGGAGGTGGGAAGGGGGTGTCAGGTGTTAGGGTTAAAAGCAGTTTTTATAGCAGCAGTTAAAACAGAATCAGATCAGCTGTTCATCCAAACTGGCCCAAAATAAAAGCATAACATCAAATTAATGAACAAAGGTGGTAATTCATTCAAAATAAAAGCAGATCAAATAATGACAAGGCTTGTGTTTAAAGGGATGTAAAGCAACTCATGTGTCCACACTGTTCTGGCTCTGTGTGCATTTCTCCACCAGGCCTGTAGCGGCATTGTGATTGGTCTGTGTTTCAGGAAGCAGGAAGCTGCTTGATGGAGAACACAGATAAGGTGGCATTTAAAAATTATACTGGACAGTAAGAACGTCTGCCACCTCCCAAACATCCACCTGTGTGTGTTTTTTGATCTCCAGTTTTGGATTAGTCTGATATTTTTAAATATTTGAAAATAAGTAATTGTTAAAATAGACAATTTTTTTATTGAAGTGAGTGGCTATTTTTGTTTCACATACTGTATTTACTCCTGTTTTGGGTCCAATAAGTGTAAGTTAGTATTGTATTTTATTTTGATCATTAGTTTAGGACATGAGGTTTTCTTTTAAACACTGTCCAAATCTCTTGTTTGTTCAAAGAAATATATGGAAATGTGACTGCGTTCTGGGTTTTGTAAAGGGGAGATCAGGCAGACCACTTTTATGTATATCCTAGTAAACACACACACACACAGATGTGAATGTTAATTTTCACCTTGGAATCGTCTGGACGCTATCTTTAACATTTACACTGAAAACCAACAACCACAGTCACTATCACTTGGGAGATATGAGGTTTTTAGTCGGAAGATGCAATATTGTCACAAATACCGGTACTAGTATCGTACTGCAGTACTGAAGCATTTAAAAAAGGTATTATACTGCGTTTTAAAAGTACTGGTACTTGCAATGACGTGGCAAAGTCAGCACGTAACATGGCGTTGTGACTAGGATATAGCTGAGTGGAACAGGAGAGGAAAATGGCTGCTGCACCCAATCCTACCCTCATTGACAAGACAGGAGCAAGAAGTGCAATATGGAAGTATTTCAGTTTTACCTCAAACAAGGAAGGAGAAATCATGAATGCAGAGGCACCACTTTGCAAGCAGTGTTTTAAAACATGCCTGGCGAAGGGTGGAAACACTTCCAACCTGCTTAACACTGACAAGACAAACACCCAAACCTTCATGTTTAGGGAACCACAGATAGGCTACCCCATTAACTGGAAGATTTTTCTTCTTAAAATTCCAGGAAGCCATTCAGTTTAACATATATTTGGGAAGTGAGCAACTCACATCAGGTCAAATTGTTGAATTCTTCTATTCCGTTTTGTTTTATGTATATGATATTTTCCAAATAATAACAGAGTCAATGCAAAACTTTCTTTTCTTTCCAATTCTTTTTGAACATAAAGCATGATGCATATGAACATATTCTCATTTCATCTTTAACAAAAGTTTCTCACTCTCACTGCTCTAGTTTAATTCATTTTCTGTGACTGTTGTTACAATTACTGTTTATGTTGATAAGATTTTCCATTAATAAAGTCAGTAATGCCATTTTCTGCATTTTCTTTTTATTTGAAAAAGTATTGAAAAGTATCGAACTACATGTTGGTACCAGTACCAAAATATTGGTATCATGACAACACTAGGGAGGTGTGCGGTTTTCACTAGGGAGAGTTCAAACGGAGGTCAGGGTTCAGGTGAAGGTCAAGAATGTGTTCACAAACACAAACATGCACACACACACACACACACACACACACACACAGGTCCTTTCAGTAGATCATGTGACTCTCACGGGGTAAATCTCATGGGAGCATCCCCCCACCCCTACCACCCCAACAACAACAGGAAGTCAGCTTGGCCTGTAACATCACACCACACCTACAGATAACCCCCCATGTGCAGTTTGCCCCCCCCCACACCACCCACATGTGCAGATCTTCTTTTAAATTTTATCAGTCATCACAGTCTCAGTTTAATCCCTGTAAGAGTGTGTGCTGTGCTGTGGTGATGGGGGGGCGGGGAGGGGGGTGTGTGTGAATGGCACAGTGCCCACTGCTGCTGGCGTCGGTAGTGAGTGAGACGCACTGCAGCCTGGCACTGAAACAAGGGGGGGGGGTCTTTTGAGTCCTGAATAGGCCTTGTTTATCTAAGTCCCTCTGGGAAGTCAGGACACAGCCGTGAATAGGAACCAGTTAGCAACCATGACAGAATAAGACAAGCGATGGGAGGGGGGGGTTAGTGATTGAAATTCAAGGCAGGTGACTGTCCAGACCAACCAGCAGCTGTGGAAGAAACTATAAGAAAGAAACCACTGAGCATTAGCACACTTAGCTTACAGTCAGTTTACAGTTAGATTAAAGTTAGTTTAGAGCTACCTTACAATTCACTTAGTTAGCTTAGTGTTGTCTTACAGTTAGCTTACAGTAGTTTAGAAATAGCTTACAGTTAGCTTATAGTTAGGTTACAGTTAGTTTACGGTTACCTGACAGTTGTTCAGAGTTAGCTTACAGTTAGCTCACAGTGAATTTAGAGTGTGTTACCCTAACAATTTTTTCAGTTTTCAGACTTCAGTTAGCTCACAGTGAGTTTAGAGTTAGCTGACAGTTTACTTAGCTAGCTTTGAGTTTGCTTAGTGTTATCTTAGTTAGCTAACATTTCATTTAGAGTTAGCTTACTGTTAGCTCAATTTGTTTAGTTAGCTTACACTTAGGTAGTTTAAAAGGGGGGTTCAGTGGATAAACTGGGGGGACAGTGGATAAATTGGGGAGGGGCAGGAAGCTCCTGCCTCTCTTCTCCCTCAGATAAAGCTGCTGTTCCATCCTGGTTCTAATCTGTCACTTCCTGGTTTTGTTGGAGCTACGGAACATGATAATGTGACCTTTGACCCCCAACACTGATCGATGGTTTCTGATGAGACAGGAAGTGTGTGTGTGTGTGTGTAGAAGGGAGGGGGGCTGGAACATGACAAATACACAGATCTATCCTGGGGTTAGGGTTTAGTGTTCAGGGTTTAAGGTTAAGGTGAGGGATCAGACCTGGTTTAGACTGTTTTTATTCCTGTTTCGTTTCAAAAGTGTAGGTTATTTATGTTCCTCTACATTAGCTGGTTTAAAGCTTTTGACTTCTAATTACAGAACAGACAGAACCACTTCCCTTTAAATGTAATTTTCCCTTAAAGAGACACTTATTGGCCTTGACTTAAAAACAGCCATGTACTGTCAATTTTCTTGAAGGGGGAATGTGGGGGTGGGTGGGTATAGAAAGTCAAACAGTGAAAGAGTCAAAGTGAAAAAAAAGTCAAAATGAAAAAGAGTCAAACAGTGAAAAAGAGTCAAATAGTGGGACTTCCAATGTTGCTGGACCAAACAGCGTTGGGTCTGAAATTCAAAAACAAACTCAACACTAAACAAAACACAAATGTCAGCATTAGATTAAAGATGAACATTAGATCAGTTTAATATAAATTTATAAATTTAAAATAAGACAAGTTTAAGATAAAGATAAGTTTAAGATAACTTTACATTAAAATATGTTTAGTCAAGTAAAACAAACCACTCCTCTAACACTGACCCTCTTTTAAAAGTAGTCCGTTCCGGGTTTACTAACCCATTCCAGTTTTTTGCAGTGGTTTAGCTAAAATCTGGGAAATCTGCATTTTCCACCACTTTCAGCACCAGCATTAGCATCTCATAATTTACCTCAGTGGCATCTTCTACATTATAACGGCCATGTAAATTTAAAGTTTGACAGTAAAAATGTCAGCTGTGTGGGATCATTTTACCTTAAAACTTTACGACAAAGACGAAGAGGTGGAGTGCAACATATGCCACAATAAAGTCAGCCATGGTGGTAAAGCTGTAAGACGTTTTAATATGACTAATATAATCAAGCATTTAGCAAAATATCACCATAAAGAACACGAACAGTATCTAAAAAAAACTGGAAACAAAAAGAACACAACTAACAATAGCAGAAACGTTTGCTCAGTGTGATAAAGTGGCACTGAACAGTGCCAAAGCCCAGGGGATAACCAGGGTCATTGCCCAATAAATCATTTTGGATGATGAGCAATTATCACTAGTGAGTAAAGTGGGATTTAGATGCACCATTCAACACCTGGAACCACGGTACAACATGACGAACCGTCATTACATCCTTGAGAAGACTATCCCCCAGATTCACAAAGATGTTCGAGATAACATTGGAAAGCAAGTAGAGTACAAATGCTCTTAGTTTCACAATGGATGTATGGAGCTGTGATCACCGCCCTTTATCTCAACTAAGTTTAACTGCACATTGGATTGGACCAGACTTCACCCCAAAGAGGTTTTTTACACGCATGCAAGTTTAGATTCTCACACACTTGGAAGATTGACAAAAACAAGGTCCACATAATTGTAAGAGATAACGTGGCCAATATGAAAAGGACAATGGATCTGCTTGGGGTGTCCAGCCTGGGATGTTCTGCGCACACCACACAGTTCCTTGTCCAACACGGTCTATTGACATAGCGAGCTGTAAGGGATGCCATTGCAAATGGGAGAAAAATAGTGACCCACTTCAAACACTATTATTATTATTATTATTATTATTAATAATAATAATAATAATAATAATAATAATAATAATAATAATAATAATAATAATAATAATAATAATAATAATAATAATAATAATAATAATATATTTCTTATTATATTTATCATTATGTATTATTATTATTGTTATTATTCTTAATATTCTTCAGTTATTTGATGGGTGAGGAAATTAAGGTCACTGTTGATCATTTGCTGATCATTTGTGATCTATTCTGTTACTTGTCATTGAACAGTAATATGTGGAAACTGGCTGAAATAATATAAAATAACAGTACACTATAAAAAATATCTTTATTACATTACATACATGCAGTAGAAGGCATTTTTGTTTTTAAATAGTTCACAATTTTAATTTGCGCTGATTTTAAAGGAGTCGTTCCATGGTTATTTAATTAATATTGCTATGTTCTCCATTGTTATTCAATGTATTGTGTGTTGGTTCTATTTTTTTTCAAAAACATCTGGGTTGCTTTTTTTCCAGCTCTTTTTTCACGGTAGAAAAATGACATGAAGTCAAACAACAGAGTTTACCGGTACTTCCGCATACATGTCCATGACGTGGTGACGAGGCATCTCTGATTGGCTCAGAATGTGTGAAGCAACATTCCCCCCTCCCCTCTTGCTCTCTGTGTGTTTACCTTTACTAGAGTAGCATCCAGCTCGGTTTCGTGCCATTACTTGTTTTGAAAATGTACAGGGAAAAAATGAGGCTTTATTTCTACAGAGAGCATGTGAGCAATTTGATCTGCCATTTTTTTCAAGTTTGTGCAGCAGCTACTGTGGCGCCGTCTACTCTTATAGATGCTAATGCTAACTTCAGATTTGCTGCAATGGGGGATGGGCTTAACCCCACATGGATGATGCTAAAGTCCATCTGACGTCAGATGAACCAGCTTTTTCTCTCGTTTTTTGTGAATGTGCAGCATGTATTGGTAACTCAGGGCGACCCATCATATTCCAAAAGGAGCATGGAAAAGTGGTTTTCAGCAGAATGACACCTTTAAAACCTTGCTTTACACCTGTTCAAGAGAAGAGTACTGATGCTAAATTAATAGTCTATGATGCTGAGTTAATGGGGTTAATAGATTAAAGACTATTTTCCTTTAAGGTTGTTTGTCTGCTTTGCTTTTTTAATACAGTTTACAGTCTTATTTGCACTTTTTACTGACCACTGATGCCATTTCTGTTTGTTATTTATAATGCTGTCTATTTTGTGTTTATCCCTGAATAAACAGGTCAGTTTCTTGTTATCAACCATTGTGTATTATTCAAACTCACCTAATTCAGCTGGCTAGCTGTTTATCAGGAGTACTAAAACCTTTTTCAACATGAGTCTGACAACTAGGTAAGGAAGGTAAATAACTGGCCCCCTAACACTGGCCCTCTGGCATTGGCCCTGGAACACCGGTCCTGGAACACCGGCTCTCACCGGCCCTGGAACACCAGCCCTCTAACATCGACCCTGGAACACCAGCGACCTACACCGGCCTTGGAACACTGGCCCTCTAACACCGGCCCTTGATTGCCCCAGAGAAGCATGAGAGAGGGATTTGATGAATTCAGGGAATGTTCCACAGATTCTTCCTCGTTCAGGAAAAGAATGACTCATATGCAAATGATGAAGAGTATGAGGAGAAGGTTCCCACAGGGCCACTATGAAAAGGGCCCCCCCTATGTAGGGCCACTGTGAAAAGCCCCCCCCACCCCCATACAGGGCCACTGTGAAAGCCCCCCCCACCCCCATACAGGGCCGCTGTGAAAGGGCCCCCTCCACCCACCCACCCCCATACAGGGCCGCTTCAATGGGCCTTTTCTTCTGCCACTCAAAATGTATGAGGTAAATCTCTGCAAAACTAACCACTCTCTGTTTTTCACAATAAAAGCCCAAATATACAATGGTTTATTGAAACTCACCAGGCTCTGTTTTTCATAATAAAAGTCCCCACATCAAATGGTTTATCTAAGTTGGTCAGGCCCCATTTTTCACAATAAAAGCCCCAACATACAATAATTTAGTGAAACTAGACAGGCACTTTTCTTTTCTTTTAACAATAAAAGCCCCAACAAACAATGGTTTAGTGAAGCTAACCAGGCTATTTTTACACAATAAAAGGATCAATACTCAATGGTCTATTTAACCATTCACATTCATACACACCAATGAAGACCAGTTAAGGGGATTTAGACTCACAAACCCCAATAAATCACATTTGGGGTTTTAGCCTTACAATCCCCAATAAATCTAATTTAAGGGGTTCATCCTCACAACCCCAGTAAACTACAGTTAAGGAGTTTTAGCCTCATAAATCCCAATACAGCACAGTTAAGGGGTCTTAAGGGGGTTACTGAAAATTACTCTGGGTTTCAAACGCTTTTACTTAAAATATAAACTTATATAAGAGTTAATGATAGATGCTAAGCTAGATTCATATTTTTTCACAGCGTAGATGCTCAGGTTTATATTTTTTTACAGTGTAAATGGTCCGGTTCATATTTTTTTAAAGTGTAGAAAGTCAGGTTTTATTTTATGGTCAGGTTCATATTTGCACAGTGTAGTAGGCCAGGTTTACATGTTATGGTCCTGTTTAAATTTTTTACAGTGTAGATGGTCAGGTTAAAAAATGTTTACAGTATAGTATGGTTTATATTTTTTACAGTATGTTTGGTCAGGCTTATATTTTTTACAGTGTAGCTGGTCACTGTTTACATTTCGTCCGGTTTAGATGGTCAGGTTAAAAAAAATTACAGTATAGACAGTCAGGTTTATAATTTTTTAAGTGTAGATGGTCAGTTTTTTTGTCAAACTGTAAACATGTTTATATTTGTATAGTGTAGACATCAAGTTTATATATCTTGAAGTGTAGATGTCAGGCTTATTTTTTACAGTGTAAACGGTCAGATTTATATTTTTACATTGTAGATAGTCAGGTTGACTTTTTTTTTACAGTGTAGAAGGTTAGGTGTATATTTTTTATAGTAGTGAAGCCACCTGAGCAGGTTCAAGTCATTAACCGCAAGACACACACCTAGGTTTGATCAACTTGTGGTGGGCCTGCCTCAGTGGAGGGTGCCAAAACACAAGAGGATGACGAGTTACACAACTGATGATGGGTCTTGTCGATGAAATCTCTTAGCAAACCCCCCGTCCCCATGATCCTCCCAACAGTTGTGATACAAACTGTAACAACTAGTCATTTCATCAGAACTTAAACTCTGGAGTGATCCAGTGACTGCTGTGAAAGAGCAGCTGACAATTTGGGAAAGACCAGATGACAGCCTGGAAAGACTGCTGAAAGGAGGGAATAGACACAAATGGGGCCGATATGGGCTAGCAACCCACTGGTAGGACCTGAGCTAGTTAGCTTTTCGGAGTCCAACCCTTATTGCTACAAAAACTTCAAGGAAGAAAATACCCCCAGGATCTGCGAGACCAGGGGTGGAAAATGACACAAAATGGACAAATCGAATTGGAAATGGACCACGGAATGGAACTAACACCTAATGGAACAAGCATCACAATTGATGCTCCAGCAATAATGGCAGGAAAGAAGCTGTGGAGCTGCACTTGTGGCTGGTTAAAAACAACGACTGTAAATAATCTAAAAATTCATCAAGGTGGGAAGAAATGCCTCAGTGTACTCAGTCATGGACCTCGCATTGACCAATACTTCTTAAGAGGTAGGTCAAATTGGTCAAGTGAAGCCCAGAGGAGAGACAACCTCCAGAGACCTTGGTGCATCAATACCATGAAGAAGACCAGCGTGACACAGACCTGCCCACAATCCCTAGGCCACAGACCACACACTCAATGCTAGCAGTATGCTTCGGCTCCAATGCCAGTCAGCAACATTTATCATCAGCCCTCAGTGTAGACCCCAATCAACTATCAATGCTTCCTGCCCAGAACCCAACCAGCCACAGCCAATAGCAACCTCCAGCCCAGAACCCAGCCAAGCACAGCTAGTAACAGAAAAGAAGCTAGAAGGAAGGAAACCCCAAATCCTGTGGCCCAGATCCAGTGAGAAGAGAAAGTGGGAAACCATTGACTCAGACCTGGTCCATTTGTTGGAACAACAGAAGGGTCCAGTGGAAAGAAAACTGGACAACATGGGAGCCATTGTTTACAGCTGTGGTGCAAAAAAGGTTTTGAAAGAAACACAAGACTCAGAAATATAAGAAAGGTTCTGTAAACCAACCATAGTCCAGGAGTTAGTGGGAAATATACAGGCTTTTGAAAGAAAGAAGGCAATTGAGGAAGACCTCAGAAATGGAAAGAGGGGTACTTGAAAAATTGCAGGTGGAAATCAAACAGCAACTCACCAGGATACAAAGAGCAGAGTACCTTAGACGATCACATAAGAAAAAACAACAGACACAGACTCTTCTACAACAATCCTTACAGCTTTGTCAAAGGAATTTTGGACCGCGAGAAGAGTGGAAGCATAAACATTTCCATAAAAGTTTTGGAAGAACACCTAAGGAAAACCTACTCTGATGATCGGAAGCAGGAAACAGTTACTATCCCAGATGATATGCCGCCCATACATGCAACCAGAACACCAAATGGATATAAGACCTCTTATATCGAGTAAGGTAAAAACAGTAAAGCAGGCAAGACCTCCATCAGCCCCAGGACCCAACAGAGTCCCATACAGACTCTATAAGAACACCCCTAGAGTCCTGAAGTACCTATGGAAACTGATAAGGGCAGCATAGATAAAGGGAGTGATACCAACATAATGTGACATCAGATAATGGCAGTCAAAAGCAACGCCATTGCCTTTGTCTTGGTACCGCGTAACATCTTGTGGACAGCTATCAACTATTTTCCTATACCAAAGCAAGTTACTAAGTTAGTTAAAGGTTACTTCCAGGATCTCCAGTTCTGTGTAACAACTCAGAACACCACTGTCTGGCAGCACCTGGAAATTGGCATCATAACTGGCTGTACCAGGTGTTAGTTATGGCATTGGAAATTATTATCTGTGGCTTTGTTGGTAGAGCGGGTTGTCCAATGACTGAAGGGTTGGCGGTTCAAGTCCTGGCTCTGGTTGGCCACATGTCAAAGTGTCCTTGGGCAAGACTATGAACCCTAAGTTAAGCTCCCAGTAGGTCTGGCAGAACCTTAGAAACCTACTGGTGTATGAGTGTGTGTGTGAATGGGTGAATGTGAGGCGAATGTAAAGCGCTTTGAGCACCATGAAGGTGGAAAAGAACTATATAAGTACAGTCCATTTATACAGGCATCCTGGTGGGTAGTGGGAGACAAAGTGAACAGTGACCTTCGTCTCCCACCAATCAGAGGATGACATGACCATCATTACAACAACAAAGTCATATGGAAGACACTTGCTACATAAACTCCAAGAAAACATCCAGTGGGCAAGGATGGAATTTAAGCCCAGCAAATCTTGCAACATTTCCATCATCAAAGGACAACTGACAGTAGAGCGGTTCCACATTGGTGATGAACAAATTCCAACAGTCCTCAAGAAACCTATCAAGAGCCTTGGACAATGGTATAATGGAGATCACAAGGACACCCAGCAAGTGGAACACCTTCATCAGGATACAGTTAACAGTCTTAAGCAGATTGATAACATCACACTCCCAGGGAAACTTAAGCTCTGATGCTTTCAGTTTGGGATACTACCCAGACTCCTCTGGCTGTTAACTATGTATGAGGTCTCAATAGCTTATGCCAATCAGTTAGAGGCTGGTGAAATCCCATGTGAGGAAGTGCCAAAATGCCTTAGCAGTGTTGGATTCTACAGCAATGGAGCACTGTCACTGCCCATGTCGAGCCTGGTGGAGGAACTGAAGTGTGCTATGGTAAGCTTGGACATGTCACTCACATACACCCGGGACTCCTTAGAGAGAGGTGTTGCACCTAGTCTATGGACAGAGAAGAAGTGGACTCCAACAACAGTTGTGTTCGATGCCAAGTCAGACATCATAACATAGTGGGCCATGTCCCACAGAGCAAAGAAGGCTTTGGATGTGGAACAACAACACCCCTCTGACAAAAGGCATCTACAAGCAAACAGCAAGCCATGGTTGTAGAGGAGGTTTGTGGACAGGAGGAAGTAGACAGATGTGCCAGAGCTGTCGCCAAGGCCAAATAGGGCTGCTGGATGAGGTGGGAGGGTCTGAAATGAAAGAAGCTCACATGGACAAACATCTGGAGCATGGAGTCAAACAGGCTAAGCTTAATAGTTGAGCTACCTACGACATGTTTCCCTATCCCACCTATCTGCAGCCATGGCTTGGAAGGGATCCATCTTTCCCCATGTAGAGTCCCAGCAACACTAAAGCACATCCTGGTGGGATGTGGTACTAGCCTTGTGCAAAGCATAACCAGGTCCTCAGGACCTTGGCTGAGAAGCTCAAGTGCCAGAGGAGAGCAGAAAGCAATCAATGCTAGGTTTGAATACTGAAAGGGTTTTATTCTGATACCAAACCGGTACTTTCAAAATAGTATCGGTTCCTGAACAGTATTTAAATCGGTACTTTAAAAATAATAAAAATTTAATTACAACCAGAGTAATACACGATTGAACCGTAACATCAAAATTTAGCCAATGACTTGCCTAACCAGTCTGTCTGACAAAAGCAAATACTGTAAGATACATCTCTGCTACAACTTATTAACCTATTATTATTATTATTAAGTTAGCACCACATGTCATGTCACTAATTGAGGAATTCACAAACACCAGTTACTTATTTGTATTTGCCATTAAAAGTACTCACACTATCATGGTCCAGTATCTCCGTAGTAGATGGTCCTTTTCTGATGCTATTAGCTCAGTGCTAGGCTAGTGCTAGGCTACTTAACTCTTTACGGAGGCTTTAGGCGGTGCAGCTTCTGCTTTAAGGTAAGCACTGTGTGTCACCAAGTGCTTTGTTAAATTATATGTATTCCAGCCTTTGCATGTAACTGTCTTTAGACACATGTTGCATATGGAAGAATCTGGATCTTCTTGTGAACTTCAACCACACATTCAACATTTTCGCTTTTGACATGTTGATGTTGTTGGCACTGCTATGTGTGTGTACTACCATCAACAGTGGACAGAGAGCTTAATTAAGGAACAGCTGCAAATATACCAAAATAAGGTACCAAAATTCACGTTACATTTCAGTCTGGTCACTACTGTTAATCTTTGCCCTAGTTCCATACATATACCGATTTTCGGTACCCAACCCTAATCAACGCCCAACTTGCCACCAGGGTGAGCTGGAACCCTCTGGCCTTTGTCCATGAGGGAGAGAAGACCAGGCCAAGCCTCTTGCCATCTGACCCGGGCCCATTGAATGTAGCCAGGCAAATGCAGCCTAGCAGATGCTCACGGACATGGGCCACAAGCTCATTTTCCCAACGGAGATTACAACAACTAGGACAAGGTGCAGACCTTGTCCTCTGGTCTAACTCCCACCATATCGCTTACATCACTCAGCTAATGGTTCTGTGGGAGGAGACCATTGAAGAGGCTCAGGAGCAAAAGAAGCTGCGATACAGCAACTTGGTAGCCAACGCAGAGGACAGGGCATGGAGGGTGAAGGTGTGCCCAGTGGAGGTTGGATGTAGAAGCTTTGTAGCTGCATCAACAAGAAAGCTGCTGAGGGAAGTTGAGATCAGAGGATAGGACCACCGAAAGGATATTAGTGATCTAGCTAACACTTCTGAGAGGACCAGCCCCTGGCTGTGGCTGAACAGGAGTGATGCCACCTGGGCAGCTAGGAGTAATTAACCACAAGACACACAACCAGGCTTGATCAACCTGTGGTGGGCCTGCCTTAGTGGAGCGTGTCTTGTGATAAATCGCCAAAACACCACACGATGCTAAGGTACACAACTGATAGGTTTATATTTTCTGGTCACATTTAATTTTTTACAGTATAGACAATCAGGTTTCGATTTTATGATCAAGTTTATATTTGTTACAGTGTAGATGGTCAGGTTTTTATTTTTTCAATGTAAATGGTCAGGTTTACAGTGTACAAGGTCAGGTGTATATTTTATGGTCAGGTTTATATTTTTTACAGTGTAGAAACTCAGATTTATATTTTACTGTCAGGTTTATATTATTTACCATGTAGAAGATCGGGTTTATATTTTCTGGTCACATTTAAGTTTTTTACAGCATAGAGGGACAGGTTTAAATATTTTGTCACATAGAAATTTTTACAGTGTATAAGGTCAGGCTTATATTCTATCATTAAGTTTATATTTTTACAGTGTGTAGACAATCAGGTTTATATTTCTTACAGTGTAGATGTTCAGGTGTTGTCTGATTTATATTTTTACAGTGTAGACAGTCAGAGTTATATTTTTACAGTGTGTAAGAAGATCAGGTTTGTGTTATTTTACAGTGTATATGGTCTGTTTCATATTTTATGATCAGGTTTATATTTCTTACAGTGTAGTAAATTACCCTTCTGCTGTCATCACCTGTTGTAAAATATTCTGGTCACCTTCGTCCACTCAACCCCCCCCCCCGTATTATGGGATGTCAGAGGAGGAAAGACTGAAGGAGAAACAGTGAGAAAAACCTGCAGCTGAGACACTTCACCCCCCCCCATCCCCCGTCCTCCTCCTCCTTTTCATTGAACAGACTTAAACACCAGTACAATTGGACATGCTGGAAGACTCACAATGGCACTGGTGGGGTGGGGGTGGGGGGTGGGGGGTGAAGTCATACTCTAGGCATGCATGGGTGCTAAAGGTCAGGGGGCAATCAACTGAACAGCCCCCCCCCTCCCCATCAACAGCCCCCCTGGAACTTCGTCCTAACCCCTTAAACATGGAAACATTTCACACATTAGACTGATCCATTTAAATGGAAATGCTTCACACATTAGACTGATCCATTTAACTGTAAACACATGGAAACTCTTCACACATTGGACTGATCCATTTAAATGGAAATGCTTCACACATTAGACGGATCCATTTAAGGACCTCTTTAGTCCATGTGGGTCACTTCAGGACCTCTGTTTTCCATGTGTCGATTTCCATGAGTTTTTACTCTCACAGATTTATTTTTCACTCTCACACTTTATGATTTTTACTTCTACACTATAGATTTTATTCTCACAGATTATAGTTTATACTTCCACTGATTGTAGTTTTTTCTGTGATGGACTAGTTTATACTCTCACAGATTATATTTTTTAGTGTTACAGATTATAATTTTTACTCACAGATGATAGTTTATACTCTGACATATTATAGTTTATACAATTACAGATTATAGTATTTACTCTCACAGATTATAGTTTATACTGTCACAGATTATATATATTTTTTAGTGTCACAGATTAAAATTTTTATTCAGATTATAGTTACTGCAATCACAGATTATAGTATTTACTCTCACAGATTATATTTTTGCTCCCACAGATTATAGTTTTTAATCTCACATATTATAGTTGTTACTCTCACAGATAATGTTTTTTTACTTTCACTGTTTATACTTTCACAGATTATAATACAGTAAAACTGTGACAGTAATCACAGATTTTTAGATTGTCAGTTTTACTGTCATATCTGCCTTTTTGGTGCTACAAGTCTGCAGATTATAGTTTTTAGTGTCACGGATTTGTAGATTGCCAATTTTAGTATGTGTGGGATCTTTGCTCTTCCTAAAGCGTTCAGGAGGGAGGGAGGGAGAGGGAGAGGGAGAGGGGACGGAGAGAGAGAGAGAGAGAGAGAGAGAGAGAGAGAGAGAGAGAGAGAGAGAGAGAGAGAGAGAGAGAGAGAGAGAGAGAGAGAGAGAGAGAGAGAAGCTTTTCCTGAGGCACAAGTACACGTATACACACACAAACACAGAATTTCTTTCACAATTACAACGAATAAATGAATAAAATGCACTTTCCTGTTTTCTCCACAGGTCTGACGAAAACAAACTCCAGCAAAATTAAATAAATGAATAAATATTACTTTAAGAGAAATAAATAAATGAATAAATATGACATTCAGTCATAGAAACCTTTCTAATTTACTGGTTATACTTTGACAGGATAAAAAACACACTTACAGCAAAACAACGATTGAAGGGAGGTCCAGGGCTGAGCTAATACTACTGTTAGCTAACAGGGTAACTGTCCACTACTGATTAAATAACAGAAGAAGAAGAACTGGACATAATTAATGAGGAGAAGAAGTTTAAAGGTTGGGTCCTCCAATGCCAGGATTCCCTCCCTGAGCGCGCCTGGAGGATCCGCTGCCCTTATATGGACTGAGGCTGCGCTCGCGTTGCTGCTCACACTAACAGCGCGTGAGGTGAGAGGAGCCCTGTTGTCCGGAACCTCCGGTACTTTGGTAGTCCATCCGGGTCCGAACTACAAACAAACACCCAGTAAACCGAACCAAACTGAGCTAAAGGAGACTTTAGTCCAATGAAAGCATGCTAAGTTCAAACCCGAAGGAGGCACGCACGCGCTGGTTGTGTCCCTTCAAAACATTTAACCCGGTTATTTAACCCGATTTGAAAACATCTAACCCGGGTTAAATTATTCTAATCAGCCGGTCCACAAAGCCCAACCCGGGCCAGATGTTTAGAACTCATGGGACCGGATCAGAAAACAAACAAACCCCAGCGCAACAAGGTGTGGACCTGCTCCGGTTAAATACAGCCGAACCAAACCGAATACGACCGAACTCGTGTGTGTGGGTGCATGCGTGCGTGTGTGTGTTCCGACCCAACCCGAACCCCGTGTGTGTGGACCGGAACGTGCCGTGCCGGTCCAAACACACGTACATCCATGTTTTCCAGGACAACACTGGAGTCCAAACTGAACAGAACCAAAGTCCGTTCATATGCGGGGAAAGTGGATCCGGGAACGGGGCTCTGACCTCAGTGGTCCCGTTGCTTCCCTGGTGCTTCTTCGGTGCTTCCCCGGAGGTCTGACCCCGGGGAGCGGAACGTTAGACCCAGGTATAACGGTCCACCCAGGCTCCTCCGCTCCGCTACTTCCACTCAGACTTTGGGCCGGTAAAGTTTCCGGTAAGCAGCCCAGTGGAAGCAAGGAGCCGGTGTAGCTTTTCCCGAACACACATACGCTCTCAGTCCGGTGTGGAAGCGGAGGGACTCACCGTGGTTCCGCCGCGGGTTCGCCTGCTTTCTGCGCTTCCACCTGGGGCCATCCGCCATGATCCTTCCGCTGACTGGAACTGAGAGTTAGGGGGAGAGAGGAGGGGGAGGGAGGAGGTGGAGGGGAGGGAGGGTAGGGGAGCAGAAAGAGAGAGAGCGAGAGCGCACAGACAGGCAGAAGAACCAGGATCCTTCCGATGCTCAGTGGATCTGCAGGGGGACAGAGAGCAACTGCGCCCCGGACACACCACCAACAACAACCCGCTACACCTACATTACCTCCACCTCAGATGGGAGTCAGCTCCTCTCCCACCCCCACCCCCTTCCACTCAGATAAGAGAGTCACCTCCTCTCTCACCCCTCTTCCCCCTCAAATATGACAGTCACCTCCTCTCTCACCCCCTCCCACTCAGATGGGACAGTCACCCTTCTCTCCCCCTCACGCAGAAGAGGCAACTCTGCCCCCCCCCCCCCCCACACACACACACACACTCAGATAAGACAGTCACCTCCTCTCTCACCCCTCTTCCCCCTCAGATATGATAGTCACCTCCTCTCTCTCACCCGTCACACAGAAGTCACCCCCCCTCTCAGATCGGAGTCACCCTCCTCCCACTCAGAAAAGAGAGTCACCTCCAATCTTACCCCCCCCCCCACTTCCACAGTCACTGCATCTCTCCCTCCTCCCAGTCAAATACGTGTTACCACCCTTCTCCCCACTTCCCCTTAGATAGGAGTTACCCCCCGCACTCAGATAAGAAAGTCACCCCCTCTCTCACCCTCTGCTCCCCTGTCCCACTCAGATAGGACAGTCACCTCCTCTCTCACCCTCTGCTCCCCTGTCCCACTCAGATAGGACAGTCACCTCCTCTCCCCCTCTCTCTCTCAGATAGAAGACTCACCTATTCTCTCACTCCTGCTCCCCCTACAGTCACCTCCTCTCTCTCCCCGACACAGAAGTCAACTCCTTTTTCACCCCCTCCTCCCCTGTTCTATTTAGATAGGAGTCACCTCCTCTCTCTCACCTCATACAGAAGAGTAACCTCCACTCAGATAGGAGTCACCTCCTCTCTCCCCCTCCCACTCAGATATGACAGTCACCTCCCCCCTCACACAGAAGTCACCTCCTCTCTCACCTATCATACAGAAGTCACCTCCTTTCTCACCCCCTCCCCCTCTCAGATCAGTCACCTCCACCTCCACTCTCACCCTCTCCTCCCCCCTCCCACAGTCACCACATCTGTCCCTCCTCCCAGTCAAATAGGTGTCAACTGCCCTCTCCCCACTTCCCCTTAGATAGGAGTGACCCTCCCTGGGGAGAGAGATAGTGACTGTCCTATCTGAGGGGGAGGGTGTGAGAGAGGAGGTGACTCTAAACTGCGTCAGAGGGGGAGAGAGGAGGTGACTCTTATCTGAGCGGAAGAGGTTACTCTTTTGTGTGAGGTGAGAGAGAGGAGGTGACTGTCCTATCTAAATGGGACAGGGGAGGAGGGGTGAGAGAAGAGGTAACTTTCTTATCTGAGTGCACTCAGATAAGTGTCACCCCCCCCACCCCCCCCAGTTAGGAGTCAACTACACCCTCTCCCACTCAGATAAGAAAGTTACCTCTTCTCTCACCCCTCCTCTCCCTCAGGTAGAAGACTTGCTTCCTCTCACCCTTCCCAATCAGATACAAGTGTCACCTCCTCTCTCACCCATCCTCCCCTCTCCCATTTAGATAAGACAGTCACCTCCTCTCTCTCACCTCTCACAGAAGAGTAACCTCTTCCACTCAGATAAGAGTCACCTCCTCTCTCTCCCTCCGACGCAGTTTAGAGTCACCTCTTCTCTCACACCCTCCCCCTCAGATAGGACAGTCACTACCCCCCCTCCCACTCAGATAAGTGTCACCCCCCCCCCTAGTTAGGAGTCAACCACCCCCCCTCCCACTCAGATAAGAGACTCGCCTCCTCTCTCATCCCTTCTCCCCCACAGATAGGACAGTCACCTCCTCTCTTCCACCTCACACAGAAGAGTAACATTCTGTCTCGCCCCCCCATTCAGATAGAAGAGTGACCTCTCTCACTTGTTACTCTCTCACTCGTTACTCACCCCCAGAAAGGAAACACCTCCTCTCTCACCCCCTCCTCCGTCTCAGATAGAATATGTACCTCCTCTCTCCCCCTCACACAAAAGAGTCACCTTCTTTCTCTCCTTCCCCCTCATATAGGAGTCACCCCCTCCCACTCAGATAGGACAGTTACCACCTCTCTCACCCCCTCCTCAATCTCAGATAGAAGAGTGACCTCCTTTCTCCTCCTTCCCCTCAGATAGGACTCACCCTCCTCCTCCTTCCACTCTCTTATGTGAGTAGAAGGAGGAGGAGCCACCTCTCCCACTCAAATAGAACAGTCAGCTCCTCTCTCACCCTTACCCAGTCCCACTCAGAACAGTCACCTTCTCTCTCACCCCCTCCTCCCTCTCAGATAGGACATTCACCTCCTCTCTCCACCCTCCCACTCAGATAAGACTCACTCCCTTTTACACCTCTTACTCCCTTTCAGTATCCCCTTCCCTCTCAGAGTAGAAAGTCACCTCCTCTCTTACACCCTCCTCTCACTCAGATAGGACAGTCAACTTTTCTCTCTCTCTCATGCAGAAGTTACCTCCTTTTTCACCCCTCCCCATCTCAGATAGTAGTCACCCCCCTCACCCACCCACTCAGAAAAGAGGATCACCTCCAGTCTCACATCCTTCCAATCAGAGAGGACAGTCACCTCCTCTCTCCCCCTCCCACTCAGATACAAGTGTCACCTCCTCTTTCACCCCTCCTCCCCCATCCCACTTAGATAAAACAGTCACCTTGTCTCTCCCACCTCACACAGTAGCATCACCTTCTGTTTCATGGTCTCCTGCCTCCCACTTAGATAGGACAGTCACCTCCTCTCTCACTCTCTCACCCCCAAAACAAAAGTCACATGCTTTCTCACCCCCCTCTCAGATAGGAATCTCACTCCTTCCCCCTCCCTCTCAGATAGAACAGTCACCTCCTCCCACTCAGATAGGACATTCACCTCCTGTCTCCCCCAACTCAGATAGGACAGTCACCCCCCTCACACAGAGTCATCTCATTTCTAATCCCCTTCCCCTCTCGGACAGGAGTCAGCCCCCTCCCCCTCCAACACAGATAGAAGACTCACCTCCTCTCTCACTCCTCCGATTTAGATAGGACAGTCACCTCCTCTCTTCTCACTCACACAGAAGGGTCACCTCCTTTCTAATCCCTTCCCTCTCAGATAGAAGAGACACCTCCTCTCTCACCCCCTCACACTCAGATACGACAGTCACCTCCTCTGTCACCCCTTCCCCAGTCCCACTCAGATAGAACAGTCAGCTACTCTCTCACCCCCTCCTCCCTCTCAGGTAGAAGACTCACCTCTTCTCTCAACCCCTCCCTCCTAACACTCAGATAGGATAGTCACCTCCTCTCTCCCCTGTCACACTCACACAGAATAGTCACCTCCTTTCTCACCCCCTCCCCTCAGGTAGGAATCCCCCCCCCCTCAGAAGTCACCTCCTCTCTCCACCCTTTTACTCCAATAGAACAGTCACATCCTGTCTCACCTCCTCTGACTCAGATAAGAGACTCAACTATTCTCTCACCTCTTACTCCCCTTCAGATAGGAGTCACCTCCTCTCTCACCCCTACCACACAGATAGGAAGGTCACCTTCTCTCTCACTCCCTTCTCCTCCTCAGATAGGAGAGTCACCATCTCTCTTACGCCCTCCCCCTCAGATAGGAATCACCTCCTCTCTCACCCTCTCATCCCAGACTGGAGTAACAAACTGACTGGGTATAGAACGGGTTAGGGTTAGGAAATAAGTATATGACTGGTGGTGAATCCCAAAGCATGAAAAGGTAGTTGTATATTGTATATATATATATATATACATATTTTTCCTCTTTTAATGAATGCTTTTGTTTTGTGTGTTTTTTTATTTTAGATATCAATAAGTGTTTGTAGCTCTCAGTGTTTTCTTTTCCATGGAAACCAGGTTCAAAAGGTTGCTGACCCCTGGACTAGAGTAATGATTGACCATTACATTGGCTGGCCGATAAAATCACAGACAAAACTTTGGAGTTCGAATTATTATCAATAATAATAATAATAATAATAATAATAATAATAATAATAATAATAAGTAGTAGTATTAGTATTAGTATTAGTAGTAGCAGTATTAGTATTAGTATTAGTATTAGTATTAGTATTAGTATTAGTATTAGTATTAGTATTAGTATTAGTATTAGTATTATTACTTCAGATCTGTTTGGGTTGAATGAAGTGAGCTGAGCTGGAAAATATAAAAATATATAAAACACAACATTTTGTATATAGTCAATTGAATAAAAGTACCTGGTAGTACTTTTTGGTAGACATGTGACCTGCTGATGTTTACCATGTGTGTGTGTGTGTGTGTGTGTCTGTGTGTGTGTGTATGTGTGTGTGTGTATGTGTGCATGTGTGCGTGTGTGTGGTAAACAGTTCTAGGTCATGAGACTGTCATCACTGATTCAATCTGGCAACGAAAGAAAGAAACTCCTGTTTGAGTGAGAGAGAGAGAGAGAGAGAGAGAGAGAGAGAGAGAGAGAGAGAGAGAGAGAAAGAGAGAGTGAGAGGGGAGATAGAGACAGAGAGAGAAAGAGAGAGACAGCGAGAGAGAGAAATCAGCAAATTCAGACACACTTTTTTCAAGTTAATATTTTTTCATGTTGTTTATATTTCCCTGTTTGCTTGCAATGCAGTGCACAGGAGACTGTTGTTCATCATATTTATTATTTTTATATTTATTCTGGCTTAAACAAAAAATGCAGCCTACACCGGTGCCTGTTGTTTACCCTGGAAGTGGTTTGCAGAAAAGAAATTATTCACACATAGCACCATTATCCTCGTATCGCACAAATGCCGATAGCTGTGCATCTTTGGTAATGTCTGTCGTCTCGTATATTTCACTTGAAAATCCTCACACTATTCTAAGTTTGTCTATTAGCTGCCCTTTCACGTCAGTAGCCATTTCCTCAATTTTTTGTCCAGCTGACAACGGAATAGTATTTAATTTTGTTTGTAAAGTCTTCATTTATCATGATTTTACAATGTCCATGACTGCTAGCTAAATCCATATTTGATGTAATTTCATTGTATTTCCTTTTTAGGAAAATTTAAAAAATAGACAAAAAATTTAATTCAAAATTGTATGTCCTATACGAGAATGGTGTTGTTGGGAGGTGAAGTGCAGTGAAGGGTGGGGAGAAGGGGAGAGGGTGCAGTGTTTATTCCCTCTATCCACTGAACTGTTTATTCCCTCTATCCACTGAACTGTTTATTCCCTCTATCCACTGAACTGTTTATTCCCTCTATCCGCTAAACTGTTTATTCCCTCTATCCACTGAACTGTTTATTCCCTTTATCCGCTGAACTGTTTATTCCCTCTATCTGCTGAACTGTTTATTCCCTTTATCCGCTGAACTGTTTATTCCCTCTATCCACTGAACTGTGTACACATGTCTCTATCTGAGTGTGCTCTAATGTGGCTGTAATCAGGAGCTAATCTCTGCAGTGCTAATGTCACTAAGCTCCACTTGAAACAAACTGACACTGGACACACACGAATGAGGAATATATCATCTGCAAAGTATTTTCAACTGTAAACATTTTCAAATGCAAAGTATTTACATCTTCATTTTCATGTTATGTGCAGCTCTTCTGTTGTTGTAACCAATAAATTTCCTATAAAGGGTCAATAAACTGTTTATCTATCTGCAAACATTTTGAACTGCAAATATTTTCAGCTGCAAACATCTAAATACTACAACATCTGACATAATGAGGAAGTAAATGTGATGCACACAGGAATGTTAGCTAGCAGGGGAGGGTCTTCAAGAGCTTCTTGAAGATTGGGAGGGGCACACCTGTCCTTATAGCACTAGGCAGACCAGTGGACCTCAAACTGCGGCCCGCGGGCCGGATGCAGCCCACCTCCACATTTGGTTCGGCCCCCTGAATAATACCAGAGAGCATTTAGATTTTTTTTTCATATATGTGTATTTGTATTTGATAATAAAGTTGGACTTTTGCAACAAAAGGTTCCTTAGCTTTGATCTATTTTCATTATTAACTATTAGTTAGTCACTAGTTTAACACAAGAACTTTGAGAGACTGCTCATATGCGTCATTTATGTTCAATTGACTTTTTTTCTGTGAAGAACCCAGAGAGGGTTATTTGATTGTGGCTTTCTGGAAAACAATACATTTTTACATTTACCCACTCCTGCAATCATCACACAAACTGACCCCAGCCCCTCATCAGAGAAGGGAAAAGTTATGTGGCCCTCACAGGAAAAAGTTTGGGGACCCCTGAGGTAGACCATTTCACAAACATGGAACCACTCATACAAACAGCCTATGTTGTCTTGTGCAGGGTTTGAGGACTGCCAGATAACCTTCAGTCAAGGAATGAAGTGGATGTGAGGGCATATAAGCTGTTACTAGTGCACCGATGTATGCTGGAGCAGACCCATGGAGGATTTTGTACGCCGTTATGAAAGATTTAAATTGTACACAGGCAGCTATAGACAACCAGTGCAGCTCAATCAGCAAAAGGGGTGACATGTGCCCTTCTTGTTGGATTGAAATCCAGACGTTTTACAGCACAGGGTGGGAGGCATGTTAGAAGGGTATTGCAGTAGTCAAGGTGGGAGAGACCCATGGTCTGACCCAGGAGCTGGGTGGCCTGTTGGGTCAGGTATGGTCTGATTAATTTTATATTAAAAAGTGGGAACCGGCATGCTCGACTACTCGAGACAACATGGTTGGTGAAGGTCAACTGGTCATCCATTATGACTACTATCATGACTTCCTAACTACTTTAGTAGGAGCAAGGAGCAAGAGATAAGCCATTAATCTGGATAGAGATAGCCTAGCCATGCTGTCCCCGTTCATTACATGTATAGGTCTAGTCATGCTTCATAGGCAGGGAAGGTGGGCTAAAAGGTTGTCTTTCAAATCCCTTTGTATGCAGTAAGACAGTACTACTACCAATCAGCATAATCATTAGGATGATATAGAGGCTGGAAAGTTCACAGAGGAGTCCTAAAGTAGTTACGAATGACTAAACGAAATTGGGGATTATGGATCTTAACGACTGTTGTTGTTTAGAATTTAAATGAAAGATTGCTGATATTTTCTCACATTGATAAAAGGAAATCGTCACCCATTGTTGTTCTTCTTCTATGGCTGTTTCCGGTTGTTTCTCTCCAAATTGTTGCAGTGTCACTTTGTTACAAATGTTACATAGAGTGTAACTAGACAACAATGGTAGCACATTAGATCAAGGATCAAGGAATCTTTTATTACCCCCTTGGGGCAAATCGTTCTACAGCCTGCAGATCCAGTCATCAACAACAACGATCATAAGCACAGACAACAATAATAAATAGTAAATAGGACAAACATATGAGAAAATTAGTTGTTTAACAGGACAATAGCAGCAGGGACAAAAGAATGTTTAAGCCTGTTTGTCCTGCACCTTGGCAGCAGGTACCTGCAGCCGGACAGAAGCAGCACAAACTCACCAGCCAAGGGATGGCTCTGGCAGATAATTTGAAACTGTGGGTTCTTTCCCATGGTCACCAAAAGTTGATTGTTAGCAGGTTTAAGCGAGTTTAAACATGTTTTTGTTCAGTGGGAAAAAGGTATTAGATGAAACTGTTTAAGCAGAGGACTCACTGTGCGTGTGTGTGTGTCTGGTTTGCATTAGCAGGACCGGACAGTTGTTTAAGCAGAGGATTCATTCTGTGTGTGTGTGTGTGTACCTGTATTCCTTTCTTTATGTTGACCTTGATATGTTTACACAGTCACGCCATGGGGACCTCTGACACTATGGTGACCAAAGTTGAGGTCCCCACATGACTTAAATATAAATAAAGGTCCCCACTAGTAAAATAGAAACGATGAAGCTGTATAAATACATGAATTTGTTTTTCCTTAAGTCCTCATAAAGCATGGGGCAACTGGTGCGTATATATATATATATATATATATATATGGTTTGAAGATGCATTTACAAAAAAAATAGTTTTATTGATTTATTTATTGTTTTTTTAAACAATTTATTAAATTTCCACATTTAATTTCCTTTTTTTATTTTATAAAGATTGTACTTTCACTCACTATCCAATGTCTACTTGATTGCAAATTTGGTCCTTATGAGACATGGAAAGGTGTGTGTGTTGGTTTCGTCATTAAACCACAGCTTCTTCAGTTTGAGCCACTTCCATCCGTGAAACTGGTCCGTTACCAGGTCTATTTTTTAGGCATTTATTTTTCATTACCGGGTATGTTTGTTTATCTTAATTTTATTTTGTTACCGGGTCTATTACCAGATCGTACCATTGTCACCGTCACGGGGGTGGTTTCGTCCACGGCAAACGCGATACTGTTCACCGGTAGATCGGTTCGGTTCCAGTGTAAGAATAGACAGTCTCTTTCCCGGGTGTCTGTGATAGTAGTGCAGTTCCGGTCGTCTAGGGTTCGAACACAAACTTTCTCTTCGTCTCGTGCCCCTACCCCGAGAAGCGGAGGTTTGGTCCAAAATGGCGGAACAGACACAGTGAAGGAGCTACGGTTAGAACCGGATCCACGGAGGAAAACGGCCCCGAACCGGAGAAAATGGTTCACAACCGGAGAGAAACGGTCCCGATGGATGTTTAAGCAGAGTCCTGCAGAACTGGATCCAGGTGAGGCCCCCACACCCGCCGGTACACCAGCTCTACGGACGGAACAGCATCTCCAGGTGGGCTCCGGTGCACTGTTTGTGTCCGGTTAGCAGCTGTTTGTGTCTGTTTAGTAGCCGTTTGTGTCCGGTTAGCATTAGCGGAAGTTGTGGTCCTATTTTTTGTCCAGTTAGAATAGGCAGAACCTCCGATCCTCTGTTCGTGTCTTAGTAAGAGCTCATGTTAGCACCGGTTTCTGTCCGATTAGCTGCTTTTTGTGTCCGGCTAGCATTAGCCAGGACTCCAGTTGGACAGGGAGACTGACAGGTTCGGGGTCAGGGGTCACGGAAAAAGACCTGCCACTGAACCTTAGGAACAGCCCAGTGATTTTATATTAGTGATGGGATATGTGCTAATGCTAAAACAGAGCGTCACCGAAGCTAAACATATGGCTAACTTTGACGTTAAATCTGAAGCTAACCCTCAAACAATCCCCCAGGCTAACCCTGAGGGTAACTGAAGTTAACTCTGCGGCCAATTCTGAAACAAACAGTCAAGCTAGGTCTAAAACTGTCCTGAGGGTAACCCTTAAGTTAACTGTGAGGCCAATTCTGAAACAAACCATGAAGCTAAATCTGAAACTGTTCCTGAATCCAACCCCAAGGGTAACCCTGGAGTTAACTTTGAGGCCAATTCTGAAACAAACCATAAAGCTAAGTTTGAAACTGTCCCTGAAGCTAACTCTGAGGTTAACTCTCCCATGTGGGCCACAACGGTTCTACATCAGACCTGTGCAAACTATTTCCCAAAGGCTGTCGGTTTTTGGTCCAACCAAGCAGCGCACCAGATTTAATTCAATTAATCAACTAATGTCAGTCTTCAGAGAGCTGATTGGTCAAACTGTGTACTCTTGGTTGGTTGAAACAAAATCTGCAGCCACACTGGCCCTTTGTGGAATAGTTTGCCCATGGATGGGTCTACTTCAGGTCTTGGTGTGTGACAACTAAGTTTAGGTCCAAATCCACTTTAGCTAACTTCAGGTCTAAGTTGGTAGCGAATCGGGTGAGGTTTAGGGCAATGGCAGCTAACTTCGAGTCTAGGTCAGTGACGGCTATGTTGGTGGTGGGCTGGGTCTCCGTCTTGGATGTATTAAGATAACTGCATATGTTGCCGGTCCTCAGCTGATACGCCGATTTTACACAGTTGTTAGTCATGGTACTGCAACGAAAAATCCCATGTGGCCCAAAAAGCAATTTTCCCATAGACCACAATAGTAAAAGATACGCCTGTAAAACAGTTCCCA
Organism: Siphamia tubifer; assembly: GCA_020466265.1. Lineage (NCBI taxonomy): Eukaryota > Metazoa > Chordata > Actinopteri > Kurtiformes > Apogonidae > Siphamia > Siphamia tubifer. Next base: position 18,136,062 of record CM035802.1, read on the forward strand.
AGATACCTCCAGCTGTAGCACCTGCTAATTACTAATCTGTCTATTCAGTATTTTTAAGTAATTGACGTTTTATTCATCAAAAAGTTTTCTAAAGGCCAGAAAAAAACAATTTTTCAGGGTCACATCACCGTGATGTGCGAGCACTCTCGAAGCTTGGTCATGTGGTTTCTCAGGAGTGAGGATGCCTGTTAGTGCAACAAGTGCTCCAGACAGTGGTTAAAGTGGTCAGAAAAGTGGATGAAACAAGTCACAGGTTAGCGTTAGATTAAAAAAATATTAAAACATTTGTTATGGTTTTTCTTTTCATTTTGAGTTTAAAATAATTGGCACTTTTCCAAACCTGATAGAGGGTTTTAGGTCTATCACTTTATTTAATGATTTTACATTAAACTCATAAACAGAACAGGAAAATTGAGGATGGTCCTTTTTGATTTCTTTTAATTTGCTGGGTTTTTTTTGGTCATATTTTATTTTCATCACACTGTTTACCCACTTGGACATTAGTTTTCATAAAATGTTGCTAATGTTCCCGTTAATTATTTGTTTGTTTAATAAAACATTTCTGCTGAACATTCCCTTATATTGACATCTACTTATGTTAAAACGCAAAAGAAATGTATATATGACATGACTATAAGTAGCTACGAGTGGGGTTTTATTTAAAATTCAGAATCAGGATTCTTTATTCGTTACGTGTGGATGTGCATCCACAGTGAAATGAAAGCGACACTCCCCCTAAAACTGTCCAAAGATGCAAAACAACTATACAAATATAACAATATACAAGATGAGAAAGACTAGAATGAGTAAGATAAATAACAATATAGAGAAAAATATGAACAAAAAATATAGCCTGGAGGGAATATAAATTTGTACATGGATATACATGTGACTATTACTATACACTGGCCAGTGATGGTTGGAGTAGATGGGGGGGGGGGGGGGGGTGTTCAGGAGTACAGTGTCCTGATGGCCTGGGGGAAGAAGCTCTTCCTCAGCCTCTCTGTTTTTGGTTTTCATTATCATCTGGTGAATTAAATCTTGACAGCTCACTTTAAGAGAATACAGTGTTATAAGGTTAGGAATCGGGTACAGTATAAGCCTAATCCAAACAGTGTCATGTTGCTGTAGTCTATAAAATGGTAAGAATTTGAAATTATTAATCTGACAAGCGATATCATTAAGAGAAAAAACTTAAGTGGTTGAACTCTTTCAGTCTGTTGTTGAATTACTGTAGGCTACAGCTTGTATTGTGGGGAATCCCATTTGTGATTTTAGAATTAGCTAAATAAAAATGAGCCATTTTGCCTTAAATAAAATGCCAATCAACCACATTTTACCTATATGATTTATTTTCAACATCGTCAGTTAATGTGCCTTATATCATCATCATCATCATATTGTACCATATAGCATCTATTCATCTTGTGATTGTATAGAGGTCTATTAATCCCCTCATACTCACGAACATGCAATGCCTGTCCTGAACACGCTTTGCTTGCTCTCTTTGCCCATTAATATTTGATCCATGGGAAACCACAGGTTATATTATAGATGTGTTACTTTTTATTCTGGACAGAGTAGACTAGATGTTAGTCTATATTGTATAAGTAGTGAAATAAAAATAGTTTGGTAAATAATTATTTAAAATCTAAGTGAGACCTCCCTTTAATGAGTCCAACTACAAACAAACTACTATGAATCACAAAAATCAAAACTCACCTATTTCAATAGAGCCTTGGCCCTCTGGCCCGAGTCCATCCGCCTCACTGTGTGATAGGAATGGGACATGATTTTTGATTATTCATGACATGCTCAAATTTGGAATGCTAATTTTGAATGCTGCATTACTTGTATTGCTTTTCATTTGGGAAGAATGCCGTATTGACTTGTATTGTACGGTGGCTGACAGGGGATCGACAAAATGCTGCAAACACAAGAAAGATGAACAACCAACAAATTTACCCTGGCCTGGCAAAGTTGGTGAGCACGTGCCCATCTGTGCCATTGGAGTGCGTGTTCTCAACAGCCGAATTAATTACAGTTACAACTGACCTGTGTTTCCACTGTCTCCACTGTCTCCAGTCTCCCCTACACTATCTGCAGAATGAATTGTGAGGTAGATAGGAAGCATGTGTGTGGGGATTCATAAGTTGTAGTTCATAGGAGGGGGGCTTTCAGACCAAAGGGAAAAGCACTTAATTCCTTGGTGGAGGGAGGGAGAAGTGTGAAAGGAGAGCAAAAGAGATGTGATGTAGATCAAAAAATGTTTGTTATGGGTTGGGTGTGGTCTGATATGTGGTTCTGTATGTGGCTTTGGCTAATGGTTGTGTTTGAATTGTGGATGGATAATAAAATGGTTATTGAAGGAGTTCCAAGTTTCCTCATAGGCTGATGTATTGTTTTTCAGACTATTATTTTTTTTATTGAAATGTATTCTGTAAGTTAGTGCAGTGTGTGATATGGTGGGAGTGTTTAGATTTCCAGTTTGGAAAGATACATTTTGGTGATAGAGAAATTAGTAAAGTGTTTTTGTGTTTGAATTGTGATGTGTGTCAAGTCCCCCAGCAAGCCAAGTGCAGGGGATGCTGGGATTCTGCAGTCCAAGATACATGAAGGTTTTTCTGTAACTGTTCTCCAAAATGAGTGAATTGGCTGGCACATGTCAAAGTGTCCTTGGACAAAGACACTGAACCCTGACTTAGGCTCCCAGTAGGACTGACAGAACGTTAGAAACCTACTGGTGTATGGGTGAATGTGAGGCTAATGTGAAGTGCATTGATGGAGGTTTCTGATGATAAAAGGTGTTTATAGATTTTAGGAATAATTTTTTGGTGATCGTGATTTGTAAGATTCCTGCACTAGGTTTTGGGAGGCCTGTAATGTATTATTGGCAGCTGTGGCTCAGTTGGTAGAACGGGTCGTCCATTGACTGAAGGGTTGACGGTTCAAGTCCCAGCTCTGGCAGAGTCGTTGTTGGCTGATGTGAACCTAGCTGTATACTCAACCTGTGGAGAGATTTAGATCAGGGAAGAAACTGATATTAATATTTAATTTGGGTACAACTTAATTTAATTGTAACTGGCCTCCACACTTCAGAGCAGAAAAGATCCTCCACAGTTCATCTATTTTCCACAGTCCTGTGACATACCGAAGCACATCCACAGTCTGACTCATGATAAATCCCACCTTGGAGTCCACAGCTCACTCACTAAGTTCATAGCTCTTGTGAGTTCATAGCGCCCTTCCGACTGTGTCTTGTCAGAAACTACTCCATATTCACAAACTAAAAAGTGGTCCTTTTGTCGAGCAGTGAGGGGTCCTTTTGCGGTGCTGTCCTTTCAACTTTGCAACATATGGGAAACTCCCAAGCCAATTAAAAGGTGTCCCGTTTTTTACACATATTGGATTCTTCCAATATGTGTAAAAATCCACACGTCCTCCTCTGATAGACCAGACGCCATGCAGCTACCCTTGTGATGATAGTCAGCTGTGACAGTTCCATCAGGGCAGGCAGGCTTGTCAGGCCTCTGTTTTGGGTGAACAATCTTGCCAATCACACCAAGTGACCAGTTGATCAATTCCATGATGATTTTGAGCTCAGCAGGTAGGAAATCTTGGGTGATTTTGTGAGCATTCCACCAGGCTGTCAGTTGAAGAGATGGTAATATTCTTATTGTTGTCCTGTTTCTTGATTGATTGTGGTATGAATTGGAGGTCTGCAAGTGAAGTGATTTTACATGGTGTAATGTACTTATCATTATTAATCGGTTTGAGTAAATGTGACCCACCACCACGAAACCAGGCATAAGTGTCTGGAAATCAAAACTGAGTTATCTGTGTAGATTGGTAGAGTGGAAACGAAGGTTTAAGATGGTGAAAAAATTATGTTTCTATCATAAGTAGAACCAAAGTTATGGTCATTTTAATATCCACAGTTGGACCTATTATGCAATTTGCATATTTTTAGATATTGTCCGTTAAAGTTTTGGACTGTTTTGGGGTAGGAAGTCCTTAGCAATGCATAATAATTCGTATCCGATTGACAAAAAATATTCACAGATATTAAAGGACACTCTGATGGACATGTCACAGAAGTTTTATATATTGTAATAATAGGACAGAATTACAACGTATTATAATCATTTGGCTTACGACATTGGACAGAACATTCAATATAGGCTTTTATCTCGTACCGAACACTTGGATGTTTACCCACGGAACGGAGTTCGTTTTGTTCGGCGAAAAGAGGTGGAAGTCGGCTTTGTCTTTGCTCAGCAATCCTTAAACTTTTGTCGCCGCTTAAATAATTGACCCAATAAACACCTTTATTGATTGGATTTCAATGTAATGACCACAGGAACTGAACATAGAGGTGTTACGGTACCGTTTTTTGATAAGGTGTAAACACAAATAACAAATAACCTTCCAGCCTAAATTTGGCTGTAGCTCTGAACGGCTCAGCGCGACTTATGCCTGGTTTCATGGTGGCGGGTCACAAATATTGTAGCTGGTTTGATAGGAAGTAATGACAAAAATTTGGTGCTTCAAGGCCACCCTCTAGTTTTGAGGTCTGTAATGTTGAAAGTGAGATTCTTGTTTTTTTTCATTTTTCGAATAGAACTAAGTTGTTTATGAGTTTAATGTTTGGAACCAATTGTTTGTGGGTGTGATGGAGAGCAATGAGAATAGATAATTTGTGGAACTCCCTGTGCTGCAAAATTTGGCAGAAATTACAAATATCCGTGACAAGCTAACTGCAACATTTTACTGCGAGAGCATGCAGAGCCCTTTAAAAAATGTTTTTTAAATTTCTAAACTAGGTTCTAGTTCCTGTTGCCATTGTTTCTCATATAATGAATATGAAATGATTATTCCTCTGATGACTGTCTTTCCTGTTTCCCATTTAAAAAAAAAAAAAGTGAACGTGAAATGTCTGGAGAGTCATTCACCTCTACAAAGGATGGCCACACTCTCTGGATTAATAGATTCAAATCTAGATCCTCCAAGAGGGATGTATTAAACCACCATCTTGTGGAGAACTTGATATTGAGTTTTTATTGATAAGAAGACTGGAGCGTGGTCACGAATTATCATGGGATGGACTGTGTTTTCTTGGATATGCTGAGTGAGTGAATTACTTATAAAAAAATAAGTCAATTATAGATGAAGACTGATTGAGAAAGGAGAAATATAAATATTATCTGTATGATGGTTTTTCATTCTCCAGCCATCGCCAAATCCAAATTACTTCATGTACTGTGTGATGATTTTGGTTTAATGCCAGGGTCTTGTATTTCCAGGCGTCTTTCACCACTCTCCTCATAGAACCTCTGGGTGGACATTTCTGCCATACAGGGGTTCGAAGTTCAGAACCTCGTGCAGAGGGATTTATCCCACACATCACCCAGAATCAGATCGACACACCCTTTCTTCCCTGACTGTGAGACTGAGCTGGTTTGATACATTTTAGAACCTTTAATTGGTCCTGTTCTGTCTGTGCTCAGTGTTATTATGGGCTGTAGAAGCACTCGCACATGTGCACCTAATTTGTTTTCCTGAATTGAATATTTGCTCGCACATGTGCCTCAAGGTCCTAAAATAAATTTGGGTCCCACATACAATCGGAACCAAACAAAAAAATATTTTGGTCTTAATGACTGTTGGCTAACACACACCTTCCAGGTGTCAGGTGGAACCCTTCAGGTGTCTAGAGGTGAAACGATTCTTGGAGGAATAAAAATAATTCTATTACAGAAAAGTTTGGAGGCAAATTAATTACTTCGAAGATTCATTTAATTGATGTCAAGGGGATGAGGTTTCTATAATTGTTTCACATAGACTGGAGAAGTCCCAATCTGACCACATCATTTTCAAAAGTTTGAAATTGGGGAGGAAAAGATGAGAGATTTAAAAAAAAAATTATTTATTTTTTTTACTAAAATTATTTAATTTAACGTTAAAAACAAACATGACCATGTTAACATGATGATCGCAGCCTGAGGCTTTAGTTTTTGCTTTTAATTAAAACCAAGTTACACATTATTCATTTATTGTCACACAAAGCCTGTGATGTGGCACGGTGTGAAGCAAGAGAATGCCATCTGCAGCAGTGAGGTACACAGGAAATAGCAGACCTACAAGCTCACAATGCATCACTCCCCCTAGACCTGTGGGCTTTTAGATCTGCTTAGGAAGGCTGGAAATGGACGTAACATTACAAGCGAGTAGTAACAATAGCATGAGACTAACAGCAAGCTAGGCTACATCCAACAGAGTGAGAAAATGTCAGAAGTTTAGAATTTTTTTTTAAGGCAGTTGAAGAGCCAGTTGTAATGCTTGTAAGGTGGATGTTTTGCATGGAGAAAGCTGTGTACAACATGACCAATCTAATATGCCACCTGAGAAACAACCGTAAATGACAACACAGCGAGTACACAAAAGCAACCTCGTCAGCAGTAACACTTAAGAAACCAACACTTTCAGAGACAAAACTGTCCGACAACATAAGGACTAGCTCTCAGCTGACAGGGTATAGATGCTGATCTTCCTAAAGAAAATCAGCATCCCATCTTAAAAATGGGTATGTTCAAGAGTTATCCTTCTTGTTAGGAATCTGTGCTTGAGGTGAGGATATGTCTAATTAACAATTCAAATTCATAATTTATTTGAATAGACAGTCCCATAATTTCTGTTGTTTTGTAAGTAGCATAGCCCAGGCAAAATACATTTGCACAGTAGCCTAATCTTAAAATACACTTAGGGCTATGAATCATATTCATTCACTCATTTTTGATTATTCAGTTTTTTATTATGAAACTCAGAAATCCAGGAGCAATGATCAGGAGCAGATTGAGGGAAAAGGAAGTGGACCTTCAGGTGAGGTCTGAATGTTATGGTATTAAGAAGAAGTAAGCTTATCAAAGCATCAGCAATGAAACTTAAAAGACCTTTAGTATTGTATTTTGAACTAGAAAAGCAAATTATTTAGATGGACCCATTTAATTTGAATTGTTGCTCTTTACAAAATCATACTTGTGTGAATACAGATCAACTTAAGTTTTATTTGCACTCGAGGAGACAATCAGTGTGGGTGACAGTGACCCTCAAGCAAGTCAGTGTAGCAGTGTCCTGGACATGGGACATAAATTATACCAGCCGGATCCAAAATTCATTGTAGTACAGCAACTACTATCAGGAAACGTGGTATAATCACTGTCCATGGCTACATTATAACCCTACAGTACAAAATATGCTTTGTTTTGAGGGTGTCAAGGTATTTACAATCAACAAAACCACTGTAGAAAAAAAGAATGACCCTACATTTTGCTTGAATGGTTTTAGTAACGCCACTGAGAACTTTATTCACCATCAAACAAGGAGGTGGTTGGTGGGGTGAATAGGTTATTGTCCCTACCAAAGCTGAAACCAAACCTACAGCCTTGTACAAATTAAAATAAGATTATGTTATTACTCTATTCTGCACATTTGTTTTAGTTACATGTTAGTTTGTGGTGTACCACTGATGAGCTTGATTTCTATTTGTTGATCCAATGTTGAACTAAATGAATAAAAAAAAAAAGCTATGTCCATGTTGGATAGACATACTTTTATTTGAATTAAAAAAAAACCAACAACCTTAAGAGATAACTTGAATGTATTTTTTCTTAATGCATTTCCAAAAGATTGCATCAGGAAAAATCAGATCGGGGGCAAAAAAAAAATTTGATCAGGATGTCCCTAACACAGACAGTTTTTACTGTTGTACTGTTTGTTTGTAAATGTCACAGATGGCCAGTGTTGGTCTGTTAATGTCACAGGTGTTTCAGTGTCGTCGTAGACTAACCATGTCTATGTTCAACTGTTTAGCAGAAAGTTAACCTGACTTACATCATCTGGCTGCATTACGCTATGCCCACACAACCATCTGAGTAGCATCGGGATCAAATCTACTTCAAAATGAAGGAGACAATCAGTGTTGCAGGGTAGGACTACCCGGTTATGGCTGGTGTGACGTAACGCAGAAGCGACGGCAATGTAGTCTTTTCAGATACACAACCATGGCAGCACGCGTTAGGTATCCCAGGGTATTTCCACTGTTTTGTCAACCACATGTTCATTCCTTAAAAGATGAACAGAGGACGGCTTTGGAAGCATTTGTTAATGGAAATGACATTTTCGTTCTTGTTCCGACTGGGTTTGTGGCAAGAGTTTGATCTATCAGATGGCTCCACTGGTGGTTAAAGAAATAGGACAAGTGCAGAAGCCCATGGTTATTGTGGTATCCTCCCTAGTTGTATTGGTAGAGGACCAAGTCAAAGAGGCTGGTAAACGTGGGCTGACAGCAATGGAACTGAGAGGAAGAAATGACAACCACGTCAACAACGGATGTTGCCAGCTAGTGTTCGGTAGCCCCGAATCATGGCTGAAGGACAAATGGAGAACCGTGCTTTCCTACGACGTTTACCAGAAGAACTTGCATCCCGTTTCTGGCTGTCCACATGTTGAAGTGTCCTTTGGCAAGACACTGAATCCCAGTAGGTCTGGCAGAACCTTACTCGAACCTTACCTTACTTGTGTGTGTGTGTTTGTGTGTGTGTGTGTGTGTGAATGAATGTGAGGCTAATGTAAAGCACTTTGAGCACCATGAAGCTTGAAAAGCGCTATATAAGTGCAGTCCATTTAGTTTGATAGACATATCACCATTCAATTATTTCATATAAACAGTGGAAAAGACAGTTTATTCACTGACTGAATGTTATAAGACCCCAGGTATGAGTTAAAACTATAATAACAGCTGCACCTTCAATTCAATTAGGGGAAATATGAATTACTTTTGTTAAGGTTTTGATATAATGAAAGCAAAACATGTTTTGAGCTTTCTCTGTCATATTTACTTTTTTTAAATTTAGGAAACAAGTCAGAAAAATTGTAAGTTAAGCTTTTGGTGAAAAAATCTGAGATTGTATTTTAGGCCATATCACCCAACCTTATTGGAAACTATAAAAACAAAGAAATAAATCACAGAGCATCCATTTTTGGTCTCTCTGCTCTGTTTTGCCCCATTATATGTTCCAAATTATTCTGACTATTTAGAAAAACTCACCAATGACATGTCAGGGGTTAAATGTTTAAATGAATAAATAAAAATTTAATCTATCTGATTACTCAATTAATCAATGGAAAAAATACAAGTAGCAGTAGTACTACTACAAAAATATTGGATAGTTTCAGCTTAATCGTGTCCATGTTTATGTAAACTATGCATAAAGTGGGAACCTGGTGATTATCAATAGCACTTTGAACAGCTCTCATACACACACACACACACACACACACACACACACCATCCCTACAGTGTCGGTCCATTTAATTCTCCTTTCAATTATGTCCTACTTTTAGAGTTTTCTATCTGAATGTGCTGCTTTAATACAAACAGTAACACTGACTTAGCAAACTGTTAACAAACTAAAAACAGTATTTAAACTAACAACACTGTTCATAGAACAGACTTGAGGATATCTACCGGACCCGCTGCATCTGGAGGGCCAAGCGCATCATCGAGGACAGCACATACCCTGGACACTCCCTTTTCACGCTCCTTCCCTCAGGCAGGCGCAACAGAGCACTGAGTGCCCGCACAACCAGAATGAAAAACAGCTTCTACAATAGAGCTGTCATTTTACTAAACTCTACCCCTCACACACACACACTACTCAATACACTGAGGACACTTTAATGACTTTTTGCACAAGTTCTCATATATATATATATATATATTTATAAACTGCAACTGGTGGATTCCTCCAACAGAATTTCATTGTTTTTTTTAATGCGATGACAATAAGGATTCTATTCAACACTGTTCATTTGAACCCAATAACACACTGTTCATTTAAATCCTTCTACAGGAAAGTAGGACTGAAACACACATTTGGAAAGTCCATCAGCTGATTTAATGCATTAAAAGCGGCGCAGTTTTCCTTTCACATTAAAAGCTGTGGGTTTTTTTGGGGGGGTTCCACCTGAACGGTAAACGTCTGACATGTACGCTGTGGTTTTCTGTGTGTTGTGTGTGTGTGAGTTAAGTGCTGCCCAAAGAAGTCAGGAGTGGAGAGTTGAGGAACAGGGAAAGTGCATCTGCAGCCTGAATAATGAATGTGGTTATGGTTAGACTGGATGGAAACAGAAGGTTAGGGTTAGACTGGATGGAAACAGAAGGTTAGGGTTAGACTGGATGGAAACAGAAGGTTAGGGTTAGACTGGATGGAAACAGAAGGTTAGGGTTAGACTGAATGGAAACGGAGGGTTAGGGTTAGACTGGATGGAAACAGAAGGTTAGGGTTAGACTGGATGGAAACGGAGGGTTAGGGTTAGACTGGATGGAAACAGAAGGTTAGGGTTAGACTGGATGGAAACAGAAGGTTAGGGTTAGACTGAATGGAAACAGAAGGTTAGGGTTAGACTGAATGGAAACGGGGGTTTTGTTAAGGCATTAGCCTTAACAAAACATTTAGTTTGGTTCCGGTTTTCGACCCATCCTGTCAATATATGTGTGACCTGAATTTATTTTATGAGTTTGAGGCGCATGTACGAGCAAATATTTTGACATGCAATTCAAGAAAACAAAACAAGCAAACATGTATGAGAGTTTCTACAGCCCATAATAAGGAGAGCACTGAGCACAGACAGAACGGGACCAATTAAAGGTTCTACAATGTATCAAACCGGCTCAGTCTCACAGTCCCTGGGGAAGCTGGGGCATGTCAATCTGACTGGACGATGTGTGAGGAAAATCCCTCTGCATCAGGTCCTGCCCGCCTCGATACGGCAGAGCTATCTGCCCAGAGGTTCTATGAGGAGACTGGCAGAAGATGATGGTTCTTGGAATATTAACTTAGAACCACAATAAGCGTGGAGTCAGAGGAACAGTAAAGCCACAATGACTGACTGCGACCGCTAACCTGCCCCCCATTCCGAGTGATTAAAAATGGCTAAATGTCCTGGAAATAATCTTTCTTGTCCTGGAATTGTATCTCTGTGTTTTTGCTTTTTACTTTTTCTGTTTTAAATGCTTGTCGTTTGTGACAGCTAACTTTGGTCGTGACCTCTGCTGCGCAATATCTCCACCTACTGCACCTACATTGGTAAGCAGTTGGTTTGGAATCTTCTCCGTCTTAACAAAGTTAATTATTATGCAAAGTCTCTGCATAATCACAGAAATATGTGGCAAAGAAACTTGTGACTAAAGAGTACGAGTGTATGACCAAATGCTGTCATGAATTTTATGAAAAAGCTCCTGGAAATATCCTGGAAATGTCCTGGAAAATGATACCTTAAAAACAGTGGGAACCCTGCTACTGGTAGGAAAGAGGTCACATACGCTATTATTACATAACCTGAATTACATATTATAAAATGAGTTTTGTCTAAGTTTAGCCTGTAGTTGAATTTTTTTCAGTTTAATTTCATGTTAGTCTGTAGTTTCAGAAAATGTGTGCAGATCCATGGCTCTAGGCTTTAATCCAACTGCCAGTGCTAATGCAGGAAAAGTACAGCTATCATTCTTTATTTATCTTTTTGTATAAAGTTCATTCAGGTAAGATGGTTGACGTCTGTCTGTCTGTCTGTCTGTCATCTTGTCTTTCAGTATGTGGGTGTGGCCTCTAGTCACATGTTTTGTCTGGTCACATGTTTTGACTTTAAATATACTTTGTTTGGTTTAAACTCCCCCTTTAGTCTAAGACAAAATAAACAAAGCCTGTGGTGTTAGACCCTCCCCCTCAACCCCTGCACCCTCTATTACTCAGAGACCCTCAACCCCTAACTATCTGTGTCTGCGCCATGCGTCCCACTCACCGCCGTTGCCTGTGCTGTGTGTCCCACCTAGTGTCTGCGCCATGCGCCCCACCCACCATCTGCATCTGCGCTTTGTCCCACCCACGATCTGTGTCTGTGCCACGCGTCCCACCCACCATCTGCATCCCACCCACCATTTGTGCCCTCTCATCCCTGCGTCCTACAGCTCTGATTGAAGCTCTGGGCTGCCCCCACCCCACCCCACCCCCCTCCCTTGGATCATGTTCCCACCCATTACTCAGTGGTTTCCCCTGGTGCAGTGCTGATGTCAGACAGATCAGAGCGCTGGCTGCCCACTGCCTCTGTAGACCTGTAGACGAGTGCAGCCCAACCACAGACGCCCCTGGTCACTGGAGCAGCTCCAGTTATGGGCCGCTGTGGAAAGTACTGCACACGCAGCCAGGCAGCAACAGTGGGGATGGGAGGGGTTAGCAGCAGTTTGAATTTCATGTGTAAACTGACATGTTCTGCTTTTAAACAAATATATATATATATATACATATATTTGTTCCTGTTGTCACCCACAAACACAACATGGTTTTGGGACAGCATCACAACAGCCCTGCCCTTCCATGCATCACCAGCCCCACCATTTTATGCACCATCAGCCCTGCCCTTCCATGCTTCTGGTAGTTTTAAAACCCTATAACATCTCATTAAACCTTGAACTGAATCTGTTTATTCACCTGATACTCCTGCTGCTCCTCCTCCTGCTCCTCTTCCTGTTCCAGCTCCTCCGCTTTCTGCTCTTCTCACAGTCAATATACTACAGCCAGGCCCCCCTCCCCTTCCTCCTCCCGCCTCCCTCTCTAATGTATTTAGTTTTGACATATGTCCATCCTGTGTGATGCTAGCTAGCATACCTACACACAGCTAGCCTCAATGGCATACCTACCCATAGTTAGCCTCACACAGTCTATAGCTAATTCTGTCTAATTGAAAGTGTTGTGGGGGGGGGGGCTTTTCTCCATCATGTTTTCTACACAGGTGTAAACTGGACTAACTCTGGCCCAGGTGTGAATCGGTCTAAGGCCTAGTCCACATGGCAACATTTTCAAGTGAATCCAGTAAAGTTTTTTTTATCGTTTCAGCCTCATGTCCACATGCACTGGTGTTTTGGGTATCCGAAAACTATAAGGGTTCCAGAGTGGAAAAATCTGGCAATGTTACCATTGCCCTCTGGGAAAGTAAAACTGATTTGCTTACACCTAGCATCTACATCACAACCACATGACCAGAATGAAGAGAAGCTTAGCACGCAACACTCATTTGTAAACAAGACAGTGACCATCATGGCGGACACCAGAGTAACGGTAGTAGCAGAGCTGCAGTCATTGCTATCTTTACTTGCGCCATTGAAGGAAAATCTACTGATGTTAAACCAACAAGATGAGCAGCAGAGACACCTACACAACTGCATGTGCCATACTTCTTCTATTCTGGTGTATGCGGTGGGACTGTCTTACAGTGCACCTAGAGGTGTAGCATGTGTATTGCATCATTTTCCGCAAGCATTTAGTTGCCATGTTTATGTGATATTTTACTGATCTGTTCCCAGTGTGGATGCAATATTTTTTTTTGCCCGGTACAAAAATTGCTGTGTAGACATAGCCTAACTCTGGCCCAGGTGTGTACTGTACTAATTCTGGCCCAGGTGTGTACTGTACTAATTCTGGCCCAGGTGTGTACTGTACTAATTCTGGCCCAGGTGTGTACTGTACTAACTCTGGCCTAGGTGTGAACTGGGCTAACTCTGGCCCAGGTTCATCCATTACGTGTTTGGTTACAGATCATATTGGTACAGTTTGTATCAGTCCAGTCAACACTAAATTATTACTCATTTCCTACCTGGGAGGGGCAGTGTGTGTGTGTTTGTGTTTGTTCAGGGTTCTCCCCAGAAGTTCAGCCCCCCCCCAACCCCACGCTGGACCCTGTTAGCATACTGTCACTATTTTCACTGTTTTTATGATCATAAGCAATGACTTACGATCATGAGCAAAGTAATTCTGTCAAAATTAACTCATTAACTTAATCATTAATCATAATGATGGATTAATCTAATAAAAAAAATGTAACACACTTCAGTGGAAGAGTTGTTCACAGTTGTTCAGTTCAAACTGTTGAATGTGTTGAATGCACATGTTAATTGCATATTCATATTTCTGCATGTTTTGGATATTTTATCACATTTTTGGGTCTTTTTTTCTGTATTTTAGAAGAGTTAAAGAGATAAAGTGTTTTCACAGTTTTCACTGAAGTACTTACAAAAGAGGACAGGAGTAGATTGAGTCGGTAGGGGAGGGAGGGAGGAAAGGGGGGGGCAGGAGGGGGAGTTAGACAGAGGAGGTGTTGAGGCTGTTGCAGCATTGGTTTCTTCTTTCATTGGAAAAACCATAAACATAAATCTGTGTCTGTATGTTAGAAGACTGCAGGACTATTATGGGATGGGGGGGGTGTGGCCTGTGCTAGCGCTTGTCATCTATCCAATCACAGTTGCAGATCCATGTACTGAGAGAAAAAAAGTGATAGTGTAATGAACTGATAGAACTGATATCAGCCGATATGAGGTTTGTTCCCCATTTCATCTTTTTGTTCAGACAGGAAGGGATTACTCTGGGCGTTTCCATCTCTTGATTTGGAATGGGAGAGGTTACTCTGGCCATTTCTGTCTTTTGGTTTGAACAGGAAGCAGTTACTATGGGAGTTTTCATCTTTCAGTTCGGACAGGAAGGTGTTACTCCAGTCATTTCTGTTTTTCGGTTTGGGCAGCAAGGGATTACTTTAGGCATTTCCATCTTTTGGTTTGGGCAGGAAGAGGTTACTCTGGATGGTTCTGTCATTTGGTTCAGACAGGGTGGCGGTTACTCTGGGTGGTTCTGTGTTAAGATTTGGACAGGATGGGGTTACTCTGGGTGGTTCCGTGTTTCGATTTGGACAGGAAGGGGTTACTCTGGGCAGTTCTGGGTTTCGGTTTGGACAGGAAGGGGTTACTCTGGGCATTTCCGTCTTTTGGTTTGAACAGGAAGCGGGTACTCTGGGTATTTCCGTCTTTTGGTTTGGAAAGGAAGTGGTTACTCTGGGCGTTTATGTCTTTTCATGCAGACAGGAAGCGGTTACTCTAGGCGGTTCCGTCTCATTCCAAGCTTTGGGACTGGGCGGTGGTTGCAGTCTTAAACGTTCCCAGGATCCTCTAACCTTCAGCTGGATTCAGTCGTCAAATAGTCATCCCAGTGGAACCAGTAGAACCACCTTCTTTTTTTAAGCACAAAAACATTTGCATTATTAGTGTTTTCTCACAGGGGGTGGGACTTAGGGTGACTGGGGGGGTGCAGGGGCTGTGCCATGGGAACACATTCTTTCTTCACATTCCGTGGAGTCGGTGTAAGGTTTGTGGGAAAGTGTGTTTTTTTTCTCCCCAAAGACTTTTTCTTTTAAACTGAGGCTGTGAAAAAACAAAACCATGTTCAGGTTCTAACACTCAATTTCTGATGCTCAGATTGTGATGCGCATGGTCTGACCTTTGGGTTGTGATGCTCAAATTCTGACGTTCGGGTTCTGATGCTCAGGTTCTGAATTTGGGTTCTGATGCTCAGGTTGTAACATTCAGGTTCTGCCTTTCAGGTGCTTCCCTTTTCTTTTTTACTTCCTCCTCATTTTCTGTCTCCAAATGCCTTTGTCGACTGAGTTGGGTTGTGAGTCAGTTCAGTTATGTGGTGTGAGTCGGTTCAGTTCTATATTTAGCCCAGTCATGCTCATGCTAATTACACTTCCAGGCCTAATTACTTCCAAGGAGTGCAGCTCAAAGGCCTTTTTTTTTTTGGGGGGGGGGGGGGTAGTAGTAGTAGACATTAATCCTTCTGTCACTGACAAGACACATTTTCTGGAAGCAGATTCAATTATCATTCAACAGTCCCATTTAACAGTTAAATTCAGCAGTTCACTTCAACAATTCCGTTCAACGGTTTCATTCATCAGCCCCATTCAACTATTCCATTCAACAGTTTAATTTAACTGTCTCATTAAACAGTTCCATTCAACAGTCTCATTCAATAGTTCCATTCAATAGTCATCTGGAGCTGCTGGTCTGAGAGCATTAATTAATTTTTTTGTTTTTCATTTTCAGAGTTTTGGCAGAACTAAGCTGTGCCCCCCCCCCACCCCACCTGCCACACGGACGTAGAGCCGGCTCTGCTGAATATGGTAAACCCTGCTACAGTTAGATTAGCTCCTTCAGGTAGCTGAGCTCCTATAGTTAGCTTACCTCCTACAGTTAGTTTGGGTCATTCTACACACTTCCTACAGTTAGACTTAGTTCCTTCTATAGACCTGATATAGTTAGGTTGGACCCTGACTTCGCCCTCTAATAAATGCACCACAAGAGTGTGTGTGTGTGTTTGTCTGTCTGTCTCCTTCCTGTCCCCAGACTTGTCCTGGTAAAAGGTCAGTTAGACTTTTGGTCACATTGAAAAGAAACTAAACATTTTGTTTTTATTCTGTTCCATCGATAGTGGAACACCTCCTCCTTCACTCTAATGACCTCCTCCTGTTTCCTCCTCTTATAAATACACTTCCTCCTTTCTCCTCCTGTATGCTCCTTTCTGAAAATTAGTCCACTCTTCGCGTCTGTACTTCCCCCTCCTCCTTATTCCTCCTCTTATAAACACACTTTTTCTTTACTCCACTTCTGTGTGCTCCTTTGTGAATATTAGCGCTCCCTTAGTCTGCAATAGGGCTGGGACATGATTTTCGAATATTTTAATATTCGTGACACACTCGAATATAGAACACTCATTTCGAATGCTGAATTACTTGTATTGCGTTTCACTTGAACAGAATGTCGCATTGACTTGCATTTTATGGTGGCCGACAGGGGCAAACATACTGCATCAACAAAACGCTCCAAACACAAGAAAGATGCACAACCAAAAACACAAACGCATAAAACAAATGCAAGACAAAAATGTTACAATAACAGAAACGAAGCAGAGTGCATATGTACCTCTCTGTGCGCGTGTTCTCGGCAGCCGGATTAATTGTGAATACGTGCACACGCCTCCACCCTGACCATATGGACATGTTAATTTAAAAAAAAAAAAAAACCTGGGATGGATTCATGTGACTATTAAATCCGTTCGACATTGTAGCTGAAATCAGCAGTTCCGCCGAGACAGTTAAATGAAATATAGCATTAGCTGCGGTTATTGCAATTTCAAAATTAAAAGTCTTAATTGTTTTATAAAGAAGATGAAATTAATTGCTCAGGGAAGCTCAACTTGTTGTGTGACTTGTTGTGTTCAACTTGTTGGAAGCTGGTGGTTGTGTGACTTGTTGATTCGGTAAACGTTTGGTTACCTCTTTTACCCTTTCTGTCATGGGGTGTGTTTTTGGGGGTGGAGGCGCACATGGGGGCGGGGCGTCTAATTTTTGAATAATATACAAGTAGTTTCCAGCGAATTTCGAATAGTGTTTTGGACTAAAAGTCCCATCCCTAGTCTGCACCTTCTCCTCCTCCTGTTTCCTCTTCCTCCCATTTCCTCCTCTCTCCTCTCATAAATACACTGTCCTCTCTACTCCATTGTGTGCTCCTTTGTGAATATTAACCCTAACCCAGGGGTGGAGGTGAAGGGTGGAGCTGTTGTGGATTGTCAGGGGTTGGGGTAGAGTTGACGAAAGTGAATTAATATTGAACTAATGAATCCATAGATGGACATAGATGCCCCCCCCCCTCTCTCTCTCACACACACACAGTCCATGTATGACCACAGCCCCCCCCTGTGGTCATACTTGACCCCAGACCCCGGCAGAATAAAGATACACCCATGGCTGATTGACCTGCACGTGTTGAGATGTGGAACCTTCTCCCCCCTCCCTCCCTGTACCTGATGAGCCCACCCACCCATCTCTTTCTCGCTCTCTCTCTCCCCATCCTCTGTTGGCTCCTCTCAGCCCACAGCTCCTCTTCTGTTCTTTCTGTGTCACCCCCCACCCCCAGTTCCTCTCAGATCCACAGGGCCGGATCTTTATGGCTGTTCTGTGACTGTTGTGGGGGGGAACCTTGAGGGTCTCAGTGGGATCAATTTAACGGGAGGCACTCATCTCTCCTCCTCTCCTTGGCCCTCTCACTGATTGGGTCCGCTCGCCAGGAACTCGCAGGCTTTTGATCTCAGCCCACCCCCACCGCTTCCTTCCCACCTACTCCTCGATAGAAGTTTTTGTCTGTATAAAAAATGTAGAAAGTCTGTTCCACTTTCTGAGAAAACTGTCACCTCCCCTTCTCTGCACCTGTGAGAGATGCAGTCAAAGTCTAGTACACCCACTGGATGGCACCCACAATCTGTAGTTTGATTGACAGCTGTTTGAACATTTAAGTACGGTTGTCCAGGTGCAGGTACAGGCTATAGGTACAGGTAAAAGTGGATACAACTCGGACACATATTTGTACTAGTGATCAGCTTTGACCGATAACCAATACAGGCAGGCAATATTTGGGGCCGATACAGATCTCTCCCCATACCCTAAGGCATGTAGCCGGACCAACAGTAGAATAAATCCACAGCAGCTGCCCCAGGTGTCATAGTGGTTCCATGCTAGTCCGTATGTACTCGCTGTTTATCATGTAGAATGTAGTGGACTGACCAATACATAATTACATACTTACTTTGCAAACAATAACGCATAAAGAATAAACATTATTAGCAGACAAACTTACAGTGTTGGACTCGTTGCTTGCCATGGTAGCTGGTTGTAGTGGACACTCATGTTAGATCTGGCAACCCATTTTCCGGAGGGACGGGGAGGGGGTTCCATGCTCTACAATGTTTTGGTTGTGATTACAGTACTAGTTTTGGCCTTCAGTCTTACATAGAGGACCTTTAATTAAGCATTAGCGAAGCGTAAATAAAATTATGTCAGTGCAAAAAGTGGGAAAGAGTTTGCACCACTAAAATTAGATTTTAAAAGAAATACGGAAAATATGTCTGTCAATTAATGTCATTTAATGAACAAAAACTGCCATTAATCATCATCACATTTATTTAAAAAATTGTCTCTCTATCTCTGGCAATGCTTAACAGCTGTTTTCAAATATCACGCAGTGTTTCCTGTGGAGTTGACCTGGTGTGTGTGTGTGTGTGCTTGTATTCTTATCTTAATGGGGACATATGTTTACACAGTCACACCATGGGGATCTCTGACACTATGGGGACCAAAATTCAGGTCCCCACAAGGGTTAAATATAAATAAAGGTCCCCACTAGTCAAATAGAAATTAATGTGGCCCTATAAATACATTAATTCGTTTTTTCCAGAAGTCCCCATAAAACATGAGGGAAACAGGTGCAAAGCCAAACATGTATTTTTCAAAGGTTTGAAAATGTGTTCACTTTTTTTTTAATTATTTATTTTTATGTATTTTTTCAAATTATTTCTTTATTCATTAATTTTTATTTACTTTAAGTTTAGTTTTGTTTCCTATTTTTTATTATAATTATAATTTTTATTTTGTTAAAAACTGAAAAAAGATATGTTTCCACTCACTACCCAATGTTTACTTGATTACAAACTTGGTCCTCATGAGACGTGTGTGTGTGTGTGTGTGTGTGTGTCAATCAGGGCAGCAGGGGGTACATTGTCATGCGTGCATCGTTTTCCTTCCTACTACTAAGAACACTACATTATTCTATACAAATTACATTTTGTGTGAATGTATGCCGTTTTTTTTGAGTGGTTTGCACGGATGTGCATGTTTTGAGGGGGGGGGTGGTTTACACAGCCTTTTATAGACACATTTGGGGGAGTTCCTCAAAGACAAACTACAACAGAACAGATTTACCAATGTAAACATAAATTATTCTTTTCTTATGGTTAATGTTCCAAATGCTTGCATAACTTCCAGGCTCTGACTACAACAGCAGGTATGCACTGGGTATTATGGCATTTCATTCTGAGTCTCATATATGCCTAATGAGTATGTGCCTAATATGAATCTCATGCTCTCAATTTAAACATGCGGAAGATTTCTGCAAAATTTAGCAGTTAAAACCCTGAAAATGTAAAACTTACAGATGCAGCAGGATTTCAGCATTGTGCCTATGATACTAAGGGGAGGGCCAAAGCTTGGCCTTTATATGGACAGCAGCAGCACAGAGCTGCCCTGAACTTTGCCTGTTGGTAAATCATGGCAAGGAAAAAACCCCTGCATATTGGCCAATGCAACAGCCCAATAACAATAAATGTAAAAAAACAACATAAATATAAGGCTGATATATCTGCTGGCTGGTTTATTGGTCTAACATTAGTCTGTTCAACAGGTGGGAATGTGTGGGAGGCACCATGTATTACTTAATGTGTGTGTGTGTGTGGGGGGGGGGGGGGGGGGTCTGTTACAAATAACAGGAATGTACAAGGGGGTTCCACCAGCATTCACAGGCTGGGTTCTGTTCAAGTGGCCCCTCCTGTTTGTACGGCACAAAGAAGGAACCACCCAGCAGTAGTGTTTGGGTTACGGCTGAAGGTTGCACAGGGGTGGGGTTCACAGAGGCTGGGTCCAGGGGTACAAGGCTCAATGACACTGCTTCATAACCACTGTCTTGGCTCTTATTTCGGTAGTCATGGTGACTCTGGTTTCTATTTTGGTAGTCATGTGGGTGCTGGCTCTTATTTTGGTAGTTCTGGTGACACTGGCTCTGACTTTGGTAGTATGTGTGTGTAAAGCTCTTGTATCCCTGACTGATGACATCACTGGGCCCTGGCAGATGACATCACTGGGGTAGTGCTGTGCTAATAGAGGTTTAATGTTAGAGTGTAGAAGGAGCAGCGGTGTAATTTTCTTGGCCTTTCCTGGAATAGAACCGACAGCTTTTCATGTGGCTATGGCTAATTTAAGCAAATTTTAGCTCCAGAGCTACAGCAGTGGAACTTTTTATTTCAAAGCATAGATTAAGAACACAGGGACAGATTAGTACCCATTTACAGGAACATTTTAGGAACCATTTACTGGAACTCTTTAGAAACAATTTACAGTGACTGTTTCAGAAACATTTACCGGAACTATATAGGAACCATTTACAGTGACTGTTTAGGAACCATTTACAGGGTCTTTTTCATCCAGTTTGTTTTTAACAAACTGTATGCAGATGATGAACAATGCACAGCTGTGGAACCCTGACCTTTAACCCTAACCCCGAGCCTTTTCGAAGGCTAATTTCAAACGCTCCACAGCTGTGTGTCGTTAGGGTTATTGCTACGGTTAGGGGTCATGATTAGGGTCGGTAGGGATATGGAGTCTGATGAGGCAGGCTAGTGTTAGGGATTAGGGTTAGGGGTCTGATGACATAATACCCACCCTCAGTGCAAGTTGTGACATTAAACTATATATATATATATATTATATATATATATATATATATATATAAACTAAACTAAGGCAAGAAGTGGAATTTATCTAAGTGACTGTAAATGGACTGACTTTCTGGTTTCACCTCTCCTGTGCCTGGTGTCACCCCCCACTCTAGCATGTCATCCACTTCTTTTCTCAATAATTAATCCAGACTACAGTGAATATGAACTAAAATTAAAAACTGTGTTTTCACCTCCTTAAACAAAGGAGGTGTCAGGATGAATCAACCCCCCCCTTCCACTGAACCTTAGATGCACCATAGGTTTTGCTGACACATAAGCCCCCCCCCCCCCCCCCCCCCCCACCTCCAGATATAACATGCCCCCGCCCCCCCGCCCCCCCCCCTCCAGATATAACATGCCCCCGCCCCCCCGCCCCCCCGCCCCCCCCGCCCCCCCCCCTCCGCGTGCGCGCGCTGTACCCTACTTGTTGGCAGAGGGTTTGTCATGTTAAATGAATAATTCACTTTACAGCTTCTTATTTATTTAATACGACTGGATGGGACTGAGTGGGCAGAACCCCCCCCCAACAACTGTCAACACTCTGTTGGCTAAACAGGCTCTGGCTCAGCTTAATGGGTGGGGGGAGCACAGACGTTTAGTGGGGGTGGGGGGTACATGCTTAACGTAGCAGTGCCAGTGTCTGTTTGTTCTCTGTCATCGTTCTGTGAGCACAACAAATCATATGGCAATCCCCTCCCACATATACACAAATGTAACCCCCCCTAACCTTTTTAACCCTGCGGTTTCCCTCCCAAAGGCCCTGATTAAGCACCAAGTGTGCAAAAAAAGCACACCTGTGGAATAATGTAAAAAAATATGGTGCATTGAACATGTTTTTCTAAGATAGGCCATGCATTAGCCTAGTTCTAGTATTATCTTAATGCTAGCATTAGCCTTGTACTAGCATTAGCCTAGACTAGCATTAGCATAGTGCTAGGATAAGCCTAGAATTGCATTATTTTAGTAGATTAACGTAGACTAGCATTAACCTAGTCCGAGTAGAAACCCCTACATATGCTTCAGGTTAATGTGGTATTTTAAATGTTGACTTTCCTGTTTGGTGTCTTTGCAGGGGGAGTGTGGAGAAGGGGGGGCGGGACCATAACTGGAGCACCACCCTAAAAGAGGAGCAGCTATAGAACAGTGGAGGTGGAACCACTCATCCAATCGGTAAATGTTTAATGGACTTTTGGGACTCGACTGTGGACAGGAAGTGCTTCACCCCCCACCCCCCACTGTCACCCTCATATGCTATCACCCTCCAACCCTCACCCTCTAAACCTAATCCCCTAACCCTACCTCTGATCCTACCCTTAATCCTAACCCTGGTCCTACCCATAACTCTTGACCCTAACCCTGGTTCTCCAGTGGACACAGATGCCGTATTGGCTTTCAGTAAGATGTGTTCCCTTTAAACATGTTGGTTTGTGCTGTAAAGCTAGTAACATAATTCTTTTGGGAGGCAGAGGCCCTGAGTGCTACACTCTAGTGGCCATTGGAGGTAGTGCAGGTTAGATTGTTTAGACCTGGATGTTCTAGGTTTGGGTTTTTGATATTTCCAAGAGGTTCCAAGTTTTGTTTTTTGACAGTTCCAGGAGATTCCAGGTTTGGGTTTTTGAAGGTTCCAGGTTGGATGTCAGTTGTTGGTTTACTGAACAGAGGCTTCAGCAAATGGACGGTGGTTTTTCTGGCTTCCCCCACCTCCGGCTGTTCTGGCTCCACCAACCTCAGTCTGTTCCTGCTGACAGACGTAAATGTCCTGTGTGTGTGTGTGTCTGTGTGTCTCTGTAGAATCCTCTCACACTGACCTCATTATAAAAATAACTCCTCTATCCAACATTTCACTAATTTTCTCCTCATTGTCTCCTCTTTTCTCCTCCTCCTCCTTTTCCCCCTTTTCTCATTTTCACCTCCTTTTCTTTTCCTTGTCACATCTTTTCCCCTTTTCTCCTTTTTTCTCTTCATCTCATCGTCTCCACCTTTTCTACTCTTTTCTCCTCTTCT
Source organism: Siphamia tubifer (assembly GCA_020466265.1). Lineage (NCBI taxonomy): Eukaryota > Metazoa > Chordata > Actinopteri > Kurtiformes > Apogonidae > Siphamia > Siphamia tubifer. Next base: position 18,159,323 of record CM035802.1, read on the forward strand.
CTCTTCTTCTCTCTCTATTTCTTTGGTCCAAATATCAGATTCAAACATTAGTCCAGTTCTTGCACTTGGAACAGACCTGATATCTGGAGCAGGTCTGGTCCTTGTCCCTGCATCTTCATCAGTGTGTTCTTGTTGGTGGTTCCTGGTTGGTCCATCCTCTTCTACGGTTCCTTGTTGGTGCGTCCTTGTCTGTGCTTCCTTGTCAGTGTGTCTTTGTCACTGGGCTTTTGTCAGTGGTTCTTTTTGGTGTGTCCTTGTCAGTGGTTCCTTAAAAGTGCATCCTTGTCAGTTATTCCTCGTTCTTTTGTCCTCGTCACTGCTTCCTTGTCAGTGGTTCCTCATCAGTTCGTACTTGTCAGTGTTTCCTGTTCAGCGTAAACATCAATGAGGAACCACCCACGAGGACGCATTAATAAGGATGCACCAATGAGGAACCACTGTCAGGGACACACCACCAAGGACGAACTGACAAGGAAGTCAGTTTGTCCTTGATGGTGTGTCCATGTCAGTGGTTCCTCATTGTTGCGTCCTCATCAGTAGTTCCTTGTCAGTGGTTCGTTGTCGATAGGTCCTCATCGGTGCCTCCTCATTGGTGGTTGCTCATCAATACTCCTGTGTATCAGATCTGTTTTCATGAGATTGTAGTTGACAGAGTTCAGATCAGGTCCAGATCAGGTCTGTGATCAACACACATTCTAAAACCCCCACTTGGTCCATACTGGCCCAGTTGGGCCTGGAGTGTAGAATTGATGGTCAGATGTCCACTTTAATGAACATGTGTTTGAGATCCTGAAGGAACCTTTCACTTTCCGTCCAGCCCCCCACTCGTTCTGATACCTCTTCAACCCCCTATCTTCCCCCCTTAACCCCCACCACCCTTTATCCTCCCCCTTTACCCCCCACCCACCCAGGGGAAAGCCCAGCGGATGATAAGTCAGTCTCTGCCTCACATTGACCTGTTTTCGGGAACCTGAGTTCACCTCCACATTAGTAGAACTGCTGCTAGCATAGCATTAGGATTTCCCTTTGATCTGATACCAGGTCTGTGGAAGGACCATCATTAAAGGACTCGAATGTTAAGGGACTTCTGATCTGCCTTGGCCAAATCTGCGCTCTCACAATGTTTTTCTATTTGGTTCTATGTTTAGGCTTTGGTTCTATATTTAATGTTTGGTTCTATGCTTGGTTTTATGTTCATCTTGTAGAAGGAACTGCCATTAAGGAACATTGTTTAGTTCCCTGTTTGTTTCTCTGTGGTTGAAGTTGTTGCTGCCCTTCATTCATCCATAGCACAAAGTTCTCCACTTCACAAACACTACTCGCAAACATTACTGTCTCAATCTACTCACTAATGCTACCCACTAACACTACTCGCTAATGCTACTGACTTCAAAGTTGCCCTCAGTCTAGTTGAAAGTCAGAACTACTGTAGCCTGCCCTTCATTCACATGTTTGTGTCTGTTGTGCTGCCCTTGGGGGAGAGGGGGGCGCTGCTGTGTGTTACCCCCCCCCCCCCACTCCATCTCTCCTCCTCCTCAGCTCAGTGTTTATCTCTGGGCTCGTCGTGTCCCTGAACCTTCTCTAATTAGCATCTATACAACTGTTTATTTACCCAGGTACTGACAGGAGGGGTAGACGGGAGGGGGAGAATCAAAGCGCTGCAAGTTGTTTCCTAACGCACAAGCTAATGAGAGTTAGAGAAGGATTCTGTGGAGATGCAGGAGTTTAATACCTCCTCCTCCTCTCTTCCTACTCTGCCTCTTTTCCTCCTCATCTGCCTCTCCTCCTCCTCTCCTCTTCTGCATCTCTTCCTCTGCCTTCTCTCCTTGTCTTCTGCATCTTCTTCTCCTCTCCTACTCTGCCTCTCCTCCTCTCAGTTCCTTCAGTTCATTAGCAGTTGGCTAACAGGTTCCAGCTGTTTTGGTTCCAGGTAACACTGCATATATATATATATATATATATATATACACACACACACACACACATACATAACGATGAGAACTGACGTTCTTTTCCAAGAGTCGACTCGTTTGGTTCAGTTTCCAAAGAACAGCTGATTCTTTTGACTCCTGAATGACTTACTGGAGTATTTGTTTGTGGGTTAGAGTTAGTTAGGTTTAGGGTTAGGGTCAGGGTTACTGTAGGGTTGGGGTTAGGGTTATTGTTATGGTAGGGTTGGGGTCAGGGCAGGCATGGCACCAACCAAGAGTTCACAGTTTGACCAATCAACTCTCTGAAAACCCAGATCAGTTGATTAATTGAATCAAGTCTGGTGTACTGCTGCTTGGTTGGAACAAAAACCTGCAGCCACACCGGCCCTTTAGGAATGGTTTGCCCATCCCTAGGTTAGGGTGAGATGTGTTAAATTAATAGTGTGGACAGACGGAGCAAAAATCTGCATTTTAGAACTACATGTGTCACACTAATACAAAATAGAAAACACAAATATGTGTTTGACCTTTTGCCTTAGAGGGACTGGAGTTAAACCCCTTGTTACACCCAACTGTAGTTATTAATAATAATCATCATCATCATGCTATTGTTACAGATGATCTACTTCTAAGTACAGCTTTTACAGTATCAATATGTAAAACCATGTCCCCTCCAGGTCTATTTGACTGCCTGGACACCCCCCCTTTTGAGTCATCTTTAGTTTTATTTTTTCTTCTTGGTGGCTCTGTCTTTTTGTCTTCTCTCTTTTTCCTTGTGTCTTACTGTTCACTGGTTTTTAACCTTTTCAGTAGAGTCCAAATGTCAGCAGAGGGAAAGGTCACACAGAGGGTTAGAGAGAGGGAGGGGCTTTTGGAGGAGAGGGGGAGGCACTTCTGGAGGACAGAGGGGGAGGGGCAACTTAAGGAGTGAGGACCAGGAGAGTGGACACACACACTGTTCCTACTTCGTTGTCATACGTACTTCGTTATCGTCCACACCTCATTGTTCTTCTTACCTCATTATTGTTCAAACCTGGTTGTCGTTTGTACCTCCTTCTCATCCCTATCTTGTTGTCATCCGTAATTTGTTGTGATTTCAACTTCTTCATTTTTGTCAGTTGTACCTCATTGTCATCATCTTTCTGAGGATGACAAATAGCCTGGTCATCCATGGGGTCAAAGATCATGGGTTGTTGGTGGTGTACAGCATCCTGGCTTCAAAGACCAGAGCCTGGATGTGTTCACATACCAAAACCACAAGCCGCATTTCCATTAGTATCGCTTCTACCTGATTCTACTCGCTTTGGGGCGTCTTCACTGTGAAAAAGTACCCGGTCCCATGGTATCCGGTCCTAGATTTTTGCACTGGGTGAAACCCTGCCATAGTTGGTCATAGAGGTTGAGACATTTCTGTCTGATGGATGACGAAAAAAAATCAGCACAAGCTTGACAGCGCCTTGCGATGATCCAGGTACGATATTTTCTGTAGGGAAATGCTCTCAAGAAATAGTTCCTGGTATCCAAGTATAATCAAGCAGAGTCGGGTAGACTATGTAGTGGAAACACGACGTTAGATCTAAAGGGACCTGGATCTGTTCACACACCAAAATCATTTAGACCTAAAATGATCTGGATCCGTTCACACACTATAATCACTTAAAGTGTTTCTTTGCTTAAGGTGCAGTTTTGTTGCTGTATCTTTTGCAGTTTCACAGTTGATTCAGTTATTGATTTATCTGCATCCACATGCATTAGCATTAGCAGCACTAGCAGAAGGCTCCTAATGGGAATGGATTAGTTCTAGTGACAGAACACTGACGCTCTGGAATAAAACACGTTCACTCAAACAACACATTGACTTTTTAGCATGTGGGGAAAACCAGCAGCTGGATGCTAGTCAATGCTAGCTTGTAACTGTGACTGTGTGCCCATGCCTGTGTGCCCGTGCATGAGTGCACATGCCCCCTCTCTCCCACTCCTTGGCCTATTAACACTGCAGAGCTGTGGGATGAATCAAGGAGATTCTGCAAACACTGATTTGATTTTCCCCATGACCGCCCCCACCCAGAGCCCCCCCCCCCAACAAACACACACACACATGCACACACACAGTTCAGTTCATCCACTGGAACAAACGAAAAAACACGATCCTTATTCTGAGACACGACTTTATTCATAAACAGCATTTGGCTTTAGTCACAACCTTACTAATCCTACTGGGGTGTGTGTGTGAGTGGGGGGTTGTAGAACATGGCCGCTGGACATGGCTCCTCCCAGCTGGATGGCCCTGCCTCCTGTGAAGACCCTCCTATCTACTAGACCAGATCCTGGTCTTTCATCTGGACTAAGACCTGGGGGGGGCAGGGCCCCTGCTGGCTCTACCCCCCAACACCACCACCACACACACACACACACACACACACACACACACACACACTCACTCACACACACACAGATCCCTCCCCCCTTCTCCATCTCTGTATCTTTGAGTCCCAGATGAGCATCACTAACACAGATAACAGACTGTATATTTGGACACTTCCATATTTGGACACTTCCTACTGTCCACAATCATCCATATTTGGACACTTCCTACTGTCCATAACCATCCATATTTGGACACTTCCTCCTGTCCACAAACATCCATATTTGGACACTTCCTACTGTCCATAACCATCCATATTTGGACACTTCCTCCTGTCCACAAACATCCATATTTGGACACTTCCTACTGTCCACAAACATCCATATTTGGACACTTCCTACTGTCCACAAACACCCATATTTGGACACTTACACAGCTACCCCATCTGTCAATGTCTAATAAATAAAATTTCGCTTTAGTACATGAATGTAGAAGGAACAAAATAAGGTTAAGGTCAAGTTAGAGGTCCAGGTCCAGGCAGACTCCATTCCATTTCAGGTGGGTTGTTGGCCCCTCCCCCTGCTGCCCCAGTGCTCACCCCTCACCTGTTCCCAGTGGAAACAACAGACCTTCACCTCTGGGGTTTTACCTGATACCCCCCACACACACACACACACCTACACATTTGACCCCACTCCACAGACCAGGTTTAGCCTGCGCCCCAGTCCTGACCTTTTAACCCCACTCAGATTAGAGCAGCTGGTGTTTCTAATCTAGCAGCTGATGGAGCAACAGCAGCAGCACTTCAGCCACATTATCCCAGTTTATCACATTTCCATTGAGTCTACTCCATATAGCCCAGTTTATCACATTTCCACTGGGTCTACCCCACACAACCCCATTCATCGTATTTCCACTGGGTCTAACCCACACAGCCCCGTTTAGTGCATTTCCACTTTCACTCTACACTGCCTAGAAGAGGACCATTAGCATAATCCGAACCCAAAACCCAACCCTAAACTATAAACCCAACCCTGAACTCCCTGACCCTAACCCTAAACCAACTCCAATTATAAACCCAAGCCTAAACTCAACCCCATCCCTCAACCCAACCCTAACTTTAAACCCTGTAGTAGACTCTGCACAGCTTTTACCTGAGGTCTGTGCTCACAAATAGCTGTTCAAGCCTGTGCAATTTTTAGTTTCTTCTATTTGAATGCAGGGCTCTCCCCAGACAATAGCCTGGAGGTGCAGCACCTCAATGGCACAATCTGAGCCCCTCCTTGCCACATTTGGACCCACTACTCGCATCAGCTCATGATGTTTCAAACATTTTAAAATAATTTCAATAAACAACTGCAGCTGAAGTGAATCGTGACCAAGTGGAATGCTGGGGGGGGGGGGGGTTCACCAGGCCTGTCTTCCCCTTTTTTTGGGGGGGTGGGGGGGCAGTGTGTCTCCTTGCCAAGAATTTCTGGGGAACAGATAAAACTTCCTTCCTTAACAATTTGTTTACCAAAACCAATCTTTTTTTCTTTCTGGAGTATTTTTCTTCAGACCTTTATTCTGAAATTAAAACAAACACTAGGTCTGTTTACAAATACACTGCTTTCCTGTTCCTGTTTGATAGAACCTTTTTCCTGTTACTGTTTGATAGAATATTTTTTATTCTGTCCCTTTGTTTGATGGAACCTTTTTATGTTCCTTTGTTTGATAGATGTGTACATTATTGACTTAAAGTATTGATGTAAAGTACAGGAACGTGGCTTTTATTTTGAAAGTCCTTGCTGTGGCTTTTATTTTGAAAGTCCCACCTGTGGCTTTTGGTTTGTGGACGGAAAGTGTTCGTTCACTTGTTTCAAACCTCAGTAATGAAAGTTTCCTTCAGTGGTTTTTACACAAAATGCTGAACAATCAGATTCTTCTGGAAAAGAAAAACTACAGAACATGATCTGTGAAAAACACAATCTATGAAAAACACGATCACGAGCTGCATCAACTTTTCCACTTTAATTCATTTCTCCATTTTCTCTCTCATTCTACCACTTCCTGCTGCACCACCCCCACCTACTGATGTTATATATATGTTTATAGATCCATTTACACACACACAAACACACACACACACACACACACACACATATATATATATATATATATATATAAACTGATTAATCGGCCAACCGATTAATCAGGTCGATTATAGGATGTCACTGATTAATCTATATCAGCCAATATGAAGCCGATTTATTAACTTTGTTTGCTGCTGAGTTTCTGTCCCTCGCTGCTCCTGTGCGTGTATGTGTGTGCTGCCTGGAGAGTTAGAGTAAAGCCTGTCAGTTCTGCTTTTACTGACAATCACTGCCTATCACCTCCACACATGCACGTGAACTCACAGACTACTACCCCCACATTCCTACAAGGATGGAGCTAGTCCCTCACACCAAACCACCCTGGCCCCCGCACACACTCCAACATGGAATATATATATATATATATATATATATATATATATATATATATATATATATATATATATATATATATATATATATATATATATATTATGCAATAATATAAAACAACTGGTACCAGGCACACAAAACCCTCCTCACTCACAAACATTCTGGCTCTTCATGGACATCTCCCTCTCAAAACACAACTATGAGTTTGACCTTTCAAGTTTCTTATTGTCAACAATAGTAACTGAGTACCTAATCACCACTGTTTTTGGAGTTATAACCATCTAAAATCATGTAACCTTGATTTTGACCTCTTAAAGTTTACTGAACTCAATAATGGCAGCATGGTGGTGTAGTGGTTAGCACTCGTGCCTCACAGTGAGAAGGACCCTGGTTCGAATCCCACACCAGACCTTTATGTGTGGAGTTTGCATGTTCTCCCCGTGTCCGCATGGGTTCTTGCCAGGTACTCCAGTTTCCTCCCACCATCCAAAGACATGCCATGACAAGTTAATTGGTTAATCTAAATTGTGCATAGGTATGAGAGTGATTGTTTGTCTATATATGTTCAGCACTGCAATGAACTGGCGTCTCATACAGGGTGTACCCCGCCTTCGCCCATTGTAGCTGGATTAGGCCCCCAGTGACCCCCGCAACCCTAGTGAGGATAAAGCGGGTTCAGATGACGAGACGAGACGAACTCATTAATGATTTATGGCAGGTGTTTTCTAACTCCTGGTAAATAACAGACTGAACCCCCTCTGTTTCTGTGGACTGACCCCGCACATGCTCTGTTTGTATTCCAGTGTGTCCTCAGTGAGTCCCGCCTTTCAGATGAAGAGCCTCCAGTTCCGAAACATCGCCCCCAAGGCCCCGGCCATGGTGCCCTCTGCCCCTCCTGCCGTCCTGTCCTGCCAGCCTCCCTCGGCCCTTCCAGAGGCCGGCACTGCTTCCAGCCCCAAGTCCATTATCGTACCCACCCAAAACTATGCACTGATGCAAATAGCAGGTCATGATGGGACCTTCTCCCTGGTGGCGCTCCCCCCATCAGTTTCCTCCCAGACACCACCACAGCAACAACAGCCACAAACCCAGCCAATCCACAAGAACCTCAAGTTACCCATTCCCAGGTACCAGCCGGTCCGGAGCAAAGGGACCACGGACAAGGTCAAAGCATTGTCATTAGCTGCCAAGGTGAAAATGGTGCCCAAGGTTCCTTCGATAGCACAAACGAAACTCCTGTTGAGTGGAGCATCACCAGCACCCAAGAAAAAGCCACAGGAGTCCAATTCCACGAAGGAAATCCAAGTGCCCAAAGAGGAACCATCAGAACAGGTCATTCTTATCGACTCTGCTGCCTCTGACATCTCTGTCACTGCTCTGCTCCCAGACAACGCCGTCCTCTACCCTGGCTCACAGTTAGAGCGAACACCAGACATCTCTGAACAACCTGCAACGACTGGCCTTATCCAGAACATCCAGTACCCATCGGTGGGTGTCCAAACCTCACCAGCTAAATCCCCAGAGGAAAGCAAGCCTACGGTGAGGTTGTGCCAATCGAAGCCTACACCAGCGCAGCCGTCCAGCAGTATTACCGTCCTGTCCCCAGCCATTTTCAGCAAAGCAGTCCAGATTATCCCTTCCCCACCCAAGGGAAAACTGCCTATCCTGCCCTACTCCAAAATAAAGAACAGTCTCATCCCAACAGCCAAACTCAGTACAGTGTCTCCCGAGAAAAAAACAGGGCTCGCAAGCCCCTTAGACTCCCCATCCAAGTCTGAGACCGTCGAAGCCTTAAGTCATAACCGAGTGTCAGACTTTACTGTTCCGCCCCAGACCAAGGCTGCCCTCGTCCCTGTAGTTGGGAACCTACCTAAACTACCAGCTAAGAAAAGAGGCAGGAAAAGAAAGACCATGGAAGACATCTTGGCATTTGAGGCACGAAAGAAAAGGTCCTTGTCTTTTTTCCGGAGGCGAGTCCCTGAAAAGCCTCCGGCTATCGTTCCAAGTTCCAAACAAAAGGAGGTTGATATTTCGAAGAAGTACCGCAGCATCCGACCCAAGCCAATGTTGGTGATGGAGACTGTTCCGCAGCTGGTTAGCCTGCCCACCATGACCCCAGACAACCAGGAACAGGAACTGGTCCTAAGTCATCAGTTCCCCAGTTCTACTGCAGCCAAGGCCCTGGACTGTCCCCCCCAGCCAACCCCACTGACCTTTCACCTGCGAGGTGGCGTACACTCCAGAGTGTTCTTAGGCAGCCGGCCGCTGCACCGATGCCCCACCTGCAGCCGCTGTTTCCAATTCAAGCACCACCTCCAGAGCCACATGAACAGCCACACTAACAGTCGACCCTATGCCTGCCCCGTTTGTCGCAAAGCTTACGCGCACTCGGGCAGTCTGAGTACACACATGAAGCTTCACCACTCCGAAGTGCGCCCACGGCGCTCCCTGTGCTGCGAATTCTGTGAGAAGGCCTTTGGATATGTGGGCGTGTACTTCAGTCATCTGAGGGAGGTGCACAAGGTGGTGCTAACCGTGGAGCCGTCCATCAGTCACCATGAGGACGACCTGTCGGCAGAGGGGTATGAACTTTCACACCTCTGTCCTCAACTCATGCATGTGTATTTCAATAGGACAGTTTCCAGGGGTGTTTATTTTTATATCTGTTAAAACTGAAGGATTTGATCAGGGTGTTGATGTACGGACAGAATTATTTATGTCATGTTTCCACTGGTACAAACACAGTTCTGTATTCCTACAGACGTTTCCATTCCAGGTTAGTAGTGACTTTACCTGGTCATCATGGCGATAATACTGACTTTACAGTACCTGGTTGCCATAGCGATACTACTTTTAGTCATTTTTACATTGTCACCCAGAGACTGAATCTCAGTTCTTCTAGTTTCTCCCCCCCATTAACAGTTCTCCTCCTTGTTGCTCCTCCTCATTAGTGGTTCTTCTCGTAACTCCTGATTAACTGTTCTCCTTGTTACTCCTTCTCATTATTGTTTCTAGTTTTTTCTCCTCCTCATCAACAGTTCTCCTGTTTACTCCTCATTAATAGTTCTCCTTGTCTCTCCTTCTCATTAATGGTTCTCCTTGTCTCTCCTTCTCATTAACGGTTCTCCTTGTTGGTTCTCCTCATTAACAGTTCTCTTCTTTAATGGTTCTCCTCCTTGTTGCTTCTCCTCTCCAGGGCCTCCTCTTCAGAGTCGTGGGAGACACAGGAGCGTGAGGACCCTGTGGAGCTGCAGATCAAATGTGGTCGCTGTCACGCCATCACTCCCACCTTCGCCGATATGAAGATGCACCTCCTCTACGTCCATGGGGAGGAGGTGCAGGTTCACCTCCAGGACGGCCAGGTGGTGCGCGATGGCCGTGAGGCAGAGAAGGAGCTGGTGAAACATGCAGCACACTACTGGAGGCAGCTCAACCAGAGGAGGAATCCGGTTAAATGTGGGAGCTGTGACCAGGAGTTCCTGTCCTTGTCTAAACTGAAGAAGCACCTCCTGTCCCAGCACCGCGCACTGGACGGGGAAGACAGCAGCATCACCCCTGTGCCACCCCACAGCGTACTTTCAGCAGGAGTGGCTTATAACTGTGTGCTCTGCAGCCAGGTACTAGCCACTAAAGATGAGGTACAGGAGCACTGGAGGGGGCGACACCACTGTGAGCAGCCCCGCCTCCTCTGGGATGCTCTCACCACCTACTGTGGACCAGAAGAAGGCCAGGTGGACATGGACACACCCACTGACAACTCACATTAGCCAGCAGGGCTCCGCCTCTTCACTCTCACTCAGCAACACAGGGATGGAGCTCTGCCTCCTCTGAGTTTTAGCTGCACCTCCATCTTCCACTAGTGATCCACTCTAAACAAAAGATGGAACCTGAAGATGAAGCTAACATGTGAGCATTCATAGGGGAAGTTAGCATGTTAGCTTTCATAGGGGAAGCTAAGGTGTTGGCTTTCATAGGGTAAGTTAACATGTTGGTATCCATAGGGGATGCTCTTCAAAGGTCAGAGAAGGAACCTGAAGATTAAGCTATTGTGTTGCTGATGTGCTAGCTTTCATAGTGGAAGCTAACATATTGCTGACATGTTAGTTTTCATTGCAGATGTTCTCCATAGGTCAGAGAGGAAGGAAATGTTACTAAGATGTTAGCTTTCATAAGGAAAGCTAATGTGTTAGCATTCATAGGGGAAGCTAACATTTTAGGTCACATAGTTAACGTTCTCAGAAGGAAGCTGAAGATGAAGTTAACATGTTGGTAACGTGTCAGCATTCATAAGGGAAGCTAACATATTAGCATTCACAGGGGAAACTAACCTATTAGTTCACATAGTTGACATTTTCCATTGGTCAGAGAAGGAAACTGGAGATGAAGCTAACGTCTTGCGAACATGTTAGCATTCATAGGGAAAGCTGGCATGTTAGTATTGATAGTGGACATTCTCCATAGGTCAGATAAAGCAGTTGTCTGAACCTTAATGTTTCTGTTCTTTATTCTTTTGACATTTATATTTAAAAGATTTTTTTCTTTGTTTATTTAAATTCTATGGGAAAGTGTCACTCATAACCTTTAATAAAACTACTCAACACAGAAACCGGTTTAAGGGGTTCTGGTCTTCAGGACAACTGGGTCGTCCTTCAGTCCAGACACCTTACAGAATCCCATCCTAGTCCTCCACAGGTGTGGGTGGACCTGGTTCTGTCCAGGTGGACCCAGTTCTGGCTTTTAAAGCCTGTGTTTTGTAAGATGTTCTGTACCAGTTTGAATTCAGTGAAAGGAACCACTGCACCTGTGGAGTCCACAAACTTTTGTCCAGTCCAGATGGATATGCTATTTTTTACTCTAGAGTTCTGTTTATTTATGCTGGTGTTAAAGAACCTGCACTGAAACATTAGTTATGTTTGTTTCTATAATCACTGGTGCTTCATGTGTTTGGATGGTGGCTGCCAGTGCTTTCTGTTTTTAGGCATTGGGTGCTGGTGCTTTGTGTGTTTGGATAGTGAACACCGGTGCTTCATGATTTTGGACAGTGGGCATTGGTGCTTCACGTGTTTAGACGGTGGGCCCTGGTGCTCCCTGTCTTCAGACGGTGGGCCCTGGTGCTCCCTGTCTTCAGACAGTGGGCCCTGGTGCTCCCTATCTTCAGACGGTGGGCCCTGGTGCTCCCTGTCTTCAGACGGTGGGCCCTGGTGCTCCCTGTCTTCAGACGGTGGGCCCTGGTGCTCCCTGTCTTCGGACAGTGGGCCCTGGTGCTCCCTGTCTTCGGACAGTGGGCCCTGGTGCTCCCTGTCTTCGGACGGTGGGCCCTGGTGCTCCCTGTCTTCGGACGGTGGGCCCTGGTGCTCCCTGTCTTCGGACGGTGGGCCCTGGTGCTCCCTGTCTTCGGACAGTGGGCCCTGGTGCTCCCTGTCTTCAGACGGTGGGCCCTGGTGCTCCCTGTCTTCGGACTGTGGGCCCTGGTGCTTCATGTGTTTCGACAATGGGCGCCAGTGGTTCCTGTGTTAGACAGTGGGCGTTGGTGCTCCCTCTCTTCAGATGGTGGGCACTGGTGCGTCCTGTGTTTGGACACTGGGCACTGGTACGTCGTGTGTCAGACTGTTTCCATGCGGCAGTAGCTAGCTTACGCGTGTTGGTGTTTGTGTCATATGAAGAAAAAACTCTACAGGGTGAAGTGAATGTACCTGAATGTTTTAAAGTCCTACCAAAAGGAAATGTTTATCCTATATAGACTTCTTCTATAGATAGACTTTATAGATATATGGAGAAAATTATATATAAATCTATATTTCCATAGATGAACTAGTCAATCAGCTGCTTTGTTCTGTCACAGTCAACGTAAACTAATGCATATATTATTGCCACAACTGGCAACAAAAGCCATGTAGAGCCATGTGTGTGTGGCCCCGCCCACCTGAGGGCGGGGCAGGGACACACTCACGCATGTATAACTCATGTATGCCGCACTGACGGACACCCTGTCTGGTCCTGGTCCTAGTCCTGGTCCTGGTATTGGTCCTGGTCCTGGTCTTGGTCTCACACACATGTGGTTCAGACTCTTTCTCAGTTCAAATGTGTGTTTGTGTTTGATTCAAAAGTGTCTGAAAAATAAAGAATAAAGACTGAAGGTGTTTGTGTTTGTGACTGTTTTAAAGAACCATTTAAAAGAACCATTTATTAAACTGTTTACAGGAATTGATTAAAAAAAAATGCTCATTAAACTGTTAAAAAATAACTGTTTAAAAGAACAGTTTATTAAACTGTTTAAAGACAAAACTGTTGAAGAAAATAAAGGATTTAAAAATGAAACCAAGTCTGCTCTTCGTTCATTTAATGTAGATTCACCACAGGGCCACTCCCCTTCCTCAGGACCCCTCCTGCTGTTCATACAGCTCTTCTCACATCCAGCTGCTCTGCTATGGTGAAGCTCCACCCCTTTTGGTCTGGAATGCATCTAATAGTGTAGGAGGCACATGGCCCTGGACCAGCACTGGTGTGTCTGAACCAAAGGTCAGAGGTCAGCCCCTATGTTTCTGGGCCAAAAGTCAGCCCTGGTGTGATTTCTGCTCAGTCAAATGAGGAAACACTAAACATCTACACATAACTGTAAGGGCTTTAAGGCCTTCAAGACTTAGAACTTTAATGATCTTAAGGGCTTTCAGGATTTTAAATTAGGACTTCTACGATGTTAATAGCCATAAGGACATTTTAGGGATTTAATTACCTCAAGGGCTTAGAGGTTGTTTAGGACTTTAAGGAATTTAGGGACTTTAAGGGCCTTAAAGACTTTAAGGATGTCAAGAACTTTAAGGGCCTTAAGGAGTTAAAGGACATTGAGGACCATAAGGACTTTTAGGATTTTAATGGCCTAAAGGGCTTTAAGGACTTTTAAAACATTTAAGGAATTTAAGAAATGTATGACTTCTATGACTTAAGAGGTTTAAGGACCTTACCTTAAGGACTTTAGGGACATTTACGACTTTGGACATCATTAGATCTGAGCACGGTCTAACATCATCAGATCTGAGCACGCTCTAACATAGCTCTATAACATGATGGCAGGTGCAGATAAAAGGAGAGTGTGATGTAGTGATGCATATTTCCCTTTAATCAGAGCTAACGTTAGCATAGCCGTTACCACTCTGAGGATCTGCAGGAGATGAGGAGATCAAAGCTGCTCCCACAGAAGGAGGAAGGAGGCAGAGATGGAAGAATGGAGGAGGGGTTCAAGTATCTGCGTATCTTATTCACAGTGATAGAAGAATGGAGTAGGAAGCCAACAGGTGGACTGGGGTGGAGTCTCCATCAATGGGCGGAGCCTGCAGTAATAGGTGGGGTCTACAGCAATAGGTGTAGCCTGCAGTATGGTGGCTGACAGGCAAACGCACCGCATCGACACAGCACTGCAAACACAACCAAAAACACAAACACATAAAACAAATGCAAGACAAGTAAAGCTGCAACAACAAAAATGAAGCAGAAGCAAAAAAAAAAATGGGAAAGAAAAATGCTGCAAATACCAAAACACGCAAACTCCCAAAACAGCTGCAAGAGAGAAACTCTGCAAATTCACTCCACAACAAAATGGAAGTTCACCAAAATAAAATGTTAATTGAAAAGGAAGGTATGTTTCCCTTTCATTTTTTTTAAACACTTGTCCATAATCTGCTAAGATATAGAAGAGCAGCACAGGTACGCTGCTAAAATTAAGGACGTACCTACAGTATGCTGCTCTACACTTTTTTATGCTAATCTCTTAAATTAATTAACTTCAACTTCATCTCCTTCTGTTTTATTTTGATTTGTATGTAAAGACCAAAGAACTCTGGGGAATGACTTGACCAAGGGCGTAATAATGATGTTGACGTTGGTGGGGACATCATTTAGTTTCCTCAGACCTCCTCACCATCGTATCTCCTTCTGTCATTTCTACAGACTTTCTTACCTCCTTCTATGGTTTCCTCAGAACTTCTCACCTCCTTGTTTCCTCAGACCTTTGGCTCTTTCTCACCTCCTTTTATGGTTTCCTCAGACCTTCTCACCTCCTTCAGACTCCTTTTATGCTATTCTCAGAACTTCTAACCTCTTTCTCACCTCCTATCATTTTATGCCCTATTACCTCCTTCTCACCTCCTTTGGTTTTGTCAGACCTTCTCACCTCCTTCAGACTCCTATGATTTCCTCAGACTTTTTCACCTCCTTCTATGGATTCCTCACCTTCTTCTCATCTCCTATCATGACCTCAGACCTTCTGAAACATTCTCACCTCCTTCTACATTTTCTTCAGACCTCCCTCCTTACCTCCTATGGTTTCCTCAGAACTTCCTCACCTCCTATTGTTTTCTCAGACCTTACCTCCTTCTGCCTCCATCTATGGTTTCCTCAGACCTCCCCACCTCCTTCTCACTTCCTATGGTTTCTTCAGAACTTCTCACCTCCTATTGTTTCCTCAAACTTCCTCACCTCTTTCTATTCTTTTCTTAGACCTTTTCACCTCCTTTGCCTCCATCTATCTTTTTCATCAGACCTCCTCACTTCCTTGTCACCTCCATTTATGGTTTCCTCAGACCTTCCTCCTTCTCATTTTGTTCTCTGGTTTCCTCAGATCTTCTCACCTCCTATGGTTTCTTTGGACCTTCTCATCTCCATCTATTGTTTCCTCAACTTTCTCACCTCCTTCTTACTCCTTTTCTACAGTTTCCTCAGACCTTCTCAATTCAGTCTCACCTCCTATGGTTTTCGTCAGACCTCCACATCTCCTCCTATGGTATCTTCAGACCTCCTCACCTCCTACTCACCTTCTTGTTGATGTCAGGACGAAATTATATCTATGCTATATGGGTGTGGTCATGTGACCTCCCTCACCACCACCACCACCACTCCTCCCCCCTGCCTCTGGGTGTCAAGTTTCAAAGCCGCTCCCTCCTCCCGCTTCCACTTTAGTCATCTAATGAGATCAGGTGAATAATTGATGAGTGGAGGAAGGAGAAAAGAATCGATCTGAGGGAGAGAGATGGAAGGAGACACCTGAGGAGGAGGACAAGGAGGAGGATGGTGAGGAGGAGTAAGAAGGAGGAAATAATCAATCTGAGGGAGACTGTTGTAAGGAGACAACTGAAAAGGAGGAGGAAGAAGAAGATGAAGAGAAGGAGTAGGAAGGAGAAAATAATTAATCTGAGGGAGAGTGATGGAAGGAGACACCTGAAGAGGTGAAGGAAAAAATAAGGAGGAGAAACCTGAGGAGGAAGAGAAACCTGAGGAAGAGGAGGAGGAGAAGGAAGAAGAGGAGGAAGAGGGGGAGGAAGTAGAAACGAATCGAGCTGAGAGAAGAATGATGGAAGGAGAACTCTGAGGAAGAAGAGCAAGAGGAGAAGAAAAGAGAAAAGTAGGAGGAGGAGACAGCTAATGAGGATGAGGAAGAGGGGGGGGGGTAATCATAAGGTAGAGGAGGAGGAGACACCTAAGAAGGAGTAGGAGGGGAAACCTGAGGAGCAAGAAACATCTGAGGAGGAGGAATGGAAGCAGGAGAAATCTAAGGAGGTGCAGGAGGAGGCACCTGAAGAAGAGGAGAAACCAGAAAAGGAAGAGAAAGAAGATGAGGAGGAGACACCTGATGAAGAGGAGGAGAAAGACACCTGAGGAGGAGGAGGAGGAGTAGAGATTTAAGGAAGAGAGACGTGAGGAAAAGGAGGAGGAGGAAGAAGAGGAGAAGGAAGAGAAACCTAAGGAGAAGCAGGGAGAGAAAAGGAGGAGACATCTGAGGAGCAGGAAGAGAAGCAGAAGAAACGTGAGGAGCAGGAGGAGGAAAAAGAAGAGGATAAACTTGAGGAAGAAGAGGAGGAGACACCTGATGACGATGAAGAGGAAGAAGAACAACCTGATGAGGAAGAGGAGAAGGAGGAGGAAGAAGAAGCTAAATTGAATGAGGAGGAGGAACGGGTGGAGAAATCTGAGGAGGAGGAGGAGGAGGAGGAGGAGGAGGAGGAGGAGGAGGAGGAGGAGGAGGAGGAGGAGGAGGAGGAGGAGGAGGAGGAGGAGGAGGAGGAGGAGAATATAGATTCAGATTTGACTCTGAATCTGTTTCAGATCACCCTCAGGCAAACAGAAGTCAGACACAAACTGCAGTTCACTGCTCCTCCACTAGGGGCTGGATCCAAAAGGGAGTAAACCCTCATTAACTCCCTTGTTGCAAAGTTCACAACAGAAGAAACAGTTTAGCTTTAATAATTCAAGTTTACCTTCATGACAAATTGTGAGAGGAGGGGGTGTGGTTATAATTCATCTGTTTAGATGTAATTTAATTCTAAAATATTGCACAGTCAATATGTTTAGTAAGACATCTAAGCTTCCCTTGCCAGTTTTGTTGGTGTTTGAGGAGTTCAAAGCCATGAAGGTGAAGGTAGTTAACACTCCTTCTATCTACAGATGGGCCAGTGAGCTGCAGTGTCTGCTCTCCTGCTGGCCCTGGGTCTCAGAACATTTTGGATCAGTGGGGGGTGGAAAGCGCAGCAAACCTGAGTTGAGCAGAGCAGAGCCTGGGCTTGAGTCTGGGTGGGTCAGATTCTGGCTCAATGGCTCTCAGGTTTCATGTCCCTCGTGGCTCTGGGCTCATTGTGTTTTTTTGTACTTTACAGTTTTGAGGTGTTTTATGGCGGCAGGAAAGTGACAGCTGCCTTAGCTTTAGCCTGTTTACCTCTGTTAGCTCCAGGTTAGCCCTTAGCTTTAGCCTGTTTACCTCTGTTAGCTCCAGGGTAGCTCTTAGCATTAGCCTGTTTACCTCTGTTAGCTCCAGGGTAGCTCTTAGCATTAGCCTGTTTACCTCTGTTAGCTCCAGGTTAACTCTTAGCTTTAGCCTGTTTACCTCTGTTAGCTCCAGGTTAGCTCTTAGCTTTAGCCTGTTTACCTCTGTTAGCTCCAGGTTAGCTCTTAGCTTTAGCCTGTTTACCTCTGTTAGCTCCAGGTTAGCTATTAGCATTAGCCTGCTTACCTCTGTTAGCTCCAGGTTAACTTTTAGCTTTAGCTTGTCTACCTCTGTTAGCTACAGGTTAACTTTTAGCTTTAGCTTGTCTACTTCTGTTAGCTACAGGTTAGCTCTTAGCTTTACTCTGTCTTCTTCCGTTACCTCCAGATTACCTCTTAGCTACAGGCAGGACAGAGTTTTATAGGTGTCAATTAATCTCCCCCATGCTCTCAGCTCCACCTCTGAATCCATTTTTGGAATTTTAGAGAGTGACAAAAATATGTGACTGCATGTGACACTGTCAAGATGGTGACGATGGGAACCACCCACTTTGTTTCATTTCACCTTCAAAAACCAACAGGTCACATGAACAGAAGCTTCGTCCATATTTGATAAACAGTCTATGGGTTTAGTTCATCTGCAGGAAGTTAGTAAGAATCAACATATTCATCCATGTGACTCCACCACAGGTACTGATGGGACACATGCACATCCCACTGAGCTGATGGACAGTCTGTCAGTGACATCACTCTCATTAAGCCCCGCCTCTTTTCCCTTCCTGCTTTAATGGTACAGGACACTGCTCTGCCTTTGGTCCAGATGGTCAGGAGGGGGAGGAAGGGGGAGGGATGGTGCCGTTTACCCGAGGGGTCCCAGTGTTCAGTGGGGGGGCAGCGTTTACCCTGGGGGCTCCAGACCATCTGTTCCACCTTCTGCCTCCGCCCCTGGAACTAAGTCTGAGAAAAAGATGGAAAGGATTAGTGTTCTATGTTCTGTTAGTGTTCTATGTTCTGTTATTGTTCTATTTTTATTCTATGTTTTGTCCTGTTAGTGTTCTATGTTCTGTCCTGTTAGTGTTCTACGTTCTATTTGTATTCTATGTTTTGTTCTGTTACTGTTCTCCAGTGTCCAGACATGATCTGCCCCTACTCTACCCTCAGCTGGTCATGTATAACAGTTCTAAAAGTGTTTAATACTAAGATAGATACAATATCAGAAATAAAACATATCAGAACACTGAAGAACAAAACCAAGTTATTCAGATTAGTCAGAAAATGTCCCATCACAAACAATAATAGAATTGTGCAATAGTTTCCCCATAAATTACTTTAATATTTAATATTGTAATTTATAGTTTTAATTATTATGCATCATTAAAAAAAAGAGGATTACAAGTTTTGCTGATGTAGCTAAACAATTGTGGACAATATGAAAACTTTTCAAAATCAAATGTCTGACGGGACACACCACCCCCAGGACTAAATATTTTTACACAATATTAGTGTTAAGTGGTCATTTTCAAACCTGACTCATGTCATATGGCTGTGTTTTGCCAAACTACACACTAGGCTCACGCAACCATCTGAGTACCATGTAGTTCAGGCTTTCTGAAAAATGAAGGAGCCAATCAATGTCGTCGGGTGGGACTTCCTATGACTGGGTCGCGTTGTGTCTGTCTGTGCCACGGCAGATGTCTCCATTGTCAGTTTGACACCCGGTTCCTCTTCACTTTTTATTCCCTTATAGTGTCAACAGTACTCTGGTGTCCCCCTACCAAGGGAAGGCATTTCAGACATATGCCAGAAGATTTTTCTGGAACATCTGACACGTTAAGACCAAGTTCTGCAAACTTCTGGTCTACCAGTTTTCCATAGGGAAGTACAAGGAATATCCACTGGCTGTTGCCGGTGTTGCCTTTTATTCTCAGATTTTCCCTGCACATACGACAATGGTCATTTACAAACAACAAACCGGTTTGTTTAGGTGCAGCCAATACTGTGGTGTTTGTTTTGATGTTCTGCTGCACTATGGCTACGTCACAGCTTGAGTTCAGCATGACTGGCTGAAACTGCGCATCAGTCAAGATTACAAACAGATTCTTCATCTAATTACATGTGAGGATTTTAGATAAGGCCCCTCCTTTGAAAACGTAGTGTATGTGGAAGGGTCCCAGATAGTATTGTGATACCAGATGGCGACAGCCGGGTTAGTAATTTTCTACATAAACAATTATTTGAAATTAGTTTAATATATTTGAATACAAAAAAACCTAATGTCTGACAGAGGCCAATGTGTGTCCTATCAGAGACAGTTTTTATTCCAGTATGTATTTAAAAAAAAATTATTTTTTAAAATTTTTTATTTAATTATGCATTTTATTTAAAAATATATATTATTTATTTGTTCATTAATTTTTCTTTATTTATTTTTTATAATTATTTGTAATTTAATTTAAAAAGTGCACTACCCAATATCTACTTGATTACAAACTTTGTCCTCAT
Source organism: Siphamia tubifer (assembly GCA_020466265.1). NCBI lineage: Eukaryota > Metazoa > Chordata > Actinopteri > Kurtiformes > Apogonidae > Siphamia > Siphamia tubifer. Next base: position 18,179,335 of record CM035802.1, read on the forward strand.
GAGATATGTAAATGAGTATGTGTGTGTGAAAAAAAAAATCTGTCCAGCAATGAGCAACTCTTATTAAAGTTCACTACAACATAACGTCCACTGACAAGACACACGCATCAACATTTTAACCCCAATAAAACAAAGGCTAACGTTAGCAAAGCGTTTTCTGTTAAATGTAACTGCACAACATCAGTAGAGTGAACATATGTCAGAATTTTGTGTGGACCCACGGCTCTAAAACTGGACTATCCAGATATCTTTCATGCGTCCTCACTTTTTATATTAAGTGTAAAAAGTTTAAGGCAGTGGCCAACACGCACACCACACTGTCCACATCATGTTTGGAAAAAAAGAGCGTGTTGTCTGCGTTGTTGCTCACACTCAGGTTAGCTAGCGGATGCCACTTCACATAGCCGTGCCATTTTTTTTCATCTAAGGTGAAGTATTTCCACACATGTGATATGTGTCTGTCACTCTACTTTGTTTTGTCAGCACCGCCACAGTTTCAGTGTAAAAGCATGTGTCAGTGTGGAGCTTTAGATCACATGACACGCAGACAGAATGAGCTGGATTTTGCTCCATTTTATGAACCTGAAAAGCATCAACATTATGAAGAACTTTGAGCAAACTGATGAGGGTGATGCTTTACCCTCTGGTAAACCACAGAGGTGACAAATACTAAATTCAACCCCAAAACTCATTCACTCAGTCATTGATGTTTATATACGTCAAAAACAGACAAAGACAAAGAAAATCAGCTGTAGAGAAACAAAAGTCTCCACCATCACAGGTCCAGATTGTTCGGGTTCTGTCTGTCTGTCTATAAATGTTCAGAAGTGAAGGAGGCAGAACATCATCCTTCCTCTCCCCTCCTCACTATTCTCCCTCACCACTGCCCCCCCACCCCACCCCCAACACACACACACACACACACTATTCTCCCCCCAGGGGAAAACCTTGGTCCACTCATGTCGTCCACATTCATTAATGTCACATCAGTTTTTTCTACATGCAGCGTTTCTACATGACTCACCTTTTACTGCACAGACACACACACACACACACACAAACACACACACACACACAAGGATATGAGAATAATTCTCCGCCTCTTCAGATGTTGACACAAAAATAATACCAAGTGATATATATTTGTAGAGGAGTGCAGGAAATAGACCCAGCCCATCCCAGGAAATAGACCAATCCCATCCCTAAGATAGGCCCAGCCCATCCCAGGAAATACACGCAACCCATTCCTAAGATAGATCCAGCCCAGCACAGAAAATAGATTCAGCCCATCACAGGAAATAGACCTAGCCCAGCACCAAAAATAGATCCAGCTTATTCCTAAAATAGATCCAGCCCATCACGGAACATAGATCCAGCCCATCACGGATCATAGTTGATCCCAGTTTTTTTTTTTATGTTACAGCAGTGTGTCAAATTGACCAATGACCGTCATCGAGGACTGATGGGGGCACAGGTTAGTATACAACCCTGACACTTTAACCCTGGAACCCTTTACTTTAAACTTTTAACCCACATGAGAAACATTAAGACGTCCTCCAAACATTACTTGAGCACCCCCCCCCCCCCACACACACACACAGAACTAAAGTTCCAAACTAAAGTTTATCCAGTGTTCAGAATTAAACAGAGTAAAGTTTGTTCATTATTTGGAATTAAATTAACTACAGTTTGTTGGCAGGTTGTTAGCATCAATGCTCTAAACGTGTTTCTTCGCAGGTTGTTAGCATCAATGCTCTAAACGTGTTTCTTCGCAGGTTGTTAGCATCAACGCTCTAAACATGCGTTTCTTCGCAGGTTGTTAACATCAACGCTCTAAACATGTGTTTCTTTGCATCAATGCTCTAAACACGTGTGCCTTCACAGGTTCTTAGCATCAGTGCTCTCAACACGTGTTTCCTTCCAGGTTCTTAGCGTCAGCGCTCTGAGCATCTAAAGGCTAATTACAGGACTGAGGATGGAAGCGCTTTCTTTAGCTCAACTTTAAGGGACCAACAGACGGGTACGCGCCTTCGCCTTCGGTAGCTTTTCTTCTTCCTCCTCTACAATCTATTCAGCTGTCGTCATAGATAACACATTTCCGGAAACCGTGAAGAAACGCTCCTACAACTTAAAGAGTTCCCAAAAGGATTCCACGAGAGGTGAAATGTGTAGAAGGCGGAACATTCAGGTAATAAAAGAGTGTAAATCTGTCAGATTAGTGGCAAAAATGAGAGTGTGTGGGATTAAGGTAAAGCATGGATTTGTTTTTTTTTTTCCCTTTATTACTCATCTTACATTCAGGGATGGTTTTTGGAGGAGGCTCGCACCTAAATGGATTAAAATGACAATTGGCTGTTTGTACAAACCAACATTTAGGCCCAGATCCTTTTGAGTGGAGGCTTTGATGTTCCACTGCCGCCCACTGGCACTGAACGGTCGCCTCAGCACGGCTAAGGCTCAAACCTTCAGCACCGCTAACGCTACTGTTGTTCCTCTGAAGGTTTTAAGGTGCTTTAAGGCGCAGCGCTGCCCACTGGCACTGAACAGTCGCCTCAGCACTGCTAAGGCTCAGATGTTCAACACCGCTAACGCTACTGTTGTTCCTCTGAAGGTTTTAAGGTACTTTAAGGCATAGTGCTGCAGCTGGACATGTGTTGTCTTTGCAGATTAAGAGGTTGTCCATCAGGCTTCTGAATTAAAAGTTTGACTCCAATGTTTGTGGGAATCTGATTATATAAAAAGTTTTTTTTCTGAACGGGGTCAGAGTGCGTTGCGCCCTCATACCATGAGTCAGCGCCCTCTGACCAATTTACTGATTGAACTTTATCTTCACAGACGTAAGAATGTGTGTTCCAGATCCAAACAGTAGATAGAGCTGTGGAGGAAATCTGTCTGTATTCAATAAACACAGAAAAAGACAAACGCTTACATTATCTGTTCATCTGTTTAAGGAAAAGAGAGGAAGAGTGACCTTTGACCCCTGATGTTTCACCCAGTGGTTCTGTAGATATGGTCGAACTGTGAACCTGGACCTAATGGTTCTGTAGATAAGGAGAACCTGTGAACCAACGGCTTTCTCTGGTTTGAAGGTTATTTCTCTGGTCATTGAAGTTAATTTTTTGTTTTGGAGGTTGTTTTACAGGGTTTGGAGATTATTTCTCTGGTTGTGGAGGTGATTTTTTTGGTTTGGGGGGTTCTTTCTGTGGTTGTGGAGTTTATTTCTTGGTTTTGCAGGTTCTTTTTCATGGTTTGGGCCTTCTTTCTCTGAGTTTGGGCTGATTTTGGAGGTTATTTTTCTGGTTGTGGAGGTACATTTTTTGGTTTTTGAGTTTCTTTTTCAGGATTTGGACCTTCTTTCTGTGGTTTTGGGGGTTATTTCTCTGGTTGTGGTGGTTAATTTTCTGGTTTTGGCGCTGCTTTCTCTGGTTATGGAGGTTCTTTCTCCTGATTTGGTGGTTATTTGTCCTGATGTCAAGCTTCTCTCTCTGGTTTTGGAGCTTGTTTCTTGTTGGCTTTTTTAGTGGACTAGAGGTTGTTTTCCAGTGGATTGGAGGTTCTTTTCCTTCTGTGACTGAAGTGTATGAAGAAGCTGATGATCAAACAGAAGTCAGTGAACTCACACAAACAGCTTCTTCGAGTCTTTGTCTTTGTTTTACTGAACCTTCTTATTTGTGGTCGTGTGTCACAAACACTCTGTTTGTGTATGTATGTGTGTGTGTGTGTGTGTGATTCATATTTCCTGGGCTTTGATCTGCTCTGTTCCTTGCCTCAGGATAAAACAGTTCAGCCTGTCTAAATAATTTCCAATCACTGTTTCCATATTTAGATTTTTATGAGGAGAGAAGAGGAGGCGGAGGAAGACTTCTGCACAAACATATGCATGTGCAAAGATGTGCAAAGGACAGAAGAATCAGAAGTTCCACCTGAGTCTGTGGACAGAACTTGAAAACATCCCGATGACAAACATTTAACAATAAACCTCCACAATGTATGAACATTTTAATTTCCTTTGATAATGAACCTCCCAAATTTACTTTTAATTTCCTTTAACAATAAATCTCCAAAATGTACAAACTTTTTCATTTAATTTAAGAACTAAAAAAGCACTCAGAGAGTGGAGACCTCCAGCAAGGCAGCCCCCCCACCTCCTGTATGAAAGGAGGTTCACCAAGGAGGTTATGCTTATCTGTCTTGTCTGTTTGTCTGTGTACAACATAACTCAAAAAGTTATGGACAGATTTCCACGAAAATTTCAGGATCGGTTGGGAATCACAGAAGGACCAATAAATTAGTTTATAATGAAGATCTGGAAGAAATCCTGGACTCTGGATCACTTGGAAATTTTACATTGCCTTAAATGGAGGATACATTTCAACTGAGATTAAACTGACACAGATTTTAAATAATCGAATGAGATTATGTGTGTGCCTATTTATATACCATTTAAACACCAGGGAGCACCAATGAGTTTTTAAAGAAAGGTTCTTAACACCTCTGGATACATGCAGAGGGGCACAAAAGTGATCTAGAGCACTTTTTATCCAGACTTGATGATGTCCCAAAACTACCCTTTTGGAGCACATGCTATTGTATAGTATTATAATGTATCATAGTATAGTATATATAGAATAGTATACCACTTTACCATTTGAACACTAGGAAGTGTCGATGAATTTTGGGGTAAAGACTTGAAACACCTCGAAACACCTCTGGATACATACAGGTGGGCATAAAAAATGATGTAGAACACGTTTTAACAACATTTGAAAATGGTCCAAAATTAGCCTTTTTGGAGCACATAATAATAAGCACATAATAACACATGTTATTCAGTATCTACAAGTGTTTCCAGCCTTTATTAAAAATGTCATTGGTGCCCCCTAGTGGTCCAATACAAAGGCTATTTATGTTTCCAAAACATTTCACAAATTCCTGACACCACTGGATAAGACCCTCTGTAGGGGGCCAAGCGAATCCTTGGGGATGGGGGACCAGAATCTTAGGGGGCCTGGATAAAGCTGTTTTGGGGGGGGGCAGGTTTGGTCCCTGGAACGTCTGTTTGACACTCCTGCTGTAGATGGTAGTAGAACTGAAAATAAAACAGAGCTTCCGTATGTGATGTGTGTGGTTGTCATGGTTATGTGTGTGGGGGGCTAAGGGGGCTAAAAGGAAGACAGAGTAATGTGTCACAGCTTTGACTGAAACATCACAGTGAACGACTCCCCAGGGATATTTGAGTGGGTGGTGGTGGTGGTGGGGGGGGGGGGGGGGTGCAAATGGTTAATAGGACAGAGCTCTATCATTACATTACTGCACCCTCCCTCCCCCACCCTTACGTTTAGTTTTTTTTCTTCAATTTTTTTTAAAACCTGTCTTGTCCAGCAGCCTTTTCAGCAGAATGTTAGTCTGGCTGCCTTTTGGTGCCGAGTAAATTTGGTTTACCAAGGGAGACTTCATAACATGTTTGAGGCTCCCCTTGGTATTCTACTGACTTTATTATGAGTTTTGATAAATAACATTTTGATGCCAATATCAGGATAATATCAACATTTCAAACAATACCAACCATGGCAGCAGCAACAATAGCAAAAACCAGAACAAGAATTGGGCAAAAAAATTAAATAAAAATATTAATAATAAGTCAAGATCCATACATTTCCTGAAAGAAATGTAACCTGTGTGATTGTCTCTTTCCAGATCAGTGGAAGTTGTGACTGGTGTGATGTAAAAGCAAGAAATATCTCCTGTTCAATTCATATGTGCAATCTGTCAGTGTTTGTGGACTGAATTCTATTGAAGCTCCTCCCATTTTCTGTGAGAACGGGACTTTCCCTGTTGTCTGGGAAACTGGGCTGCAGTTACACATGCAGACACACACAAAGAGCTGACTTAGAGTAAAGTCAGCTAACCCTAAACCATAACTAATTGGTGAAATCAAAGTTGATCAGGAGTGGGAGGAGGGTCTGAAAGACAAGTAGATGTAGTTCCATTTCCTGTACTGTGAAAAAAAAAAAAAAAAACTTGGGCAGTTTAAAAACACTGAACTCATTAAAGTGAAGCAAATCTGTCTGTCAGTCATGTTAAAGCCCCTTGAACAGTCTGTCAGTAGAGACTTCCTTTTGTGAGGCAGATTGATGTGTAGTTACATATGCTAACAGAGAGTAAAGCCTGTCTGAATGCTAAATCCTAGCCCCAAAACTCCTGAAATTTTTTGAAAAACTGTAAATAATTGGTGAAAACAAAGTTGATCATGGTTGGCAGGAGCGTCTGGGTGACAAGTAGATGTAGTGGGTTTTTTTTTGCTGTACTGTGAAAAATAAGTGAGCTAGGGCAATTTTAAAAACACTGAACTCAATATGAGACAAATTATTTTTATAATAGGCACCTATGGAGAAAAAAACCTGACTTCATCCCAAACATGTTCCTGTCATTTCACTTTCAAAAGAGCTAATCTTCAAACCCTGGTTTGTTTGAATTCTAAGAACCATGGGAACATCTGTGGAAAACATTCTTAGCCTACTATTTATCATTTTGCACTGAGGGTGAAGTATGAAAACAATTTTAAGGTGAATTTTTGCTTCTCTCATGCTCTAGTGATGCCATCACCCACTGATAAAAAGTCAGATTTTGGCCTTTTCAGGGTGGAATTCATGAGGTCTCTATTGAGAACCGTAAATCACACCCTCATGAGAATCACATCTTGCGGAGAGGATAAAAATGCCTGCTTTTTAAAATTTAAATGAAGTTTGTTTGTTTGTTATGGTAAAGCAGTAGTATTTTGACAAAATGTAACTTTTTTGTCGATCCCATTAAGAATGAATAGGGTTTTTCTTGACATACTGATACAAAACCCATATGACATCAAAATTATGAGGACACAGGTGTCATCTCTGGGCCAATCTGAAATTTTTTTCTAGTTACTGTATAATGTTCCAATGTATCGTTTGGGAGTTATCGCCACGTAAATATGGCCCAATTTATTTATATATTCATGCATTTGACAGACGCTTTTGTCCAAAGCAACTTACTTGGCAAAGTGAGCAATCGGGCTCTCAAACAAAGTTAGTTTGAAAAAACAATCACAGAAATAGACTAGAAAAGCACTCTGAGAGCACAGACCTCCGCCAAGGTAGACACCCCCCCAGCATCACCACCAAAATCTAACTATTTCCAGATCTCCCCATTACCAACCTACCGAGAAAATGTCACCAAAACCCATCCTTAAGTTTTAGAGTTAACCTGTACACAAACAAACATCCAAACCAACCAACGAACGCCAGCAAAAACTTCCTTGGTGGAGGTAATAGTGTCCCAGGCATCCTGTTGTCCTTAGACGCTCATCGGCAGGAAAAACTCCTAAACCCACTGGGAAAAGAGAAACCTCAGGGAGAACCAGAGTGAAGGAGAGATCCACTCCCATGGACGGACAGGCTATAGATGAACGTCCATTTGTAGATGTAGGGGAGGGGGAGCAGGTCCATCCATCAGGCGGTTGAGGGTGGGGGAGGAGGTCTGGGGTCACAGGTCAGGACACAGGTGAGTCACTGCAGATCTTGTCATCTATGGTTCCTTATGGTTATGGACATGACATCAGCAGAACAGCTCAAATAAAAAATACAATGAAATAAAGTCAAAGTGCCTGGACAGAAGGTGCTTTTCAATTCATTTTGGATGGACATTTTTGACTGCTTTTTCGCATGTTATGTGAAATCTGTGCATCAGAATGTCAGTCTAGATAAATAGCACATCTTTTGAGATCAGAATGCACATTTTTACATCAGAATTCTTTGTATATTTCCAATGATGTGGGCCACATTTTTCCCCAAATTTTTTGTACAAGTCAGAAGAAGAATAAATATGACAAACAACAGTTTGTCTGTGCCTGGCATTACATGCAAGCACACAAAGAACAATAATAAGAATTATTATAAGAAGACTGTGAGTGGTATTATAGGCCCTCACCTTTCCTTGCGACCGCCTCCCCCCACAACCGCCAAGGCCACCTGTCAGTGAGAGGACATCGTATCATGCACTGGATCTGACGTTTTGTGAGATGCATGCACTCCTGTCCGTTTGAAAAATTTAACTCCTAACAGCAATATGTTATCAAGAATTGACTTCATAACTTTTGATTCCACATGGATGTTGGTGATTTTTACTAAGTCTTGTGTGAATTACATGTAAATTTTTAGGAAATTATGATGAAAGGATGGAGGATTCTGACACAACCGTTTAGTTCTATGTCACAGTTGTGGTGTTCTCATGGTAACAGGTTTGTAAATAGGGGTGTGTCCTCATTGGCTTTTTGGTTTAGTTTGGCATAAGGGTTGTGACTATGTTGAAAAAAACAAAAGTGTCTGAACAGGACATGACAAACAAAAACAGCCCAGATGATAAAACAAAACCACACAACAGCAGCTGTTCACATTCATCTGCTGCATCAAAGTAACGCATGTAAAACATGAGAATAAAGAAAAGAGATGAGACCAGGGCAGACAGACTCATGTTCATCTGACTGATGAACACAGCCACACCCCCTCCAAGGACCAGGAGCCAACAAAGAGGGCCTTAGGGTCCAGGAAACCAGTGCACACCACAGGGAAGGGTCCAACCCTCCCCCAAACCCCTGCCAGGGGCCAGCCACCAGAGGGCAGAAGTAATTTACCAATTGTGGGATCAATAAAGTAGTTCTACTCAAGGTACTGGTCAGGCCCAGGAGCCACAAGTTCCACCCAGTAGGGGGCCTACCCAGCACCACTAACCTTAGCTCCACTGCTGCTAACCATAGCTCTGCCAATAGATAGACTTAGATGTGAATGTATCTACTATGTGTGTATTTTTGTATTTGATGTCTTTTGTTTGTGAATTTTGTGTATATTTTTGTGTGTATTTTGTTTGTGGATATTTTTAGTGTTCTTACTTCCTCCCTCTAACGAACTCATGCCTCATGCACATGTCTCGTGCACATGCCTTGTGTACACATTTGTTGAAGTCTTTCCAGTTTGCCTGCAGTGAGCCGAGGCAGATCCTTTCACCCCTCATCCTTCAACTAACGCCAAGAAAATCTGAGGTTTTTTTTAATATGACTTTTAACAAAAATGTTTTTTTTATACAACTAACAAATATGATGTTTTTTATATGACTAACAAACAAGAGGTTCTGTCAAAACCAGCAACATGTCTAACACACAAAGACGCCACAGGCCTGGTGTCCATCTGGCGTCTATAAACCAATTTGAATGTGTTATCGGTCTGTGGTGTATGAGATCTGAATGCATCAGTTGAATCAGTAAAACTGACTATGAATGGTTCAATGGCCCAGATTTACAGAGCCACTGATCTCTAATTCTGTTCTTTATTCGGCTTATAAGTCTGACGTCACACACGACTTCCAGGTCCAATGAAACATTTGCTCAAAATGACAGAGCTGGTAAACATATTCACCATCATCTCCTTTTTTAGTGAGGTGCCAACAGGGGTAGGAAATGCTCTGAACCCATTCAGCTCGAACTGTGTTGTTAGTGTCAGTGTGCTTCAGGGGCCATTATAAGGGGAAAAGGTCCAGACATCCTGGGCAAAGAAAAAAGAGATTATGCAATCAATGTCAAGAGGTTGGTAGGCTACTTAAATTTCAATCCAACTATTGCATGTATGTACAGAATATTTAATGTATTATTTTCTATGGTTTGGCAGATGTAGTTAGTTATGGTTATGTCAACATTATGCAGTTTAGTTTTTGTATTGTGTTGCTACTCCATTATTTAAAGCTTAATAGCTTGTGTGTGGAAAATGTTACTAAGAACAGTAATTGAGTAGATTTACCGATGTGACGTCTGTATCTGTTATCCAGTTAACCACACTCTGGTTTTTACTTAACTGTGTGGACACAAGAGACAGGAGGACAGTCTGCATTCATTCTTGTCTTGTGAGTGGACTGCGAAATGTTAATGTTTGTTTAACTTATCCGACTAACCACAAAGTTTTCATAGTCTACTATAGACTAGTTCAGTCAACCAGTCCCTCTCATTCACATTACACATGTATTCACAGACTCATCTACACTCACTAACCATATTCAGTATTCAACAGCTGGTTTGTTTTTGTCAGTTAGCTAACCAGCAGGCTCGTCCGGGTAGCTGCTGCTCACGTTATAACTAAGAAAATAATTAAAAACCACTTACCTTATTAATTTCAGTCATCTCCTCTTCTCTTTCTCATCAACTGGAAAATGACAGAATGACAGTTTCTCCTCACCATTTCTATTGGTTTCTGATCTGTTTAAACAGTGGCGTAGACAACACTGTGGCATTTTTACATGTAGATCAATGGCACCAAATTCAGCCCGGCTGCGACTTGGACCCGGATATAGAATAATGACGTAGCGACTTACAAGCTGGAAAACTGGATGGTATCAAGAGTTTCCTTCCAACCATAGGCTGATGTGCTGATCTTTGGAGGTATGAGCACAGGTAAAAGGAAATAAGAGGGGTAGTGGATACGGAGGTGACAAAGTAAGAGTAAATTAATGGATGAAATTGTGGGTCTGTGGTTGATCCAAACAGCTCAATTGTTTTATTTTGAAAGAGCGGCATATCCACCTACAGAGTAACCGGTCCCTTAATTGAACAACAGTGATGGTGTGTGTTTTAACTGAAAATAAAGTTCAAACCTGAGTATGGGTCTAAAGTACAGTTTGTAAAGTGGACCCGTGTGGGACTAACAACTCTAACCACAGGAGTACCAAGGGAGTACCAAAGGAGTACCACAGGAGTACCACGGGAGTACCACAGTAGTACCACAGGAGTACCACAAGAGTACCATAGGAGTACCATAGGAGTACGACAGAAGTACCACAAGAGTACCATAGGAGTATCACAAGAGTACCATAGGAGTACCACAGGAGTACCATAGGAGTATCACAAGAGTACCATAGGAGTATCACAGTAGTACCATAAGTGTACCACAGGAGTACCATAGGAGTACCACAGGAGGAGGTTTGATTGCATCAGTAAAGTCACGCTGAACAAATGATTGTTATTGAAATAACTTACTCTCCAGTTCTATGTATAATATGTAATTATTTTCATGTTCAACCCAATAAATTATGGTTTGTGTTCAGTGTGCAGTAAATGTTATGTGCAATGATCCAATGCTATTGCTGTAAATATATTTTATTTCAAAGTTCAATTTGTCATATTTAGTTGATTCAGTTCATGTATAAGGAACAGTGATGAGATGCCTGATCTGACACCCCAAAAATCACCTAAAAGTTAGCACATTTTTGCTTTAAAAATAATTATGCCTGTCAAGATTACTAATATATTGGGTGTTAAGTATTACCTTACAGGATATTTTGTCACGTTTGATGTGACACCTCCCAAAATGCCCTATGGCTAATGGTAGTGAAGTTATGAGGCAAAATGGAGCGACATGTCAGGTGTTTTTGACAAAAATAAACATTAAAACTTGATGGCTCATGAGACAGGTCTTCCCATGGTCCAGAAATCTAAATAATGTGATATCGGCTCATTGCTTGAAGAATGGGAATCACAGATATTGACTTTAAAATAACAAAAATGTTTAACAGGTCTACTGTACTGTTTTACATGTTCTACATGTTTATGTTCAACATGGTTAGTTACAGATGACTTTATTTTTCCCCAAAGGACAGTTCAGTTTACAGATATGAGTAAAGGACATTAAACACTATACACACACACACACACACACACACACACACACACACAGAGTGAAGGTAAAGGGTTAAAACAACATTGAAGGTCAATGGTTAAATCAACCATGAAGGTCAAAGGTTAAAACAACAGCGAAGGTAAAGGGTTAAAACAATAGTGAATGTGTTTCTGCTGTAGATTATGAACAGAAACAAGTGGGCGCAGGTTAGCACTAGCATTAGGATAGCTGCTGGATCAAACATGTGACTGGGAGGAGACTATAACCTTTAGTCTAAATGTCTCATGTAGTTGTGGGGGGAGGCAGGTTTAGGTGATGGGCTGGGGGGGCTGGATGCATTAGATGTGTGGGTGCCCGCCTGGCGGGGCTCTATCCCTGCGTCCCTTTAACTCAGAGCTGCTGATGATGCTAGGGCCCTGGGGGGAATTAGCTCTGACAGCAAAACAAAGCAGAAGGATGCCAGGAGGGTGGTGGTGGTGGGGGCTCTTCCACACATTCAGATGTAATGTATGGTTTAACTGCGCCAACGAGGATCAACATAAAATACCATCGACCCACTTCCAGGGAAAAGCCGTTTATGGCCGTAAAAATCTGAGGCTAATTAAGTAGCACGCTGGCACCGAGCTAATCCAATGAGCTTATGAGGGAGCTGGCAGAGTGCCCCCCCCACCCCCAGAAGGTCTACCTGAGCCCAGAGCAGCAGCCAGACTCCCACTGGATGCACAAGAGTGGGGGGGGGGGGGCACTCATCAGACAGCAGTGGGTGAGATGTACTAATTAGAGGCTCAGTGGAGAACAACTCCACCAACGGATACACACCGTTAGCAAACACGCACTGTTAGCAAAGATGCATCGTTAGCCAACACGTACTGTAAGCCAAAACACATTGTTTGCAAATACACACTGTTAGCAAATGGACACTGTTAGGGATCGTACAGTTAGTGAACACTTTGTGGAGCCAATGGTGTTAAGGAGTCCCCGACCCCCTTTAAATTAATCAGATCACCCAGTTCTTTGTGTCTGTATCTGTCAGCTCTTATCATGGCCAAACCAAACCTCATATCTCCATCCAGGTTGGATGAGGGCTCCTCCTGCCCCCCCCCCCCCAGTTTTAATTAGAGGAAACACTTTCCTGTAGAGTGTAATCATCACTTAACGGCCCCAGAAACCGACACCAGTGCTGATGCTCAACAGCAGGGTGGGTCTCTGAGGGGGTGTGGGGAGAGGGGGATGGTGCAACCCATTTCTCTAATGTGCTGCTGAACAGGGACTGCACCACAGAACTGAAAACTAAGCGCAAAGGAACCCCACAAAACATAAATAAAAAATTGCAAAAAAAAACCCAAAACCATCACAACCACAAAAAAACAACTAAAAACAATAAGAATACAAAAAATACAAAAACACAAACAAACCCACCAAAAACAAAAACCTACCAAAAAACACTTAATATACTTTAAAAGGATACCAAACACCCATAAAAACTTACTAAAAAACCCACAAAAAATACAAAAAAAGACAGACCAAAAAGCCCCAAACCAAATTTTATTTTTTAAAATAAATTCTTGTACTTTTTAATATTCAATATCAAAACATAAATGTTCACTTTCAACTTTTATTCTTTGGTTTGGAAACTTTTCAGACCCTTGTGTGTGTGTGTGTGTATAGGGGGGGGGGCTCAAAGGTAAAAAAGGAGCGGCGTCTGGTTTCACCTTGACTTTTTATTGGACACGTCAACTTCACAAACAGCAGTTAGCCAGAAAATTACATTCAACATGTGACCATGCGCTAACACACCTTCAAAATAAAAAAATGTTCTTCACAATAAAGGAACTGTCCTTCAAAATAAAATAACTGTCCTATAAAATAAAAGAACTGACCTTCAAAATAAAGGAACTGTCCTTCACAATAACCTGTCCTTCAAAATAAAGGAACTCTCCTTCAAAATAAAGGAAATGCCTCATCTTTTTTATTTTTTTTTAGTGTGTAATGTTTTGTTCAAATGTCCAGATGTCCAAATTCAGATGCTGTCCCACAGGTTCTCCCACAGGTTCCAGAGACACCAGGGCCCAGAGGAGTTGGTTTGTACCAACACTTAAGTGTCATTTCAAGGAAGGGGGTATGGGGGAAGACTACATGGCATCATTTGTACAAAGTGGTAAAGACACAGGGCTTTTCCCAAAGTCCCCCCTTGACCCTCCAGGTGCTCCCTATCCCTACATTTGGAGACATGTTTGGGAGGGCAGGGGGTCACGTTTGTCTTTAGTGTCAAGGGGGCATGGTAATTTTATCATCATCTGTCTGTTTGGGTGGAGTCAGCTTGGATGCACACTTGTGATAGCCATTGCAGATGGAGGGAAAAACGAGTGGACTCCAAAACAAGTGCTAGTTGCCAAAGGGGGACTTTGGGGCCAGCCCGAAGAAGAACCTACTCAGGGTTTATACCATTGAGTTTAATTAATGTGTGTGGGGGGGTGTTCATAGGGTTGATGCTTAATACTGGTTCAGTTCAGGGGGTGGGAAGTTCCCACAGGGTTGATGTTTAACACTGGTTCAGTTTGGGGGGGGGGGTCCATCTAACAGTGCTCCAGTCCATCCCAGTCACTTCCTGGTTTCTTTATGCACTCAGTCACAGACAGTCCAGATCATTTAACACTGATTTTTCTTCCACCTGATCCAGGTTCACATCACAGACCAAGTTCCACAATACAGACACGACAAAAGCAAAAAACAAAACAAAAAAAACTAGAACTGCAAGCAGTTATACTGGGGGCTAAGCATCCCCTCACCATTGGGCCTGTCAGAACCCACGCAAGTTAGTCCCAAAGGACAACAGGCTCAGGTGAGCCAGTGGAGTCTGAAAGTTAGCAGCATAAATGTGTATTTAGCCATTATAGCACCACCTAGGGGAATAAATTCAGTTACTTTTCTGGTGGATCCTTGTTCTATTCTATAGAGTCTGTGTAAATCTCACAGCCCTCAGCATAATAGTTCAGCTGTAGGAAATGTTTGTTGTTTGTCTTTGTATAAGCCACGCCCACATTGGCCAGTCACACCCACCTTCTAAATATGGACTCAGGAATGACACTTGATCATACCCACCAAATTTTGTAGTGGCCAAAATTCACCAAACTCAGCCCAAAATAATCCATCAGTCATGGATGTAAGATTTGGTGTTAATAGCATTTACTTTGACTGAGATATGTAACACTTAGCATTTAGGTTAGCTAATACACAAATTGAATCATTCATAAATATTGCATTTTTCATCAGCTTTAAGGTTCGAGTGTGTGCCAAATTTCTCGCAGTTTGGACTAAAACCTTATTTTACCTGATTTTACTCCAAAAAAATTCCAGGGGGAGGAATGGGTGTGGTCTATCTCATGTTATTCAGTAGTACTCACTGAATCTCTGAATATGAGTGTTTTGAATGTGCAATGTACGGTTTACTTGTTATAACCCCAAACACGTTTTTGGGGTATAGTGCCCCCTCTGGTGGACATGTGTGGATCTTTGCATCTAAGTTAGGTGAATGGGTCTGGACCAATCCTCCAAATGGCGTTTAAAAAAAAAAAAAAAAAAAAAAGCACAGTTTGGGCTGTAGTAACAGTTTTAGCAGCAAAGGCAAATGAAAAATGGAACAAAAACAATAGGGTTCCACAGCACTGCTGGAACTGTGGAACCTGAATACTTGCATTTCGCATCCCACAGTCCTGCGGGCTTGGTCCCCGAACGAGACATTATTCCAGTTCTGGTTCGGAAACAGCAGCTGCAATGGTCGGGTCAGCCGCCTAATGCCACAGAAGGAGAAGAGGACTGGCCTCCCAGGGGGGGTCCAGGACTGGCCTCCCTTTGGGGGTACCAGAACTGACCTCATGGATTCAGTCTAAGTCCAAATACCTGAATGCTCACTCAAAAACCCCACTGACGGCCCACTGCCACCGCCACCCCAGGGCCAGACCCCCATGGTGGTTATGGCCTCTGGTGACATGGGTCAGATCTGCACTGGGTTGAAAATGTCAAAAACACATAAGTGCAACATCTTGTCGAGTTCTTGTAAACGGTATGTGAATAGTTTTCCTCCCACAGGTTCACAGCACAGTTCAGTCACAAAAAAAGGTGGGAAGAAAAAAAAGTGGAAGCAGTACAGATGGAGGTGAGGGTCTTTCGTTGATGGTCCTCTACCTGCCAAAGATGCTCTCGTACTCCAGCAGAATCAGCTCCACTATCTGGTTCTGGTAGACCATGTGGACTGCCATGTTGCCTGTTTCGGTCTCGGGTCGCAGCAACGTAGGACCAAACACGATGGCAATACTCTGAGTGGTCATGCGGTTGACCTCGCCATGGTCGACCACCCTGGGGGGAGGGGGCATGAGTTAAAGGTGAACAGTGTGAAAAAAAAAAAAAGAAGAGTAAAATACATACAAATATCCAAAGTGAACATATGACTGTAAACTTTTTAAAAGTGTATTTTTTTCAAACCCACTGGGGAACTTTGTACTCGTCTGTCATGTGACCTAAACTCCAAAATTAATCCTCTGCCTGGACTCTACTACCAACAACAGTAGTCGCAGTAACAATAACAATAATTACATCATGGATCCCACAGACGTCCAACATTTTTCACACTCATCCTCAGATGATTTTTCATTTTGGGAAGTGGTTGAGTCAGACCCAAAACTGGAGGATAATGTGGAGGGCATTATGCTGTATATAGTCACCCAGTACTATCGCTATGGCGACTAGGTACTGTAAGGTCAGTACTTTCCCTATGATGACCAGGCACTGTAAGAAGTCTAGCTGTTTCTGTGTAATGGAAAAGGTTCAACAGAGCTCTGGTAGCAGTCACCATATGATGCAGAGATGCAACATTCTAAATCCAAAAACACCCATAGTGGCAGGAAAGCACTCAGTTCAAATCACTGCCAGGCAGATGAGTATCATTTCCCTGTTTCACTGTGTTAAAGAAAAGTGGATATGGTCGACAGTTGTTGTGCCCCGGGATGTCAAAATATTGGGAGTGGCTTCAACTGGGGGTCAATCAGCCTTTGGGAATGGTTAACCTTTAATACAGGTTAAAGGCACTTCCCTGTTAACTGCTGTTTATCATAAAGGTATAAATTCACCAATTTTGTTTTGCCTTCATTAAGTCAAACTGTGTTCATGGGGTAAACTATTAGTATATCACGGGGAGAAAGTAATTAACATACATATTAGCTCATGGATTAGCTAATTACATTATGTTGCCTTGCTATGTATGCTAACTTAGCTGAGATGAAGGGATCCTTACCATTTCAGTAACAGGTCTTTTTTTATCCAAAGCTGAACATTCATCACAAAACCAGATTGAGTCTATTTGTACCTTTAAGGCCCTTGTAGACTCTCACAGACTGTCCAAAGTAGGACAACAGAAAGTTGAACCAGTAATTGTATATATGTGGACCCTGCAGGTTAATGTCTCAGGACATCACACCTGGGGCATTATAAAGGTCTGTGTTTTTTAGTCCATCCAGTTTTATGTTGTATTGTTCGGTTTCTGTAGCTTTACAGTGTGCAGTGAACTCCAATAGCTTGAAATTGGTGCTGGTGCCATTCATTCTCATACAGGCTTTTCCTGCCAACGTGGCGTAGTCAACAAACGAAGTCATGGGGTATCTAGAGCTCTATAGATATGGTTATTAACAGAGGCTTAAACTTAGTTTCCTGCAGCATTCACCTGCACACACCACTATGACTACACCCTCACCAGTATGACCACACTCAGACCAGTAGCAATGCACAATATCACATGTTTCGATTATCAACCGTAATGTGATCTATTCCACATTCAAACAGCACTGATGATGAATCAAATGATTTTGTTTTACACAGAAAATGTGTGCATTTTCTTTCATCACTTCTGTAGTTTTTTTGTGTTCTTTCATTTGACCCATGAATCCAACATAATTATGGGAAATTTCTTCTACCCCTCTGTTTGGAGTGTGGTCCTGGGTTGTCTATGTTTAAAGGTCTACACAGCCCTTCACCTTAGCCCCTCCCTTCTGTC
The DNA here is from genome assembly GCA_020466265.1 of Siphamia tubifer. NCBI lineage: Eukaryota > Metazoa > Chordata > Actinopteri > Kurtiformes > Apogonidae > Siphamia > Siphamia tubifer. The sequence continues at coordinate 18,197,071 of CM035802.1, forward strand.
TAATGGAGAATTGGGACTACATTACCCCTTCATGTGAACACGCAAAATGGAGGGATGGGGTAAGACGAGAACTGGGATTCAGTCTAAGACTCTGGTCCAGGTGTGCTTTTTACGCACACTTGGTGCTTAGTAAGAGTCTGCGTGGGAGGAAAATCACAGGCTTAATTATAATGTAGAGGTGGGTTGGTCCTGCAGAGTCCAGTCCCCTCACAGTTCCTCTGTCTTTTCACATTCCCTCACAGTCGACTCCCTTCAAAGTCCTTCAGGTTCCCTCAGTCCCCTACAGTCCAATCCCTTCAGTCTGTCACTACCCCTTAGATTCTCTCACAGTTTCCACAGTCCCTTCAGTTCCTCACAGTCCCCACAGTCCGTTCAACCCTTCACGGTCCTTTCAGTCCCTCAGTTCAGACAGAATCAGATCTCAGTCTCATTTACAAACAAAAACAGGCCAGTAGCTGATGTCTGTGTTTGTTTGTCTATGTAAACATCTGCAGGCCTTCAGCTCCAGCGCTGTGCCTCTGTTAACACGCGTCCACTAACATGCGCTTGCTCAGGCATCCATTAAGGCGCTGCGACGTTAAGGCGCTGCATGGCTCCAGGCAGGAGCATAATAGACTTTTAAATAGAATCTCCATCCAGGGTTTAGACATGTTCTAAACAATCACATATTCATGGAGGAAGGAGGAAAAACACATTAAATCTGCCTGCTATATATATATATATATATATATATATATATATATATATATATATATATATATATATATATATATATATATATATATATATATATATATATATATATATATATATATACACATACACACACACTCTCTCTTCTATAGGTTAGTGAATTACAGCAGTTATTTAAATGCAAATGAGACAAAAGCAACCAAGCAAATGTCAACATGAATGTATGATATGATTGTATGTTCTACAGGAGGGAGGGAGAGGGAGGGAGCGAGAGAGGGTTCTCCTAGTTTTCCTCACCTGCGCAGGTGTTTGAACAGAACCTGCATCGTGTCATGGTTTGGTTTTGGCAGCTTCTTAATTAAGTCTTTAATTGAATTCACTCGCTGTTTGTAGTCAGAGCATTCTGTAAAAACACAAAACAATGAATAAATAAAAAATGTATATAACACCATCTGCTGGTCAAATCTATGAAGTACATATTAAACACATGAGTATAACACCATCTGCTGGTCAAATCTATGAAGTACATATTAAACACATGAGTATTTGCAGGGTGTAAAACTAGACCACCAAAGGAGTTGGATCCCTTTACTGGTCTGGATCAAACCGCCACTTAACGCCCCCCTCTAAACTCACTGATGGCGTTGACGAAGGCGCTGAAGGCTCCATAGGTGAACAGTGGTTCAGGCAGTTCTCTGAACAGCATCTTCAAGGCTCCAGTGGTGACGTGGATGTCCTCCCACTGGGGTTCCTTCAGATCCACCTGTTCATCTGAAGAACAAAGGGTCAGAGGGTACAGGGTAAGGGTACAGTCCGCCTTACTCCAGTTAGTCTTAGTCCAGTATGTATTAGTCTGGTCTGTGTCACAGTCCAACCCTCAAGGGGTTACGTGACTGAGTCGTACCATGATTGACAGCAAAGCGTAGTTTCTGGATCACTGCCAAGTTTCCACTGACTCTGTATAAGCCATCCATACTGAGGCCTGAGGAGGAGGAGAGAGAGGAGGAGGAAAAGAGGAGAGAGGTGGAGAAGAGGAGAGAATTAGGGTTAGGGTTTTAGTTGTAGTTCTAGGCCTGGTTCTGGTTCTACTTCTAGTTCTGTTTCAAGTCCTGGGTCTAGTTCTAGTCCTGGTCCTCTTTCTAGTGTTCTCCACATGTTCTATTCACATTCTGGCATAGTTCTAGTTCTAGTCCCGGTTGTAGTCCTAGTCTTAGTTTTAGTTCTAGTCCTGGTTCAGGTTCTAGTTCTGGGTCTTGTCCTGATTCAAGTTCCAGTCCTGGTCTAGGTTCTCCACATGTTCTATATATATCCTAATAAAGTTGTAGTTCTAATTCTAATCCTGGTTCTGGTTCTAATCTTGGTCCTGGTGGTCCGAGTTCTCTTACCTGTGTTCTGCATATGTTCTATACTCATCCTGACATAGTTCTAGTTCTACTCCAGGTCCTGGCTCTACTCCTGGTTCTGGTTCTCTTACCGGTGTTCTCCACATGTTCTATACACATCCTGACAAAGTTGGGAACACTGGTGTTCTCCCTCTGACACAGAGTGGACAGACTGCAGCCAAACACCTGGTCTGAAACACACACACACACACATGCTGTTAGATGGGTCAGGGGGTGGAGCTGTGGACAAGGAGCGGAGCTTTAAGCAGAGCTACCTTTGATGTAGCCTTTGTCTCGAACCGCCTGGTAGGTGGGACGACGAATTAGAAACTTCTTCAACTTCAACCTGGTTTTTTTCTGGTCTGAGGAGTCCATACTGAAGGAGGTCTTCACTGAAGAGGACAATGAGGAGTTAGGAGGAGTTAGGGGTGGAAGGTTTGGTGAACCTGACTGTCCCAGATGGTATTTCACAATACCATCTGGGACCCTTCCGCAACCGATCAGTTTTCAAAGGAGGGGCCTCATCTAAAATCCTTGCAAGTGATTAGATGAAAAATATGTCCGTCAGCCGCTTCATCCACTCACGTTGAAGTCAAGCTGTTTAATTGGCGAAAATAGTTTGCATCAGGTATGTACACATCAACAGAAGGGGTTTAAACTCACCATTTATATATGACGTTTATTTATAACCTCATCTACTACAATGTCCACCATGTTCTTCTGGTAAATGTCGTAGGAAAGCATGGTTCTGCTTTGAAGCAGATTTGATTCCCATGCTATTCAGATGGTTGTGTGAGCATAGCGTAACGCAGCCAGATGATGTAAGTCAGGTTAGAGTTTGGTACCATCACCCATCAATTAATGATATCAGGGGAAAAGAAGAGCATATCGACCAACACGACAGACTGACCTATATTGGCAGATACTGAGCCATACTGACCTATACTGGAAGATACTGAGCCACACTGACAGATACTGACAAATACTGAGCCATACTAGGCCATAAGGACTGATGGTCTTACCTCTGTTTTTCTTCTCTTTGTCTTGTTTTTCAGCTCCTGGAGACTCTGGAAGATCCTCCTCTATTAGGTCATCTGACTCACACACCTGCACAAATACACACAAACACATGAATGCAGACAAACACACACACAAATATACATAGAAATACATGAAAATACACACAAATATATACAAATAAACAAATATTTACATAAATATACACATAGTATACACATATACATGCACAAATACATACAAAAAATCACAAATACATATACAAATAAACACACAACACAAACAAATACACCTTTATATACACTCATATGAGTGTGTGTGTGTGTGTATATATATATATATATATATATATATATATATGTGTGTGTGTGTGAGTGTGTGTATTGGTGTGCATTTCTCACATGTTTGTTCACAGTCTCAGTTAAAGTTTTAAACCAGTCGTTGATCACACTGTCGATTTCAGATTGAATGAGGAGATCTGTTCCGTGACGAGTCTTTAACTGGAGGAGGAGAAGGAGAAACAGGGGGTGTTGGTGTTGTTTCCTTTTTTCTTTTTAACACTTGACAAAAACCTCTTTAAACGCAATTAAACACCTTTTATAATAGTAATAACAACAACAACAACTAGAAAAGCACCCAGAGAATGCAGACTCCGCCAAGGCAGATCAACTACCCCACCCACCCATTTTCAGTTCTGCAAGCAGTGGTCTGCCCCGACCAACAAAAATGAAACACACGTGTGACTCTCTTCACATACCTCCACTGATTGCCATCAAAATATAATCATGAGTTCCTTGTGCCAGTATCAACATTTCCTGAAAATTTGAGCCAAATCCATCCATATTTTTTTAGTTATCTTGCTACAAAACATATATGTCACATGCAGTCACACATTTTTATCACTCTCGGAAATTATAAAAATGGATTCAGATGTGCAGGTGAGAGCATGGGGGAGAGTGATTGCCACCTATCAAATTCTGGCTGCCTCTAGCTAAGAGCTAACCTGGAGCAAACGGAGGTAGACAGGCTAAAGTTAAGGCATGGTGTTAACAGGCTAAAAAATATATTGAAATAACAAATAAAGATTGGCAAAATATGTGGAAGAATCACCAAATGTTTACTAGCTCACAGACATGGAGAGAATTTTCTTGGAAATGTTTTTTTCATCACACCAGGAGTTAACAATAAATTCTTGAAACAAGATGTACTATGTTGGAGAGAATGTGGATCAGTAAATGCTAATCATACCCATATATTCTGGACATGTTCAAAAATAACCACAATCTGGGAGGTCATATGCAGAGATGAAAATATTACAATATGATGTACCCATGAATATCTGTACAATGTACTTTTGTATTTTTTCAAATGAACATGTACAAGGAAAGGATAAATGTTTGGTTAAAATATTAATAGTAGCAGGTAAGAAAGCAATAACAAGGAAATGGAAGAAAATGGATTCCCCAACTTTAGACAAATGGATACAGATTGTGGAAGAAACGCACACAGATTACAGAAAAACCAGATGGAAGAAAAATGGGAGAAATGGACGACATACAGAAACAAAGACAGCGACATTGAGGATGGAGAGAGGACACTTTAAGACATTGAAAGAGACACCGAAAGACTACATTTTCTCAGGGGTTAAGGTTGTTTGGATTTTTTATGTTTTTGATTAATGCTTTTGTTAATTGAAAAAGCAATAAAAACAAAGTTACAAAAAAACAGACTAAAAACTGCAGCTGCCACTTTCATGTTGATGTAAAACACCTCAAATCAGTAAGAGACAAAAAACACAATGAGTCCAGAACCAGAGTGCTGGGTGGGTCCCAGGGCAGGAAGGAGAGCAGGAACTGCAGCCCCCAGTGACTGAGCCTGACCTTTTTAACATGGGAGTTAATGGGACTGACTCCCTTTTGGATCCAGCCCCTAGTGGAGGACCAGTCAACTGCAGTTTGTGTCACTTCTGGGTTAGCTTCACTTCTGTCTGCACGAGGGTGGCACTTGCACCAGACGTACAGAGGTCAGGCATCATACTGGGCTTTTGTTGGTTAGTGGAAAAAGTACAAATGCCGATTGTTAGTGGGACAATGCAGGTCTTAAAAATGTGGGTTTACTCAATAATTTTAGTGGACAAACAGCTTCAGAGAAGCATCTGTAAAAACATTTACAGATTAATTAATTGTCATCTGTAATTAAATGATCTAATTAATCCCGTTTTGTGTAATTTCTTGGTGAGATTTTTTAATCTCACCACAAAATTACTGAGAAAAGATCAGAATTTCATTCATTTTAATTTCATTTCAGTTCATTATTGTGGATAATTAAAAGATAAATACAAAACCAAAATGTCTTTATAAAGACACATCTGAGAGTGAAACACATTCAATAGTAGACAGTTACATTTACCCCCCCACAGACATTTCCCCCTATAGACCCTTCCAGAAACCCACCCACACACACACATACACAGACACCGCTCCCCCACAAACCTCAATGACGTGCTTCTTGCTGGACTTGTCCTTGGACGCCCACTCCACGACCCCTCCCCTTAGATCCACAGTGAACTCAGGTTTGGATTGGTTACTGCCAAACTGAAACAACAGCATAGAGTTAGAACACTGATGGGACAGGTGAGGGAGAAGGGGGAGGGCTTAGGGAGGATGGGGAAATGTTACAGAGGAGGAGGAGTTAGAGAGGAAGGGAGGAGTTACGGAGGTAAGAGAGGGGTAAAAGAGAAGGGGGTGGGGTGAGTGAGCACCGGGAGGGGTTATAGAGAGGTAGGTGTAGGGAGGGGGTGGTGGGGTCAGAGATGAGGGGGAGGGGCTATGGAGCAGAGGGTAGAGTTAGCTGTAGCACTTGTGGTTGACACAGGAACCTTCATGTTCAACGGAGGTTCTTTAGGTCAGTAGTTCCTAACCCTGGTCCGAGAGGAACACTATCCTGCAGGTTCTAGATGTTTCCCTCTTTTAACCTGATGGTCATTATCAGGCTTCTGCAGAGCTGGATGATCAGCTGATCACTGAATCAGGTGTTTGGAAAGGGAAACAAATAAAACATGCAGGGCAGTGTTCCTCCAGGACCAGGGTAAGGAACCACTGATTTAGGTAATAAACAACACACACACAGATTGAACACATACAGCAGTGGCCTGATTGGGCCAACAGTTGGGGTAGGATACTGCAGGAAGTGGGCGGGGCTTAGCAGGGAGTGGGCGGGGTTTAGCAGAGCTGGTCCAGTGCTGCAGTTCTGGGAGGGAACCGCCACCATGTATACACTTCAGGATGGAAGGAAGAGGACACATGAAGAGGAGTGACGACAAGTGATCACAGGTGGACAGAGATGACCACAGGTGGACAGAGGTGACCACCACCAAATAAGGAAGAGGAAATGGAAAGGCCCTGGGGCTGATTGGAAACGTACCCAGCTGGTCCCGCCCCCCTGACCCTTGGCAAAGAGCAGAGACCAACCCTGCAGGACCGTCCACGATGATGTCCAGTTCTTGCTGAAAGACAAAAAGAAGAGCGAAGGACCAAAGGGTGGGTAAAACCTGGAGGCAGAGCCTACACTGGACAGGAGGGTTGGTTATCGAGCTAAACACTGTCATTAGTGTGCAAAGGTCCAGTATCAGTGTGCAAGCTGAACTCTTACCGAACTTTCTTTCCGTTCTCTGTGATTTTGGTGACATTCAGAACTCCACACTTTTCTGAAGGCTGAAGAGGAAACACAAACATATGAGAACCTGCTCCGACACAAACACTGAGGCTGAAGAACAGATGAAAACTGTGACAAAAAAACAAAACAAATCTGTGTAATGGGGGAGGGGGGGGGGGGGCTCAGCCAAAATAGATTAAATAAACATTACTGCCATGAAAATAGAACATGAAAGGTTAATGCCATAAAATAAAAAGGCTAATTCCATGAAAATAAGAGGCTAACATAATTCAAAGTAAAGACAAGCATGATGAAATAAAAGGCTAGCGCGATGTAATCGACACCATTGACCATTCAGTGCTATTACAAAAAATAGAAAGATATGGTATCCGAGGTGTTGTGAACTCCTGTTTAAAAATCTATCTTAGCAATAGACACCAGTATGTACATATGAACAATCGAAACTGTCAAAATAAAAGGATACGCCCTGGAGTACTAAAATGCTCTGTATTAGGGCCCAAACTATTGATTATATACATAAATAATATTTGTCAGGCTGTAAAAAGCTTAAAATGCATTTTATTTGCGGATGATACAAGTCTCCATTGTTCTGGCAAAGATTTAAATCTAATTCTAGATAAAGTTGAAAAGCAGCTTGTAATACTAAATCTCAGTAAAACCAATTATATTACTTTTGGTAAAAGGAAAAATAACAAGTTAAAATCAGCTAGATCAGAAATCTCTCAACATACTGTATAATTCTCCTGTTCTCCCATATTTAAACTACTGTGCAGCAATATGGGGTAGTAATTACAAATCAAATACTAATTCTATATTCTTACTTCAAAAGAAGGCTATTCAAATTGTTACTCAAGCACAGTATTTAGCGACAACAAATTCCCAATTTATAAAATGAAATGTTCTAAAACTACATGATATTGTCGACCTTAATACTCTTATTATAATGTATATAGCTCATGATCATATGCTTTCCTACAGTTTACAGATGTTCTAGCCCAGGAAAAGTGACTATGACTTAAGGGGACTGAAATTTTTAAGAAAATGAAGTGTAGAACTAATTCTAAAAGCCATTGTATCTCTGTTACAGGGTACATCTGTGGAATAATCTCGATCCAAATCTACAAAAAAGTCTTCTTCAATTTTGTGTATTTAAAAAGATGTATTGAGTCTAGTATAATAACAAAATACAGAACATTATCTGAATAAGTGAAAATGTTATAATGTAGAAGAATGCATAAAATAACATAAATAAATTAAAATAGACTATCATGATTAGGAGATATTATATATATTAAATACTACATTTGTAGTAAATTTGAAGTGAATGTAAATATACTTAATAGTTGATTATACAAATTGGATTGTGTGAAGTGAAATCCCCCAAAAAAGTGCAATATAAATACTTTGAATTGAATTACTTTGTGTTAGAAAAAATGTGTGTTAAAGCATAGGGAGCATATTTGATTTGATTATTAGTTTGTAAAAAGGGGATGGGAGTTTATAAGTTGTACTTCTTCCCACTCCTTTTCGAGTGCAAAAACTTGGGTTGACCTTGATGTTTTAATGATTTTCTGTGCTTGAAATTAAACTGAATTGAACTGAAATAAAGAGCTAATGCAATGAAATTAAAAACAGTCCACAACAGAAATGACACTGTCACACTATAATTGATCCAGGTTGCTGGGAACTGTTATTGTGGATGGACAATCAGGAAAGTGAAGAGGGAAAGAAGAGAGAAGGGGATTGGACAGACGAGTGGTTTTCAACTTTAAAAAAAAAAGTTTAAATCTGTCACTTCTTTTCTTACCAATCATCTGTCAGTCCATCTTCTCTCTTCTCTCCATCTTTGGTTTAAACATTGTGGGCCCCCTGGTGGCTATGGGGCCCCCTGGTGGGCATTAGTCTAGCTGGTCTATAGTTAGAGCTGGCACTGCTGTGTTCAGGTGGATGTGCTCACACGTGGGACCCCTGGTAGGCATTGGTCTAGCTCAGGGGTGCTCAATCCTGGTCCTGGAGGGCCACTATCCTACATGTTTTAGATGTATCCATCATCTAACACACCTGATTAAAATGATCAGCCTGTCATCAAGCTCTACAGAAGACTGATAATGACAGTCATGTATGTTAAAACAGGACAATGGTCCTCGAGGACCAGGATTGAGCACCCCTGGCCTAGCTGGTCTATAGTTAGAGTCAGCCCTGTTGTGTTCAGGTGGATGTGCCAGCTGTGGGGCCCTCTGGTGGTTGTGGGCCCCCTCGGTGGCTTTGGAACCCCTGGTGGCTCTGGGGCCTTGTGGTGGGAACTGGCCTAATTGGTCTATATCCAGAGCAGGCCCTGTTGTGTATAGGTGAATGTGCTCAGCCATGGGGCTCCCTGGTGGACGGTGACCTAGTTGGCCTCCAGCCAAAGCCGGCCCGGTTGTGTTTGGGTGGATGTGCTGAGCTGTGGTGCAGTTAGATGGTGCATGCAGATCGGACATGTGACCGACAGGTGGGATGCAGCTGACGGCAGCAAGTGAGTGATGATGTTGATGATGAGTGGAGTGTGGTGCAGTGCAAGGTGGGATACTAACGGTGGAGGGGTGTTTAGGAGACGAGGGGCAGGAGTCTGAGTCTTGAGGGCTCTGCCTGGACACCGGAGAAACCTCCTACCAATGAGAAGAAAGAGAACAAGTCAAAGAAAGGATTAAAACCCAACCCCCCCCCGTGATATCAGCCAGTTGTAGTCTACAGTGTGGTGGTTTACAGTTGGTGGTCTACAGTGTGGTTGTCTACAGTGTGATGGTCTAAACTAAGTGGTCTATAGTACCTTGTCGTTCAGGTCTAGAACGTAGGTGCTGTGTCTCCACTTGGTGAGAACGATGGGTTCCAGTTGTTTCCGTTCCAGACTACGACTTTTAGTTAGATGTTCTGCAGACTGAGGAGATGTGGTGTACTGAGGAGAGAAAAGAACATTTAAAGATCTGTAGACACAAGTACCAGAACATTTAAAGAGAAAATATAAAATTATGTTCAGAGATCTGTAGATATAAGAACAAGTCACATTCAGACATGTATCAGCCAACGTAACCATGGCGATAGTCCTGTCAACTGACATACCCTGGGCAACCCTGTCAGCTCTTGTAACCATAGTGATAGTCCTGTGACCTTATGTAACCATGGTGATGTAAACTAACCTTGGGCAGCTCCCACTCAGACCTGGAGCCATCAGCGCTGTAGTAATAGGGACGACCCTGTTCATCCACATGTTTGATCCACTGGAAGGAAACACACACACCCATGAGATTAGACTAAACCAGACTTTATCAAGGGCTGTATTTATCTAGGACTGACAAATAATTAACAGATTAATCACAGTGTTTCTTCGGATTCATTTCAATGAATCATGATTAAGTTTAAATTTTTAATCTATATTAGTAGGACATGGCACAATTATGTCAAAGTGCTAAATTTAGAGCAGCCTACGAAGCCTATGAAGCGTAGCAATGAAATCGGACAAACTAATAGTGAAGCACAGTAAAGTATTGGCCATTTTCTTGTAGTAAAAGTCGAACTTCTGGCTTGTAAATTTATCTTAAATATTGCTTCAACTTCAGTATCATGGTAAAAACAAACTGCTTCTGCTTTGGTTTGTGTGGGGGAGACTGGTAATATGGTAATCACAATGATCACAATCACATGAACTGAGTTTTTTTTTTTTGTTCCTTTTCCTAAACCTGAAAGGGATCCAAAGAAATGCCAACATTGGACAGAAGCTTGTAAATTAGAGGGATTTACAGTTAAAATGTGACCAAAGACACTTGTATGTGTATGTTTGACTGGTTGAAAGGACCCAATACCAGGGACTGTATAATCTGTGCAGGTATGTTCATTAGCCTTTCTTCTCAGCGGAATGAAGACAAACATGCAGTTGTACATGGCATCAATCCATACCAGTGAATCAGCATGCATGTATATATATATATACATATATATATATATAAAGCCTATAGACTAATAATACTTAGTATTTAACTTGTCAAAATTCAGTAACATGACACCAACAGTGCTGACAGACCAAAAAGCCGTAACACAACACAACATAGAAAGCCGCCAAGGACGTAACCGTATTTTCCGACGGACCATCGGAAGCAGAATTACCCTAGTCGCCATTAGGCACAACAAAGTCAGTGGCAAACCTGACATTTATGGGTGGAAAAACAATGTTAAAAACATAAATGCTTTTCCAACTTTTTCACATCTACATTCCTTTTAAATTTTACCATAAAGGACTGTTTAACGGTGACTATGGTAAGTCTGCTCCCGGTGGTCCGTGGGAACATACAGTCACTACGATTGCAGCTTTCTGTGTTGTGGCTTTTTGATATGTGCGGCACATGAGGAGAAACCTGTCCACGGCCATTCCTAGTACACTAAAGACAGCTTCTAGCCACTCTGCTGCTGCAGCTCATCACATTGGATGAACTGGTGCAAGTTCATGAGACAAAAGAAAGAGAGTTAGAGGTCGGAAGTGTATCAGGAGGTGGCCCATTTCTGGGAATCTTTTAGTAGTTTTTAAATAGTGCAGCTTTTCTAAAAGATTATTTCAACATTTGCTCCACTAAAATGTTAATAATAATAATCATCATCATTAACCCCCCCCCCCGAACTTTCAAAAGGGCACTTTCATTGATAAAGGGCAAAGAGGCAAGTGCTCTAGCACCACCTTGTGTCTATCTGTGCAGACCTATGAATAATCATAGGTCTGCACAGATAGGCACAAGGTGGTGATGATGGCTTAATCTGAGTTATTCCATTAATTTTTGACAAACCGAGATAAAGATACAACTAAACAAATTAGATTCAATAAATAATCACTGTTGTCAGTCACAATAAGTCCTGGTCCCTGCAGCTGATGTCATCATATCAATCACTAAGTTTCAAGGAAATTGAAAGTAAATTGATGTTTTTAATTGACATTTCCAATTTCATCCATTTTAAGTAAAGAAGAAAATAATTTCATAAAATTAATAAAAAATGTGAACTTTGTCCTTTTTACCAAAATGTAGTCTTTTCTGGGTCAGTAGGTCATATATGAACACGATTAAATTTGAATTAAACTAATAGTTTTACTGATTAAGTATAAATGAACAAACTTTAACCCTTTCAAACACCTTAAAATTAAATATTTTCCAAGGATTTCCAGTAGTCACAGAAACAGGCCACACCCACCTTCTCCTGTGTGTGTTCCGACACATAGAGCGTGTGTCCATGTTCATCCAGTTCCTCAGACCATCCTGAAAGAGAACCGTCTGAATGACTGTGGACGTTCTCCTCTGAAGAACACAGCTGAGGAAGAACACAGACAGTAACATGAGGAACATTTACATACAAGTACAACCAAGAACTGAAACACGGCTCTCCCCAGAAATTCTGTGGATGGTCCAGTGTGCCCCCCACAATAAGATTACTCACTCTTTTGCACCATAGGACCATTGAAACATCCATACTGTTAGTCAATGCCATCAGCTCTTTTGAACACCTGGTTACCTCTGCCAAGGAGGTTATGTTTTCAGTGGAGTTTGTCTGTCTGTCACCAACATTACTCCAAAAAGTTATGGATGGATTTTGGTAAAAGTTTCAAGATGTGTTGGGAGTGTCACAAGGAACAAATGATTACATTTTGGAAGTGATCCGGAAGAGATCCTGGATTCTGGATCACTTTGAAATGTACTCTCCATTTACTGCAATGTAAAATTTCAAAGTATATGAGCATATGTATATGTGTATATTTTTTATATTTACTTGTTTTATTTGGTCATTTGTTTTGCTTTTGTTGACATTGTTTGTGTATTCGAGATGAATGAATGAAATTAAAAATGAAATGAAAATGTAAATAGCATTGGCATTAGCATTAACCTCACCTCTCCCCCTCAGCTGCTGGTAAATAACATTAGCCTCACCTCTCCTTCTAATTTCGTTGTAACTACTGTGCAATGACAATAAAGGCAATGCTAATTCTTCAGCTGTATCATTTCCTCCTCTGCTGCTGCTTCTGGTGAACAACATTAGCATTGGCCTCACCTCTCCTCTCCTCACCTGCTGCTGGTAAATATCATTAGCCTCACCTTTCCATCCCCTCCTCCTCCTCTGCTGTTAGTATTGCTAGCCTCCCTGGTCCGGGGCGGCTTCCAGGTACGCTCCCCTGTGGCTCTGTTGTAGTAGAAGTGCCTCCCACTGAGGTCCTTGTGGGTTTCCCAGTCTCCCAGGAGGTGCAGGGGGGAGCCAGAGGGGACAGGGGGAACACTGGACTGGGACAGCTTCAGCTCCTGGAGGTTTGTGTAGACTGGAGAGGAGGAGCGACCTGGGCCAGGGGGAGTCTGAGGGGGAGGGCGGTGGGGGGAGAAAAGAGAGAAGGGTCAGATATTATATAGACTGAGACGGGGGTAGGAGCAACCTCAGCCTGGGGGAGTCTGAGGGTGAGGTGGGGGGAGAAAAGAGAGAAGGGTCAGATAAATACTATATAATGTGAGGTGGCACACATGTACAGAATGAAACATCTGTACCTTTGATAAAGGTGGAGGATCATTTGTAGATAAATTAATATCATTTTCTAAATCTAGACCTCCATCATTCTATTCTATTGTTGTAGTTTTCTATTCTTCTACTTCATTTGTCCACTACTTCAACACATTCAATAGAAAACCAAACCACATCCAATTCATTTTCAATCTCCTACACCATCACCACTTGGATTAGAACTAAATTAAACAGTTGGTCACTAACAAACAGTTTGTATAAATATCTGTACAACTATTTAAATCCAGAATTTTACACAAACAACCAAATATATCGGTTTGAAACTGTTGCACAAAACTAGGATAAGGGATTAAGCCAGGATATGTTGGTTATTCTGGATCAATTTATCCATAAATCTGGTTGCACCAAACCAGGATAGTGGGAAGCAGGATATGTTTTGGTTAAATTTACCATGGTGACATAACCTGTGGAGCTAGGCCAGGCTAAATTCTAGGATTTATTTAATCTCATTCCTCATCTCAGTCAATCACCACAAATAGAAATTAATATTTATTTCACTTCTCACGACAAAATGTAATAACATTAACTAGACCCACTGTCACAATTTAATCATGTATGATGAAATGTAATTTAATTAATTTAAATAATTCTATATAAATTACAATTGTCCTGTGACCCAAATGCACGGTTGTTTGGAGGTGGGCATGGGGTCTCAGTGAAGCTCCACTAATTGTCATTTGAGGGGGTAAGACGTTTACCCTGTTGTATAATAAAGATAATGCCACAGTGGTGATTGACTTGTATATAAATGTCTGCCGTGGCACAAATCTGAATTATAATCTTAAATGATCATAATAATTACAGCACTTCAGTTGAATTATTTATTCAGACATTTAAAGCATAATACATGTGTTTGGATATAATGTTTGAAAATCCAGAGACTGTAAAGGAACAGGCTGAAGCTTTTCAGTTTATTATGCATGACCCCCCTGCCCACAATTTCATATTACTAAACCAAATGCATAGATACTAATGTCTTTATCTTATTAACAATAGAAACTACAAAAAACCCTAACAGTTAAATAGTGAGAGATGGAAAGGATTAATCAAAGCAAGAAAAAACATTGGCTCCTTTATAACTGAAGTCACACAGTGACCCGACAAGATAGAAAGAACAGACACAAAGTATATGATGCAAAATAAGTATAAATACACATTCAAAGGTAGAACACAGCCCACATGACTGTACACTGAATGAAATGTATGTAATAATAATAATAATAATAATAATAATAATAATAATAATAATAATAATAATAATAATAATGATGGACATAATTACAGGCCACACTGAAAGAAATTCAGGAGAAATTGATGCAGAACTGAACAGACACATGAATGGATGCAGTCGCTGTAAAAAGGCTTACATTCCTCTCCCTACAGGACAGATTTTTCTGACATTCACAGCCTTCTAATCGAAATAATTTAACACACATTGATCTGTGACAAGCTGACCACTGTGGTCATCAGGGATGATGGAAGGACTGTACCAGTCCATGTGTGATGCACTCTGGGGGGGGGGTTCTGTGGGGGGGTCTGCTGTTTTTCCTGAGTGTCTGTCTACGGTGTCAGAAGAAAAGTTTGGCACGTAGACCCCCTGTACACCAGGCTGTGTTTCTGTACGTCAGAAACACAGCAGACAGTTCACCTGCCAACACAGAACCTCACAAATACAGTGACATGGTGGACACATCTGATGGAAAAAGTTGCTCTTAATAAAACTTGTGTGGCTCACTTTAGAAAAGGAGGTGATAGATACCAGAGTCTGATGGACTCGGGTGTCCTGGAGAGGCTGGGTGAGGGTTAGAGACAGGGTTAAGGCCTGGGTTTACTGCTAAAACATCTGATCATGTGTCAATCTTGTCAAGTTTGAGAGAGAGAGAGAGAGAGAGAGAAAGAGAGTGAGAGAGACACAAAGAGAGATGGAGAGAGCGAGAGAGACAGAGAGAGAGAGCGAGAATCAGTACCAATATTGGTATCAATATCATTGTAAGTATCCCTCTTCTTTCATCGTGTTTGTTCCATCATTACCAGTATGGGGTCTGCATTCCTGGTCCTAAAGAGCCACTATCCTGCATGTTTTAGATATTTCCGTCTTCCAGCACACCTGACAGTTAGAAGAGGGATACATCTAAAACATGCAGACCCCATACTGATAATGATGGAACAAACACGATGAAAGAAGAGGGATGCTTATAATAATATTGATATATTAGGGTTATATGAAAATAAAATTACAAAATAAATGCAAATAAAATTTGAATGAAGATAAAATGAGGATAAAATCAAATTTTAAAAAATTAAATAAAACTAAATAAAATAACCGTCTGGTTACAGTCATTGTTCATTTAAAGGATCAATTTGTGTGAATTCTGCTCCTTTAATCCTAAACTGTGGTCATGTGACTCAGATTATGAGTCCAGAAACATGTGATCCTGTTGTAGGGGCTGGAGAAAAGTATTTTACTTAAAAGGGGGACTGGAATATTGCATTCAAATAAAATAAACCTAAATGAAATAAAACTAAACTACATAAAAATAAATACATTAAAAATGATTAAAATGATTTTAAATTCAACACAAACTCATGCTTGTGTTCAGTAGCCCCTAAAAGGACTACAGATCAGATCCACTCCAGCCCCTTCTCCTTCCTACTCTTTTCCTTCCTCTCCATCCAGCCCCCTACCTCCACCACCACCACCACCTCCTCCTCCTTCTCTATAGGTTGGGGTTTCTGTAGGAGGATGAATGCTTTATTCCATGTGATCAGATTAACCTACATTTACACAAGGGGTGTTCAAACTTTTTCCACTGAGGGTCACATACAAAAAATAAAACTAGGGCTGGGTCACTTACTAAAGGTGCGGTATATACTGTAGCCTCATCTTTTGTGTATTAAAATTAGAATATAAATTAAAAGTTGGTCAAATATGCTATGTTGTTTAATATGCTCTACCAACTGAGCCAGGTCGTCCATTAACCAAAGGGTTGGTGGTTCGATTCCCGTTCTGTCCTAGTCAGTCTGTTGTGTCCTTGGGCAAGACACTTCACCCTCCTTGCCTCCAGTGTCACTCACACTGGTGTATGAATGAGTATGAATGTTCAGTGGTGGTCAGAGGCGCGAAATGGCAGCCATACTTCTGTCAGTCTGCCCCAGGGCAACTATGACTACATATGTAGTTTACCACCACCAGAGGGAGCATGTGAGAGTGAATGAATAATGGATCAATAATGTGACGCGCTTTGGGTGCCTTGAAAAGCGCTATATAAACCTAATCCATTATTATTATTATTATTATTATTATTATTATTATTATTATTATAATTGCAGAAAAAAAGGTCTTCATCACAGCTTTCCATAAATGGATCTTTATTGATTTATTTGCATTTATTATAATTATATTTATTGATCTGATGCCACTCGTACCTAAAATCCAAACAAATGTCACTTGATCAAGGATCCATCGACTGTGCGTCAGTTGAGATCAGCTGATTTTGCAGGCAGTGTGTGTGCTGTGCACAGACGTATACTGTGAATATTAACCCTTTTAGCACCCTTTTAGATACATTTATTAAAACACCTTTTTGTGTTTTTGTCAATAATTGTCAAAAATGCCCTATATGTAAATAATTTACACCTTTTTTCCAGGAGTAGTAAAACTTACAAAATCTGTCAAGTATTTACAATTCTTATGTCATTAAATACGTAAAGCTGTGTGTTATGAGAAGAAAAGTACGAAAGTGGAATTGCATTTTCTTCAACTTTTTTTAAGTATAAATTTTAGTTAAGTGCAGATTGAACTTTTTCTATTTTACTACAGCTCAGACAGACATTTCCGGAGCTTTCTGAGTCCATGTTACTGGTTGCTATTACCTCCACCAAGGATGTATTAAATTCAAGTCTATTTGTTTGTTTGTTTGACTCTCAGCAGGATTACTCAAAAAGTTCTGAACGGATTTTGATTAAACTTTAAGGAATGATAGATAATGGGTCAAGGAAGAACAGATTAGATTTTGAGCAATGAAGGTCAAAGGTCAAGGTCACACTAAAGGTCAACAGCTAAAACATATCAGTGGTAATATCTCAGGATTCAGACAAGAATAAAAAATAAATCAAGCCTTGGCGGAGGTCTGCTGTCTCTGACTGCCTTGTATTTGTTCATCAGTTGTTTTTTATTTTAATAGTGGTCATTTCTGAAACACTTCCTATCCATCTACACACAAAGATGTGCTTTTGTGGCACACAGTGTACATTTTCCTTCCCAACACTGTTTTTTTTTTATGTTTGTCATTTCCTCCCTCTCCCCCACATGACACATTATGCTTCACCATAAAGCTCAGTTTCACAGCTTTTAGAGGCACTTTGAATAATTAAAATTGCACAAAGTAGTGAGGGATTGCAGTGATTTTAAATACACCACAAGAAAGTGGCGTGTGCTAAAGTGGAGTAGTGACAGAACTGATGCACATTATTGATATTTGTCACATGTGTACCTGCATACAAGTTCTGTGCATGATTGCTTTTTAACACATGGATAGTGTGGAATATATTTTAAATCACCTAAAACGGAAAAGGCATTGTACTCAGTAGGAGCTGTGATGCTGCACTTTGGGTTAGGGTTATTCACTCTTTCGGAGGTGTACTTAACTCTCCCACCTTTCTGCACTCACTTTATACCTTATGTTTCTTTGGTTCTGCCATGTGCAGTACTGTGAGGTTAATTTCTTTTGCGACTCCTTTTTTGGTGGACCAACTGCCTAGCTCAACAGTAGCATCCCGTGGAGTTAAAATTAAGAAGTGCAATAGATGCAGGCAAAAGTTCAAATGCGGGCCATATTTTATTCATAATATTTCATGCAGGCCAATTAAATGGACTGGTGGCTGCAGTTGGCCCACAATACATAGTTTGGACACCTCTGATTTACAACTCAGTTAGTGTCAGTCTATGTCAAGAGTCTGCAACTCTGGTCCTAGAGAGCCACTGCCCTGCATGTTTGAGATGTATCTGTCTTCCAACACACCTGGTTCAGATGATCAGCCTATCATCAAGCTGTGTAGAAGACTGATAATGACCATCAGGTGTGCTGGAAGAAACATCCAAAACATGCAGGATAGCGGCTCTCTAGGACCAGCGTTGCAGAACCCGAGTCTATGGTCACTCACTGACACATGACCCCTTGTGCATGCCACACTGCTCCTGTCTTCTCTTAGCAACAGGCTGAACAGACCAACTACAGAATGACTAGCCACAGACAACAGAATGACTAGACCAGGCATGGGCAAACTATTCCACGAAGGGCTGGTGTGGCTTCAGGTTTTTGTTCCAACCAACCAAGAGTACAGTTTGACCAATCAAGTCTCTGAAGACTAAGATCAGCTGATTAATTGAATCAAGTCTGGTGTGCTGCTACTCGATTGGAACAAAAACCTGCAGCCACACCAGCCCTTTGGGAAATAGCTTGGCCATGCCTGGACGAAGACTACAGACTGGCAACAGACGGAACATTCAATGTGTTTAAAAGATGTTCAATTTGGGTTAAGAACAGAAAACACTGGTAAGAACTACAGTCATATCCCATAATAATAACACTGAGTAGATCCCTCCCTCACCTCCTGGCCCCTCCCACTTACACCAACACTGCTCCACAACAATCAGACAGGACACAGCTGATTATATATATATATATATATATATATATATATATATATATATATATATATATAAGCATTAAGTGTGTGTATTAGCCAAAAATATAGCCCTTAAAATGAGTTAATAAGTAGATAATGTGTTTAATCACAGATCTGGTTCTGGCTCTAATGTATGCCTGTACGAGCAGGTTTGTAAAGTGGACTGTACAGGATTTCTGTCACATGACTCTCTGACAGACCACCTGTAGTAGACCACCTGTCCAGTTGATCCAGTGAGTTTGTATATTAATCAGTCATTGTCAACTCTTGTTTTCTTGTTTAGTTGACTTTAGCTAAAATTCAATGCTATTTTGTTAACACAAAATGTCAAAGCAACAGTTTCTGCTTAGTTCTTTTCAAAAGCCCAATAAATGTGATGACACTGATAAATGCAGTGAAAAACGATGACGATCATCATCCAGCAGGAACTACAGTTACTGTGTCACTGAGATGTTATTCAACATTAAATATTATTCAATATGACTCATTCAAAATGTAATTTGAAATGACGGCTAATATCATGACAGAAATTTTTACGACTCTGTCCGTCAAAATGGTGGACAATAAAAATGTCTGGCACAACCTCCGATTTGGACTAATACATGTGGACACAAACACATACTCACAATATCGTGGGGACTCCTCAGGTAGGAGAACATGGTCCACTGAAAAGAGAACTGTCCACTGTGGAATAGTCCTGAGGGGAATAGTAGTGAGTGAACAGGTGCAGCACCAGGACTGAAAGAGTGGTGCTGCATCAGAGGAAGTCTGAGTAAGATTAAAAGAACTTAACTGATTCTATTTAAGGATATGGACTTAAAGAGGAGCAAGAGGAGGAGCTGACACAGAAGAGGAGGAGGCACTTACATACAGAGGAGGAGGAGCTGACACAGAAAAGAGGAGCAGGTGGAGTTGACAGAGGAGGAGCAGGAGGAGGAGCTGACACAGAGGAGAAGGAGAAGCTAATAGAGAGGAGGAGGAGGAGCTGAGGTCAGTGTTTGTTTCATCAAACAGCCAATAAGAAGTTCATAACAACATCATGTGACTCTCGTGACCAAGGCTACAGGAAGTAAGTAAAGGTAAACAAACCGTGCAAATGTTTCCTTTATTCACTCTCACATTATCCCTCTGGTGGTGTTCAACTCCATCTGCCCTGGGTCACACTAACCGGACCATCCTGCTCTTTCCTTCATTCACTCCGTTTATTGTGCTTGTTGCCATAGCAATGCCCACAGTCATCTGGTGACAGCGTGTGAAAGGGGTGGGGTCAAATGTGGGCCCATGAACCATGACTCAGACTGTTTAAGTGTGTGTGTGTGTGTTGGGGGGGGGGGGGGGGGGGGGTAACAGGCATGTATTGTGTCCAATGTGGTCATAGGTCACTAAGCCCCGCCCCCTCCTCCACTATGTAGCCTTTGTTTCCTACAGTGGTTTAGTGTTGTCTGTTCACATTAGTCCCATGATCTTTACGAGTTCAACTGCATCATCAGCTAGACACACTGGCCATATACTGACCACATACTACCCAAATGACCACACACCGACCACATTCTGACCACTGACCACATACATTGACCATGTGCTTGACCACTGGCCACATAGTGACCAAATGACCACACACTACCTCTGCACCACCTGTCACAGAGGTGTAATAATTCTTCTTGCACGTTTTCAAAACAAGTGACGGCACGAAACCTAGCTGGATGCTACTCTGGGTAAAAACACAGAGCGAGAGGGGAGGGGGGAGTGTTCTGTCATGCATTCTGAGCCAATCAGAGATGCCTAATTACCGCGTCATGGTGAAAGTACCGGTAAACTGTCACCTCTGCATGATATGCATATGGTCACAAGAGCACAAATCACTAACAAGTCTCATAAATATTGAAGAGTCTTCCCTTCACTACTCCAATCACATAGAGGTATCCTCGTGAATATTAAAGAGCCATAGTGGCACATGCAATAACATGCAAAAACACATACAAACCGACTATATTTGTTCGGTATAGGGCTGTACATCTGTTTTCAAAGGTTTGGTACAAATACCTATACCGTTACAGTCTTAGTATTTATGCAAAAAACACAAAAAGTTTTTTTTTTTTCTAAAATTGTGCAAGGAGGTGCACTAGACCACCATCCCACACTGGACCTCCACACTGGCACCATGTTTGCCGAGCCAAGCACTTCATGTATTGTGTCTCCACCCCCATACTCCCTCCTGGTGGATGTGTTTGTCCTTCTGTGGATTATCCCACTCAGTCCACACCACAGGGCTGTAATCACCTATTGGGTGGGGGATTCTCTGATTAAGCCCCTGCACCAGCAAGCGTGGTCACCAAGAGACTTACGGGTCAGACACACCACCTACACAATACAATGCAATCTTCTTACATATGTGGATTAAAGGGCTGTGGACAGAACATTCTGTTAACACTTTATATACATACATACATACACACACACACACTGACTGTCATTTATGTCATTTACCGCCCCTTTACAAAATACAGATGTGGAAGTTGACAGTACACATATCAATACATTAATCCACATGGTGACAGCCTATAATACTACACCATGGTGAGAGCCCATAATACTACACCATAGTGACAGCCCATAATACTACACCATAGTGACAGCCCATAATACTACACCATGGTGAGAGCCCATAATACTACACCATGGTGAGAGCCCATAATACTACACCATGGTGAGAGCCCATAATACTACTACATAGTGACAGCCTATAATACTACACCATGGTGAGAGCCCATAATACTACACCATAGTGACAGCCCATAATACTACACCATGGTGACAGCCCATAATACTACACCATGGTGAGAGCCCATAATACTACACCATGGTGAGAGCCCATAATACTACACCATGGTGAGAGCCCATAATACTACACCATAGTGACAGCCCATAATACTACACCATGGTGACAGCCCATAATACTACACCATGGTGAGAGCCCATAATACTACACCATGGTGAGAGCCCATAATACTACACCATGGTGAGAGCACATAATACTACACCATGGTGAGAGCCCATAATACTACACCATGGTGACAGCCCATAATACTACACCATGGTGACAGCCCATAATACTACTCCATGGTGACAGCCCATAATAGAACACCATGGTCACTCCAGCAGATTCAGTCTTTGGTGATGATGTAACAATTTAGACGAGGCACAAAATGCGTGAGTTTATCATCAATTTCCATCACTATGACAACCAGGTACTGTAAAGTCAGTACGATTGCTATGACGACCAGGTACTGTAAAGGTGAAGCAGGGTCAGAGGTCACAGTCACCCCTGGGTTTGTGCTGCAGATCCAGGTGACAGGTGATGGACTACTAACCACTAACCA
The DNA here is from genome assembly GCA_020466265.1 of Siphamia tubifer. Lineage (NCBI taxonomy): Eukaryota > Metazoa > Chordata > Actinopteri > Kurtiformes > Apogonidae > Siphamia > Siphamia tubifer. The sequence continues at coordinate 18,219,485 of CM035802.1, forward strand.
CTAACACACTGGCACCCCACCCCTACCCCCATCTGAGGTCAAACCCCTACACATGTATAGACAGACAGTGTGAGTTCAGAGGTTCTGTCCTATTCCAGAAGGTTCCAGACCTGGGTCACTACAGTTCAGTGTGGGCTCTCTGTGGAAGCTTTAGTTTGTGCTCAGGGACATAGAACAGTAGAAGGGCTTAAGGCTAAAAAAATACAACAGGACTAGAAGGTTCATTCAGCTGAGGGTGGGGGGGGGGGGGTGACACAACAGGACACAGTCAAGGGGACCTTAACATCAGGTCAAATAAATTAAATTGGGATATTATTATCAAACCATATATTTTTGAAAAGCGTATTTCTTACATTTTCATGATTTGAAGAAGATTTCCATGTGTTACATTTTTTCCTAAGCCTATATATCAGACTAATGCAAGCAAATAACAGGCTGTGGACTTTGTGATTTAGTCATAACTCAGCAACTGCTGGGCAAATTTTAGTCATGTACATACTTATAAAAACTGTTTTCTATGTATAAAACATATATGATGTTTAAATTAAATTAATAAATTAAATTGTGAAAAAATGGTTGTCACGCCGTTACCACAAAAAGTGGGTTGTTTTTGTTTTGTTTCCAAACTCAGAGCTATATTTCAAATAAAATCTTAAAACTTTCAGAATAAAGGTTAGTGGGTCCCATTTAAATATGGAGTAATCTATTGTGAGAAATTTTTTACTATATTACAGTGAAATGTTCCTTTATAATTTGTCACTATTACTATGAGATGAACAGTAAGTGTCTTTGGTTACCTTTATCAAGGTTTACCAAATAAATTGTTTTTATAATCGATTGATACTTTATTACAGACTTAAGGTCCATTTCATCAAAATACAAGTAAGGTAACAGTGATAACATCCAGACAAAACAAGTACAGATAACATACAAACTTAAAATAGCCTATATAGTGTTGCGCCGATCATAATCAGCCGATATCGGTGATCAGAAAAATGTGCCGATCAAAAAGCCAATCACGTCACATAAATTACTAGGGGCCATTTTATAAACTTGCTAACAGAACAGAACAGGTGCATCTTGTCTTGACTGTTTCTGTACTTTTTAAAATGTAGTTAATTAATAGTAGACGTTTGGGACCATTTTATTCTGCGTAAGGCAGACAACAGTGTGCCCACGGCTAAATAGCATTAGCATTAGCCTGGCACTGCCTTATTTAATACAACACCTGAACGCATCCACACTTCGTCAAATCGGACTCAGAACTTGTTTTGCTAACTGGTGAGTACTAGTATCTGTTAGCATGTAGCCACAGTGTTGTAATTATTTTTAGCAAATGTACCGAGGCAGTGTAATTATTAGGCTACAACTGCTTCACACATCCAGGCGTGTGCGCGGATGCACGCACACAACTCAAAACGCGTCAGTCTTCTCCCATCCCCGTTTATTGATTACTGTAATTATCTATACCTAGATGAAAGGTATGGACATTTAAAATTCCTTCCGTGATCGTCAATCAGCAGCAAGTGTTTTGTTGATCGGTTATCGGTGATGGGGAGAAAAAATGCTGATCGGTGCATCACTAATTTCAAGAGACACTTATTAAAGTGCTTCCAATAATGAGTTGTACCATTGCCACAGCAGTATGGTTGTTTGAGTCATTCAATCTACAGATGAATCAGTGCATTATATTTCTCAGAGTTGCTTTCAGTGCATTGACTCCAGTACTCACACACAGCTCACTCATACTTGTCCATCTGGGCCTTTTTAGGAGTATCCTCAGTGCATCATTGTAGGCCACTTGTAACTTCTGGAAGCGAGCTTTTTTTTTTATTATAATTTTTTTTATAGTGTAGCCATAAATGAGCATTGTAAAGTGGGAAACAATATGCTTTGAAGAGTCAGCTTCACATTGACAGAGCAGTTACCAAATTTTCTTGCTTGCACATACAGCATTGGCGATAAATATTCTCATTTGTAAGTTGGTTAGTGGTCACATGTCCCAGATATTTCACTTTCCTACAGATATTAAGAACAAATCATAATTTCCTCATATTAAGGACTGTGAAAAAGCTCTATAAGCTTTGATATATTGACAACCTTTGATCAATTGACACATTTTAGCCAGGATTGCTCTTACCTAGTTACCTTTCATCTAGGGTTGTTCTCACTAATTTAACACAAAGAAATGTGCTGCTTTTATCTAATTAGGTGTTAGAAAAATATACATACAAGTGAGCAAATCTACAACTAAGAGAGCCTCAACTGATGTGTGTAAGTGACTCACATCTGACTTCAAGTACAGGGAAATCGATTTCACACCAGTCTGATGTTGAATAAAGAGCCACTACTCCAAGATGCATCATTCATTCTCAAGGCTTCAGGCCCGATTCAAATGATAAAAAATTATACCTGAACCCTCCTGGTCCCATCGGGTTCAGTCAAATATTCCCAGCTCCAATCCATGGCGCCTCTCTTCTTGAGACTACATGCATTTAATTTAAAATGTTTTTCAGGCACAGTCTGGCATAACGCTCAAGATCTCTTTTATAGCAAAAATACACTTATACATACTTGAATCATACCAAGGTGAGTCACACTCCGTTCAACACACACTTTTGTTCAACAGCCTGATGTGCTTAAATGTTCATGCATCACCAAGGTACCACGAGGTTTGCTTTGCAAACCTTGAAAGTAGTGTCTTTATTCACTGTGTCCAGGCTAAAATGCTTCCAAACTTTAGAAGTTTTAGTATCATCATTCTTGTACCGCTCAGAGGGAGAAAAGCTATTGTGCATGAGTGACCTTCGGCAGAGATTATAATTAATAGAGATGCCTCATTCTGTTGGAAAAATGCGTCTAGTGACAATAGTCCACAATGGAATTTCATTGTTGACTATTTGTATTATTGATTTTTGTCATCATCAACAACAACAACAACAACAACTGTTGCGGCCCTAATATACAGGAAAAATATGCCCTAGTGTTTCTGGAGGACAACATGTTTGAATACTCAGTTTTGCACTGGATATATGAGTAAAAGTCTGCCTATATTTAACACAACTAAAACACATGTGTGTGATGTGGGGTTTATATTAAACCATTAATGTGATGATTTTTGTCTTTATTATCACAAGATGACAAAGAAAATTTTAAATTTCAAGCGCTCCACTACAGAGCTGCACCAGAGTGCCACTGCAGAGCTTGTTCCATCCAGGGGGTAAAACCATCTCATTCAGATGCTGGACTCGACCTACAGTTGCTTCATCCATGAAATGACTGAACTACTAATCCACCCAGATGGAGTTTTTGGGGCAAATACATATTTTTTCCCCCATCAGCCTTAGCCAGTGATTGATACAGGCTTGAGTCAATATTTTGAGCTGATACTGGGGTTTTTTTCTCTTTCAAATGAAAACAAAAACAGACCATCTTCTTTACTTAAGGTAAGAAAAAAAATTGTGACAGTTAAACTAATAAATATTACTACACCAAAAAGTATTTTTATGGTTACAGTCTCAGGTAAGGTGGGGCCGCAGAGTGTTTGTGTTTAGAACTCCAGAGCCCTTAGCAATGGTCCTGCACTGTAGGTAACATCAGAATGTGTTTGGAACATACACTAACCCACCTGTCCAGGGCTACAACGAATATGGGGGCTTGTCCAGGATCTCTGTCTTAACTGGTCTACTGGCTAGAACTAAACCTTTAATAAGGTGTAAACAAAGTAACTCCCCCACTGCAGAGTTAGCAGTGTGGATGCATGGGGGTTGGGCTCAGAAGTTTGGGGTTAGAAGGGTTAGCAGTGTTACCAGTGTGGGGGCGGGGTTCAGAGGGTTAGTGTTAGTCGTGTTAACTGTGTTAGCAGTGTGGGGGCTGGGCTCACAGGGTTAAGGTTAACAGTGTTAGGGTTAGCCATGTTAGCAGTATTTGAGTTAGCAGTGTGGGGGTGGGGCTCAGTGGGTTAGTGTTAGCAGTGTTAGGGCTAGCAGTGTAAGTGTTTAGAGAATTAGTGATAGTGGTGTTAACAGTTTAGCAGTGTTAGCAGTATTGGGGCGGGGCCCAGAGGGTTAGTGTGAGTAGCTCCAGAATCCCACATTTTTAGACTAAAAACATGTACCTGTATTAAAGGTTTATTTTTAGAAGTGACTGATAGGATTTATGGATGGTGTTAGTGGCATGACCCCCCCCCCAGGAGTGGCTTCCTCAGTCTGACTAGGACTTCATGACAGTGTAGAGGGGACAGCAGATCTTAAGGTTGGACACGAGTAGTGAGAACCTCACCGACACATCTCCATGGAGGAAAACAGCTCTGCTGTGTTTCACTATTAAACCCACAGTAACTGAGGAAAAACTGAAAAAAGATTGAAGAATGACTGGACTACAAACATGGTTGTGCAGAACCGTTAAAAACCTACTCTCCCCATACTCCCTGCAACTCCTCACTGCAGCATAAGCATTAGCCTCCCACTGCAGTATTGTTTCAATGCAAACACATGAAACTAAATTAGCCATATGCCAACAGAACTTCTTTAAGCGACTCAGAGTTTCTATGAGCCACATATTATAAGTAACATATTGTTAATGTATTGTTAACGTATGCTAATATATTGCTAATGTACTGCTAATGCTGCAGACCCTAGCTGTAGATTCCAGTGCGAGCTTTGGTCAGTGTGACTGGACTGACAGGATGTTCACACACATTCTGCACAGTCTCACACTACACACTTTTCTTTCACTCCACCCCCCACATACACATGACACTCCCACTCACCCTGCCCCCCCCAGCAGGACTGGGGCTACAGACTGATCCATGACCTAGTTTCTATTCACACTGTCTGCCTTTGTTTACCTCCTGGAGGAGGAGGAGGCAGAAGAAAAGGAAGAAAAGGAAGAAGAAGAAGAGGAGGAATCATATAGCATCAGAGAGAAAGAAAGTGAACAGGTCTGAACCTAGAACTGTCAGCATTCTGCAGGAGCACTGACAACATTTACCTGTTACTTTCATATTCTATAGCACCCTATAGCAGCCTTTAGCACCCCATAACAAACTACAGCACTCTATAGCATCCTTTACCATCCTATAGCATACCAAAGGAACCTACACTTGCTGGAAAGTGCAATCAAAAATGTTGTGAACCACAGACCCCTGTACCCTAGAAATGCATGGTTGAACCGCGCACCCTGTGGACCAACTGTGGATTGGGTGGATGACAAACAAAAACTAATATTTTAATTAACTTCAGGCAGGCTGCGGTTGAAACACTCAAGTAAAAAGTCCTAATGTCCGAGGCATCATCTTCTGTAAATTGGTGAAAAAATGTTCATGCAAAAGGATAGCAGGCAGATAGAGATTTTAAGAAGCATTTGTGGATGAAAATATACATCATCTACGCATCTCTGCTGTACCCAAACACACCCACACCCCCTAGTCCCTGGATCCTCACCTGCATGTGTTCAGTTGAACTGCTGCTCAGCTCATCTCCAGACTCGGAGTCGTTGCGTAGTTTTTCCAGTTCTGCCTTCGCTTCGCTGGGGAGGGATATATTTTCACTGTCTGGACTTTTGTTGTGGTCGTCTCCCACGTTAAGAGGAGGTGAGTCTGCCCGTGTCCGTGGCAACGTGGAGCTGTTGCCGTGGTGATGGTTGTTATTGGTGTGTAGCAGTAGCAGTTCAGCTACCACCTTGCAGTGATGCGGACTCCCCAGGTTTTGGTTGGCATCTTTGGGCAGAACCGGCGGGGTGGCCTGGTCTGAGGAGGGCGACGGTGTTGACGATGGTGACGGGCGGCCAAAGCTGCTCATTTCGGGCTGAGGTCTGTTCAGGTTTTCGTCAGTCGGTCGGCAGATTTCCAGGACGGTGGGCTTGGCCCTCAGCATGGGCTTGTGGGGGGGCATAAGTGCCCTTCGAACCTCCCTGACATACTGTGCTGGTACGTAGAAGGCCTTGGCACCCTGGTCCCTGCGCACCTGCCACCAGTCCTGGTTGGTCTTCTTCACCAGCAGGTAGCACTCGCCCTGCCGGATGCTAACTGTCCGCTCTTTGGCCTGGTACTCGTAGTCATATTCCACCTCGATGTAAACCTGACCGGGGGCCACACTCGGCCCTTCCCTGTCTGCCATGGCTAACTTTGACCTCTGACCTCAGATGTTAAGAGCAAGATGCCTGAGGAGGGTCCTCATGTCTGAAGTGTTGAGCTGTAGGAGACAAAATCAAACCACAATTACAATCTGGACGAAGAAAAAAAAACAACACGCTGAATTATAGAAAGTAAGGTTGTATCATTCCGATACAAAATGTTTATTGCACTACTGTCAAGGAAAATGTTCCTTTCCCTGGGTTTGTGTCCTTCACATCACTCAACAGTAGGGTGGTCACTTCTGCAGTGTTTCTGTGGAACTGATCTGTTGGTGTGGATGTGTGTAATGCAAGGGAGCTCAATTGGCAACTGCACACATGTCACTTTCTGTCCTATTATGGGCAGTGATGCCTGACAAACTTTCATTTAAGGACATTTATGCCACAGTGGTAATAGTTTGTATAAAATGTTTGGTGGCAGATCCACAGTACCTAGTTGCTAAGTGATATCAGCTGATTTGTGAAAGTTTGCAGTGCAAAGAAAGGGAGGAGAGGAGGAGACTTAATTCTTGGTTAAAAGCCAAGTTATCTACACCAGCAGTGAAGAACAGAAATCAGAGAATAAGACACTTGGATCTGGACAAAAATAAGGTGACTGACATAATACCATGCAATGTGAACATTTATTGTTATAGGTTGGAAACTCTCCCTCAGCCCCTGGAGTTTTCATTAATTTCATTCATTTTCCCGCTGACGTTCCTCTGCTGTCATTCATTCTTTCTTCACTCAGCTGCAGCCACAACAGCAGGAGCATGTGTTTGTAAAGATGCTTTTCCATTGGTTAAAGGAAGCACCAGTGGTGTTTCTGCATTTGTGGGTATGTGTTTGTAATGCAGCCTATGTGCAGTCTCTGCTTTCTGCAGATGATGTGGTCCTCTTAGCTTCATCAAGCAGTGACCTCCAACTCTCCATTGGGGCAGTTTGCAAATGAGTGTGAAGCGTCTGAGATGAAGATCAGTACCTCCACGTCTGAAGCTATGGTCCACAGTCAGAAAAGGGTAGAGTGCCAGTTCCAGGTCGGGGGTAGGTCCTGCCTCATGTGGAATTAAAGTATCTGTGGGTCTTATTCATGAGTGAGGGAAGGATGGAGCCGGAGGTCAACCGGCAGATTGGCATAGCATCTACAGTAATGTGGGTGCTAAACAGGGCCATTGTGGTTCTGAGGGAGCTAAGCCAAGAGGTGACACTCTGGATTTACCAGTCCATCTACATTCTGACCCCCACCTATGGTTATGAATGTTGGGTAATGACCGAAAGAATGAGGTCATGGGGACAACGGCTGAAATAAGTCTCCTCTCACAGGGTCTGTGGGGTCAGCCTTAGAGATAGGGATAGGAGCTTGGATATTCGGGAGGGACTCAAGAGTAGAGCCACTGCTCCTCCACATCCAAAGAAGCCAGTGGAGGTGGCTCAGGCATCTAGTAAGGATGCCTCCTGGGGAGGCATTTTGGATACGTCCAGGAGGAGACCTTGGGGGACACACTGGAGGGATTTGATCTGTAGTGATTCCCCTAGAGGAGTTGATGGAAGGGGGGCCCTGGGCTGAGGCTTCCGCCCCCAAGACCCAGACTTGGATAATCAGAAGATGACGAGTATGAGCAGCCTGTGAAATAAAATGTTTAAGAATAGTCCGTGTTTAGAAACTAGATTGTGTACATGTACATGAATGTGAATCAAGATTGTAATCTTTTAAAGGAGACCTATTATCCCGATCCGTGTTTTTCAACATACATACAATGTTATAATTTCAGACCTCAGCAAAGTTACAAAACATGAGCTATAATGTTTATGCTATAATCCTGCAACGTGGTTTCCTGACCCTCTAAACAGCTCATTGCGAGATGTGTACAAAACCTGATGTCAGGTTGAAGCATCGAATTGGGATGAATCCTCCAACAACGTGGAACCGGCCCCAAAACATGCTCACCTGGCATAAACTTTCCAAGGAGTTACATTTCCAACCTGAAGAAAAAGAAGAGAGATGTCTCCCAAAACAGTCCATTGTTTTTTCCAACTGTGAAAAGATGTCCCAACCATAAATCTGTGGGAAGCTTTTGGTTCAAAATATTAAAATGCTGGATTCCTCGTGGCTCAATAGAGCGGCGTGCCAGAGAAATTTATATTAAGACCAAAAAGTGTGTGAATTGATAGCTCTGTGTACAGTAGCCTATGTTAGCCTACTCGTATCACACAGTAAACAAATACATATGTGGGGCGGACCCGACAACCTGGGTCTCAAATTAGGACCATGGAGATCCTTTTTAATCCATAAGGACTAGGACTGAATGATTTTAAGAAAGGGGGGGGGGAGAAAAAGAAAAAAGAAAAGACTCCTACACATGGTTAGGATTAGACTCCTCCCACACAGGGTTACGCTCCTCCTACTCTACACAGTCATTCTACACTGGTCACTGTAGTAAATGATCTGTTCGGTCAGGATATCCATGTCTGTAACCAGACCATCCCAGCTGATGACAACATGACCCACCCCACACACGCTGACCCCCCCTCCTCTGTGTGGTTACTATGACTACCCAGTACTAACATTCCCTCACATCCAGAAATACCAACAGTCCCACAGACATGTGTGCTGTTACCCATTGGACTGAACACACAATTATACACAAACTACAGTATCTGTTTTTTAAAATTCTGTATGAATTAAAGTATTAACTCAGATCAACCCATCATGATCATTCACGATCCAATTAAAAAACACCAACACAACTCAGTGGAATAGTTGTTTACAGATGATTTGTTGAAGCTGTTTAACGAACATGTTAATTACATATATATTCATATTTATAGTTTAACCTCCATGCCAATTAAACAAAAGTTCAGTCCTGAAAAGAACTGAGGCCTTGGCAAATTTACATGATGACAGTGAATGCCTCACAGTTCCATCCAGATGATTTCAGATACCACTAGCTAAAAATACACTCACTTCTGAAAAAAGGTGAAACTTGGGTTGTAGTTGAAGCAGTTTGTTTATCTTCAACAGTAACCAAGTTAACCAACAATCCAATGTGTGTTTAGTTTACTGTGACATGACAAACAATCATCAAGTCTTCATGTTTTAGAATCTGGAACCTGAAAAAATAAAATCCATTTTCCACTCATTAATTCTGGATGAATTAACTAATTGCAGCAAAACAATTTTATGTAAAGGTAGAGTAACACTGTCAGACGAGGTTTTTTCCTAAACTTATAAATGAAGATTTTGACCTTTACCTTTGTCAATAAATACTATTATTTTAGCATTATGATTCTAATTTTGGTTGTTGCCAAAAGACAATAGATGGATGAGAATCAGCTTTATGGTCATATGACAAGGACAAAATAAACCTAATTGTATTTTCTAAAATTTCTCCAAAACAAAACTGGACGCTTTTTTTGGTGCCAACATTTATTGTCAAACATTATGTTCATGTAATTTGTTTAAATGCTGAATGTTTAAGTGTTTTCATCAGAAAAAAAATATGGTTAAACAGCTTTGTGCAGAGTTGATGCCAGTTGAGACAGCTGGGATTGTTTGGGATCAGACCTGTCACGGATCGGTCACAGATAAGTCCAAAGCTAACCCCCCCTCCAGACTTCTCCAAAACTATCCTCAGTGGATCTGTGTCCAAACATGTCCATCCAGGAGGTGGTGTTCCTGGGGCACATCTGTCCAGGAGGAGGTGTTCCCGTGCATGTCTGTCCAGGAGGAGGTGCTCTGGGCACATCTGTCCAGGAGGAAGTATTCCCAGGCACGTCTTTCCAGGAGGAGATGTTCCCGGGCACGTCTTTCCAGGAGGAGGTGTTCCCGGGCACGTCTGTCCAGGAGGAGGTGCTCTCGGGCATGTCTGTCCAGGAGGATGTGTTCTCAGGGATGTCTGTCCAGGAGGAGGTGTTCTGGGCATGTCTGTCCAGAAGGAGGAGTTCCCATGCACATCTGTCCAGGAGGCGGTGTTCCTGGGCACGTCTGTCCAGGAGGTGGTGTTCCTGGGCATGTCTTTCCAGGAGATTGTGTTCCGGACACATCTATCAAGGAGGATGTTTTCCAGGCATGTCCATCCAGGAGGAGAAATCAGGGTTGACCCAGGACACACTGGAAGGATTCTATCTGTGGCTCTGAAGTGAACCTGGTCCAGTTCAGTCCAGGACTAGGGTAGATGAGGACCATCTTTGACCCTGTCCTTCAGTCCAAACACATCTGTATCTACTGCAGTGTGTTGTCTTAAAAACACAGGAGGGGGATTTTCTCCTTAAATGACAGAGTAAAGACGCCAAAACGAGCCAAAATCAATAATAATACATGAGGACCAGAGCAGGCCTTCCAGACCCCCCCACCCCTCCCTTCTGCACACACACACACAAAGGGCTTTAATCATATGCACTGACACAAAGGACTGAAGGGTTCACAACACCAGGACCCTGGTTTCGGTCTGGATCCAGAACCCCTCCTCCCCCTCATTCCAGTGGAGGGCCACACTGATGCACCAGCTGGTCCTGTCTGCGCGTGCACAAAGCCCACGCGCAGGTTGACTGGATCTGCCATGCGCGTGCATAGCAACAAAGTAACTCAGACAGAAACCAATGGGCTCGTGCGACCAAAACACAGAAGAGGCACGCGCACACACTGAAGGAGGGAGGGACACCTACCTACGACACACGGAGTCCAGCGGAACCGGTACGGTACTGGTCCGTTCGGGGGTAGTTCCAGAGAGGCAGAGTCGGTTGTTTCCCCTCTTGTCCAACGGAGCTGAGTGAGGGGCTGCTCCGGCTCTTCAGCAGCTTTAGCCCAGCCTTAGCTCACCTCCTCCAGCTCATTAGCTCTGCTCCTGCTGCAGCTTTATCCCGGTTCCTCTGGTTCTCTCCGCAGCTTTAGCCCCGCTTTAGCCTAACCTTAACCCAGCTTTAGCTAAACCTTAGCCCAGCTCTAGCAAAACCTTAGCCCAGCTTTAGCTCATTCTTCTCCGGTTAACTGTGGCTTCAAACCCCCGCCTCTGCACGAGCTGTCACTCGCAACAAGCAGCTGCGCGCGCATCCGGAAAGACTTTTCAAAATAAAGTACGCGCTGTTTCCTGAAAGAAAGAAAATAATGAATATAAAAGCTGAATCTAATTACAGTACATAGCTTGGTTTAGAAACAACAGAAGTGAGTGGTCCCTGTGGCCCAATTTGCACAAGGTAGATGCTAGATTGGATCAGCGGGACGGACAAGGGGTGGGACTAAGGTCCGGACGTTCTGTGATACCCAGATGCAGCGCAGTCAAGGAAAAGTTGAATCGGGGTGCATTTCATTGGATATATTTCTTCGTGTTGTGTTATCCACGGAAGGAGAAATCAACTGAGACTACCTGTTGTTTTATTCATTTTTCCGCTAATTTGCTACTTGAAAATAAACAGCAGGCACTTTGTAGCTGATTATGTAGCTGAACCTCACCTAGAGCAGTAAAATGCAACCTTGTGTACTTTTTTTTTTCTTTCATGTGGAGTAGTTTTGGCAAATCTAAGCACCACGAGGATGGAATATACAACAGTTCACAAAAAAGTGTCAAGAATGTCATTAATGGGTGATTTTTGAAACAAGAACTGACGTTGGTCTATACACCAAATATAAGAATGTATTCTCCAAACGTACAGGACACAATAACATCTAACAGTATAGTGGAATATATGCAGTTGTACATTACATTCATCTTTACCATTGTCATTGAATGCTTAGTGAAATAATAAACTTACACCTAGACTCGTTCTCTGTGGTCTGGATATATTTTGCGAGATCTTCTTTCAACAGTGCTGTCGTTATTCAAAAGTGTGAAATTACAGCGTCGAACGTCCTGAGAACAGCCCCTTGTCCATCTAGCTTATACAATATAGCATCTACCTTTGCACAAGTAGTGCTCACTGCTTATGTGCATTACGGCTGACCATTATGACGGTGTAAGATAGGTGGCAATAGATTGATGTCCACAGATTGGATACCCATGCGTATTTGTCAAAAATGAATACGCAAATACGACTTAAAGCTTGACTGGTCCTATAGATAAAAGATGTCCTACAGGATCGGCCCCAGCATGTCGTGGTAAATGGTTTTAAATCCAAAAAACATTATTTTAAACACTGGTGTTCCTCAGGGCTGTGTTTTATCGCTGGTTTTATTCTTCATCTACACAAATAACATAAGCAGAAACAGTGATTTTTCCCTTTTTAAGTATGCAGATGACATGGCCCTAGTAGCCAACATCAAGGACTGTGATTCCTTGGATGCCTATCACCAGCAGGTGGACACTTTGGTGCTCCAGATTAAGGAGAGTGCACTGGAGCTTAACATCTCTAAAACCAAGGAGCTGTGTTGTATGGGCAGACTAACAAAATCCCCAAAACCTCTCTTTGCACCTGTGACACTGGATGGGTAGACTGTAGAGCAGCTGAAGGTCTTCAAGTACCTGGGAACAGAGGTCGACACAACCGTCTGTCCTTTTCACAGAACACCAATACCATATTTAAGAAGGCACAGCAACGCCTGTTCCTGCTGAGGAAACTGAGGAGCGTTGAAGTTAGTCAGGGCATCCTCACAGCCGTCTACAGATCATTGGTCGAATCCATAATCACCTTCAATATCACATCCTGGTTCACCTTCACCTCAGCCAAAGACAAATAAAAGCTTTTCAGGATCATCACACAAGCAAGTAAAAAAAGCGGAAAAAAAATCAAAAACAACTATCAGTACTTCACAACCAGGCAGTAGCAAGGAAAGCCCACCTCATCACACAAGACCCCACCCACCCGCTGCATAATTCTTTCCAACTCCTGCCATTAGGCCGACGCTATAGAATCTTCCTATCAAAAAAAAAAACATCTACAAGAACTCATTCATCCATAAACATTATATATATACATGACAAACCCAGAACCATCACTGTTTTAACTGGAATTTAACTCAACAAGGTTGGGAGTTATTGTGACCATTTAGCTTCACTTAATACACCTTACAGTCTAGTGCACTCTATCTATGAAAAACATAAAAAGTAAACCATTCATTGACAGTGTACATTATAATGGGCAGCTGTGGCTCAGTTGGTAGAGTGGGTCGCCCAATGACCGAGAGGTTGGCGGTTCGCATCCCAGCTCTGGCTGTCCACATGTCGAAGTATCCTTGGGCAAGACACTGAACCCTGGCTTAGGCCCCCAGTAGGACTTACCATAGACCTTAGAAACCTACTGGTGTGTGTGAATGGGTGAATGAGAGGCTAATGTAAAGTGCTTTGAGCACCATGAAGGTGGAAAAGCGCTATATAAGTGCAGTCCATTTAATGTGGAAAATAGGGTATTTATTTTGGGAGGAAAAAGTATCCATTTGCTTCCTTATATATTAAACTCCTCATCCTGCAACTATTTATGTTGAAAGCACCATCTAAGTGTGTCAATACATATAGTTCCATCTCAATAAACTAAGCATCATGGAGAATGATCTGAGATTACAATATTGTCATATAAACAGTTTTTCTCCTTAGGTAATAAATCATTACACATGAGGAAATACTCAATCTGTGAATATATCTGGTATGTTGCAGAGTAACAGCAGTACACTTTGGTTTGTTGGTGTAATTCTCTCCAAATGTAAAAGGTTTCATGAACATTTTATGGTTAACCTGCTATTGCTGTGAGATTAGTCTGTGCCTGTAACACCTACCCAAACTCAGAACAGGCATACAGTTAAAGTCGTTAAAGTTCCCAGCTGACCCAGCAGTGTTATAAGTAAAAAAAAAACAAACAGATCCTGAGTCATTACGTGAAATAGTAACAATAATAATAATAATAATAATATATATATATATATATATATATATATATATGAAATCCCAACAATTAAATTATATTTATAGGTGAAATAATGACATATAAAAGGATCAAGTCCAAATGAACCATCGACAATCATCAGTCTTTATCAACATCTATAAATTAAGGAATAACAAGGGCACTACAAGTAAACTATACTCTGGTATCTTAGCCCTGAACAAACACTCAACATATATTAAACAAAAGTGGGAGAAAGAAATGAATATAGAACTGAGGAACATAATATGGAAAACACATATCTCCTTCACAAATTCACTAACCTGGAGAGATTCTTGCTGGAAAAACATTATTCGATATTTATAACCCCAAAACAGAAATCTAGACAAATGGGGTCCCCACTGTCATGCTGGAGGTGCGGTAGTATTTCAGTGGACCACTTTCAGATATTCTGGTCTTGTCCCTCTATCAGGTTGTTTTGGTCACAAAAAGGATCATGGGTGACTCCTTCATAGCCAATGGGATGTTACGTACAGTACGTACATGACGTATTAATGTACATTACATAGTTATGTACAGTACGTACATAGTATTTATGTCCAGGACTTTCAGTTTCTTTTTGTAAATAAAATGTTCTTTTGTATTCAGAAACAAAATTTTGTGGTAAAGGTTTTCTGTTGGATCTTTCGAAAGTAGAGGTACCACTGTATTTATAGGATGCTAAAAGGACATTTGACCTTTTTTTGAGGTCTATGACCTTTCTATGACTGCAAAATTATTGAATCATTTTCCAGAACCTGCTTCAACACAAACACAGGAAGAACCAATCAGAAGCTTTGTTTGTTCAAGTTGTAAAATATTTATTTATTTTCTGTAAATGATTCTAAATCAGATTCCACATTTTTCCCAAAAAACAAAACATCTTCATCATTATCACACTGTTTTATTTCCAGGAATTAAAAAAAAAACAACAGAAAGAGGTTTCATGTCTAACTGTACATCTGCAGAGTCCTGATACCTCGTATGTACATGATGGCGCCGGCGTCGGAGCGGATGTCTGCCGCCGCTGTGACGGCGCCGGCTGGAAAAACAAAACTAAACAAAAACAAAGTCAAATCAAGGCCGCGGTGACACCTGCCCGACGCTCAGGAAGCACCTGTTCACAGTCCGTCCAATCAGAACGCAGCGCAGGAAAGGCTCCGTGTGTGATTGGCAGGTGATGACGGTGAGGGGGCGGGGCTTAAGGTAGTGCTCGGTTTTCGAGTGATTTTCTAGAGGTTTTTTCCCCTCACTTTAAATCTATGATACACATATTTACATGCTTCCACTCTGGACCTCGAACGCACCGTGGGTTTAGAAAATAGCTTCTTTCAGTAATAAATACAAAAAAAATCTCTTATTTTACAGGAAATGAACAAAAATGCAGGAGGAGAGCGACGCACTGACTGGTGGAATCCAGTCCATTTGTCTGGAAATTTATTGACTTTTTGCGGGTTTTTTTTTTTTTTTTTTTTTTTTTTTAGTGCAAGTTTTGAACCCAAGGAGGATGAGAAAAGACACCATAGGCTGGGCTTTTTTGGGTTTCAGTGATGTTTACTGCTTTTTTTCCCCCCTGGGTTTTCAGTGGCGTTTACTCTTTTTTCGGGTTTTCAGTGGTGTTCACACTCACATTTACATCTGTGCTCATTTGTACATGCAATTTACACGCAGAGGACCAGCCTCTTCAAAGCCTACCCCTCACCTGTCAATCACAGATAAGCCCGCCCACTCCTTTAATAGTCTGTTTAGCATCGTTAAAATCTGATATGAAGGTAAAGAGAGAGAAGGAGAGAGAGAGACAGGAAGAGAAAGAGACATAGAGACAGACAGAGAGTGAGAGAGAGAGAGAGCTGCCTGTGTTACATGTTCATTTGTGTGTGTAGTTGTGTGTCAGTTCATCCATTTGCGGCAGTTGACAGCTCCACAGTGACAGGGGATCTTGTGTTGATCGTCCTCCAGGTCAAACTTATAATCATAACACAGCTGAGAGAGAAACAGAGGGGGGGGTCAGTGACAGGTTCATTCATTCATTCATTCATAAATCAATTGTTTAACTGAATATTTATAACGTTTCCTAAAACATTGAACCTGGTTATTTTTGCAGATGATCCAAATGGAGCTGAATCATTCAAAAAATTAAATAATAGTTTGACCAAAATAAGTGATTTTTAAACAAAACCAAAACCACATTTATTTATGATTTTTGGAAAAACTACAGTGCATTTGAATTTTGTATTATTTAAAATAAATCATATGTTAGGAGCGTGTCACCACAGACACGTCGGGGGTTAAAGGGTAAAACTACATAAAGGCCAATAAATATTCAGAGAATGTCTAATTCTCTGAATAATTCCCTTATTTTGTGCTCAAGTTTTTATGACAAGCCGTCCTTGAATTAGAGCCATTAATGTGATTTTGACCTTTCTGCTAAATGCGACCTTGACCTTTGACATTTCCTCAAATGGATCATTGCATCTTATGTATATGCCCATGTAATTTCATGGTGATATCTCAAGTATTCATGGTATTATAGCATGACATGTCTCCGTGGACACATACACACACACATACATATACACATTGATTACAATAATCTCTCCCAACCAATGTTGAGAGAGATTAATAATAACTAATGCTGGACAGGAAATCCAAGCAGTTCATATTTATGGACAGAGTTCAGGTCAAACTGAGTGTCTGGAAAGGACAAGCCCTGGGTTACTCTGGATGTCTGGAGCATATGTCAGCATGGTTCTCCCCAGAAATTCTGAGCAAGGAGGCACACTGGACAACCCCAGGATAGCAAGAGTTCACTAAAATGAAGGCAAGAACAAGGAGGGTAAGGAGGCATTGCGCACCTCTGTACTAGCGTCTGGGGAGAGCCCTGGTCTGTAATCAGTCAGATCATCAAGGAAGCAAAGAGGAACACAAAGACTATCTGTGTTCTGGCTAGACCTCACCAAGGCCTACCCTAACAAACTGCACCAACTCATCTGCAAGTCACTGGAGCATTACTGTCAGAGGTTGTCAAGCTGGTGAGGTCTCAAAGACTTGCTGCAGATGACGTTTAGCGTGTGAAATTGAAAAGGGGATGATGTGAGGAGGGATGGAGTGCACACCCTAATTTACACCTCCGGAACCAGACAAATTTTTTTTAGTTACGTTCCTGATGTTACTCCCAGACCTGGTATTTATGCCTCCGTCCGTACTATTATTACATGGCGTTTATTGAAGCAGTGATTTTGATGTATTTACTGTGGAGGCATGAAAGCTGGACCAGAAATAGGCGCACAAGATGGTTGAGTGTGCGTCCCCTTCATATAAGGAGGATAGTTGATGGTGAATTTGTCTCATTGGTGCTACCTATGTGTCAGATGGATGAGGAGAAGCATTTTCAGTGCTTCTGCACCCAGGCACCATCGCATCATAGAGATGGATATATCCTCTGACCAGCTCACAAATTCTACCCTCCATCGTCATTTTTTAAGTCCTAGCGGGAACCTTCTTTGTACGTGGAATTCTAAAATTTTATACTTCAGCCTCTCTACTGCCCCCACAATTTCCAGTGGTACTGCTCCGTTTCGCTCGGAGCTCACCGAATTGCTAAACTCTTGACCAACGGGCAAATTGACGGGTGAAACTACCTCCAGAACCGGATGAAAACATCAGTTTCCATAATTAACGGAGGGTATAAATTAGGCTCAAAGGGTCGATGACAGATGATGGAAGTAGGGGACATGATGGGTTCTGATTGCCTTGGAATCGATGGCCATATACAGCTCCTTTCCTGAAGGGGAGACTGCCAGAGAGCACCTTCAATATGCAGGGGTCAGAGATTCCAACTGTTCAGGAACAAATTAATCCAGTGTTTGGGGACAAAGCAACGACAACACCCTGAAGGACTGAGGATCCATACCTCTTCTCTTCACTCACTCATTCATACTTCTTCTCTTCACTCAGTCATCCATACCTCTTCTTAGAGCTGGGCAAAAAATCGACTTAGATTTAAAATCGAGTTTTATGGCAAAATCGATTCATATTTTAGGAAAATCGTACAATCCGATTCCCCTCCACACGCACTTATTTTCCTAGAAAAAAGAAAACCATGAACCAGGCTGCTTTCCGTAGTTGCACATCTGAAGCGAAAGCATCCAATGGGGGGGGGGGGGGGGCAGAACTCTTAGAAAAGGCAGAGACTAGCGCTGCCAGCACTTCTTCAAAATGTTTAACAAACACTGACTGAAACCTTTTCTCGCGGCACACCTTATGATAAACATGGAGCCAGAGTCCTGCACGGTTCTGATTTTGACATACCGCAACCGCCCGTACCCGTCATGTTTAAACTCCGACCCCTTTTCCAACGAAAAAAAAAATCCGCACCCGAACGACCCGCTATAAATGAACCCTATATCCGAACCGAACCCGTATCAGACACAGCACAACATTTTTCACCAGTTTCGTGAAAATTTGCGGCTCACCCACGGGTACCCGAACCCGTGCAGGACTATATGGAGCACGATGGGGAGCGATAACAGACGCAATAACATCATATATCCAAAATATTGGTAACATGTTCAGGTTTACTGAAGTAGCTTGATTGATAATTAGGTTTTGTTTTATTTTGTCCTTACAAAGTAAAAATGTTACTAGTTTTCTTTTTATCTTTACTTTTGCACTACTATGTTTTTTGCAATGTTTTTCATATAATATGAGTATTAATATATATTGTTTTAGTTGTTAAAATATTTTAAGCTTTCTTTTTTCCAACAAAATGTATCTTTTGCACTATTTTTTTTTGCACTGTTTTTCTTGTAACAGTGGTGGATATGTCTCGACTTACTACAGTTCATGTAGGCAAAGTCTCAGGTTGCAGTTGCACCTTTTGCACAACTGATTTATTATTTACAGTTATTTGTAGAAGTATTTTTGTTTTACATGTTATTTTATTTAAAAAGAAGACGAAAGAAACCATGTTTCTAGTGTTTTCATTTTCATTTAGCTCACGTGGGAAAAAATCGTATCGTGAATCGAGTTTTTTGGGAAAAAAATCTGAGATTTTTTTAAAAGAGAAAATCGCCCAGCCCTACCTCTTCTCTTCACTCAGTCATTCATACCTCTACTCTTCACTCAGTCATTCATACCTCTACTCTTCACTCAGTCATTCATACCTCTTCTCTTCACTCAGTCATCCATACCTCTACTCTTCACTCAGTCATCCATACCTCTACTCTTCACTCAGTCATTCATACCTCTACTCTTCACTCAGTCATTCATACCTCTTCTCTTCACTCAGTCATCCATACCTCTTCTCTTCACTCAGTCATCCATACCTCTTCTCTTCACTCAGTCATTCATACCTCTTCTCTTCACTCATTCATTCATACCTCTTCTCCTCTCTGGATGCGTCTGCAGGAGCTGATGATGATCTTGTTCTCCTTCTCCACTGTCACCACCTCTGTGATGCAGTTTGGAGCACACGAGTGGTTGATGTACCTGTCATAAACACACACATCAGACTTTTAATGTTCAACAGTGGCAATGAAAGAATTCAAATGGCAGGCCTCTTCCACTGCAGAAACCCAGGGGCATTCATTCACATCCAAGATTGCCAGGTAAAAAAAAAAATCCAGGGAAAGTTCCTGGTGTGGAGGTAGAACATTCCAGATTAGCAGGAACTCTTACGGGACTTTGTGCTGGTGAATGCTGAATGGTAGACAGCGTTTCCACATTCTATTGAACCTTTCATTAATTCTATTGAATCTTTCATTAATTCTATATTTCATTTCCACAAGTGTTGACCCTTTGGGAAATTCAGATGGACTATAAATCACAAACATGAAAGTTTGGAGTTCAATTAAAGTAAATGTACACAGAATTATAATCAACTAAGCTCGTCATCTAGCTGCTGAAGCCTGATAAGGACCCGCTGCTGTGAATCAGGTGTGTTGGAGCAAAGTTGCACTTAAAACATGGAGGACAGTGGGCCGCTGAGGACCAGGGCTGGAGACCTCTGAAGTAAGGGATAACAGGGTTCACAGTGGAAATGAACAAATATTCACTGTTTAGTTCCAGCACTGTAGTCATCTGCACATCAGCAGTTTATGCTAATGCTAACTGATTTATTCTTTATTCTGTTTGTCACGTTATTCTTTATTCTGCTGTCTCTGTCCTCCTGCTACAGGTGGACGCTGAGGTGGTTCACTATTACCATAGAAACCATAGGTGCATGATGACCAGCCAATAGGTTCACCATTACCATGAAAACCACAGGTGGAGGCCAGGGGGCATTCCACTGTTACCATGGGAATGGCAGTCGGGTGGAGTTACCTGGCGGGTCCTCCAGTGATGGTGGCATCGATCACGTAGTCGTTGTCGATCCTGAACATGTACACGCCTCGATTCTGTCAAAATCAAAAGAAAGTTATCGACTCTGGCGAATTCCCCTAAAAATCTTCAAAGAGGAGTGCCTCCACCCACCAGGGTTGATTCCACCCACCTGTGACTCGTACAGACGCTCTTTCCGATTGGCTACTTCACTCCTGATGATGGTGCCAATGTACTCGATGACCATAGTGCATTTTTCTATGTCCCTGGCAGCATACAGACCCAGCCCCTAAAGAGAGAGGGTAGGGTTAATAACTGGACTGGATCTGGACCAGGACCAGCATACAGACCCAGACCCTATAGAAAGAGTGTAGGACGGGCAGACAACAGACTGATTAGACCAGGTATGGGAAAACTATTGTCCAAAGGGCTGGTGTGGCTGCAGGCTTTTGTTCCAACCAACCAAGAGTACACAGGTTGATCAATCGACTCTCTGAAGACTGAGATCAATTGATGAATTGAGTCCAAGCTGGTGTGCCGCTGCTTGGTTAGAACAAAAACCTGCAGCCACACCAGCCCTTTGTGGAATAGTTTGGACATGCCTGGTGTAGGGTTAAAAACCTGCACTGGTTCTGGACCAGTGTGCAGACCCAGTCCCTAAAGAGAGAGGTTCGAGTTAAAGACCTGGACCAGGATGGGTCCTGCAGATTCTAATTTTCTTTCAAGTTCCACATTCAGCCTGATTTGATCTCCAGTGGGTGGGATCAGTAAGATAATGACATAATACCCTATAAATAATGACAATTACAATAGTTTGTCTTTTAGTGTAAAAACCCTCATTAAATTATGAAAACACTTACTTTTATAAACTATCCAAAAAATGTGAATAACCTGAAAAAAACTGACATTTATTCAGAAAAATCTGAAATTATAACAACATTCTGCCTCAGTTTATCATTAGTCCATGTGTTTTATTCTGGATCATATCTACAAAGACACTAAACACTTAACACAAGCAGAAAATGATTGAAATTGTGTTGAATTTTCTTTAGACATTTCAGTTTGTCAGAGTTCGGAAATATACATATTTTCACCATTTAATGTTATTTTTTGGACTAACTAAAGAATTTCTGCCTTTTGTAAATTCATCCCAGGACTGGACTGGAACCTTTGGGGGGCTGTATATTTGAGCCTCCTGCTGTAGACCAGTGGGAGGCCGCTCACCTGGATTCCGGAGCGAGCCAGGTACACATTGCTCTTCCACTCCGCCTTCATGCGGCGGTACTGGGATGACTTGGAGTGGCGGCCCTGATGGGCGGCAGCCACCGTCTCCCCCGGTGACAGAGAGATGACCCCAGGGACCAGGCCCACAATGGAGCCCACGGACCCCTGACAGCGGGGGGCGATGCTGGTCAGCAGGTTAGGCCTGTGCAGGGAGACAGCAGGGTCAAAGGTTAGCAAGACCACACCAGGGTCAAAGGTCAGCAAGACCAGACCACTGAGAACCACTTCCATAAGCAGGCACTACATTACCAATGAGTCTCTGGGTTTTATACTACACTACCCAAATTGTTATTATCACCCTTTATTAACTGACAGACAGAATAATAATAATAATAATAACAATAATAATTAGTAAAACTGTGAGCGGTACGTAGCAGCCGCAAACACTGCAGAAGAACTGATGAAAGTAGTTTGCTAAGGTGCACAGCTGTTAGCAGTGACAACACACATTGATCGCTATTGAGAGAATATAGTTCCAAGCAATTACGAGGTGTGAGTTTTTGTTCCGTGACAGTTTTCTTAAGCAAATAAATTACTCATTTGAACACATACTGATTTGAGAAGGAAGATGTTTTATTTTGTTAACCCCAAGAAACCTGTCCAGACTACTTTTGCTTTGACCAAAACTGGATCAGAACTGGGCTCACAGGACACTGTCGGGGGTAAGTCACTGTGGGTACACCAGAGTAAAGACGCTAATCCCATACATATTCATGTGAAAAAAAAACAAAAACTATCCCTTTAAACCCTGCCTCTCAGTTTATTCACATCCCACCATTTCCATTATTTTAGGTGTGCCCCAGGGCTCTGTATTTACTGTTACGCAGATGATCATCCAGCCCTACCTGAATAAAATGTATTGTTACTGGACCCCCCCTCCCCCCCAGGGTAGAGCTTACCTTTTGGCCTGCGTGGCTTTGGGCTCAGACCGGGCAGACCCAGTGGGGTTAAACGCCAAAGGCCACTCCATCAGAGGGTTACGACCATAACGGAAGGTGTAACGTTCACAGGCCTCCACCCCTGGTAACTACAGATACACAGACAGGTTAACAAACAGACAGACAGGTGAATAGAAAGACAGACAGGCAAACAGACAGGTGTGTCTTACAGATTCGATGATCCTGGTGACTGCAGATGAAGTCAGTCCAAACAGATCAGCTCCTTTCAGATAAACAGGAAACAGTTTAAGAGTTCCACTGGAAGAACGAAGGTGAGCCACGGGTTCAAGGATCTGGTCCCACACAGCTGGAGATAGAGAGAGAGGAGCAGTCTGTGAGATAAGACCCACCCACAGAAGAGTACAGACAAGCCCCATCCATAGCTGGACGAGAGAGAGGAGGATTCAGTGAAATAACCCCCACTCACACACCAGCCCTGCCCACAGAGGAGCACAGAACCCAGCCCTGCCCACAGGTGTGTGTGTGGTTGCCATGGTAATGGTAGTCAACCTTTGGGGGTGGGTCCAGTCAGGACCAGGTCATCGTGTCCTCTTTCCACCACTCGGACCTTAAACAGCGGCTCGCCGTCCTGCTCCTCGATGTAGCACATGTACTTACAGCGTCTGAAACACAATGTGATTGGTCAGAGCGCTGCTGCAAAGGAAACTGGCGGGAAAACGAAAACACTCGGGTCACCTGCTTGTGTGGCGCATGCTCCAGTAAATGCGGTTGGCATGGTAACCCACAGGGAAGATGGCGGTGCTGCTGTGGAAAGTGTGCAGCTGATGGGGGAGAAGCCTGCCCACAGCGCGGAACAAGAGACTGCCCACCCTGAATGTGTGCTGACGCTCGCCACGCTGGACCACCGCCGCTATCTGACGTGCCTCGTCACGCTGCACATACACGCGGCGGAACACCGAGAAACACCGCAGCTCTGAGTCGTATGGGTCACAGGTCAATGCTGCCATGGGGTCAGGAGTTGGCCCTGGGGTGGAGGAGGGGGATGCGCCACAAGACCTGTCCCCGCCCACTGGACCGGTCCTGGGCTTATGGAGCTGACACAGCATGGTCTTATCCTGGAGAGTGCAAGAGAGACAGGCAGGAGGAGAGAGACAGACATGTGGGCAGACAGATAGTCAGGGAGACAGACAGACAGGAGGAGGAAAAGATTGATTAATGACAGAACCATACAGTAGCTGGACGATATATGGGGCTGATATATCAGTTTAATTTCCCTTGTATCAGTATCAGTGTTACTTTGGTCGCTTTGATCTTTATTTCCTGATATGATTTACTGACAGGTGAAAAAAAAAAGGAAAAAAAGAAGACAAAAGGAGGAGGAAATAAAATAGGGAAAAAAGGAAAAGAGGAAAAAGACAAAGGGGGAGAAAAACAGAAAAAAAGAGAAAAAAAAAACAGGAAACCCATCAGGTGTTTGTTCATATTTATTAATTTAATGGTCATTATTTATATTTACTAATAATTAAAGAAGATTTTCTGACAGTTGTTTTCATTTGACAAGGGGAAAAAAAATCATTATCAGCTCCAAGTATCGGTGAAGAAATGTATCGGTCATAAGATAAGGCTGATGAAAAAACTTGATATTCGCCCCAAAACATCCATATCAGTTGATCAATAGTTTAAGAGATGATAATGAGGTTTTCAATGCATTTGTTTTCTCTACCTTAAAGAAGGTGCAGTGTGCCTGTAGAGCGCAGGTGAAGTGGTAGGTATTGGTGCAGCGCAGACGGTTGCAGCCGCTCGTTGCTCCGGTCTGTTGGCAGTGGGCACAGCGCAGCGTCAGGCCCCGCCTCAGAGCTAATTCCACATTTATGAGTGCCCCTGCCTGAGTCTCGTACACTTCGCTGGACCACAGAGCACAATTCAGATGAACCTGGAACACACATCAGACAGGTCAGGGAACGCACAGGCCACGCCCCCTTACAGGCCACCTCCCACACACATCTGTGACACCTGTATAGGTCAGAGACCACCCAGGCCCGCTCAATCAGCTGTGCACCTGTACTCACCCACAGGTCAAGGTCCAGGTTGAGCAGGCGGGCGGGGCCATCTGTCAGCCCATCGCCCTGTTGGTGACAGAAACAGCAGCGCCGCTGGTCTTTGGGTAATGGGTCAGGACGAAGACATGCCCCCAGGTTCTTCAGCTCCTCCTCTGTTGGAACAGCAACTGCCTCATTGAGGATGCAAGGACCCCTGGGAAAAAAATTTACATAGGACAGTGTTTCATCTAGTCACAAAATGTTTACACTGATGCCAACGCTGATGGATAACACTGTAACCTGCTCAGTGTGATGCTTATGCTGATACTAATGCTATAACCCGCTAATGCCAATTCATGGTCAGTGTGATACGAATGCTGTAACTCGCTAACGCCAATTCATGCTCAGTGTGACGCTAATGCTGTTACCTCCTCAGTGCAATGCTAACAATGTTACCTGCTCAGTGCGATGCTAATGCTCCAGCGTCTCCAACGCGAACTTTTCATCCTCTTCCCGTGTCGTGATGTTAATGGATCGTCTCCACCAAGCATAGTTCGTGGACGGGGCTTTAGCTTCACCTTCACCTGTAAACCATTAACTGGTAAGTCACATTATCCGCAAAGGAAATGATTGATGAATTATGTAAGATCACACCAACCTTGAGGCTGTCCATGCGGGGCTTGGTTTCTGTGGTGATAGCAGAAGCTGGAGGGAAAGAGAGCGGAGGAGAGGGGGCTGGGCCAGCACAGGGGGTATGATGAGGGAGGGTGTGGACAGCGATGGAGGACATGTTGTTGGCGTACTGGTGCAAAGCTTTGTTTGAGGGGAGGGGCTTTATAGGGGCGGGGTCAACCTGAGGAGACATGTTAAGAAGATCATTGGTTCAATATTCACATGTACAGTAGTCATCCTCCCAGAGGGAGTTTTTGGGGCCCATACCCATGTTTTTCTTTTTTAAATACATCAGCTTTAGCCAGTAATCAATATAGGCCTAAGCCCATATTTTGAGCTGATATTGATTTATTTTTCTATCAAATGAAAAATGTAAGAAAATCTTCTATAAAGGTGTCATTCCGCTGAAAACCACTTTTCCACGCTCCCTTCAGAATCCTATGGGTCACCTCAAGTTACCAACACATGTTGCCTTTGAAAGTGGTTTGTCACCTCCACTGACTACATACTGCATTCACAGAATGCACGAGGGACCCAGAAAAAGCCGGTCCATCTGATGTCAGACGGACTTTAGCGTCACCCACCTGGGGTTAATCCCGCCCCCCCATTGCAGTCAATCTGAAGTAGTATGAGCATCTACAAAAGATGACAATGCCACAGTAGCCGCTGCACAAACTTGGGAAAAAAATGGTGGCGCAAACTGGTTAATGTCCTCTCTGTGGAAATAAAACCTCAGTTTTTCCCCTGCACATTTTCAGAACAAGCAACGGCACGAAACCTAGCTGGATGCTACTATAGAAAACACATGGAAAGCAAGAGGGGAGGGGGGAGTGTTCCTTCACGCATTCTGAGCCAATCAGAGATGCCTCATCACCGCGTCATGGACATGAATGAGGAAGTACCGGTAAACTGTTGTTCGACCTCCAGTAATTTTTCTACCATGCAAAAACAGTTTGAAACAAAGCAATCCGGATGTTTTTTCTTTTAGAACCAACACACAATGTATTCAACAATGGAGAAATCAGCAATATTAATTAAATAACAATGGAATGACACCTTTAATTCCAACTAGAAAATATAATATGTACAAACACCTGAGTTTTTCTTTTTTTCTCTCAGTTTCATTTCTCCTTTTTTGTATCTTTTTTCTTCCCTTTTTGTTACTTTTTCAGTTGTCCTATTTTCTCTTTTCCCTTTTCTCTCCTTTTTCCTTCACCTGTCAGTAAATCATATCGTAGTAAATAGATCATATTGTCCAAAACAACAGGCCCATACTGATACTCTAAAGAAAAACCTAAATATAGGTCTGCTCATACATGTGTCTGTCATGAATTACCCCCCGTTTCCATTTTATTAATGAAACATCACCTTGTGGGTGGAGTTCTGCAGCTCAGAAGTGTGTCTGGCTGAACATGTTGGACTACAGAAGACCAGACTGGGTCCAGGTCTGGGCTGGCCCTCCTGAAACACAAAGCACAATGTCATTTCTATGTGGGGGGGGGGGGGGGTCACGTCGATATCAGGTCTACATCAGGTCCACGTCAGGTCTACATTAGGTCATGGTCAGGTTTATATCAGGTCCAGGTAAGGTCTACATCTGGTCCAGGGTGGCCATGGTTCAGTTGGTAGAGTAGGTCAACTAATAACCAAAGGGTTGATGGTTCTAATCTATCTCTGTCCTAGTCTGTTTTTGGGCAGAACAGTCAGTCCTTGGGGAGGCACCTCCTCCTCCTGCCTCCACTCCCACTGCTGTATGACTGTTCGGTGGTGGTGGGAAGGGCCATTTGGCACAAATTGGTGGCCACACTTCAGTCAGTCTATCCCAGAGCAGCTGTGGATACCCAAGTAGTTTAGCAGAACCAGATTAAGAATGTGAAAACTAATGAATAATGGGTCACAAATGTAAAGTCCTTTAGGTGATTACAAAAGAAATATAGAAATCTAATCCATTATATTATTACTCCGCCAAGGAAGTGTGCGTGTGTGTGTGTGTGTGTGTGTGTGTGGGGGGGGGGCATGTTTGTTTCATAGCAAAATAACAGAAAATTATAGATGGATTTGGCTAACATTTTCAGGAATTACTGATACTGGTGCAAGGAACATGGTATGTGGGGGGGCCACAAATGTGAGTTTCATTCAGTTGGTCGGGGTAGACCACTGCTCATACAAGTGAAAAGGGGGATGGGGGCTGATCACCCTTGCCATAGTCTGCACTGTGCATGACTTTCTAGTTGTTATTACATGAGGTCTGCATCAGGGCCAAGTCAGGTCTACAGCAGTTCTATATTAAGTCTAGGTCAGGTCTATCTTTTACCTGTTTGAGCTCCTTAATAATGCGGACTCCATTTCCCAGAATTCCCTTACAGTGGCTGCAGCAGTCAGAGCGAGTAGAGGAGGGGAGGGTGTAGTCCAGTCTGATAGCTGAACACAGACACAAGGACACACAACAAATTCAGTAATAAAACTAAATCCTGTCTATATTGTACTTATACTGTTAGTTATCAGTAGTTAACACTCACCGTGGCTTGTGTTGGCTGCTGCTCTAACTGTTCGGTTTCCTGTTGAAGCCTGTGGATCAAACAGTTTCATAATAATCACAGACTGGTCAAATAAGAAAAAAAACCCCTGTTTAAATCAAGCGTCAACCATAGTATGACAAAAGCAAAGCCAACTAGGAAATGACAAAAATTGCAGTTCACCATCCTCCACTAAGTGGCTGGCTTCAAAACAGTGTCATTCACCATAGACTCCCATGTTAAAAAAGGCCAACTTCACATCAGAAACTAGAAAAGCACTCAGAGAGCGCAGACCTGCACCAAAATGAAATCAGTTCTTCCTGTTCACATTTCCAATATATCCTGAAAATGTCATCAAAATCCGCCCATAAGTTTTCGAGTTCTCTTGAACACAGACAAACAAACAGACAAACGCCGGCAAAAACATAACCTCCTTGGCGGAGATAATAAACCTGGATTAAAACATTTTAGGTTTAATACCTCAAGTTGGGGGGGGGGTGATTTTTTTTACAACTCATCTGCTCAGAATCTAAATGATGAAAGATGTAATTTAATTTAAAAATTCTGCATAATTAGGGGCATGTCCTTTAGACTGACACGTGTCGGATGCACTGCCAGTGCTAATGCTAGTGGTTAAGTCGGCTGAAAGGCCTTCGCCTCCATTTAACCACTTTGGCCATTTGGTTTCACTGAATTGGACCTATTGGCTTTGTTTGGCATTGTTTGCGGTGTTCATGTGAATTCATGTTGGGATATTTTTCGTACACTTATTGGACAAATATGACTTCCTCTCCTATTGATTACAATAAACAAATTCATATACCTTATCCAGACTTGGTCATCTGGGGACTGCAGTTGCTACTCCCATGCCATTCCAGGGTATTACCGTGGAACATTTTGGATTGGTGTGGGATGGAGGGTGCAGCAAGCCCAAGTTAAGCCCTCTTGGGTCGGAGTTTGGGCAGGTTTGGACTTCAGCTCAGCGGGGCACTTGGGCTTCATTCCCTCATGGCTCCGGGCTCATTGTATTTCTTTATTTTTTTGTTCCTTGGTGAGTTCAGGTGTTTTGCAGCGACAGCTGTGGTTTTTATCCAGTTAACACACCGCCTTAGCTTTAGCCTCTTGTTACGGGCCCCGCCCTTATCTGGTTCGTTGGTCATGCCTCCTTGTGATTCTCTGCTGTGCTGATGTGTTATGTCTTGTATGTAAAACCTGCTGCTCAGAGCCCTGCACGTGGTTGGTCCGTGGAAGTCGCTGGGAAAACTAAAGTCCGTCCCTCTGGCCCCTTCCCCGTTCTGATTGGCTCCTGGATTCCCGCCTCTCCCTTTTCCGTCCTGTTCCTGCTCCAACCAATCAGACTCCTGCCACTCGATTGAGCCGCCTTCTATAAGACTGCGCACCTTGGAGAAGCTCGTCGGCTGGGATCACTCTGTCCCAGTCCACCACCACCACTCGTCGTCTGTGTCTCTTTAGTCCTGTCACTAGGCTAGCATTATTTGTGTGACTTGTTTATTTATTTGAGACACTCGTTAATTTAGTCTTCTTTAGCTTTTGTTTGCCTTCAGTTAAAGAAGCTAAATCTAGTTATTTGAGTTTGTCATTCCATACTTCGTTACCCGTATTTAAAAATTGTACCTTTTGTTTCCTCACATTGCATTTCCCCTTTTGGGACACTTTTTGTTAATTCACTTTATCAATTATTAAATTTACAATTTTAGTTCCATTTTACATCTTGGTTTTTGTGTTATTTCCTGCACACACCCCTAGATGCCACCTGCAGGACGTAATACCTCGCTACCTCTATTAGCTCCAGGTTAGCTCTTAACTGCAGGCAGCGCAGAGTTTTATAGATGTCAATCAATCTTTCCCAAACACTCAGCTCCACCTCTGAATCCATTTTTGGAATTTCTGGGAGTGATGAAAATGTGTGACCGTGTGTGACACTACCAAGATGGTGACGGAGGGAACTGCCCACTTTGCTTCATTTCAGTGCTTCAGAATCCAACGGGTCACATGAACGGAAGCTTCATCCAAATTTTATATATTTAGAGTCAGTACTTTGAGAATTTATATTTTATTTACTGTTGGTCTTGTTTCTAACCTCACTTTACACCCTGTGAAGAACATTTAGAATAAAAAACACCAGATATTTCCAAAAAAGATTATAATTAAAACACCAACCAAGAAATCAAAATAAAAAATACAAAATAAAACAAATGTTTCCAAGCACAACAACCCCTGTGTTCTCGTAAATGTCTCTCCATGGACACCTCCCTCTGAAAATGTGAGATTATGGGTTTGACCTCTCAAGGTCAAAGGTCATGATGCCATTTTTGGAGCCTACATGTAATTTTCTATCTGTCAACAATGGTAATTGAGTACGTATCACAACTCTTTTAGGAGTTACCACCATTTAAAATCATGTGACCTTTCAAGGTCAAACATCATGCTGTTACTTTGAAGCCCATGTCAGATTTCCTATCTGTCAATAACAGTAACCCAGTCTCCATCTCCACTGGTTTTTCCATTATAGTCCATTTGAGTCTTTTTTTTTTTTAGGTACTGACCCAGTCAACACTGACCTCTTGGGTCCACAGTAGGTCAAAATCTATAAACACAACATGTAAAATTGAAAGACCAGTATTTTTGTGCTCATTGGTAGTCCGTAAGATGAATATTTCAAAAGTTATATTCAAAATTAAATTTGGCCTATCATTGTGACCTTTGACCTAGTCTTGAAATGTGTCCCTCAAGGTTCTGATGTCAATACACATCAACAGTGAGAGCAAAAAGAAGCTATATGTAAAAATGTGTATCAAAGAATGAACAGGAAATTCCTGACCTTTGACCCATGTCTGGTCATTGTGACAACACATTTTTGGTAACCTTGACTTTTGCCCTACTTTCACCAAAAATTAATGGGATCTATTCTGGACCACCTTGCACCTTCAATGAAGATTCCATGGAAATTGATCCAGTAATTTTTGGGTAAAGTTACTGACAAACAACCCAAAAATAATAGCACTGACCCCTGCCCTTTGGGGGGTGGGGTCATAAAACAAAATAAATTAAATAGCTTTTGCAGTCAGTGTGAACAGCTGATTTGCCAGGGCATTTTTATAAGAAGGCTGATGGTTCAGAGCAGAGGATGTTCTGCTCAGACTGCACCACAGCTAAGGTTCACAGGAACTGGAGTCTTTATCCAAGAAAAACTACAGTTGAAGGTGCCACTGCAGGCCACTTTAAATGAATGAGGCCAGAGTGGGCGGGAATCTCACCTGGAGGAGTGGAACTCGGACCCCGGCCAGCAGAGCCAAAGAGCTGCGTTCAGGACCCCCAGGAGCTCCAGGTCTGTTCAGGTGGTAGTTGACTGGGACTGGAAGACGCAGGAGCTGGGCGACAGCCGCCATGACGCCTGGAACGTTCTGGAACCAAACAAAGACAAGACTGAGTGACAGCCCAGGGGGAGGGGCCATTGACAGATGGACCAATGGCTAGACTTTATGGAGCAGATTGATGCAGGAGAGAAAACAGGTATGAGTTTGAATCCAACGTATTTATTCAGGGTTAGAGTTTGTGTTCCATCACTGGTCTTCTGTTCAATCTAATACGATTTCTGTTGGAATTTTTACTCTTTTTCAGAATCAAAACCAAAAAAAAGACTTAATCCTTAAATGACTCAATCCCTGCATTCTCACCACATTATGTCAAATCGACATTACTGAAAATATTCAATGTTCAGCTTATTCGGGAGAAAAAAATGGAATTTAAAAATAAGTAATAAAAATATCCTTATTTCCCTTTTTAGATATTTTGGGTGTCTTGTTTCCTGTTTCAGTACGTTTTTTTAATTTACATACATAGAAGTCGTGTAAATTATGTCAAATGCAAACGATTACTCTCACATTCACACCTATGGACAATTTAGATTAACGAGTTAACCTATCAGTGCATGTGTTTGGATGGTGGGAGGAAACCCACGCAGAGAACATGCAAACTCTACACAGAAAGGTCTGGTGTGGGATTCAAACCAGGGTCCTTCTTGCTGTGAGGCACGAGTGCTAACCACTGCACCACCTTGACGGCAAAGATAATACTGAGTGAAAAATAACAATAAAAGATAACTAGACAGCTATACATTTCCTTAAGGAAATGCGTGCTCGTCTGTTACTGGATCGATGGAGTTGTGGCTGGTGTGACTTAAAAGGAAGAAATAGCTAATGTTCAATTCATATGTGGAAACTTTGTCAGTGTCTGTGGACTGACATCACTACATACTTTGTGTAGACCTTTATTTAGAGGAGAAGCCCCTCCCACAATATTAATTGTCTTTAACTGTTTCATACAGACATTGCAGCGCCATTTCCATGGCAATGAGCAATGGAGGGAACCAAGGATGTAATAATGATGTTGACGTTGGTGGGGACATCATTTGAAAGACTAAGATTTGCACAACGTAGATATACACATACAGACATGTGCACAACGTAGATATACACATACAGACATGTATATTTTCTCTCGTATTTGCACATAATTCTATTTATCTCATTTTATTTATTTCTTTTTATTTTATCTTATTTTATTCTGTTTTTATTGCATGCCAGTTGGTTTATCTTGTTTCATTTTGTTATCTTTGCACGGGGGTTGCACTGAAAATTTCACTGACATGCAAATGCTCAGTGACAATAAAGACATCTTGAATCTTGAATTTTATATTAAAGACAGAAAGATATTTTTATTGTAAAGTTTGAAAAAGTGTTGGCGTATTTGAGAACTCGAGCTGAAACTGCCTGAAATTGGCTCCTTACGGACTATTGAGATCATTGCTGTGGACATATATTGGATATGCAATTTTTTTCTCCTCAATAACCTGTATGTACTGCTCTGGAATGTATAATTTTGAAAATGTTCAATAAAATGAACGCTAAAAAAATAATGAAATAAAGTATTAAGAACAAAATAAAATGTATAAATAGAGTGTAAAGAACAAAGTGCAAAAATAAAGTTAAGTGGAAAAAGAAAGTACAAGACTAAAGTAATGTGTGGTGTTCAGTCAAAATACCCATGATCCTCTGCTGCTGGTGTACAGGGATCAAAAGTATATGAGAAAAAGCAGGTGTTTACCTGAGCAGCCATGGGGTTCAGCGTTATTGCTATGGTTACAAGGTCAGTGTTGGAGCAGGAGCCCTGATGGTTAGGCTCCGCCTTAACTTCCTGTTT
This sequence comes from Siphamia tubifer, assembly GCA_020466265.1. NCBI lineage: Eukaryota > Metazoa > Chordata > Actinopteri > Kurtiformes > Apogonidae > Siphamia > Siphamia tubifer. The sequence continues at coordinate 18,252,398 of CM035802.1, forward strand.
AATTGCAGAGCCTGAAAACAAAGACATGTTTTAACACTCAGATCTTATTGCGTTAAATTCTGTAGCATTATTGTATTTTTCAGACTGCAGCTTTTTTCCTATACTTTGAACCATGTAGACAATGTGGATAATGTGTTGATTCTTTTTTTCTTAACAGCTTTCAAGGGGCACTCTAACATGAAGAGATCAAGGAAAAAACATATAATAATTAAAAATAAATACATACAAAATTAACAAAATTAACAAATAAAAGATGGATAAAATAAATTAAATAATTAAAACAAATAAACAAAAATTATAATAAAATAAATACAAAAAAGTAACAAATATAAAAATGTTATTTAAAAAAATATAAAATAAAATAAAGAGATCAGTGCAATGAAGATACTAGTTTTAAACACATGCAATGCAAAATGCATGACACCCATAAGGGCACACACCCTCATCAGAGAAAACGCATGAAGAAATACATACGATGGAGCTTTTAATTTGAAAGTAATCAATCTGTCTATGCAAGAAGTAAATAGAATCACAATGAAAGAGTGAGTGAGAAAGACAGTGAGATTATTTCTGAAGAAATAAATATTTACCAAGTTTGTCAGGAAATATGTCTTTAAAATGTGGACATTGGGATTTAGATATATATCAAACTTTTTATTTTTAAATGTAGGGGTTGTGACTTTTTTCTGTTAAAATCTAGTGTGTGTGGCTTATATTCAGGTGCGTTCTATAGTCCAGAAAATATGGTAAAACTTCCACTTGTGTCAACAAACCTTTGCCCCTGGCACAAGGCATGATGGGTATTGGAGGTGAAGGGCAGGGTGAGGGCGGTTCCAGTTTAATGAAGGACAGGTCAGGGTACCTGCTGACCTCCATATCAGCCACACTCTCTGGAGATGACGATGGGACGAAACCGTCTGGACTGGCCCGCTCACACATGTCCTGGACCCTAAAAAATAAAAGCAGTTTTTAAAAAAATGAAACGGCGAGACAAAAGCGCCTGCACTGGCTTGCTCACATGTGTCCTATAAACTAAAAATAAAAGTATTTAGAAAAATAAAGGCATTTAGAAAAATTAGATGACGGGACAAAAGTTTCTGGACTGGCCAGCTCACATATGTCCCAGACACTAAGAAATAAAAGCATTTAGAAAAAAAACATTAAGAAAAATAAGACAATACGTCATGGACCCAAAAAAGAAAATAATTGAAAAAAATAAAATAACTTATCAAAATTACACATGTCTTGAACCCTAAAACCAAAAAAATAAAAGCATTTCCAAAAAAAAAAAAAAAAACTAAAATTGAACATATAAAGAAATCTACAGTTGAACAGATCAAAATACCTAAAGTTGAACTTGGATAATACAGCAGCAGCACTGAGGGGCGGGGCTTTACCTGAGCTCTTCCTGGTTGTTGTGGGGCGGAGTTGGCAGGGAGGCAGGGACATCTACAGTTCTGGAGGCGTGGTTGAGAGATAACAGCTCTTCCCCTTTATGTTTCAGACCTGAAACCCCTTTAACTGAGAAAAAATGTAATTTTTAAGTTTACGACGTCTGCTTAAATTTGACATTTTAACAGAAACTTTTATGACTTTTCAGCTTAAATGTTTGTGTCTTTCATATATTATGTATTTCATAGTTTTTCAAATCAACTTTGTAAAGTCCTAAGAGACAACCATGTGATTTGGGGGCCTACAAATAAAACTGAATTTAACTGAATTGAAAGGCTGACATTTGAATGAAAACATGTATGACTTTTCTAATTAAGTCGTAGCAGTGGGTAGCACACACTTGTAGTATTTCTTTCTGCTCCTTTCAACTCATTTCACAAACTTCCGGTTTGTTACATTAGTACCAAACAATCTTACATTTTCTACGGGTTCTGTACTAGTTTTAACAAAAGCATCACGACTTTTCTGCTTAAACGGAAAGATTTACGACTTTTCGGCTTAAATCTGTGACAGTTCATACCTTCCTGTTCAGTGATGTCCTTTCGGGATAACTCTTCGGTTGTAGCAAAGCCGTTCACCAGATTCTGTCTGACCACAGGTGGTGGGGTGGGGGGCAGCGAGGCCGGAGGGGTGGGGGGGTTACTCAGGTTATTCTGCTGGAGGGAGGGGAGGAGCTCATTAATTTAAGAAACATAACAATAATAATAATTATTATTATAAAACTACGCACAAGACTTTTCACATATGATTAATTAAAACAGATGCAGCTAACTTTTTTAGCCAGTTTTACCTTATAGACCTCTTCCCATGTTTGTAAAGAAACAGAATGCTGCTAGGATGCACATGCAGCCAGGACTCAGAAACAATGGCCCTGCCCGTAGACCAGCATTATGAGCTGTTAGACTATGATAAATCTTTGGGTTTTTTCCCGATTGAGAATGCTAAATAAATAAATTAGCACTCAAAAGTGGTCCTCGCCTACTGGATCCTTACTTGATAAAGGAGTGGACAGACCATGTCAGTAAGTTGCCAAGTATATAATGGCTTGACATATATATATGTACTTAATTGGCAAGCCTTCTATGTACATGCATGAGAAACTTTGCATCTACAAGTCTTTAGACGTATACGACTACGTTATGTATATGTGTGGACATGTGGACATAGATGTAAACTTCTGTGCACAGTAGTTAAAAATGTTACCGTGTCAGGTCCAGAAGGTTACTATATACAAAGCCTGGGTGGTTTACAATAAACTGGATGGTTACATTTGTATGGGAGGTTAAACACCCTACTGTACTGAGTAATTTGTCATTGTTTGTCCTTGCCGAGGGTATATTCCAAGTAGGTGGTAAGCCTGGGTAAGTTCACCTAGAGGTGGTGGTAAACCTGATAACAGAAGAGCCTGGAATCCTTATTCTCTTAACTACAGAAAGCTAGCAGGCTACTCTATTAAGCAGGTTTATCACTTCCTATGACTTAATTTACCCAGGTTAACCACTTACTTGGATATCCCCCATATCTTTCTTTTTATTTTCAGTATGTACTTCATTGTAGGCTTGTGTCATGCTACTGCAGTTTTATTCAAGGTCGAGGTTGTGGTTAGAATGGGAAGGACAGACTAATGGCCATTCCTAATGGTGCTCTCATCCCAGTCCACACACTTGATCACTTGGAACCACAGACGATTATTTTTTTTTTTGGAATGGGTGAGATCCAGGTGAAATACTATTCATCTTAACCCTGTCTTTGTAATGTTTCTGACAGCTGACAACACAACAATTAGAGGTTTCTAGCTATGCTTTAGGTATATCATCTATATAAACAACAGTGTTTCCATGCAGTTTTTGGCATCCGGTCTGCGTGTGCAACTTCCTCTGACGTTTGAATGATGTTGACTTTGAAGAAATCTATATACAAGTTTTGAGTAGTTACACATACACACACACACATATATATATATATATATATATATATATATACACACACACAAGTTGTAGTTTTACCTTATATATTAGTTGGGAGTAGTATTTGTACCTTATATATCAGTTGGGAGTAGTAGTCGGTGACTCCATCCAAACAGGCGTTTCCAAAGGACCCAGTCAGTGTGGAGTCTCTGCCCAGAGATGAGCTTCCATATGGGGGGAACAGACTCAGATCCACCCCCAGAACCGGCTCCATGAGAGGCAGCACTGATAGCTGGACGGACGGACACACACACACACCTGATCAGCTGATTGAATACTTGTTTGTGATTGTCCTGAATGTTTGGAAGAGAAAACTTCAGCTCTTGTGAGGAGGTCCACGTACCTGCCGCAGGTGAGTCAGAGCGTCAGTGGAGGAGGAGGAGGAGGAGGAGCTGGTGTTGGACTGGATCATCTTCTCTTCCTCCTCCCTCTTCCTCCGCTTGTATTTGGGAGGGGCTCGGTCTTTATCGGGTCGAGCCGTTCTCTTACAGCGCTGAGGCTTTTTCCTGACTGACGGATCCAGGAGGTCTGGACTGGCCATGCCCACCTACAACAGGGTCAAAACATACGTATTCATTCCTTGATCCAGTCGTTCATTAATTTATTCATCCATTCACTGATCCATCCACCTATCTATTCATCCATCCATTCACAGTTTTCCCTCACTATACCACCCTTCTTCAACTTCACCTTTTACTGTTTCGCAGATTTAGTTTTTTTGTGTGAGCAATTTCGCATGTTTTTTTAACAGTGCATTTACATGTATTGTGTTCTGCTCCCTGTGCAGTCCTGATATCCCACCAACCAGATTCTCATTTGATACTAAAAGGTGATGTATGAACCCTGCAGACACTGGTCAGTTGTGTCTGTGACTCCACCCCTTTACAAAATACAGACGTACAAACTGACAGTAAATATATCAATACATTGATCCACATGATAACAGCCCATAATGCTACATTGAAAGAAAGACAGACAGACAGAAAGGAAAAAAAAAAAAGAAATCCTTTGCATTTAACCCATCCTTTTGATTCCGTTGGGGCAACCTTGTAACAAACCCTAACAAACATCAACCTAACAAACATGTTTTTGGGTGATGGAGGAACCTCTTCCAGATACAGGGAGAGAAACATGCAAACTCCACACGGAAAGGCTCCCACGGTCCAGGAATCAAACCTGGGTCTTTTTGCTGTGAGGCAACAGCATGAACTACTCAGCCACTGTGCCGCATGGTGGACAGCCCATAACACTACACCATTATGACAGGCCATATTACTGCACATGATGACAGCAAAACAGTACACCATAATACTACACTATGGTGACTAGGGGTGGGCCATATCGTATCGTTCATGATATTCCCAGAAAAAAATTATGGACCAGGAAATAATTTAACATTGCAATATACTAAATTGATGACGTAATGCCACCACGCAATGGACATATATCTTTATGTGATCATGCAGCATGAGTCATCAGCACATTGAGGTTAAAGTGTCTGAAAGCGGTACTGCAGCTATTGTCCATGAAGTGCAGCGCTCTCCCCAGACTGTAGCATAGAACTGGAGCGCTTCCTTCCTTCAGTATGAGGACCTCCTTGCTTCTGGCGTCATACTAGTTAAATCTTGTGAGTGCAGTCAGCTCATGTTTCACGCATTTAAAAGGCCACTTTCCAGTGTAAAAATTTCCATAAACAACTCCAGCTGACAGGAATCATACCAAGTGCAAGACATGGGGGATCCTGACATGCATGTGTCATACACCACGATGACGAATACAAATTGAGGTCGTGGAAACATGTTCAATTTTTGAATAATATTTGAATAGCTTCTAGCAAATTTCGAATAGTGTTTTGGATCACAAGTTACATCCCTAGCTATGACGACCAGGTATTTAAGAATCCCTGCCCACACTACCCGCCCGCCCCTTCATACCATGTTGCTGTGGAAACCAGGCCCATCCTCATCCTCAGACCGGGCACTCTCGATGGACAGCTGTTGGTGAGTGGTGGGCAGGGCCGTTCCAGTGGGCGGGGCCTGTCTGGTGGGCGATGGCGTGGTGGCAGGGGAAATCTTGTCTTTCAAGAGGTGTCGCAACAGCTCCTTCCCTCCATCTCCTCCTCCACCAGGAGGAGGAGAACCAAAGCCCTCCCCCTCCTCCATCTTCACCACACCGTCTCCACACACTCTGCCCTCCACACACTCCTCCTGAGGAGGAGAAGGATAAGACCAAGGAGAAGTAGGAGGAGAGGGGGAAGAATAGGAGTAAAGTTGTTGAGTAAATCACATTCAGATAGAATGAATAACTGCACATGTTTGATGCAACTGTACATTTGGTTTCAACTGCACATGTTTGGTTTCACTCAGTTAAACCCAAACCTCTGTCTCACCTTGACCTCCAGACGAGCGGTGTAGAGGGGGGCTCTCTGGGATTCCATGCCCAGGACGGAGGCTCTGTCCTGGGCTGCAGCGCTAACGGAAAGCTGCCTCTCCAGCTCTGACGATGGCGCCAGACCTGAGAGGGCAGAAATCTGAGGGAAGGACAGATCAGATTGGTCTAGGTTGCCCCGGGTGGGCGTGGAACAGGCAGTGTCAGAAACAGAAGGAGTAGGCGGGGCTGTGATGTCATCAGAGTGTGACGACAGTGGTGTCCTGGTCCCTCCTCCTGCGTCATCGCCGTCCTTCTTCCTGCATCTCTTTTTCTTTGGTTTGTCATCTGGGATGATGTCAGAGTACAGCTGGATGAGGGAGGCGGGGCCTGCAGGACCCCCAGGAAAAGAGGGGGCCAGAGGAGTAGAGGGGGAGGAGGAGGCAGAGTCTGGGCCAAACCTGTGACCTGGAGGATGGGAGGGGGGCAGTCCTGCTGCTGACACACCAGGTGGGCAGCCCTGTCCCTGGGCAGAGGGGCCAATGGAACCACCAGGGCCAACAGGGACCAGGAGTTTGGGTCTGGTTGGGAGGTTGGAGGAAGGCATATTGAGTGGAGTAGGGTGGGGTCCTCCTGAGAAGCCCTGGTGGAGGCCCCCGTGCGCTGGGAAAGGGGCCCTCTGCTGGCCTTGGGGTCTGGGGGCCGGTGGGGACTGGAGAAAGTCCTGGGGCAGCTCTGAGCTGAAGAAGGGCATCTGGGTCAGACTGTCCCCAACTGAAGGGGGTGGGTTCAGAGCCGCCACCGCCGCCCCGGGACCCGAGGTAGGACCCACCCGAGGCCCCAGGAGGCCCTGCTGCTCCAGCTCCAGCCTCTGCTGCAGAGCACGATGACGCTCCACCTGAAACCATAGCAACCAGGAAGTTAAAAACTTTTCTGCCAAAAATTTGGTGGTGGTGTTTAGTGGTTTATGGTGGCGTTTGCAGTGGGGGTTCCTTGTGTTTGGTGGTGGTGTTTAAAGGTTTTTGATGATGGTGTTTTCTGGTGTTTTTGGCTGTTTATGGTGGTGGTGGGGGGATCTTACCTCGTGCATCAACTGGACCCTCTGCCTCTCCTGCTGCTCCCTCAGCCTCTCTCTCCTCTCTCTCTCCTGGAATCCTTCACTGAATGGGTTGTTGTCATCGAACTTCACCTGTTTTTTGAAAACACATGTCTGTTAGCCTTAGCCTCAGAAGTGAAGCTAACCTGGAAGTGACACAAACTGCAGTTCACTGCTCCTCCCCTACGGGTGGAGTCAGTCTCATTGGCTCCCATGTTTGAAAAGTCAAAGTTCACAGCAGAAATAAACCTGCTTACAGCCTGGTTTTTAAAAAAAAAAGTTTTAATAGTTAAAGTTTAACCTACATGACAAAATAAGGGAGTGTATTTTTTATAACTCTATACTATAACACGGTTGAGTGAACTGTGCTGCTGAACATCTTTGACATGTTCAGACAGATGGCACATGAGTTAAACCGTCCATGTGAATCAATGATAGTGGAGGTACCAGAATGATATGATAACTTGATAACGGGATGAACATTGACATAAATTAAACGAATCTTTGAGGCAATTAATTTGCCTCGAACATTCTTTGTACTTGAATTATTTAAATTACTCGAAAAATTGTTTCACCTCTTGTCTGCACATTACTTACCATTTACTACTAGAGTGGATTACTGGCACCACCCCAATAAAATAAAAAAACTCTGCACGAATTACACAAGTCATCCAAAATACTGCAAAAAACTGCCCGCATCTCTGATTTGTACTGAGTGCATTTCAACCCCAGCTCCGTAAGGGCACTAGTGGGTGGTGTATCCAGAAGAGCTGGTATCTTTAAATGACCGTGGATCCAGAACCAAGCTCTGCCAGCTCCCAAACTTCCACCTGTGTGGGTTTTTTCATCACCAAGTTTGGATCTGTATTATGGATTTGTGTGTTTTCATAATAGTTTGGAAATATTTATAGATAGCACACTAATCAGCTAGACCTCAGTAGTTTTTGAAAGAGGAGAGTGGCTCTTTTTGTTTGACATGTTTTCTCCTGTTTTTGCTCCAATTGTAATTTATTTTGACCATTAGATTAGGACATACAAGTTTTTGCTTTGAAAGACACCTTTTGTTTGTCATTTTGAGGACTCCCCTATCCTCTTTAATTTGTTAAATATATGGAATTGTTATAAATGTTCATACTGGCATTTTGTAATTGGGAGTTGGGAGATCAGTTTGAGCAACATTTGTGCATGTCCTGGTTTAACCCACAACCTTAACCCCGAACCCATAGGTTGGGATGGAGCAGTGGACTAAAAATTTTTTCTTACCTGGGGGGTGGGGGTTGCTCCCTCCCCAGCTGCTCCATTTGGGGCTGCGTTGGGGCCCCTGGGTCCGGCTGTGAAACCCGCAGAGGGTACGGTTGGGGGGTGAGTTGGAACCTGGGGAGTGTTGGGCAGGGTAGGGGGGATCTGAGGGGGGGGCAGGTGTCCCGGCATCCTCTGCCCTATGACCCCTGGAACCCCACCTCCCGGTGTCCACCCAGGGCGGACACCGGGCACACGTGGAGGAGCTGGGGTGGTGGGGTGGGGCTGCATGGGAACAATGGGTGGGGTCAGTAGGGTCTGTGGGAGGAGGGGCCTGGTGGTCATGATGGGGGGGGCGGACACTCTCTGCTGCTGTTTGCTGCGGTAGTCTTCAATGAGCTCAGTGTGGTCCTTCTGCTGCTTCCGGATCTGAACATGCAAAACAAACGGTTTCTAAACGTCTGAACATACTTGCTCTGCCTGACTACGCTAGGAGTTCCCCCATCAGGTAACATAACCTGCTGAACACGCTTCCTCTGCCCGAATACGATAGGGGGTCCCCATCAGGTCACACAATTGGCTGAACATGCTTCCTCTGCCTCACTAAAGGAGCGTGTTCAACTAGACTTCCATACTTTTCCTGAAGGAAATGTAACATGTGTGCTTGGCTCCTGCTGGATCAATGGAGTCATAGGCTAGATGTGACATAAAAGGAAGAAATGGTTCCTGTTCACTTCGTATGTGTGTCACGGTTTGTGGACTGACTCACTTCTGTTGCATGACATGCAGGCACATGGGAAACTAGGGCTGTTCAAATTAACACTGATTAATCCATCATCGTGATTAATCTGATGCAACACAATGACTTAAAAAGAAAAAGCTTGAATTAACAAAAAAATAATCTTGAATCAAGCAAAAAAAATAAAAATTCTTCAACTAGAAAAGCACTCTGAGAGCGCAAACCTCCGGCAAGGTAGACCCCCCCCCCCCAAATCACTGCCAAAATCTAATCATTTCCAGATCTCTCCATTACCAACGTAGCCTGAAAATTTCATCAAAATCCGTCCATACGTTTTTTAGTTATCTCGTACACAATCAAACTAGAAATCCACACGGAGTTTGGGATCTTCGAAAATTATATGCAATCTGTGATGTTGACAAATCATGGTCACATATTACCATGTTAAATCACCAATACATTTTGAAAACGGCAAATTTCTGCTGTGACGACGCGAAAATTCAATATGGCGTCAGACCGGAAGTTGGGCGTTGATTCAGCTGAAACTAGGGGTGTTTCATCTGAATATGGGTCTCCTTCTAAATGCCAAATTTCAGAATGATCCGTCAAGAATTGGCGACACTTGAGTGAGAAAAGAAGAAATGTGCACGCACGCACGCACACAGACAAACAAACAGACAAACCGTTAAAGCAACACAAGTTAACAAACCAACCAACGCCGGCAAAAACATAACCTCCTTGGCAGAGGTAATCAACCAACTTGATCAGAACAACCAACTTTGTTTTTAGTTTGGCCAAAATACTTCTATCAGCTGTACATTTCCAAAGGGAAAATCAACCTTTTCTGCCCCGCCCCCTGTTGTTGTGGGTGTGGTTTAGGTTCTGTCCCATCCCCTGTTTGTTGTGGATGTGGCCTCCTACCTGCTCCAGCTGTTTTTGCACCGCCCCCTGCTGTTCACTAATGAAGCGCAGCTGGGCTGCATCCTCCTCGGCAAATGGACGCCCCGCCTTCTTGGCCGTCCTCTGTTTGGCTGAGAGAGCCTTTTTGGTTTTGCGGTGAGTGGTGATTTGGTCCTCCAGGAGGCGCTGCTGCATCTGCAGGAGCTGCTGAGTTTCACCCAACCACTCCTCATACTGACGCCGCTGAGCCTCATCTGCAGAAAAAACACACTCTGTGAAACAAACACTGGTGGAATTGTGTCCATTTCATGAACTTGAGCTGTAAATAAAAAAATACCAAATACTCAATAATTGTCACGTTTTTAACCCTTATATACTGTAACGTAAACAAAAAATTTGTGGAGAAAAAAAAAGTATGTTTTATGCACACACGGGAGACAAATGTTAGTCGGTGTCCAGAATTTTAAAGATCATGTAAAAATGAACAACTTTTGAATTCTGACCTTATTTAAATTCTGACAAATATTATGAAGTTTTTTTTTTAACACCAAGTCTAAAGTGTGTGTAAAAAAACATACCTGGACACCAGAGGGTTAAACACGGCCTTTTCAACATTCTTTGTGGATACTTTTTTCTTCCAGTTTATAGACGGACAGTTGAAAGCTTTTAAAAGTGACAGACGAAAAGTTTTTAAAGTCATACTCACTAATGAAGGCTGATCCAAAGCTGGGAGGGTTTGGACGAACCAGCTGAGCTTTCGGCTTCTCCTCCTGACACAAAACAAATAGCATGATTCAAACTTAAAACACACTTCCTAATCACAGCTAAGTCCAATTTAACCTCAGGCTGATGCTCGTCTCCTATTGGTCACTCTGAATCTAAAGCCGCTTTTCCACTAAAATTATTGGGTCGACCTGCATTTTTAAAACCTATATCGACCCACTAACAATCATTATTTGTCCTTTTTCCATTGACCAAAAAAAGCCCAATCTGACTCCTGCTGGCAAGCTGCACGTTCCCCACTCTGCGTTGATGATGTCACCACGCTGGAATCATGTTGATGATATCATCAGTGCAACAGAATGGTGTGCGATATGATATAGGATGCTATTGGCGCAATGTTATGATGGGTCACGTAACACCCCATGTCATCATGTAAACTAACGGGTTGATGCGGGTCTGAAGAACAGATTGACCCATTGAAGAACATTGTAACCTGCATTGCTGCAGAGTTGTCTGGTCGATGTTCGATGTGGGTCGGTGCGATTTTCCCACAGCCATGAAAAGGCCATTGTTAGCAGGTTTAAACTTTTTTTTGGCCAGTGGGAAAGGGACATTGGTCTATCACATGTGAAAAGGTTTTGTTACACAGCACCTGAAAAGGGAGGTCGTATTGTTTTTGGTTTGGTTTTGTTGTTTGTCAGTAACTTTATCAAAACTCTACAGGACCAATTTCCATGACCTTTTCATGAAAGGTGTGAGGTGGTCCAGAATAGATCCCACTAAATTTTGGTGACTGTAGATCAAAGGTCAAAGTCCCATGTCACCAAAAATGTGGTTTCACACCGATAAGAGATAGGGTAAATCAGCCAAAATATTCACAAGGGGGTGGAGCTTGTTGTACCTGAGGGCTGGGGCTTTTTGTGCCTTGTGTTCACTTCTTTTCTTAATGTCATGTTTTGGTACATACCTGTACCACCATGTGAGTTGTGGCCTCTGGAACTGGAACTGCTGGAACCCCTGGGACACCTTGGACACCTTGGACACCTGGGACACCTGGGACACCTGGGACACCTGGGACACCTGGAACCTGCTGTAATCTTACACAACAAAGACAAAAGATCCTCAGCTCATCTGCTTTTATACATCAGTTTAGATTGGACATCAAATTGTGAGTGGAAATCCTAAATCTGACCTTCAGTGTTTTCGTTTTATTTCTACTTAAATATGTGATCAGACTGAAAATCAGACAAAATCACTTATTGATGAACCGTTATATAAGAACACATTTATACACAATGAATCTGGGGCCAATCTAATTGAAAGAAATTGGCCTCAGATCATTTTACCCTTTTCTATTGGCATAATTTTTGCTTGAATTAATCAGAAAAAAAATTTAATTAAGAAAATAAAATCTTGACTCCATCCATCCAGGCTATTAGTGCCAAAAGCCTTTTTTGTGTGTTTTTTCCAGACAGGTTCTGTGTTTTGAGTTGAACTGTTTTTGTGGCTTCATGTGACCTCACTTTGCCCAGTTTTTATGGTTACTGCACTACTGTAGATTCTTCTGCGAACACATGTAGTCTTGCCTAAATTAACACTGATGCCAGAGGTGAAAGGTCATAGGGTCTTACCTGTTGATGACCATGGGGTTGAGTCCCAGCGTGCCTTGGGTCATGACCTTGTTGATGCCCTTTAAGGCCACCATCTTGGCCTTCATGATGGGATCTGAGATGGAGTCAAAGTCTGGAAAGGAAATACAAGGAGGGTAAAACGGTAAATTGTCTGCACTTATATAGCGCTCTTCCATCTTCATGGTGTTCAAAGCGCTTTACATTAGCTTCACATTCACACTCATATACCAGTAGGTTTCTAAGGTTCTTTCAGTCCTACTGGGGGCCTAAGTGTTTTGCCTAAGGACACTGTAGACAGTCAGAGCTGGGACTACTCTACCAACTGAGCCACAGCCACCCCTGGGTCATCAGGGTCAACCAAAACTGAAATTAAAACTGAAAATAAAATTAAAAGTAAAATGGGAATTAAAGAGAAAACTTTAAATTTTTAATACCTTTTTAACACTATTGTCAGATTTTCCCTCATACAAAGTCCTAGTTCTGGTTCTAGTCTTAGCCATGTTAGGCCCTACAGTTTCTGGTACTGGTTCTAGTTCTAGTCTTACCCATGCTGGGTAAGTTCTGGTTGTTGTAGTGGTTATGGTCTTACCCATGTTGGGCAAAACAGGTTCGGAGGTGGACCTCTGTCGGATTAGTGCCTGCATCTGCTTCTGCTGCTGCTGTTCCTGACGCTCCTGGTCCAGGAGGTCCTGTAGGAGGAGGGGTTGCTCCTCCAGGAGCAGAGGTCTGGACTTGTCCTGAAGGAAAACTGCCTGCTTCTGGTTTGGGTTCTGGTTCTGGACCTGGCTCTGGTTCTGGACTGGAGCCGAGGGGGTTCCCATGTGTGGAGACTGGGTATGGGGGTTAAGGACGAGGCGTGGTGGAGGGGTGGGCCCCTGAGAGGTCAAGATGGCATGAGGGGAGACTGGGAGACCCTGAGGGTGGGGGGGGACCAGAGTGGAGGGGGGTCCAAAGGGTCTGTGCTGGAAGGCGGTGTGCAGCCCTGCTGTGTACAGAACAGAGGGTTAGAACAGCTGACGGTGCAATGTGTACACTTACAGTTAGGACGGGCATACCACAGGGCTCAGTCCTGTGTCCTCTATTATTTATTTTCTATATAAACAATATTGGTGTAACTGTTTCCAATGCAAACGTTTACTTTTATGCAGATGATCTAGTGGTTTCTATGGTGGCAATGGTTTTTATAGCAGTAGTGATGCAGAAACAGTCCAGATATATGTATCAACAGTGCCAAAGTTGCTGAATTTTCACAGATGAAACAGCAGGTGTTTTTATATCATACTCTACTGACTACCAAGTCTTCAGATGTAGTTGGTGGATTCTGGTAAAAATGACGATGCCTGCGATAAGCTCATGCAGGCGCTGCCATTTCATTATTAACATGTTTTGTATATTTTATTTTTCACATTTTTTGTTTCTTAATATGTTTTTGTGGTCAAGTTGACTAATAAAAAAAAAAGAGACAGAACAATCAACTGACAAATTGTTCTGACAGTTTTCTTTTCAGTGAAACACAGATTAAAATACCACATATACTGAAGCATATAGTATGAGTCTGGGATTCTGCTAGTAGTAGGCTAATGTGTGGCCTGGCTTAGAAAAACATGTTCAGTGCAGATATATGTATTCACTTCTTTTTGAGTCTGCTCATGAAAAATTAAACAATTAATATAGATAAAATATTTATATTTCATCATCATCAATCCAAATTAATACAAAACAACCCTGTGATTAATATGATTAACAATGTTTATCATTAGACAGCCCAAATTCAAAGTCATTTTAAATCAATGGATGTTTAAAAATGTTTACCTGGGGCCATGGAGGGAGCAACTCTGGGGGTCAGAGCCTGGTCCTGGGGAGCTGGGGGGGCCCCGTGGACAGAAGCTGGAGGGGGGACGGGGACAGAAGCTGAGTCTTCCAGTTTGTCCTGTGGAGGCAGAATGGCCATATGAAACCATGTGACAAACTGGAGACAGTCCTGGGGGGGGGGGGGGGCATTCAGGCAGGTCTTACCTTGGAGTGGGGGGTGGAGCATCCTGACTCTGTCCCTGTGGTTCTGCTGGAGCTGTCTCTGACCTCAGTCTTCACTCCATCCTTCACTTCCTGTTTGATTTGACTTCCTGGGTGGGCGTGGCTCTGATTCCCTGGGTGGACCTGACCGTCACCCCTCTTCCTGTCGGTGCCCTCCTTGTCATCCTCACCCAAGTCCAGCTCCTCATTGAACATGTCCTTCTTGTCCTCCAGGTTGAGCTCAGGGTCGGCGTAGGCGATCAGGTCAAACTTCCCTGACAACAGGAAGTCGTCCAGATGGAGATCATTGGGTCCAAGGTCCAGATCCTCTTTACCTAGAACCACAAACAGCTGAGCATCACAACCTGAAACGGCTGATCAGAAGCACAAAGAGCTGATCATCAGAACATGAATCAGCTGATTAGAACCACAACCACTAACAGCTGATCATCACAACCACAAGCAGTGGATCAGAACCAGAGCCACAAATAGCTGATCCATCAATAAAGAAAATGTCGAACAAAGCGTTGTTTATAAAGTGCAAAGTTATAGTTTAGTAAAGGTGGTGTATTTCTGGTGCTTATAGCTTGCCATATCAGGCAGTCCCGGTTACGGTTATGCTGCACAAAATTCCAGGTGAGAATGCCGATTTACTACTGATAATTACTCAGTTATTATTGTTGACAGGTAGGAAACTACACGTAGGCTCCAAAATGGCATCATGACCTTTGACCTGAAAGATCAAACTCATAGTCTTACATTTTGAAAGGGAGATGTCCATGAAGAGCAAAAATGTTTGTGAGTGGGTGGGGTTTATTGTTTGTGAGGAGGCAGGGTTTGTTGTGTTTGTTTATTCTATTACATTTATTCTACTTGTGTTCAGATGAGTTTAGAATTCAATATAAACTAAAACTTTGTAAAGCCTATAAACTTATAAACTGCTGCTCACCGTCCTCAGGGTCAAGGTTCAGATTGAGGTCGACCAGATCTTTGACCTCCACGTCCTCCAGGTCCTTTACAGCAGAGTCCTCCCCCTCCAGGTGTTCCTCTATTCCATCGGCCACTGGGAGGGAGGCGTCTGCTGGGGTGTGGCTCAAGTGCTGCTGGTCCTGTGGGGGGTTCAGTGGCTGCAGGGCCATCTGCTGCTGCTGCGCCACTACCACAGGATGGGGGTCCCTGGGGTGAAGCAGCGGGACCTCTGGGTCCTGGGTGGTGGGAAGGGTGAAGGGTAGGCGGAGACGGTTTTCTGGGACCCGGTGTCGGAGCTCGATGTAAGGCTGTCCCATGATGCTGTGCTGCTGGATGGGGAGAGAACGAGGGAGGAAAGACTGGGGGACGCCTGGGTGAGAGGTGGAGGGACAGGGCAGGAAAAAAATTTAACCCACAGATTATTTTGAAAATTAATTACATTGATTATGTGGTATAAATTCACTCAAAACTGTAAAAAATACAAACTAGGTCTGTCAAAATGTACACATTAATTTAATTGTGTGTGTGTATATATATATATATATATATATATACACACACACACACACGTTTACCAGCAAATGCTAATTGATAGTGTGCCTAAGAATTTTCCCCATTCACTTTAGCATTGAGCTAGCAATTTATTTATTGTCATTGTCATTGTGGTACATACACAATCAGGAGCAGAATACTGTACATATTATATTACAGTGTGTATATAACAACTGAACTGAAAAAGTCAGTGTATTGTGTTGTATTTTATGTGCTATACTGAAAAATTTTGACAGTTATTGTGAATACGTTAACGTTTGATGGAGCAGAATAAGAGTGTTTTGGTATGTGTTACAACTCAACAAGGTTGGCAGTTACTGTAAATACACTCATTAACATTTGAACAAAAGTGAGTTATTGTGAACGTGTTTAATACATTTTGACTGACAGTTATCGGACAGTTTTATTTCACTTAATGCATCTCATAATCCAGTGCACTTTATAGTGTGGAAAATACAATAGTTTATGAATAGAATATTTTATTGTCCGTCCCAAATGG
The DNA here is from genome assembly GCA_020466265.1 of Siphamia tubifer. Taxonomy (NCBI): domain Eukaryota; kingdom Metazoa; phylum Chordata; class Actinopteri; order Kurtiformes; family Apogonidae; genus Siphamia; species Siphamia tubifer. Next base: position 18,268,545 of record CM035802.1, read on the forward strand.
TGACAGAAATTCATCTTTGACATGGCTCACAACACATTTTAACCTTGAGACCCAGGAAAGCACATGTTTTGACTTTTTATGTTTAAATAATCACTTTTTTGGAAACAGTACTGTGCAGTTTTTTCAGATCTATTTTTTTTTTGTAGTGGACAATATTTTTTTCTTCAATAAAGCTGTGAAAGTCTTGTCCCCGAATGAAAACTGAGGGTCTCAGGAGGTTAAGAAAATTATAAAAGTGAATATATTTAAAAAGAACTATATTCAAAACATGTGACCAGTGCATGTGGAAAATAAGTTCATACTGAAGAGTGCAAAGTTCTATTTCAGGGTGTTTAGGATGGTTACGGCACATGGAATGAAAGTTTGCAAGATGGTTTTTTTTGTTTCTTTTTTTACAAAAAGATGGTTGGGCCGCCGGTGGTCTTCCCTGGCAGTCCTACCACCAGACTTAGCGAGATTTCTGGGGGAAACCCTAAAATATATATGGTAAATGGACTGTACTTATATAGCGCATTTTTATACACCACTTGGTGCCCAAAGCGCTTTACAATTCCTCACATTCACCCATCCACACACACACACACACACACACACACTCATACTCCATACTGGGAGCAATTTAGGGTTCAGTGTCCTGCCCAAGGACACTTCGACGTGTGGACAGCCAGATCCGGGAAATGAACCACCAACCCTTTGATCATTGGACAACCCACTCTACCAACTGGCTCCAGCCACCCCATATATGTATTTATATGTTAGTGGTGCCCACCTGAAACAGCTGATCTCAGGTCAGTGGTGCTCTTCTTACCTGGTATCATGTGTGGGTGGGCGCTGGGCCCAGGCAGAGGTCGTATTCCTGTGAACTCTGCAGACATGGACCTCCTGATCTGGACTTGGACAGGGATTGGAACCCCCTCTGCTGCAGTGAGGCCAGAACCAGGCACCGAACACTGGGGAGGACGAAGAAAGGATTCTGGGAGTCCAGTGGGAGTGAGTGGAGGAACAACAAACCTGTAAAGCAACAACAGGCCATGATAAATACCATCAGCCGGTACTATAGACTGTTACAGAACATAATAAACACCATCACCTTTTACTAAAGGAGACCTATTATACTCAGGTTTAACTATCATTATGTGAGTTTTGAGCACCTACAGAGTAGCTTTGCATGATTTTCAGCTCATAAAACTCCATACTTATTTCATATCGGCATTCACAAATGTCCTGATCAAAGTCAATTTCTGTCTATACCTGAAATACTCTGTTTTGGCTTCTAGGTAATCTTGCTGTTCTCCAATTGGCCAGCTCAGTGGAGGCTTTGCATGGGTGCAGAACGAGAGGCAGACTGAGGTTTTTGGGTCCGCCCCCACATGTGCATTTGTTTACTGTGTGATACCAGTAGGCTAACTTAGGCTACTGGACACAAAGCTATCAAGTTACATGTTTTTCGGTCTTAATATAAATTTCTCTGGCACTCCACTCTCACTATTGAACTGAGACAAATCAAACACGTTAATATTTTGGACCAGTTGCGCATTACGTTACATTACAGCGCTATAAATTAATACATTTTGCTGTGGTTGTTGGCCAGCAAAAATCAAAGCTTCCCACAGTTTTATGGTTTGGACATATTTTGGAAAGGAAAACAGTTGATCTTTTCCTTCACAGTTGGAAAACTGTTTTGGGAGGCATCTTCTCTCTTCTTTTTCTTTAGGTTGGAAATATAACTCCCTGGAAAGTTTGAATCATATGCTGGGTGGGCGTGTTTTGGGGCCAGTTCCACACTGTTGGAGCATTCGGCTGAATTAGACACTTCAACCTGACGTCAGGTTTTGTACACATCTCACGACCCTGCGAGATGTGTACCAATGAGCTGTTTATAGTGGCAGGAAACCACGTTGCAGGATTACAGCAAAACACTATAGCTCATGTTTTGTAACTTTGCTGATATTTGCATTATGGTCTCCTTTAAAACCATAATAACCACCCCATGAGCCTTTACTATAGACCCGTGGTTCTCAAATCTAGTCTTCATGGCCCAGTACCCTGCATGTTTTAGGTACTTCCCTCTTCTATCACACCTGGTTCAGTCAATGATCAGCTCTTCCTCAGATTCTGCAGAATCCTGATAATGATGTGATGGTTTCCAGGTGTGATGGAAAAGGGAAAGATCTAAAACATGCAAACCACTGCTATAGACTGTTCCAGGACATGATAAATCCTATCAGCCATTAATATAGACTGTTTCAGACCATAATAATCACAGATCCTCTAACCTGAGCGCCGCTCCCCTCACTAACATCTCTCTGGGGACACTTTGCCTGGGGAAGGGGCTCTCCGTGGGGGGGAAGGTCCTCTGCTGCTCCCCTGGGAACCCTGCAGTAAACCTGGGGGTCCCAGGAGGAGCCCCATGAGGAGCCCCCAGCCTCACTGTGCCTGGATAAGGTGGTGGAGGGCGTCCGAACAGGTCTGTAGGAGGAGCAGAGGAGGAGGAAGATGAGGATTCGTTGTCCTGGGACCACAGGCGGGGTGGGGCTGAGCCAGGCCCAGGGGCAGCAGCAGGGGGTGGAGCGGGAGGCCCAGATCCAGAGGTGGAGCCCGCCTCCTGGAGCCCTTTCTCCTGCCGCAGCGCGCTCTTCTGCTTCTGCTGCCGGAGGAGGAGCTGACGCAGACGCTGACGCTGAAGAGAAAAACAAACATCAGTATAAACTATCAAACAGAGGAGCTGACGCAGACGCTGAAGAGAAAACAAACATCACAGAGCTGATGAGGGAAATAAACATTAGTATAAACAAACAGAGGGAGCACTGACACCAACCCTGAAGAGGAAACAAACACACAAACATCAGTATAAACAAACAGAGGAACATAGGATGATGAGCTGATCATTAATTGAACTAGGGTATTGCTTTTGGTTGGTTTGGGTTTTTTTTTTTTTGTTTATCTATCTTTCTGTTTGTCAGCAACTTTCCACAAAAACTACTGGACCAATTTAAATTACATGTTCAGTAAAAGTGTGGTCCAGAATAGATCCCAATATATTTTGGTGAATGTAGGTCAAAGGTCAAGGACACCAAAATGTGTTTTCACAATAATTGGAGATAGAGCAAATCAGGTAAAAGGTGTGCGAGGGGCGGGGCCTGTTGTGCCAGAGGGGTGGGGCTTGCTGAACCAATTGTTGGATGGTGTTTGCCTGAGGGGCAGGGCTTGCTTTGCAAGAGGGGTGGGGTTTGCTGTTGGATGGTGTCTTACCTGTCTTAGTTTCTCCTCTGAGTCTCCCAGCTGTGGCAGCACTCCCATTGGTACATCTAAAGAGGCCACGCCCAGAACAGACATGTCACTGGGGGTCATTTTGTCCATTTGAGGGGCTGCTATCATGTGACCCTGTTCAAAGGGGTCAGTGAACGCACCATCCTCTGACATGCCAGGGTGCTTTGGGGTCTGACTGCTCAGGTTTCGGGGAAACAAGTCCTGCTGCTGTGGTCGCCCTGGAGACTGAAGACACAAAAATAAAATGTTTTGTTAGTGAACGAAATGAGTGTGGGTGGAATATTCACTGATTAAATTTTTTGTGCCTTTTGATTTGATTTTCAGTAACTTTACCCAAAAAGTACTGGACCGATTTAGATGATATTTTTTGTAAAGGTGTGAATAGATCCCAATAAATTTTGGTCAATGTAGGTCACCAAAAATGTGTTTCCGCAATGATTAGAGATAGGTCAAAGGTCATACATTTCCTTTACATTCCTGTATTCTCAGTTTTACGTACAGCTTATTTTTGCTCTCACTGTTGATGCGCATTGACATCAGAACCTTGAAGGACAATTTTGAAGACTAGGTAAAAGGCCACAATAAAGGTCAAAATTGAATTTGGGATATAACTTTTGAACCAGGGCGGTAACAATGTTTAGCACTCGTGCCTAGTTTGATTCCAGCACCAGACCTTTCTGTGTGGAGTTTCCATGTTCTCCCTGTGTCTACATGGATTTTCTGTGGTTTCCTCCCACCATCCAAAGACATGCACTGAGAAGTTAATTTGTGAATCTAAAATTGCCCAAAGGTGTCAATGTGACAGTGATTGTTCGGCTATATATGCAATGAAGTAGCGACTTGTACAGGGTGTACCCTGCCTTCGCCCATTGTAGCTGGATTAGGTCCCCAGTCACCCTAGTGAGGATAAAGTGGGTTCAGACAACAAGACGAGACTTTTGAACTGTTCATCTTACAGACTTTCAATGAGCTCTGAAATTCTCATCTTTCAATTCTGCATTTTATATGAGGTCACTGGGTTAATTCCTAAAAAACAAAAATGAATTATAACAGAAAATCAAGTGGAGATAGAGTTACTATTGTTCATGGATTGGAAACCTGGCAAGGGCTTCAAAATGTCATGGCCTTTGACCCTGAGTGACCAGAAAAGGGGACATTACCTGGTGGGTGGTAGTAAAGGCGCCCATGTCCCCTGTCAGTCCTGGAGCCCTGGGGGAGGAGCTAGAGTGTCCCGGCTGGGTGCTGAACCCTTCTTGGGGGGTCTGGCTGAAGGCTTCTGGGCCCTTCTGGGGCCGTGGCGTGGATGGCTGTTGGGCGTAGGGGTCGGGGGATGGACGCGGCGTCCCAACCGGCTGCGTCCCCGGGGAGCGAGGGAAGCGGTCTGTGGTGGGTGGACGTGGTGTTCCGGGGCTGGAGCTGTAGGGGTCCACACCAGAGTGGGAGGGGGATGGCCTCTGGTTGGCCAACTGCTGGGGGAACTGGTCCAGGCGCAGTGTGGGAGGGGTGGGTAGGTAAGCTGGGTCTGAATGTGGGCGGGGTGTCCCGGGGGTCTGAGGGTTGGTGTAGGGGTCCGGAGAAGGCCGGGAGGTCAAAGGTGACTGGTGACTGCTGAAGGGGTCAGGCATCTGCTGGCTGTAGTCTGGTCTGGGGGTGCCAGGGGTCTGAGCGTACGGGCTGCGGTGGGGGGAACCCAGGCCAGACAGCGGGCTTGAGGGGAAGGACATATCTGAGCCTGGGTCTGGGGGGCGGGATGGGTCCCTGCGACCCCCACCTGTCAACGCCTCCTGCTGGAGCTGGTGTTGTGGAGGCATGGGGGCTTTGAAGACCGCCCCCTGGACTGGGTCCCCAGGCCGCCCGGGAGTTCTCTGGTAGGCCTCGGCTGCTCTGAGTCCCACCAGTCGAGCCACGAGTTCGGGTCCAGATCCAGAGGGGGGGCTTAGCATCCCAGGTCGGATCTGCTGAAGACCTGATGGGAAAAGACAGACGACGGGTTATTCAAGGAAACTGAAGAAATGCCTTTCATCTGCAAATGAAGAAGAATGCATCAGGATTCGTATTAGTACTTCCATTAGAACCACGGTTTCTCATCCAGAAGACCTTAACGCCAACTGTCGCACATATGCAACACACCAAGAAAAAAAAATAAAAATCTATCTATGGTATGTGCTATAGTCAACTTAATTGTATCCACTAAATGTACTATTTACATGTTTTTATATATTTGTATTTAAACTCAGAAATCAATCTATTTTTAGTTTTCTTTCATGTGTTTTAGTAAATACAATGAAAAAGTGAACAAAATCAAACAAAAATAGAGTAAAATAATAAAGGAAAAATCCCTAATTTATTATTTTCCCCAAAAATAAAATTACCAGATTATCATCTGTCTCCCAAGTGAGCAAAAACATTATATTCCTTCCATCATCACCACTATTTTTGATCCATAAGACTAAAGAGCAACATTTCTTTTGTATTTTGGATTAAAAATTGTTTGTTTACATTACAAATGGAATTAAATTTTTTTTTACATTATTCTGTAATTGTGCTTTTTATGCAAAAAAAACCCTTTCTTATTATTTTTCATAACTTAAATAAGGTCAGAATTCCAAAGTTGTTAATTTTTACAATATCTTTAAAATTCTGATCACCAACTAAAATGTGCACATTTGTGCACAAGAAAATGTGTAGACTAGCATCCGTCTCCTAAATGTGCATAAAATGCACTATTACTTCCATTACAACCACTGATTTTGATACATTGGACATTAAGGTAGAAATTATGTAAAAAAAACAACAACATTTTAATTATTTAATAAATGTTTTTTTAAACCATTACAAACATAGTGACATGATCAATAGAGGGTTAAAATTATTTGATCTGGGCTGAGTTGAATTTACCAAAATAAAATCAAATTATAGCATAAAAATAAAATGTATATTATATTTTAGAGTGGAGGTGTGCATTTTATGCACACTTGGAGACATAGTATTTATCACCATTTGATCCTGCTGACAAAATAATTATGCGAATTAACCAATGTTGGTGTGAATCATTGACATATGCTAGGCTGTAAAAACCTAATCATATTTTTATGGAGAATTTTTTGGGGAAAAAATTGTGCTTTTTGCATTAAAAATGGTTTGCATTAGGGGTTACAATTACCATCCTATTTGTGACGAAAGAGGGCCGAGTTACCCATTTGTGGTGAGGAGTCACCTGTTTTTGGTGGAGGGGGAGGAGTTACTGGTTTGTGGTGGAAGAGTCACCTGTTTATGGTGGGAGGGGGACGAGTTACCCATTTGTGGTCAGTGGGCGAGGTTATGCTTTTTTGGTTCGAGTGGGAAGAGTTACCCGTTTGTGGTGGGCTCAGTTACCTGTTGGGAGTGGGTGGGAGCGGGGCTACCCCTTTGTGGTCAGAGTGGGTGGAGTTACCCGTTTGCAGTGGGAGGGGGCGGGATTACCTGTTTGCGGTCCCAGACTCCTGCAGATGTCGGCTGTTTTGGAGTCTGGTGATGGCGCCGGTGAACCCAGTGCATCATGGGCAGGGGAGGCGCTGAGGGAGTTCCTTCGCTGCTGGGTCTGGGGGGTCTGGGATCCGCTGGATTGGGAGGAGGAGGAGGAGGTGGGGCCCCGGGGTGTTCCTACCACCTTACTGTAGGGATCCCAAGGGGAGGAGGGGCGAGAGGAAGGGGGAGAGAACATCTGAGGGGAGGAGGGGTGCTGGTGGAGGGGGGAGGAGGGGTGAGGTGAGTAACCAGAAGGGGGCGGGGCCTGGGGGCGGAGGAATACGTCGTCCGAGGACAAGCCGTGTGGCCCCTGCAGAAGGAGCCGTGGTTGCGGGTGGAGTGGGGAAGTGTTGCCCGTGGTGGTGGGCTGCTGGGTGAGCGTGGTGGTGGTTTCCGGGGAAACAGGGTGACAGGCCATTAGCTGCTGCTGTCGCTGCTGCAGCTGCTCAATCTTCACCTGCTCTAGCTTCTGTGATGCCTCCATCTTCGCCAGCTGTTTGCTCTTCTGACGCATTTGCTGAGAGAGAAAGGAGGAGGTGGAGCAGAACAGAAGGGGGTGGGGCAAAGCAGATGTCAGACAGCTCAGGTGAAACTCTAAACTCAGATGGTGAGCATTTCTTTTCAGGTCATCAGTGTGTGTGTGTATGTCTGTATGCATCTGGGTGGTGGGTACAACTTTCCATGTGCAGAATATTTGCACATTATAATGTATATATTTTTGCTGTAATTTAACTCCTTATTTTTTGTCATTATAGTTCTATTTTACAATATTAAATTCCAATCTGGACTGGCTGAGAATAGGATTCGGAATCAGCTTTATTGTCATTTGGCATATCACAAGGACATAGCCAACCAAATGTTTATTTTATCATGGCTTCTTCCGGGACTGAAAACTGGGTGCAGCCACCAATGTCCAGTTCTGGACACATTCACAGCGCAACGATATTGTTTTGAAATTAGAAGTACCGTATGCACTGTCACTCACACACACACACAAACCCCTACCTTGTGGTTTCTGGTGCAGTGTTTCTCAAGTCCAGTCCTCGTGACCCAGTGTCCTGCATGTTTTTAATATTTTCCTCTTCCAGCATACCTGGTTAAATGAATGATCAGGCTCTGCAGAAGCTTGAGAATGACATAATGTCTTCCAGGTGTGATGGAAGAGGGAAATATCTAAAACATGCAGGACAGTAAGTCACAAGGACTGGACTTGGGAAACTGTTCTAGTGGATCTGTTGGATCTTGGTGACTCTCCAGTTCAACATCTGTCTGGTGTTTGTTTACAAGTTTACACACTCCTTTTTAAATCTCCTGCTGTGGGTTCATCATAATGTCACCCTGTGGTGGTGAAACATAAGTCTTCTTTGTCACATTATCACAAAGCTACAATAAAGGTGGGGCCAAATCATACAACCCTTTAGTTTACAACAGGCATCTAACTATACCGCAAAGGGACAGTGTGGCTGCAGGTTTTTGTTCCAACCAAGCAGCAGCACAACAGACTTGACTCAATTAATCAACTGATCTCAGTTTTCAGAGAGTCGATTGGTCAAACTGTGATCTCTTGGTTAATGGGGACAAAAACCTGCAGCCACACCAGACAGACAGGGAGGGAAGATATGAACTGAGAAGGGAACTAAGGCCCCACCCACAGACCAATGTTTTCGAGTGAATCAGACACGATTTGTTATTTTTTAGGCCTCGTGTCCACACAGCAATGGCGTCTGGGGTGCCCCAAAACTATATTTATTTGACAACGGTTTCCAGAATGGAAAGATCAGACAATGGTGTAATTGCTGTGTGGACGGGTCAATGCTGCAGAGCTGCAGTCACTGCTACGTTTACTTGCGGTATTTAAGGAAAATCTACTGATGTTAAACCAACAAGACAAGCAGCAGATGCCTACACATGTCTTGTTGTTGTTTATTTCCGGGGTGCGTTTTGCACCAGTATATGTCGGTATGTTTTACTTCTTGTATTGTTCTGGTGTATTCAGGGGGATAGTGTTAAAGCGTAATTGTATTTATACTTTTCAAAATTTTAAAAATGACCTAGATTAAAAAAATAAATATGTTATTACACCCAACCTAAGCCTCCATAAAGCAGAGAAAATAAAAAGAAAATGTTTAAGTTGTAATTCATTTTAGAAAAGGTGAGAAAATGATGGTTAGACTGTGAATTTATTTATTACCATTATTCCCTGTATGCAAGGCACAGGGGTATATTGTCCGTCGTATTATTATTATGACTTCTTATACAAAAAACGTAGGGGAAAAAGGCGGCCCATCCTGCTGTAAATAGACCAAAAATTTTGACGCTAGAATGTGTGGCTTGGTCTCAAAAGATGTGCCATCTATCAGGATTGACATTGCGATGCACGGATTTCGTATAAAGTATCCATCCGAAATGAATTGGGCCATGTTGACGTGGCTATAATTTCCTAACGATACATCGTAGCATTTTGCAGTAAGTAGGAAAAATTATTTGGATTAGCCCAGAGATTACACGTGTGGTCTCATAATTCCAACATGTCATACGGATTTCACATTATTATGCGAAATAAACCCCCATTCGTTCTTAATGGGACCGACAAAAAAATTGCCTTTTTGCCAATGCTACCGCTTCTTTGTCACACAGACTTCATTTAAACTTTAAAACGTAGGCATTTTTGTCCTCTCCACAGAATGTGATTCTCATGAGGGTGCAATTTACAGTTCTCAATAGAAAACTCATGAAATCCCCCCTGAAAAGGCCCAAATCTGTGTTTTTAATCAGTGGGTGATATTGCTAGAGCACGAGTAAAGGAAAAATCCACCTGAAAAATGCCTCAATAACTCATCATCACAGCAAAACCATAAATAGTAGGCAAACAATCTTTTCCACAAATGTTGCCATCGTTCTCAGAATTCTAACAAACCAGGGTTTAAAGATCTAGCTCTTTTTAAAGTGAAATGACAGGAACCCGTTTGGGATGACGTCAGGGATTTCTGTCAATAGACTTCCATTGTAAAAATTATTTTTATCTCATGTTGAGTTCAGTGTTTATTTTAAATTGCCCTAACTCACTGATTTTCACAGTACTGACATAAAAAAGTACATGTGCTTGTTCCTCAGACCCTCCTGCTACTCATGATCAATGTTTTCACCAATTATTTACATTTTTCCCCAAAATCTTAAGAGTTTGGTAATATGTTCACACCTATTTTTTTTTTTTTTTACATGTAACAGAGTGTGGAGCTGTCTATGTGTTTCCCATTTGAAGTTCGCACCACTGCTTATCGCCATGGCAACAGTGCTCCTGGCACTGGCAGTTTCTTTTGGCTTGTTTTCACAAGCGGGGACAGAATGGGATTGTTTCGTTTGTTGCATATTCAAAAGAAATTCAACTGAACTGATGTTGGCCCAATCCCAATTCACCACTTACCCTACCCCTTGAAAGTGACTTCCCAGGGATTAGGGGTTGAAATCTCCCCCTAAAGAAACAGGACAACACTTTAAGACCTGTTGCATCATCAGTTGTCTCTGTGACTCCACCCCTTTACAAAATACAGATGTCAAAAGTTGACCGTAAATATATCGGTACCTTAAGCCACATGATGACAGACCATAATACTACACCATGACATCCCATAATTTTACACCACTGGTGACAGATCATAAAGCTACACCATGACATCCCATAATTTTACACCACTGGTGACAGATCATAAAGCTACACCATGGTGATGGTGTGAGTTAATCAACAGCTGTGAGCAGATGACCTGGAGGTGCACTGCATCACTATGCAGAGTCTTATAGTCCTGGAGCAGCTATGTAGACCCGCTCACAATTTAGAATTGGGGGAGTTTCTCACTGGAATTGAGTCAGTGGGTCCCTAGACATTAAAAAGCAATGCTCGCCCACCCTAATGCTACGATTTCCACAATAAGGCCACCAAATATGGCCACCATCACCTATGATAAAAATCTGTCTTTCTTTATTTTTTAACTCTTCATACACGTCCTACATCAATTCTCATAGATTTTTTTAGAGAAATGCATTTGTGACAATTAGTTGGGCATAATTTGCTATTCTGAACAATGTCAATAGACTTTCATTGTACTAAATGTACTAAATGAATACACCTTTGTCAAATGAAATGTAAGGAATACATTCAGTATTCAAATTGTTATCCTACCAACATGCTCTAATCAAAGTAAATGCATATAAGCCTATTCGATATTAGGATGCTAAGTGACTAGCATTAGTTTGGCCTTTCATTAAATGTTCAGTCTAATTTTTTCATTCAATTTTGATGGTATTGGCAAAACTATTTATTTTTGGAATACTCAGACATGGCAGCATGGCTCAGTTGGTAAAGCGGGTTGTCCAGTAACTGAAGGGTTGGTGGTTCGAATCCCGCTCTGTCTTAGGTGGTCTGTTGTGACTTTGGGCAAGACACTTCACCCTCCTTGCCTCCAGTGCCACTCACACTGGTATATGAATGTTTGGTGGTGCAAAATGGCTGCCATGCTTTTGTCAGCCTGCCCCAGGGCAACTGTGGCTACATAGTTTACCACCACCAGAGAGAGCATGTGAGAGCGAATGAATAATTATTATCATAGTAAATCAATAGCAGGAAGAGTCTTTGATCATCTTTTTCAAGATTTTAGAGGTTTTCCACAACATGTCCATGCTACAGACTATGCAATACTAGACACCTCTCGATTGAAGGGGTGTGGCCAACAAGTCCACAAACTGTGTTCCCTCTTTCTGTTGAATATATAGGTGGTACTTGTATGACAGAGCTCACTGACTAAAAATTTTAAAGAGACCGATTTTTGTCATAGGCGATGGTGGCCATATTGTGGAAATCATGGCACTATGGTGTACGAGCAACTCCATGATTTTTAAAGTCTAGGGACCCACTAACTCAATTCCAGTGAGAAACTCCAAATTGTGAGCGGTTCTACATGGCTGGTCCAGAACTACTAGTCAGTTTCTCATAAATGGTTCAATAGACGCAGTTATTAACACCTGCACCACAGTGACCACACCCACAATAGTATAACCACATCTACACATGTATGCCCACACCCACACCAGAAGCTGTAAAGATCTGTGCTCTGGTCTTTTTGTGATTATCAACTGTAATGTGATCTATTACACATTAAAACTGCTTTTATGAAGAAAGTCTGTATTAGTGTGCTTCCTTTTGCCACCATCTGACCCATGATTAAAATGGAATTATGGGATGATTCTTCTACTCCTCTGGTCGTACGGTGGTCCTGGCTAGTCTATGTTGAAAGGCCTATACAGCCCTTTGCCTTAGCCCCTCCTCTTTGTTTAATTGAGAATAGAATTAATCTCAACTGACATTAGAATTTGTTCATCAATATTCATGAGCTCCAAGTTGCCCAAATGCTCAGACAATCAAACATATTACAATGGTTGATACCTGCTGTAGCACATATAATACTGGATAAAAAAAACGACATCCCGTGAACTGGATTTTTATACGATTCAATCCAGAAGCACAGTATAGAACAACTGAAATGACGACTGTCCTCAAAGTCAGAGGAAAGAAAGCAGAATTAGTGGAAAAATGTGTATTTTTCTGAACTAGCACATCTCAGTAGTCTGGGCTGTTCGCGCTGTTTTTAGTATCATGTTGCTAAATTTTGACTAGTAAAATACTAAATTATACTGTTTTAGTAGTAAAGTATTATTAGCCTACAGGCTTACAATTAGGCCCAGGTAATTGTTTTGTATATATGATTTGTACTTTCATGAGTAATGCCATGTACAACTGCATGTTTATGTCTTCATTCCAATGATTAAAAAAAGGAAAACAAACATACCTGCACAGATGTTACAGTCGCTGGTATTGGCTGCTTTCAACCAAACAAATAGAGAACACATACAGGTGTCTTTGGTCTCAAGGACCAGGATTGGTGACCCGTGTTCTAGACTAGGGATGGGACATGATTTTTGAATATTCAAATATTCATGACAAGCTTGAATATACAATACTAATTTCGAATGCTGCATTAAGCCTAGTTGTGTTGCGTTTCACTTGGAAAGAATGCCGTTGACAGGGGCAAATTCACCGCATTGACAAAATGCTGCAAACACAACAAACATGCACAACCAAAACCACAACCCCGTCTGGCAAAGTTGGTGAGCGCGTACCTCTCTGTGACCGCAACGTCTGTGCTGTTGGAGCGAGTGTTCTTGGCAGCCAGATTAATTGTGAATAGGCTGCACAGACGCTTCCACCCCGACCATGTGGACATATTATTTTATTTTTTTTATAAAAACCTGACGTAGATTTTTGTGACTATTGTTGTTATATCCGTTCGACATTGTAGCTGAAATCAGCTGTTTCACCCGGTTCCACTTGGACAGTTAAATGAAATATAGCATTGGCTGCGGTTATTGCAATTTCAAAATTAAAAGCCTTACTTGTTACATGCAGAAGATGAGATGAATTGCTCAGAGAAGATCAACATGTCTGATTTGTAATATTTTTGTTGATTCAATAAATGTTTGGTTACCCTTTCTGTCATCGTCATGTGTGTTTGGGGGTGGGGGCAGGGGGTGATTGAATAATATTCTAACATTTCTGGCAAATTTCGAATAGTGTTTTGGACCAAAAGTCACATCCCTATTCTAGACCAAGCAGAATACAGACAGATGAAGGTGGTTTTGCAGTTCTGTGGAAGTCCACGATGACCCCAGATGTCAGAGTTATTGAACCTTTCAAATGCGTTAAATTTCATACAATAAATGCTAACAATAACAAATCACATGTTGATTTTATAAACCATTTTATACATGCACACAAACAAAGAAATCATATTTGCAGGTGCATTAATGTGGGAGCTTTATATATAGGTGTTATTAGAGTAATATTAATGTGCCTGGACCAGGACATAAGACTGGGAAGAGGTTAAAGAAGTCAGATCCAGGTCAAATATTTGGGTGACATTTGTTGATACTAAAAATGAACAGATGTTTAGTTGTTAAACACATTAAACAGATTAAACACTTTAAACAGATTGAATACATGAAACAGATTAAAGTCAGTTAAGTTTAAAAGCATCTGGATGAAGGTGGAGGTGAAGGTGGAGGGCCAGCAGCAGTGCAGAGCATTCAGAGCCAGGCAGCATCCATCTGTTCATCCATTCATCATTCCATCTGTTCATTCATCCATCCATTTATCCATCTGTTCATCCCTCCATCCATCCATTCATTCATCCTTTTGTCCTCCATCCATCCATCAACCTGTTCACCCCTCCATCCATCCCTTCATCAGAACATCAGTAAGTTCAGAGGCAGACTGAGGCCGCAGACACCGCTCTGGGTCACATGATCCTCTTTTGACCCCGCCCCCAAACCCTCCAATGGCTCCTGACCTTTGACCCAGAGCTGGTGGCTGTGACCATCCTGGCTCCGTGTGTCTGAGATCCTCTGAGGTAGCACCTGAGGTTTCAGCCTTTTCCCTGAAGGTTGGCCTCCATATACCATTAAAAAATGTGTGCGTGTTTGTCTGTGTATTAGGGCTGCACGATTCTGGGAAAAATGTGTATCACGGTTTCCTTAATAAGAATTGATATCACGATTCTCTGCATGATTTTTTTAAATTAAGTTACATTTTTATTCAACTCAAATCCAAAATTTGCATACTTGCAATTTGCATAACAGTATATATATATGTATATATATATATATATATATACACACACACACACACACACACACACACACATTAGGCTTGGCACGGTTTTGGCAGGAAACAAAACGCACAGTGGTGTACATCTGTTGCGGTGCGGTACACGTGCGAACCATGGAATCTACTTTTAAGACATTCACATAAAAAAATTTTAAATTAGCAGCCTAATACCCGTATGCATAGCCAGAGTGGCTAATCGAGAGATTCGGGAGGATTCCCGATGGGCCGGCTTACGTCAATCCTGAGTTTGGACTGGTTGGATAGGGAAAATAATTTTGACACTTATCTGATCATATTCTTGCATTCATTTCCATTCAACTATTCATCATTCCATCTGACAGTGCAGCCCCTACAGACAGTAGATTAGACAGGTTCTACCATCACAACAGATGAGATGGGCTGAGGAAAATCTCTCCGAAAAGTTTCAGTTGGTTGGGCCCACGAGCCATCTTTTCTGTAACAGTTAAATTCTAATATACATGGATTTCTGGGCACCGTCATAAAAGCTGCGCTCACAGCCAGGTGGCAAAAAACAGCAGCTTTCCCCTTACAGTTAGTTGGCTGTCATAGACATGAGAAGTTGTTGTGTAGTAAATTGCACAAACCGATCCGAAAATGGTTGGCGTATGTTCAACATACCAAGAGGATGTCATAGAAGGTTATGGCTCCAGGTAATTAAACGGGTGGATTGGGGGGTGTATGGCCATAATATATACCGCACCGCAACTTTTCTGAACCGTGCCACCCCTTAAATATATATATATATATATATATATATATATATATATACATACACACACACACAAGTGAAGCTGACAACCATGGTTAACAATAAAAAAACAACTGTGTAACTGTGTGGTGGGTGGGTTTGTGTAAAGTGGGGGTTTAGTGAGTGAGTGTAAACTGGGAGATGTGAGGGATGGGGGGGTGGTTTTGGTGTAAACTGGGGGGTGTGGGAGGTGAGTGTGGTTGTAAACGGTGGCCTGGCTCAGAGCATTAGCTGAACCCTGGTACCAGGCTGAGGATCTCAGAGGGTGACAGAGCAGGGGTCTGTGTGGGCCAGGGTGGGGGTGGGGGTGGGGGTTGGGGTTCTTACCAGAGCCTCAGTTCCACCTCCTGCTACAGATGCCTGGTAGGGACAATCTTTATGTTCTGTTGGTGATTTTAGATTTTCCTGCCTCTTCTTACCGGCTCCCCATCTGTCATTTACCTCTCCCTTTTCAATGACAATTACAGACATTAGTAGCAGTCCGTTAACGTCATCAGCATCATCATCCACTGCCACTGGGCTCTGCATCGCCCTGACTGCATGCAGCCTGATGGTTACCATGGTTACTAAGGCACAAACGGACTGAACCCACCAAGCTGCTCAGGGAGGCGACACTAACAGGACCACTAATGGGGCCGCTAACGAGACCATTAACACGTGTCACAAATAGGACTGCTAATGGGACCGCCAACAGGACCAGTAATGGGACAGCTAATGGTTGTTATTTGGGTTGTGGTCCACAGTCATGGGGACTTCAACTCCCATGATGCATTTCAAACATCGAACATTCTTTTTTGTTTCCGTTATTTATTTGTTGATTTAAATTTTTTTCTTTTATGCTATATATATATATATATATATATATATATATATATATATATATATATATATATATATATATATAATTTTTTTTTAATGGGTAAATTTTTTATGAAATTATTTATTCTGAATTAGCTTTAGAGTCCCTTACAATTGTGTTCACATGTTATTGTTGTTATTTAAAGTCAACTGTAAACAGAAGCAAATGTATTATTCAACACTTCCACATCTACACTGGATCCATAAGTACATTTATAGACATTTAGTCACAGACAGAATATACCGAATGAAGATGAAAGAAGGTGTTTCAGGTTAGTCATATTTTTTGTAGAAGGACATTTTTTAAAGGTAAGAAACGCTCATGCAGTTGGACTATTTTTAGTCAAAGACGAAGCCATGGAAATGTGAACGCACATGTCTGCTACAGTCAAACTCCCAATGTGTCATTTAACTGAAAAAATAATGACAACATCCTGTTTGACACATCTGTGACAGTTGTAGACAGTTATAAACTCTTTATGGTAAAGTAACAGGACTCGTTTAAGACTGATAGGGTCTTAGGTCCTGCTATTTTCATCTGCCTGATACTCACTATTTCTTTATGTTTAACCCAGCCTAAAGCTATGTGAATGTGTGCTGCTGTGTCTGTTCCCCTGGTTTTTCTTAAAAGTGATGTATTTCTGTTACTGTCAAACTAATCTATGCGAAGGATCAGTAGTTACTTTGATTTTTACTGTTTTGGTTTTGTTTGGGGTTTTTTTGTCCATTTAACTTTACACAAAAACTAGTGCACTAATTTCCATTAAAGTTTCATATGTGAGGTAGTCCAGAATAGACCCCAATTTTGGTAAATGTATGTCAAAGGTCACCAAAAAGGTGACAATTAGAGATGGGGCAAATCAGCTAAAATGTGTGGGAGGGGGTAGGGACTGTTGTGCCTGAGGGGAGGGATTTGTTTGTGAGGGGGCTGGGTTTTTCATGCCTGGAACCTCTTGTTTGACTTGTTTTGTCTTTTATAACATTTTTAGGTTTTTGTTTTTTATATGAGCTGCAAGATACAACAATTACCATATAGAGATGAATTATCCATCCATCCATCCTACTTTTTTCCATTATATATCTGTTTTTAAAATTATATTTATTATACTATACTATATACTATATACTACTATATTATTCCTTACTCCCTGATGAAGGCCATTTGTGCCGAAATGCGTTGGGGTTTTTATAGGTTTTTTTTAACCAAGCCAGTTTAATAAAGGCTTTTTATCCTTCACTTTTAAGAGAGTGCCTTGGAATTTTTCTTTGTTTTATTATATTTATTATTGTTGAGTTTCTGTAAATTATAAATTATAATGTTCTTGATTATTTTCTATATTTTTTTCTTTATTTTATTTTATTTGCATCTGTGGACCTGAGCCTACTGACCAAGCACAGTGAACACATTCAGACCATTCAGGCTGTCCTGATGTTTGTCCAGGCCGTCCTAGCGTGTTCACGCCGTCCTGCCTGAGCGTCTGTGGGTTTGTTCCGTCTGTGCTTCTACTTAATGGTGGATGAAGTTAAAGCAAAAAGTGAATGGAACACTGCTCACCTGTCTGAACTTCCACTCCTGCTCCTGCTCAGATTCTCTGGGCCTCAATGGATCCTTGAAGGGCGCCTCGGTTTCCATGCCTACAGGGTCATAGGGCCCGGGCAGCGGCAGTGGCGGCTGCGTGGGGATGTGGCGTTTGAGCGGCTCATTGGACAGCTGCACCTTACTGATGCGCTGAGCCGCTCGATTATCTCTGGCTTTTTGCTGTGGATTCAGAAACAGAAATCAGCGTTCAGGGATTCAAAAACAAATTTTTAAAAGTTAAGAAAAAGAAGTTCACAATTGACCCAGATATCAGCTGGCTCGCTATATTGGGAAGATAATTAGTTTTCCCTAGTACTGGCCTGTTGCATTAGTCAATATATGTTCTGTTTTAACGGATATGGTTTAGTAACAGGAAAAAGAGGGACACAGAACAAGAAAGAGAACAAGATGGGGGGGGGGGGGGGACTAACAAAAAATGGTAAAAGAAAAGGAGGGAAAAAAAGCAATGACAATAGAAAGTTAGAGCATTTTTCACAATGCTCTAACTTTTTCACAGTTGTAACGTTTGGCGAACGTTACAACTCATGATCGACCAACATATGGAGCTAATAATTATTGTTTTTTTTCTTGTATCAGTATCAACCTGTTGCATTGGGCGTTATGGTGTTCTAAAATTTTTAGGGTTAGGGTAAACTAAATAAGGAGAGAAAATGAAGGGGGGAAAATGAGAAAAACAAAAAAAGGGTAAAAAGAAGAAAAAAAGGGAAAAAAGAAAAAGAGTGAGAGAAAAAAGAAAAAATTGAGAAAAAAAAGAGAAAAAGAAAGTTTGTGTACCACCCAGATCTGAACCTGAACCTGTTCAAATCCAGTCTATTTCCTTCAGAACTACAGTCCACTTGGGATCAGGATTGGAAATTTTTTTTAGATTGGTTATTGGTAACAATGGGCTGATCCATCTTAAATAAAAGTATGTCTACTCTGTGAGTGACATATTAGTCATGGAACGTCGGCACACTGTGCGGAACAAGATTGCTTGCAATGCTTTCCAAAATCGACTAAATGAAGGGATCAATGTCAAACGCTTTTGTGTTCCTCTTCTGAACTAAGTCATTGCCAATGCAAAGAGCAGAATTTATTTTCAAAATTTATAAGCTATATTGAAGCTACATGGTTATTACTCCACCAAGGAACAGCCAGTTGTTTTTTCCGGCATTTATCCGTTTGTTCGCCCATGTTGGCAAGATAAATCAAAAAGTTATGGACGGATTTGGCCGAAATTTTCAGGAAATGTTGATACTGGCACAGGAAACTAGTAATAAATGTTTGGTGGTGATCAGTGCAGGAGGTGGGGTATGTTGGTGCGGACCTCCAGTCAAAGAAGTGAAAATACAATTGGTCATTTGTTTGGGGGGTCTGATATTACATTGTAACAAAATGATCCCAGTCTCTTCCACACAGTGAGGCAAGCAGTCTACTAATTCAGTGCTGTTTTTCCCTTTTTTTCTTGCATCGAATCAGTATCAGCAAATACTAAAACATCAGATATCAGTATTCGCTCAGGAGCCCAAAAAAAGTGGAGCGATGCATCCCTACTTCCTGCAGATCCACAGTCTATTTCCTTGAGGGTGAACACTCACCACAAACGGAGCTCTGTCTTGGGAACTGGCCTTCCTCCACAGTTTGGCAATCTGCTTGACCCTGGTGGACCAATCTGAACACAAACACAAACACATCAACCTTCCTGACACAAAGTGTTTGGATCACGATTAATCCAAATCAATCCATAGCAACCATGTCATTAATTTGACTTAAAAAATGTAAGCATTTGACAGCCCTATTTTTTTTGTGTTTTTTGCATCAAAAAATCTTTTGTTTACATTAAAAACTAAATTTAAAGGGTTAAAATGTGACAATTATCGAGTATTTGTATTTTTGCAAAACAGGTGTATTTGGTAGATGATTTTAACGTACAGGTGTATTAGGTGTTCGTAGTAGTCATAGTACCTGGGTACTGCTCCCTCAGTTGGGGGTAGTTGGTATTACAGTAAAGGACGGGGGCCACAGTCGCCTGCTCCCCCAGTGCCTCCTCTTTCTCCCACTTCAATGTGCCCCTCTGTGCCGTAGACATCACATCCTGTTCACCCTCCACCAGCGCTTGATTGACAGTGGCTGGCCCGGAGGCAGGACCTGGAGGTAGTGCAGTGGGAGGGGTGTGGGTGGGGCCTGTGGGAGTGGGCATCCTGAAAGCCTGGGTGCTGCCGGGCATCATGGGAGTGTTGGCAAAGTGAGCAGTGGCTCCCATCAGGCCGTTCATCAGAGGGAGGCGGGGGAACGCTGCAGCTGAGGAGGAAAGGGAAGGAGCCTAAGTCAACTACAGCTGAAGGGACAGTTTTTAGCTTTCATGAAAGAGTGCCCACTTAAAAAAAATAAATAAAAAGTGCCCACTTCCCTCATAGACATAGTATACCTAGACCCAGCATTGAAAATAACCACCCATAGGTAATGACGAGTCGTGCAGCTGCCATATTGGAGTAGTGATATGCTCCATTCAGTGAAATATATTTAACAGGACAAACACATCGTTCATTTTATTAACAATACTCCACTAAAACTGAAAACAGATTTCCATGTGTGTTGTCATACGTGCAACTATTATTAAGGACATATGTTTGATATATGTATGTTTGGTCTGCACATGAGGTCCCGTATATTGCCATGTCGGGATATTAAGTATAAATACGCTCAACACTTGAACAACAAATTATATTTATGTTGTTCTTTTTACACAGAATATATTTCTTTCTAAAAAACAAACCAAAAATAAACTTAAATATTCAAGAACTAACCGATAATAAAATGAAAACCTTCACTGTGCCTAGTGTAGGAATCATCCTAATCACCACTCCAAGATGGCAGCCGTAATTCTCACATCATAGCAGCCAATGCTGGGCTAGGGTATACCATGTCTATGATTTCCCTTATATGAACATCTGCATGTCACTGCCCCATCCACTGCCCTTATATGGACATATACAGACATACTTTAAAGGAAAGTAAAATAAAACTGGTGAATACATGTTTTATGAGTGAAATAAAGTCCACACAACTCAAAACACAACTGCTCCTTTAATGACACACAAACCAAAGTGTGTGTGTGGTGTATGTACCTGTGTAGAGTGTGTGTGTATGTACCTTTGCAGAGTGTGTACCTGTGCAGTGTGTGTGTGCGTGCGTGCGTGTGTGCGTGCGTGCACACGCGCAGAGCTTTACAGTACATGCATGTCTTACTTCCTGTATTGCTGTGTGTACTGCGCTCTGATTGGCTGTTGCTGCTGTTTGGACTCAGAACTGCAGTGAAAACCTCCTCTACGTCTTTTCCCTCCAGTTCTGCAGAAAAAAAAAGTGTTCAGGGAAACCAACACATGCCTGAACCTCTGGACTCAGTGTGAAAGAACTTACCAGGGATTTTGTAGAGTTTGCTGAGGATGGCACCTGCACAACAAACACAGCAGGGGTCAGGGGTCACAAACACCACCATGGGTCAGTTTGATGGAGCTTCACACTAAGGCTTGTTTCATAGTTGACACAAAAGGTATGCAGACACCGGCACATTGCGATGCGCCGGTCGCCATGGTGTGCGTTTGTGTCATTTTGCGACAGAAATAGGGCCATTGCTACGTTGAGTAGGTAATTATTCTCCTGTGAGTTTTCCTACCGTTAACATGTTTCAGTTCAACAAATGCCACAACACTACTTTAGTGGACTTTGGATCTTGTGAATATGACCTTTGACCCCAGACTGGACCTGACTCACAACGTTTCCCTACTGTGGTCATGACTCATTACAATTTATGTATTGTGCAACTCACTTACGTTCAATGTGTAAACTATGAAAAAAATGTGTTGACTATGAACCGGGCCTAATGATAGACCCATATATCGGCAGGATTACACTTCCATTTTTTCTTGTATCGAAATCAACCTGTTGTGTTGACTAATATGCTTTTTCAACTGTCACAACTTTGAGATTAGATGGGCTTTACTGCCATTTAAATATGCACATGGTGAATATTGAATGGAATTTAATTGCAATTGTCTCAGTATAGTTCTAAATAGGGCCAGTGTCCCTGTGCTCATCTCGGCCTCACAGCTGTGATGTCTTGTGATCAACAAAAGGGAGTCATTCAATAAATCATAAAATCGAATCCCACTGTGTGGCTGTTCGTTTTTATCAACAAATGCCAAAAACAGTGTGAATGGTATAGGAAGCCCCCAAAGCTCTTCTGGGGTAACATCTGACTGAACAAAAGTAGGTAACTGAGTAATAACATATTACTATGGTTAAAGCTGTTAAATGCTACGCAGGAGGTTGTGGGTGGAAACTAACATTGGGACAATTACTTTCTTTGACCTTGATTAAAACTGAACTCAGTTAATCAATCGGAAATGTAATCTGTTGAGAACTGAAGGAAGAGTAGTGATTTTAGTGAGCAACTGGAAAGATAAACAAGGCAAATTTTGACAAAGTGATAAGTTTTGTGCTCAGTGCTTCGATCTATCTCATGAATTGATCAAAATTTAAATCCATTGAGAAATGATGGAGAAGAAGCGATTTTAGTGAATTGTGGATGATGACGGATGACAGGCCAGAATGGAAGAATAATGAGTGCTTGGGGAAAAATGCAGAATTTTAGCAGAAGAATAAGTAACAGAAAAACCATTGTAAAGTCTAAATTGTGGTTGTTTTTTTCCATTAGTGGAATGTGTTCCCACTACATGGTAATGGTTCAACTCAGCTTGGCTCATGTTGACAGCGTTTCCATACAGATACTATAATAGCCTTTTCAATTACAGATACTATAGTACTTGTTTTCATACAGATACTATAGTACCTGGACATCGTTGTAAGATGCAGTTTAACTCCGGTGGTAAACTCGTTGCTCCATCAAGCTCACACTGGATTTTATCATCTGCCAAGGACAGATAGGTCTGAACCTCCGCAACTGACCACACTGTTGCTTGGCAAACTGACATTATGGTGTTGGACTGAATTAACTGACCACTCTGTTCACTGCAACTAATAATCTAGTTTTTTTTATGTCAGGTTACCCATTGATAAGGCAATGACGCAGACAACTCCACCAATCAGTGTCTACACCATTTACACATCATGTCATGATACTACTTGGAACCTCAGCAGAGCAGATACCAAAAATCTAGGATCAGGTACCATAAGACCGGGTTCTTTTTCGTGATGGAAATGCACCAAATTGAGCCAAATGGAGTAGAATCAGACAGTGCTGATACTAGTGGAAAGTTGGCATTATTAGAGTGTAAAAGCGTCTGGTATTAAATGTGGTCTTGTCTTACCGTCCGACACCATCTTATCCAGTTCTGGACTGAGGATGGCGTCCAAAGGCTCCTCTTGCGCTGCCCTGTGGCCACGCCCACTCCGTCCTGTGTGTTCACTCATAGAGGCAATGTCCAGACCAGCTGAGACACAAACAGAGAAACAGACACTTTATATGATCAGTTTATCAACGACAGTATTATCTAGAGGATTAGAAATGTTACTGGAGGGAAAATAAGTGTTACAAGGAGGGAAAATATTTGTGACAAGAGGGAAAATAAATATTACAGTCAGGAAAATAAGTGTTACAGTCGGGAAAATAAACATTACAGGAGGGAAAATAAATGTTATAGCAGGGAAGATAAATTTTATAGGAGGGAAAATAAATGTTACAGGTGGAACCTGGAGAAAACCCGAGTTGAAGGTGAAGCAGGAGTTTGAGTGAACAGAAAAAACCCTGAAATATCAACCTCATATATCGGCCGATATATTGGTCTATTATTGCCAGCCATCTCTATGTTCTAAACACAGGAAATGAGAACCTAAACTGTCGTACAAAGCTCCTTCAGATGCAGGTCTGATTCAAAGAGGAGGAAGAGAAGATGAAGAACGAGGAGAAAGAGTACAAGATGGAGGACAAAAGGATAAGGAGGAGCAGAGGATAAAGAAGGAAAGGAAGAGGAAAAGGAGGAGCAGAAAATTAAGGAGCATGAGTCAGTGTTTTGTTCTTACCAAATGGAGACGGAGAACGTTCTACCTGGAACTGACCTACAACATTAACACACAGAGTCACTGTCTGAACCACCAGAGTAGATTTAACTCTGTGGAAAACACTCGAGTGTAGATAGGACTCTGTGGAAAACACTAGTATAAATGTAACTCTGTGGAAAACACTTTAGTGTAGATGTAACTCTGTGGGAAACACTTTAGTGTAGATGTAACTCTGTGGGAAACGCTTTAGTGTAGATGTAACTCTGTGGGAAACACTTTAGTGTAGATGTAACTCTGTGGGAAACACTTTAGTGTAGATGTAACTCTGTGGGAAACACTTTAGTGTAGATTTAACTCTGTGGAAAACACTTTAGTGTAGATTTAACTCTGTGGAAAACACTTTAGTGTAGATTTGACTATATGGAAAACACTTTAGTGTACATGTAACTCTGTGGAAAACACTAGTGTAGATTTGACTCTGTGGAAAACACATTAGTGTAGATGTAACTCTGTGGGAAACACTTTAGTGTACATGTAACTCTGTGGAAAACACTAGCGTAGATTTGACTCTGTGGAAAACACTTTAGTGTAGATGTGACTTTGTAGAAAACAGTCAAGTGTAGATTTAACTCTGTGGCAAACACTGACACACTGAGGCTCATGGGTAATAAACAACTCAGTGTAAACACAGATGAACAAACACAATGAGCTGAGAATGAGCATGAATAGGACCTGTGCTCATGTGTATACCTGTGTGTGTTGATATATGTACCTGTGGTTAGACGTGTACCTGTGTGTCCTGTTGCCAGTATGTGCGGCTCAGTGTTCAGAACCTCAGACAGATCCACTAGTGTTTCCTCTGGAATGGCTGGACGGTCACAAAACGCATGTGATCAAACACATATCAAAGATGAAACAGGCATGGAGACACATGAGTGAGTTTTTTATAACATTAAAACACATTTACAATGATATAACAATATGTGGGGCCAATATTTTCTTTTTTTCCCCCTTGTATTCGTGTGTTACGTTGGCCAATATATGATCTGTTTTAACTTATATGGTTTAGTGACAGGTGAAAGAAAAAGAGGAGAAAACAAAAAGGAGAGAAAAAAAATAAAAAATAAAAAAATGGGGAACACTAAAGGGAGAAAAGAGAGCAAAGGAAGAAAAAATAAAAATAAAAAAAAGGGGGAATAAAGGATAAAAATAACGAGGTAAAAGGGAGAAACAAAGGAGAGAAAAACCATGAAAATAAGAAAAAAAACAAAAGAAAATGAGGTTAGGGAGAAAAATGGGGAATAAAGTAAAAAAAAAGGTTGACAAGTAAAAAAAAAAAAAGATAAGAAAAAAAATTGACTAAAAAAATGGGAAAAAAGAATAAAACAAGTCAAACCATCATGTGTTTGTTCATATTTATTAGTTTAACTGTCATTATTTATGCATTTGTTTTCATTTGACAGAAAAAAAGCAGCATCGGCTCCAAATATCGGCTTATGCCTGTATCGCTCAAGGGTGAATGCTGATAACAGATCCTTTCCATCCTTCAAAGGTGGAATAAAATGGCAATTAAAGGCTGAACTCACGCAGTGCTCTGTGTCTCTGGGGGGCGGGGCTGTGCTGCAGTCCGGGGGCGGAGCCTTTGGTTTCCCCTGTTGGTGCCTGCTGTTGACCGACACCCGGCGCCTCTGGACCTGCCCTCCATTCCACCTGTCGGCTCCGGTCCAGCAGAATGCGACCGAAGAATGCCTCCTGTACACAGACAGCCAATCAGAATGCTGCATGTGCTGAGGTGGGCGTGTCTATGTGGGATGTGGGCAGGGCTTACCTGCAGGTAGGAGGGGAAGGTCTCCTCCAGCTTGGTCTTCTTCTTCCTGTATCTTTTTTTCACCTTCTCCATTGTCTGGTCGACAGAGGGTCCTGTTTCCATGGAAACATCAGCATCCAACAGGCCTGAGTCAAACAAAGAGGAGACAGAGTTCAGATTTAATTATTTATATAGTTATTTAGTTAGTTATTGAATTATTTATTTAGTTATCCGCTTTGTTCTTGTTGTTTTTTTCTGTTTTATTTTCCCTCTTCCTCTCTTTGTATTTATTTATTGTTAGTTTTTATTCCTATCTTCCTCTCTCTTCCTTTTTTAATGTTGTATTCTTGTTTCCCTCTCTCGCCTCTTTTTAATTTTTTAAAATGATTTATTCTGGTCTCCCTCTCTCTTCAAACAATTTTTTATTTAAATTTTTTAAATATTTTATTTCTCCATCTCCGTCTTAAATTTTTTTAAATTATTTTTGATCCCCTCCTCCAACACACATACACACTGAATCTTTATGGTAGGGCGACACTGAACATGAATTTTCACATTCGCGTGTTGAGATTACATCCAAAGTCAATGGACAGACGCAGATTCACCCACGGCAGCATGTTGGAGGCGTTTCTGCGGTGCGTTGGAGCCCTGGAGTCTTGCCACAAATCCGCATAAACGCTAGAGTTGAAAATCTTGAACTTTTCAGGCAAATTCGTGTGACACTGTGTTATGAAAGTCGACCAACACTGAGATGCTGCCAACGTTGTGATGGAATGATGTATGACGCTCGGACCAACCCGGAAGGTGGCAGAAAGAAAAACTGAGCCTGAAATACTGTTGAAAGCGGATTTTATCCAGATGCAGTTCCTGGATGAGGTGGTGGAATTCCTTGTGCTGCAGGCGGTTCTGCAAAATGAGGTGAACCCAAAAGTGATGGTGTCTGGCCCTTGGACATATGAGACCTCCAGAGCAGGTATCGAGCAGCAATCCAAGTGATCTGAGCCATAGTTGAGGAGAGACTGAAATGACTGGGCAGATTTTATCTATGTTTATCCAGCGTCCAGACTCGGGCGTTGTGCGTTTGGAGTGGCCGCGAATAGCCCAGCGTCTAAACTTGGGTGTTTACGCGGCACGTCACAGGTGTACATGCATTAAAATTTGCATTTGGTGTGGCCGTAGCATTAGTCACGCCATCTCACCTTCGTCTCGACTCGGCAGTGTGTCAGTCAAATCTTTCTGACACAGTTTGATGCGACTCGGAGCTCCAGCCTTCCCTCCTCGCTGACGGACCATGAAACCCCCGATACCTGAAGGAAACACAAAACATGTCTACTCTAAACATGTCTGATCCAATGCAGGGTGTCCTGTCAAAATCTTACTAAGCCTGGTGGTAGGACTGCGAGGGAAGCCCATCGGCGACCCACCATGTTTTTGTTAAAAATAAATAAATAAATAACAAAAAGTCTTTCATTCTATCTGCCATAACCATCCTGAACACCCTGAAATAGAACAGAGCATTCTTCAACATGCACTATGCAGGAATTCACTTTCAAAGGTGTTATTTTTGGCTAAAACACACATCGCCAATGTTGGTGAGTAACATATGTGTCCGGATATAAAGCTCCTTCAAGCTCCATGGATCCACAGTTTCATCCATGAAGCTACTTTTATTTTGTCACTTTTGTGCCAGCTTCCCACCCACATTTCCTTTAACTTTATACATGCTCATACCCCGAAAAATCAGCAGATAAACCTGTGGTTAGAAGCTCTAAATAGTGTCTCTAGTCTTATCATGTATTTAATTTATTTAAAATAAATTAAAAAGTGATGCTTTTAGCCTGGCGAGGGGCAAGTAAATCCTGGCGGCCCGCCAGGCTTATACTGAACAGGGGGAAACCCTGTAATATGATCTAAACATATCAGGTGTAAAACATGTCTGATCTAAAACATGTTTGATCTAAACTTGTCTGACATAATCTGATCTAAACAAGTGTGATCTAAACTTATGTGACCTAAAACGTGTCTTGTCTAAAACATGACTGATTGAAGCTCTGGCCCCTTTTTTGTACTAAGATCTGAATGTGCAGGTACAGGAGAGTCACAGTTGAAGCTCTACCCCCTTTACCTGGCCTGTAGGGTTTCCTCTTTCGCTTCTTGTTGCCATCGGCGACTTCAGGCTCCTTGCTTATGTCGTCTTCGTGTGCGTGGTCTCGTTCAGGGCTGGAATCAGATTTCAGGTCACAGTCCAGGTCACCTGTGGAGATGGCCAGACCCAGTCACAGGAACAGTTATTTTTTAAAGCAGTCTTGTCCAATTAAAAATGTGTAATCAGTTTAATCACAGGGTTGCTTTCGATTAATTCTGATTAATCAAGATTAAAGCACTTATTGTTGGTGAACTGTTCTGTTTTTACTCGAATTTACCACAAAATACACAAAAATGCAGAAGAAAAAGTTTACAAAACAAGCTAAATTCCACTAAAATTCACAAAAAATTAAAATACCCACAACATGTAAAATATGTATATGCAATTAACATGTTTACTCAACACCTTCGACAGTTTCAACTAAATAATTGTAAACAACTGTTAATAATTTAATGTAATAAGATTAATCATGATCATGAATTAATCTAATTTTGACAGAACTACTATAAAAAGTAAATAAAGAAATGACTACTTATTAAAATGAGGAAGAGAAAAGCTCCAGATAAAGTGAGAGTGTGACCTCTGACCTCTGTGCACATGCTCAGTAGAAGGCTCTGGTTCTGGGGTTTGTAGCACAGACACACTGTTCTGGTTGATAATCCTCAATTTTAGTTTGGGTTTACACCTGAAGCACAGAAAAACAACAGCAGAGGGTTAATGTCACATTCAGGAAACTTACTTTAACTGTCACTATTGATATTCAATACTTGTAGTTAAAGAAGATTTTCTGACATTTGTTTTCATTTGTAAAAACGTCAGTATCCGCTCCAAATATGGACTTAGGTCAGTATCAGTTACGGGCTAAAACTGATGGAAAATAAAATCATTATCATCTGGGGGGGATCAGTACTTTTGAGAGAAAAAGTGAAAACATTTACATCTCACAATTATTCTTAAACATGAACAACCTGGAAATGATTAAAATAATAAGTTATATTGTTAATATTAGGCCTTAGTTTATCATCTATACAACTTTTTCACTTCCCATACAACACTGATGCAGAAGCCTTGAATATTGGCTGATATTGATTTAATATGAGCAGGACTCTTCCAGGCTTTTAGTTTCTTGTTATTTTTCTCCTCAAACTCAACATAAATAACAGTTCGAGTGGACTGTTGTGGGTTCATACCTGCGATATCTGCGAGGGGAGGTCAAAGGTTCAACCAGAGACTGAAGGTGAGACAGACCTGATTCTGTGAGACACACGCCATCCTGAGTGTAGGTCTTTATGTCTGGATACACACACACACACACACACACACACACACGGTTAAAAGATTGAATCATATTAATCACAGGGTTGCTTTGGATTAATCATGATTAAATATTCCTTTTTTTATGTATATTGTGTTTCTTGTTTCATGAACAAACCGGCTCAAAGTGAATATATCTGCATTGAACATGTTTGGTATGTAAGCTAGGCCACGCATTAGCCTATTACTAGCATCAGCCTAATGTTCGAATTATCATTAGCCTAGAGCTAGCATTAGTCTAGTACAGAGGTCTGCAACCCTGGTCCTAGAGGTCCATGTATCCTTCCACCAACACATCTGATTCAAGTGATCAGCTCTGCAGAAGACTCATAATGACCGTTACGTATGTTGAAAGACTGTTACATCTAAAACATGCAGGATTGTGACTCTCCAGGACCAGAGCTGCAGACCCTTGGTCTAGTACTAGCATTAGCCTAGTGGTAGCACAATCCCAGACGAAAGTATTCTTCAGGTTAATTCAGGTATTTTAATCTGGAACTGCTTCAGTGAGAATTGGTAAAACACTTAATCAGTCAACTGTTCTGTCTCCAGGTGTTTGACTGTAATTTGCCACAAAATGCACAAACATACACTAAGAAAATCCCCCAAAAATGCATAGAAAAAAATGACAAAACATGTTAAAATCCACAAAAAAAGGAAAAATCCGAAATTCAAAAACACAGAAAAAAACACCAAAAATGTGATAAAATAACTGAAACATTTGCAAAAAATATGTACATGCAATTTACGTTTATTCAACCCCATCGAACAGTTTCAACTAAACAACTGTTCCATTGAATTGAGTTAATGTTTTTAATCACAAATTAATTTGTCTAGTTTTAACAGCTTTAGTATAAATATAACAATAGAATCACAACAGGGACCGACCTGGTTCTCTGGTTTTGGAGATGATCTGGGCCATGTAAGGAGACTCAAAACTGTCTGACCTCCCTGAAAGAACACACACACACAAACACACACAAATCCTTTAACAACATGTGGACCACAAACCTGGAAAAAGAGGTTAATTCTATTAAATGTTACCGTAGGAGCTGCGTCCCTGGGTTTTACACAGTGAACAGTGGAAGCCTTCGTCGGCAGCAAGCTCCACTTCATCCTCTGTGTTCAGACCCTGACACATGGCATGAACCCACCTGAGAATAAACAAAATAAAAAAAAAAACAAATAAAGAAAACCCTGACACACAGCACGAACCCACCTGAGATTAAAGAAAAATAACAAAATAGAGCAAACAAAAAATATAAAACTAATGTGTGAATAATAACAGCCTGATGAAGTCACTGTTGAAGATAAAACACCAAAGCGTATAGAATTAAAAACAACTCCCTAACCCATGGAGCACCCCCCCTCCTCCCTTTTTTTTCCTTTTTTACACCACAATGATTTCAGGACAGTTGTGTTTTTTTTGTTTGGGGGGGCACGTCACCACAGCAGGAAATGTCCTCACAGGTCACATGACAGGAAGCATTCCAATCATCATGTCTCACAGTTGATTTACAGACATCTGCCCCTGCAGGCCACACATTTGAAATCCAACATCTTTTGCAGTAACTCCAGTTCAATTCCAGGTTTTCCATCAGCTCCTCTGCGCTCCTCATCCATGTACACAGTTGTGCAGTGTGTGAGTGTTTTACCTGTTTATGTATTATTTTATGTGCATTAACTGTGTCATTGGTCCAAATACTTTTGTTTTCAGTTTTCTGCAATATTGCATGTTGACAACATTTTCTTCTGCAGTTTGTAAATCCTTTCTGCAAATACCCAAGCCTCCACTCCACATCCTTCTCAACATAATAATACCTATATTGACAGCAAATATAGCTTTGTAATCCGTGGCAGTAATAGAATTCGTTATTCCCTCACTCAACTTCTAATTTCAGTCTTCTTGTTCTTCCTGTTGGAAGGCTGGCAGGCCTGCTGCCAGATTTGTTCAAATAAGACAAAAATCTCCTTGTTCTCTTGCTGCCTTCCTGTCAAGCCAAAGCTTTTCTTTTCTTGAGGGCCATGTTTTTCCTGCCAGAGTGACTTCTGGGAGATGTATGGCGGAAACTAGCGAACACTGCTGATGGGATCCAAACATGCGAAAACGAAGACTGCCCTTATTTGGTTGTGGTGACCTTTGGTCCAGTGGTATTATATAAATATTGTTCAACGTTGACACTGTATGACCTTATGTGGACACGTATTATCAGCAGGACATCATCACTAGCTATGCACTGTGTAGATTTAGTATACTGCTGGTTTGACAAACTGCAAACCATTAAATCCCAAGCCTTATGTTTTTTATTTTGCAAAATTGACAGTTGCTAATTTTTTCTTCTGCAATCTGAATATATAATCAAAATATTTCTGTAAATTGCAGAATGCATACAGGCATTTGGAACACTGTGTCTATTATTTTGTGTGTATTTTACCTGTGTGTGTATGTATTTAGTGTGTACCTGTCGCAGTGGTGACACTGCAGGATGAGGTCGTCAGTTGAATACTGGCGCTGACACAGCGGACAGCGGCTCAGACTGGAACAGGGGCCACAGCGGCTGTAGTTGTTCTGCCAATCACAGTTCAGACCTGGGGAGGTGGAGCCACACTGGACGCACCACACACACCTACACACACACACACACACACAGTCAGCTGGAGTAGGTAACACACACGGACAGTTACAGCGGGCGGTGTTGAACCCACCATTTGCACTTCCAGGCTCCCTTAGGCACCGTGTGCAGGGGGGGCTTCAAGCAGTAGGTGTGGTAACTGATGTCACAGTCGTCGCATAGGAGCAGTCGGCCTGGGTCACTGGCCTCGCCGCATGCCTCACACACCGTACACTCCAGACAGCGCCACCCTTTGGTCAGCACCACACGAGTGATCTGCACCACAGCGGGGGGGTGGGGGGGGGGGGGATAAAATATATAAAAAATAGGTAAAATTAAAAAGTACAATAAAATTAAACAGAACAAAAAATTAATAGAACAGAAAATACAATATAAAAGAATAAAATGGGACAGAATCAAATGGAATAAAATAAAACAAAATAGAATTAAATAAAGTGAAACCAAATAAAAACAGAATGTAATAAAATACAAAATAAAATATGATCAAATAAAAAAGCATAGAATAGAATTCATTACCATGTGCACAAAAATGAAATGTATCAGCAAATACTCATTACAAACAAA
The DNA here is from genome assembly GCA_020466265.1 of Siphamia tubifer. Taxonomy (NCBI): domain Eukaryota; kingdom Metazoa; phylum Chordata; class Actinopteri; order Kurtiformes; family Apogonidae; genus Siphamia; species Siphamia tubifer. The sequence goes on from CM035802.1 coordinate 18,300,727, forward strand.
TCAATAAATAAATAGAATTTATTGCCATGTGCGCTCATTTAAAACTGGTAGAGTGTGTTTACATTTTTTGTGTACTGACCCTTCTTGTTTTTTGGGTGTACAGACCTTTTTGTTAGTTTTCGTGTCCTAACCTTATTTGTGTTTTGGTGTACTAACCTTGACATTGACGCAGTAAGGATGGTAACACTGTCCACACTGAGAACACGCCAACAGTCGACCTTCAGCTCCCTGACCAAAACTCCCACACACCACACACATGTCCTACACACACACACACACACACAAAGTCACCTACACATCCAACACTGAAAAATGCTTGATCACAACAGACGATACATTTCCATTCCATCATTTAAAAAGGTTCAGAACAGAATTACTGATCCATACATGGAGTTTATGAGGCCTATATTGAGTTTGTTTTCCTCTGTCAAATGAAAATAAATGTCAGATATAGTGACAGTTAAACTAATTTTTTTTCCCTTTTCTTACTCTTTTTTTCCCCTTGTTCTTTTTCTCTACTTTTTCACCCCCACCCCCCCCTCCCTTACTTTTTTCAGGTTAGGGACAACAACCCTAACCCGACTCATGTCATCTGGACGCATTTTGTGGGCTCACACAACCATCCGAGTATCGTGTCTTTCAGGTTTTCTGAAAAACGAAGTAGCCAATCAGTGTCGCCGGGTGGGACTTCCCATGACTGGGTGTTGTTGGGTCTGTCTGTGTCACGGCTGATGTCTCCGTTGTCTGTTCGGCACTCTGTTCCTCTTCAGCTTTTTGCCATTCCCTTATAGTGTCCGAGCACTCAGGTGTCTTCCTACCAAGTGGAGGCATTTCAGACATATGTCAGAGGATTTTTCTGGAACATCTGACACGTTAAGACCAAGTTCTTCAAGCTGTTGGTTTACCCGTTTTCCATAATGAAGTTCGAGGAATATCAACTGGCTCAAGAATCAAGGCTTTATTTGTCATTTGGCATATCCAAGGATCCCAAAATGAAATTTCAGTTTGACCAACCCCTCCCAGGCTGAACGGGTCATGCAGCAGTGTACCACCTTGGCTGTTGCCAATGTTGCCTTTTATCCTCATATTTTCCCTGCATATACGACAATGGTCATTTACAGACAACGCAGAGGTCCATTTCGGTGTAGCCATACTGTCGCGTTTGTTTTGATGTTCTGTTTAAAAGTGTGGCTCTTCTTCCTGCTGTCGCTCTGAGTTTTCTCGATAAAGATTATCTGACATACGTTTTCACTTGATAGGAAGAAAACAGTATCGGCTCCAAATATTGGCTTGCAAATATCATCTTAGGCCTCTATCAGTCATGAGTTAAAGCTGATGGGAAAAATACTGGTCCCAAACAATCCATGTGGATGGATCAGTACTGCCTCCCCTAGATGAAACTTGGATCAACACTGTGTAACCCTGGAGAAACCCCATTAAAAAGACTGTTTACTGCTCAAACCCTGGATCCATGGAGTGTGTGTTGTTGTGTGCGTTGGAGCGTGTGTTGTACCTGTTTAAGGGTGAAGTGGTCAGAGGTGGAGAACATGACCACTGTGTTGTGCATGGAGTTCTCCTCATCCTCCTTTATCTGAAATGTCTCCACGAAGCCACCCATCTGAAACACATAAATACAGTTAAGCATTGCTCTGTTTGACCTAGCCTTTTTACCATTAGAGCAGGGCTGTCAAACATGAGGCCAAGTGGCCAAACAGGTCCCTCCAGAGGTTCCACACAGGCCCTGAGATTAATTTATATAGTACCAAAACTGATTTTACTTCAGGTTTCACATACACACCAAATACAATAGTAGCATAACAACTTCTAAACAATGACTAGTGCAGTCAAAGGATTTAAATGTTTAATCAGATTGATCACAGGGTTGCTTTAGATTAATTTTGATTAATCATAATGAAATATTCATTTTTAATCTATATTAATTGTGTTTAATTTTTTATGAACAAACTCAATACAGAAGTGAATATATGTCCACTGAATGAGTTTGCCAAAGCTAGGCCATGCATTAACCTACTGCTAGCATTAGCCTAGTGTTAGCATTAGCCTAGTACAGGGATCTGCACACCTGGTACATGAGAGCCACTATCCTGCATGTTTTTTAAATGTTCCAACACACATGATGGTCATTATCAGATTCTTGCAGAGCTTGTTGATAGGCCGATCATTTGAATCAGGTGTGCTTGAAGAATACATCTAAAACATGCAAGACAGCAGCTCTCTAGGACCATGTGGTAATGTGGTATTTTAATCTCGAAGTGCTTGAAGTGAAGTGAAAAGAAAACTGTTACAACACTTTATCAGTTGACTGTTCTGTTTCTTTGAGGGGGTATTGAAATTTCCCTCAAAATAATGTGGAGGGAAAAAACGCACAAAACGTGTTCAAATCCACTAAAATTCACCATAAAAAGTAACAAAAATGTGATGGAAAAATCCAAAACATATTCAAAAACTCTTAAAATACAGTTTAAAAAAAAAATTTTTTTTGATAAAATATCCAAAATATACGCACAATCATGAATATATATCCAATTACAATGTTTATTCAACACCTTTAACAGTTTCAACAAAACAACTACAAATAACTGTTCTGTTGAATTGTGTTAAAACTTAATCACATTAATAATAATGATGGATTAATCCAAGTCAATTGACAGAACTAATGACTCCATATTAGGCACTTTCTCACACTATATAGTTCCTAGAACCTTTTTAGTTCCTCCTGGCAGGCTGGGTCTTTTTTAGTTCTCCAAAAACTATGTGACATAGGTGGTTGGTGATTGGTAGAGCCAAGGCCACGTCTATTTATGCATTTCCTCATCTTGCAGTACCGCTATTTTTAAAACCGCCTGTGTAGCGTCAGCTATGCGTTCGAAAAAAATACGGAGAAAGTAATAAATGGACCAATGACGCGGTTTTGTTTTTGGGTTAATAAGGATGTTGGTTAAAGCTATGACATTAACATATGTTGTAGTATCACCTGCCACTGGATTCTTCGCCTCCTAACTCTCTCTGTAAACTCCTCCATTCTTGAAATTAGACACTGTATTTGACCACAATTAACATTTCTGCGATATAGAACATGAATGCCGTGGCCTCCTCATTCTCTATTGTAATTTATAGTAGCACTGTCTTCAGTTTATAAAAATAAGTATTTTCTTAACTTGAATGGGGTTTTTTTTGCATTAATAGGAAGACAAACATTAGTACTTGTCATCATTTACAGTTTATTCTGTCCTTATTTGACTGCAGATCAAATTGAGCTGAATGTGGAACCTTAAAGAACACAAGTTTGAGGGCGCTGTGTTTGAGTGAGTGAGTGAGTGAGCAAGCTTGTGAGCGTACTACAGGAGACACCGCCAGGCTGTCCTGAGTCTTCAGACGACTCCGCCCACGGCCACCTCTTCCTCCACCCACGCCACCTCCTCGGGACCGCCTCCTGCCCGGGAAACCCGAACTGCGACCCTGGGAGAAGGAGGTGAAACAAAAGAGGAGTGAAATCACATTTAAACACAGAAAAGAGTGACATGTTAAACACACAAGAGGAGTGATGTAATTTTGAAATGCAGAAAAAAGGAGTGATGTCACATTTAAACAGAGAGGAGGAGTGAGGACACATTTAAACAGAAAAGAGGAGTGATATCACATTTACTACAATAACAGTCGTCACATTGTCCATGTTGGTGAATTCAGTGTTTTAAAAAAACAGAAAATAAAGTTATTTTTGGTCTATTTTGACTGTGTGTGCTGATATGATATGTTGGCTAACTGTTAACTATGTTCATTCCCCTTTAAGACACAATGGAGTGTGTGTAGTCACTCCACTCAACCAGTCACCTGACTCCACCCATCCAGTCTGAACAGAAGGTAAACGGTAAATGTCTGAAGCAGCTGAAACAGTCATAAACATAGTAACACTTGTGGAAGTTGATGGTCTTGTGTATGTTCCCAAAATAAATTTGACATCTGTGGATTGGAAATATTTTGGGTTCCACAAAAAATAACTTAAAGCAAAAGAACATGAAATGCAAAGTGTCACAGGCCAACTGATGTCGCATAGCAACCAGGTTTTGCAGTGGTGCTGCCGCCACACTAGTTGTGTGTGCGTGTGTATGTGAGTGCGTATGTACCCAATAGTTACTGTGGTTACCCGATAGTTACTGTGAGGGATTAAAATGAACTCATTAACTCATAAAATTAACTCATCCTAGGGACTATGATGGGACGATCAATTATCTAACTTGGATGACAAAAAAAAGGAAAAAAAAGATTTTTTTTACCCCAAAAAAGCTTTCAGTACATTTGCAATTCATTAACACATAAAACGACTCATTTGCATTTGTGTTTCATTCGTGACAATGTATACAAATTTTGCAAAATGTCAACACTTGCTTCCCACTCAAGTTCAAAGACAGATGTTAAACGATACATTTTATTCAGGACAGTAACAATGTTGCGCTGGTTGAAGAAGTCTAGTACTCGTCTAGTCTAGCTTTATAGTCTAGCTGAGCCCATACAAACTAATGTTGAGGACATACAATCAGACCCAAGTGCTGGAGCACCTCCCACAGTGACCCAAGTACCACCATTCAATCCTCACTTCCAATGAGTTTAGCCTGAGGGCTAACAGCTAATGGCTAATGATGTTGCAAGCTAGGGCTAAGAATCTGTGGGGATGAGGTGGTAGAAATTCTAATAACTCTGACCTCCCATAAACTAAAATACGTCAACACATCCTTTACATTAATATTCCATCAATTGGTCCACTCCAGTAAAAAAAAAAAAAAAAGAAAAGATTAGCCCGTATGGTGGCTAGAATATAAGATACACAGACTGCCTGACAGTTGCAACCATTTCACTTGTATGTCACTTAGCTCTTTTTTGTAACAAAGTCTTAAAACGCAATCTAATATATGAACGCAGCCCAATTTAGTAGCAAGAGAGAAGCTGTGAAACATGTTAAATTTGTCTGGTTATTTTTTCACTGCCATTATAATATCCACTGTTATGCAAGATCATTCTCCTAAATCCTCATTCAAAGTGCACCAGCAACTCATCTGTCATTCGCGCTTGTCTTTGAAATGCACTTTCCATACCGTCATTTATTATCAACTCTCATGTGTTTTAACTATTTCTAATGGTAAAGAAATGTAGCTGTACAAATTGTCTATTTAGACACATGGACATTTATTTAGTTTTGAACATTTTAGAAATTGTGAACCCACTAAGAGTGATGACTTTTAATAAAGACTTTGCAAAGATAACATTTATTACTTAATGATTGTTTGGAAAAACAGACCAACGTTGTAAATAAAAGGGGGAACCGGTCAATTGTGATGTGTGCACAGACGCATCACACTGCAGTGGCATGCCCTTGTGGACATGTGTAAAACTACATAGATTTGGCGAGGGCAATGTTAAGGCCTTTTAACATCTATTAAAAGAATGTAACATACAATATTGGGATATTCAAATATAGCTGTGATTTATTATTAATATTGTTATTAAGAGTACCCAAACTGTGATTCACAAGACAGAGGAATATGGAATTTAAAATATAAGATTTTGTATACCGTTTTTTATTTCATTGTAGCCCTGTGACATCCCTTTCTCATCTTTTATTTTCTACAAAAACAAGTAAAATGTACATATGAGTCAAAAAGCAAGACAAGGTTCCTTCCCGAGTAGAAAGACCCCTATTCATTAATTGACTGGGAAGTAAATGCCTGAAGTGTGAAATTATTTTTGGAACGATTCGGGATGGTTTGCAATGACTTTCAGAACTGTGGTGAAAAAAGTTAATGTTAATCCCTAGTTACTGTACTTACCTCATTGACACTCTTGTTACCCAATAGTTACTATAGGTAGCCCATAGTTACTGTGGTTACCTCACACCTACTGTGGTTACCCCACACCTACTGTAGTTACCCCACACCTACTGTAGTTACCCCACACCTACTGTAGTTACCCCACACCTACTGTGGTTACCCCACACCTACTGTGGTTACCCCACACCTACTGTGGTTACCCCACACCTACTGTGGTTACCCCATAGCATTAGAAGTAGAATGGAAACTGATGTGTGGAATTACAGACTCCCCTTCTCCTCCCCCTGAAGTGTGTGTGTGGCCTCCGTTCACAGCTGATAATATTAAGAATTTTAAAAAATAACCATCATCATCATCAGTGGACAGCAGTTGAACAGGTCAAGTAGTTAGAGAGTCAGAAAGCAGATGATCCTAATGCCAACACTACCCACATGGGTGGAGTTAGTGAGTGGAAGCTGCCAATTCTACCACTGCTGATGCCGGATGGCTTTAGTGAGTCAGAGAGCAGCTGATTATAAAGCTGGCACTGCCCAGGCGGGTGGAGTTAGTGACTCAGGGAGCAGCTGATTCAAACGCTGGCGCTGCCCAAGTGGGTGGAGTTAGTAAGCGGGGATCAGTTCACACAGACACACACAACTGAGCTTCTTTACCACTTTCATGCTCCAAAGGGGGGAGGAGTCCAGGGGGCGGGGCTTAGGGCTGTCCCACCCTCCCTCCCCAGTGGAATCCTGGGAGGATGAGAGGGGGCTGATGGCCCTGCGGTGACTCCACCACGAACCCTGAGTTAGGGAGGAAGAGGAAGAAGAGGAGGAGGAGAAGGAAGGAGAGAAGGAAGAAGAAAAGATGAGGAAGAAGAAAAGGAAGAAGAAAAGAGGAGGAAGGAGAAGAGGAAGAAGGAGAAGTAAAAGGAGAGAAGGAAGAAGAGCACAAGGAAGGTGAGGAGGAAAAAAGGAGGAATAAGAAAAGGAGGAAGAAAAGAGGAAGAAGAAGAGGAGGTGGGATGGAGGAGGGGAACAAAATGCAGTAACATAAATGCAACAGCCACAAAACAAAAAGTTAAACTGAAACAGAAAAATAAATCAAGCAAAACCAAAAAAATATCAATGAGATGGCGTTACCATGATGACCATTACATGCACCCAGTTAGACACAGTATAAATACTGGGGAAGGGGAGGAGTATGAGTGAAAATGACAGAATAAGAAATAAATGAATAAATAAACACCCAAATAATTGTATTAATAAATAATTCAATGCTTATGTTTTTCTTTCCATATTTTAAACATTACTTATGTATTTCCTGAATAACGTATGCTTTTAAAAATCTATGTATTAATGCATTTATATATGATATTTCTATTTGTATTATTGCATTTACTGACTTATGTGTGTATTTATTTACGTATTTTTACATTGCCATGTTTATTAACGTTTTTCGGCAGATTGGAGTAAGGACTGCCGACTTAATTTACATATATACATTTTCACTGACAAAATGGATAAAGAAATATATATATAAATACAAAAATAAGTCAGTAAATGCAATAATACAAATATAAACAAGTATCGAAACTCATCTATATATATATATATATATATATATATATATATATATATATATATATATATATATATATATATATATATATATATATATGCATACATTTTAAAAAAGCATGCATAATTGAGGAAATAAATAAAATAATTATTAAAATATGGAAACAAAAACAAAACATAAACACTGAGGTATTTATTTATTTTTAATTCTGTTCCTTTTCCCCCCGTCAAATAGAATTACTAATTCAACTGAGTAAAAGACTGATGTCATACAAACCCAAAACATGATAATCAGGGAGAGGACCTGCCTCGAGATGTTAAGCACTACAACTCCCAGGCTGGATTGCAGATAAACAAAGCACCAGGTTCTCTAGAACTAGACTAAATATTCAATAGATAAACCACTTTATTTACTGACTCTGAAACTGTCTGAGGTTAAATTCAGTTAAAGCTGGCAGACTTGTAGCAGCTGAGGCTCATGGGTAATGTAGTGCACAAAGGAAAAAACATCTATACAAAAGAGGAAAGGCCATAAAACAAACAGCAGCTTCATGCAGCATCACATCCACAGTCAACCCAAATAACCATGTCCACCATGACTGCAAACTTAAATAACTATACCCACTATGACTTCAAAACCCAAATAACTATGCCCACTACAAACTTTTGTTGCTGATGCCAATACGAGTATTGAAGGGTAAAATGATACAGTAAATGACATCCAATGCTGGCCGATATATGAAAAAATAACATTTATCAACACAGGATATAATAATCTTATATTAGGTAATTGTAGACACATAGATTAACAGTTCTATAAAACTTTATCTCTTGACGATAATTGACAAGTTTCAAATGCTGTAGTATAATATTTTTGTTTTGGTCCAAAACACTATTCGAAATTCGCTGGAAACTGGAACTCCCCCCCCGTGTTGATATGCGCCTCCACCCCCAAACACACACCCGATGACAGACAGGGTAAAAGAGGTACCCAAACATTTACTGAATAAACAAGAATATTACAAATCACACAACATGCTGATCTTTCCTGAACAATTCATCTCATCTTCTGCATAATTAATAAATTTTGAAATTGCAATAACCCCAGCCAATGCTATATTTCAATTAACTGTCTAGGCAGAACCAAGTGAAACAGCTGATTTCAGCTACAATGTCGAACGGATTTAACGACAATAGTCACATGAACCTACGCCAGGTTTTTATCTTTAAAAATTAACATGTCCACATGGTCAGGGTGGAGGTGTGTGCACGTATTCACAATTAATCCAGCTGCAGAGAACATGTGCTCCGATGGCACAGACGTTGCAGGCACAGAGAGGTACGTACGCACTCCACTTTGTTTCTGTTATTGCAACATTTTTCTCTTGCATTTGTTTTATGTGTTTGTGTCTTTGGTTGTTCATCTTTCTTCTTCTTTGCAGCATTTTGTCGATGCGGTGCGTTTGCCCCGTCAGCCACCGTACAATGTAAGTCAATAAGGCATTCTTTCCAAGTGAAACGCAATACAAGTTATTCAGCATTCGAAATTACTATTCTATATTCGAGCGTGTCAGAAATATTCGAAAATCATGTCCCATCCCTATTACTGATGTGGTAGTTTTTAAGATGGGCAGAGCAGACTAATGAAAACAATGTGAGTAGTGAAATAAAAATTGTTTGGTAAATAACTATTTAAAATTTCAGTGAGACCTCCATTTAATGAGTCAAACTACAAACTATGAATCACAAAAAAATTACAGAAATTATATCACTGAGCACAAAATGATGTTTTCCCCTCACAAATGTGGATGTGTAGCTACAATTTCCTGTGTGGAGTAAGGACTAAACTGGCCATGTGCAGAGTGAATTAGTTAATCCAAAGTTGTTCATGATTGGAACAATTACAAGTGTTGCAACTGACCCATATTTCCACTGTCACCAGTCTTTCTTACACTAGGTGTGTGTGGGAGTTCATAAGCGCCCTCCTCTAATGGGGCTTTCGGATCGAAGGGAAAAGCGGTCCATTCCTCCGAACGTGCATGGGTAGTGGTAGCAGGTGGGCAGGGGTGACTTGGAGCAGGGGATAAGTGGTCCATGTCAGAGTGCATGGAACACGGGTGATTCAGAGCAGGGAACGTGTGGCCCTTCTCAGAGTGCATGCGGGGCGGGGGTGGTTCAGGGCAGTGAACAAGCGGTCCATGTCGGAGCGCACAGGACCAGGGTGGTCCAGAGTGAGGGACTAGCAGTCTGCAATTTCATGTGCAGGTATATGGGGGTGACAGTGTGATTGTCAGAGCAGAAGTAAAAGCAGAACTGATAGGCTTTATTCTAACTCTCCGGACAGCACACAGGAGCAGCGAGCGACACAAACTCAGCAGGAAAAAAAGCTAATGAATCGGCTATATGTTGGCCAACACTGATTAATCAGTGAGACCCGATAATCAACCGGCTGACTATGCAGTCGGGCTCTACTAAAAACCCAAATAACCATGACCACCGCAACAACAAACCAAAATAACCATGCTTACAGCCAAGGTTTGTTAGTACAGGAGGAAGATGAGGGAGATGATGAAGAGGAGAAGACTACACAGGAAGATGAGGCTAAACAGGAAGAGGAGGGAGATGATGAAGAGGAGGAGCCAAAACAGGAAGAGGAAAAAACTACACAAGAAAAGGAGAGAGATAATGAAGAGCAGGGGCCTACACAGGAAGAGGAGGGGCTAAAGAGGAAGAGGACCAGCCTACACAGGAAAAGGAGAGAGATGATGAAGAGGAGGAGCCTACACAGGAATAGGAGGAGCCCACACAGGAAAAGGCAGAGCCCAGACCCGATTCAACAGCTTTGTTTATCAGTTTTAGCGACATAAAGATGAGAAAACAGAGGTCAAAAGTCACATACCTGTTTGACCCTGGCTCTGCCAGGAGAGAATTTCCTCTTGGTGATGGCTGGTTTGCCCATCCCTATTTTAGGAGTCAGGGGGATGACTGTAGTTGGAGGAGCCTGGGGCTGAGGGGGGGGGGGGGGGGGGGGACACAGCCATTAGAAAACCTATAGCTGAACAGAAGAAGATGATCCAACACACATGTGCATGATGCCAGGGTGAGCGCATTTGCATGATGCTGGTGCACCGTAGAGAAGAGGTTCGCGCATGAAAACTTTGGAATGTTGGTGCAATGTACCGGTTACTGAATATTTGTAACAATAAATCCCAATTCACTCCTTACCCTTCCCCCTATGTTTTCCAGAGGGGGAAGGGCTGTATAAGCCTTGAAATGTTGACATTATGAACAGAGGGGTTGTAGAAATGCATCCATAATTCCATTTGAATCATGGGTCAGATAGTAAATAAATCTACATCAGCTTAGGTCAAACGTCAAATAAGGCCATCAGTGGCCTGTACCAAGGCTGATGGATAAAAAAAACCCCAATCGTATCAGTTTAGAAATATCGGCAGCTGTATTGGTCATCTTCTACGGCTTCTATCTTATTACCAATAGTAATACTCGAAGTATTCATGAAACTGGGTACTCACCTTGAGGGGCGGAGACTCGCGGACAACTGGGGAGGCTCTGAGGGGCGGAGTCAATGGTGACAGCGGAGGTGGGGTGATGGGTGCTCTGTTGGGGGAGGTCTCAGGAGACGCCTCTGTGGAGAAGGGGGACTGTCGCAGCCTGATTGACAGGTCGTCTGCTGGTCTGGATGAGCAGGGGGGAGGCCTGAGGCTCCGTCCCTTCCCTCGACAGGGAAGGGGAGGTGGGCTGGGGGAGGACAGGTGAGTCGCCATCAACTCCATCACCTCCATGTCCAGGGAGTGGTCCAGGTCCAAGACTGGGCTCACAGGCTCCTCCTCCTCCTCTTCCTCCTCCTCCTCCTCCTCCTCTATATCTGATTGGTCCTCCTGCTCAGGCCCCTGCCCCGCCACCTCCTTCTCCTGCATTAGCTCCTCCTCCTCCTCCCCAGTCTCTGAAGGCTCAGGTTGTGATTGGTGCTCATCTTTGGTGCGTTCCAACAGGCTCTGTGATTGTTTGTGGTCCGGACGGGAAGGCGGGGCCTCCTTAGAGCCAGCTCCAGGAGGGAAGGGGGGCGGGGCTAAGGCAGAGTACGGTGCAGGGAGGAGGGGCGGGGACTGGTGGTCTTCAGGAAGGTCGGAGGTCAGCTGCACTTCTACAAAAACACAGGAAAAACACAGAAAACAGTGTTACATCACCTGGTGAGGGACAGTGTCACATGAAAATCAGTATCGGTGCCAAGTATCAGCTTAGAAAAAAATAAGTCTGCATCGCCCCAAGACATCTGTATTGGCCTAATCGCATCAGTATTAACATGCATGGATCTGTGTGGGCCTGTACCCGCCTACTCCTCACCTGTAGGGGCTGCACACTCCATCCGTGTGTCAGAGATTTCCTGGGGTCTTTCAGGTCCAGATGGGGGATCAGGGAGTGCATCACAAGAACCAGGATCAGAACCCATGTGATCAGAATGAGGTGCTCTTAAAGGGGTAGGAACGGGACTGATGGAGCTACTGGACCCAAAGTTAGTCTGTAAGGGAAGGGGCCTGGATACGGGACTAGACGGGGCTTTACTGTTGTGGCAAGTGCTAGGTATTGCACCATTATCCTGAGTGGGACTAGGATGTGAGGGACTGGTATGTACAGAACCAACATATTTGGGACTAGCCTGTGTGGGGATAGCCTGTGGCAGACTAGCCTGCAGGGGGCTCGGATGTGACAGACTAGCTTGTGTGGGGCTAGCCCGTATGGGACTAGTCTGCGAGGGGCTAGTTGCAGTACGACTAGTATGTGAGGATCTAGACTGCAAGGGGCTAGCCTGTGAGGGACTACTGTGTACAGAACCAACATATATGAGACTAGACTGTGTGGGACAAGCCTGTGAGGGGCTAGCCTCTGAGGGACTAGCCTGCATTAAAGCCTGATGTGGGGTAGTGGTGTTTTGATGTGTGGGACTTGTTGTGTCAGTGCTCTGATGGACTTCGACAGCAGACCTGTCTGGGATAGGATGAGGACACACAGGTCTATCTGGGCACTGGTTCGATTGGTTGTGGCTAACACAAGTTAAGTCAACCAGTCGGGAGGTGGCATACATCGCACTGGTTTGACTGGAATGGACCTGAGCTGCGATGGGAAGCACAGAAGTCTGGATTATGGAACTGGTGCCGGTGTTCACAGGAGGACTCACATTGGTAAGTCCCATGGTAGTTACGGTGACAGAAGGAGTCGGATCAGTACTGGCCTGAGTAGGGCTATGACGTGGGCTGACAGAACCAACAGAAGCATGTGCAGGACGACCTGAGGGACTTTTTTGGATCTGGTGTGAGAGAGCACATCTAGAGGTGCTTTGTGTGTAAACAGGACTAGCATGACCAGCAGGACTAGGCAGAGGTGGACTGTGGACGTCTGAGGTACTGCAGCTCAAACTGTGGCTAACAAAACTGCTAGTTGGGCTTGTATGGGTTTCCTTACAGTGTGGAGGACTACAGCTAGCTGGAGTTAGGCTAGGACTCATGTGTATCGGACTTTGGGTAGTTGGATCATGTTGGGTATTTGACAGATGTTTGGGACTTGTTCCTGGGAGGGTTTGTGTTTGCTCTGCAGGACTACAAATGATAGAAGTAGTCTCCTTTACAAGCTCAACTGGACTGCAATCATTGTTAGCTTCTATCTGAATTGGAATAGAATAAGCAACTGGGCAGACAGAATTTGAGTGAAGATGGTCAGGGCTCATTTGTGGGTTTAAGTGATCCACGGCTTTGTCGTGATGAGAGGTGAAGGGGTAGGCGTGGCCTGTTTCAACAGGCATGGGACTAGTCTCCAATTGGCTATCATGTATTTCACTGACATGTAATGGACTAGCACTTCCTGAGCTAGCGAATACACATTTGGGGCTAGCATCTCCATGGTATGATGGGCTGTCATTAGAAGCGCTCTCATGATGTGGGCTAGCAGGTGGAGGATCTTCCTCCGTATTATCAGCACACGGTGATAACATTAGGCTACTGTGATCTGCTGAAGTGCTAGTGTGAACAAGGCTTTCTGGTGTGGGCGTGGCAGGTATATGGACTGGGCTAGAGTCATGCAGGCTACCTGTGCTACTTTGAACAAGATCGAGCTGGTTTGGGAGTTGGCGATCTATGCAGAGGCTAGAGCGAGGTGCTGCGGGCATGTCTGAGGTGGAGTTACTTTCCAGTGTTCGGTCTTCGAGGACAGGACTTATCTGCATTGGCCGAGACGCCATGGCCTCCTCAGAATTACTTTGGGCGCACTCCTTAGCATTTTTGTGAAACGGCGGAATGCTACGCTGCAAAGACCTGGCAGGCTCTGAAGAGTGGGCTTGGACTGGGCTAGCCGGTTGTGATGCACTACAATGTACAAGTCTGACAGGGTGTGGGGAGGGGCTACACGGCGCCGAAAAGGATCTTTGTGGGGCGTGGCAAAAAGGGATCTGTTTAACCCTACAGGAAAGTGAGGAGATGTCCTGGTCCAGTGTAGAAATGTCCTGCTGATCAGGGCGGTGTGATTCAGGGCTCTCCTGGTCCAGTGTTGAACTCCATAAAAGTGATAAGCCAACTTGAGCAGGACTCAGTGGACTTTGCAGTGCGTGGTTCAAAGAACTGGGTGACTGATGTGGCGTTGGACTGCTATCCAGCACAGGACTGTGGTATGGAGGGCTGGACTGTGCAGGATTTGGATGAATCGGAGGACGATGAAGTATAATTTGGGTTTCACCGCTAGGTGACGCAGGACCAACTTGTGCCATACTCATCTGATCTTCAGCAGAATTTAAGGTGAGGCTAGAGCTGTGGTCAGACTCAACGAGACTCAGCTCTTCTTCAACAAAATGACTACATGGACCCTGTGTGGAAATCTCATGGGCTTGGCTTTTGAGTGTGTCAGCAGGACTCGGTGTAAGGCTTTGTTGCAGTTCTTGTTTAGCACTGTGAGACTGGGTGTTTTCCTGAAGTCCCGTAGGACTATGGTGACACATAGTATGGCTTTTCTGTTCTGAGAGATTGAGAGTAAATGCCTCTTGAAGCTGTGTTTGAGATGGGACAGGGTTTTGTTTGGACTGGGCAAGGCCAAGGTGAGATGGAGAAGGATCTGATTCCATTAAACCCAGGCCACAAGGTCTAAGGACTTCATGGAATAACTTGACGCCAGATTGAGACATTCCAAGACTTTGTAGCTTTTCTGCAGATTCAGGATGGGCTAGGCCAGGACTTTGTAGATTTTCTGAGGATTCAGAGTGGGATGGTGCCAGACTTTGTATATGTTCAGTTGGTTCAGGGTGGGATGCTGCAGGACACTGTGAACATTCTATATTTTCAGGGTGGGGTGATGCGGGACTTTGTAGATTTTCTGAGGGTTCAGGGTGGGGTGATGCAGGACTTTGTAGATTTTCTGAGGGTTCAGGGTGGGGTGGTGTGGGACTTTGTAGATTATCTGAGGGTTCATGGTGGGATGGTGCAGGACTTCTTAGATTTTCTGAGGGTTCAGGGTGGGGTGATACAGGACTTTGTAGATTTTCTGAGGGTTCGGGGTGGGGTGTTGCAGGACTTCGTAGATTTTCTGAGGGTTCAGGGTGGGGTGGTGCAGGGCTTCTTAGATTTTCCGAGGGTTCAGGGTGGGGTGGTGGGGGGCTTTGTAGAGTTTCTGAGGGTTCGGGGTTGGGTGTTGCAGGACTTCGTAGATTTTCTGAGGGTTCAGGGTGGGGTGGTGCAGGGCTTCTTAGATTTTCCAAGGGTTCAGGGTGGGGTGGTGGGGGGCTTTGTAGATTTTCTGAGGGTTCGGGGTGGGGTGTTGCAGGACTTCGTAGATTTTCTGAGGGTTCAGGGTGGGGTGGTGCAGGACTTTGTAGACTTTCTGAGGGTTCAGGGTGGGGTGGTGCAGGATTTTGTAGATTTTCTGAGGGTTCAGGGTGTGGTGGTTGCAGACTTTGTAGATTTTCTGAGGGTTCAAGGTGGGGTGATGTTGGACTTTTTAGATTTTCTGAGGGTTCAAGGTGGGGTGATGCTGGACTTTGTACATTTTCTAAGGGTTCAGAGTGGGACGATGCCGGACATTGTAGATTTTCGGTGGATTCATCATGTGTCAGTGCAGGACTTGGTTTAAACTCTGCAGGATCTGAGTGAGATGATCCAGGACTTTGACAAGCCTCTGTGGGATCTGGATAGGAGGGCATAGGACTTTGTTGAAGCTGTACACTATCTGGGTGAGAAGGTACAGGACTTTCGTAAGCATGGGCTGATGGCGAACTGGGTTGCTGTTCCATGATATCAGGCTGAGATGGAGCATGTCTACTTTGAAACCCCACAGCATCACAATTGGATGGTGCAGGAATCTGTTCCGGTTCTGTAGGGTCAGGGCAGGGTCTTTGATAAAGTTCTGCAGAATCACTGTGGGAAGTCACTGGAGCTTCTTCCTCCTCTGTGGGCTCTGGGTAGTACGGTGACAAAGTTTGTTTAAGTTCTGTGGGATCAGAGTGAGACAGTCCTGGACTTTGTTGACATTCTGCAGGATTAGGGTGAGAAGGGGAAGAGGGTTGGTGTTCTAGGGGATCAAGATGAAGAGGTGCTGGATTTCGTAGCCATTTTGTGGGATCAGGGTGAGTAGACGGTAGACTGTGCGATCTTGGTTCTGCAGGACCAAGGTGTGAAGGCGGTGGACTTTGTTGTTCTGTGGGATAAGGGTGGGGAGGTGCTGGACTTCCTTCTCGTTCTGCAGGATTAGGGTGGGCAGGTACTGGACTTTGTGGAGGTTCTGCAGGACCAGGATGGGTAGGTGTTTGGCATTGTGGAGGTTCTGTAGGATCAGGGTGGGTAGGTGCTTGACTTTGTAGAGGTTCTGTAGGATCAGGGAGGTAAGGTGCTGGACTTTGTGAAGGTTCTGTAGGTTCAGGGTGGGCAGGTGTGTCACTTTGTGGAGATTCTTCAGGATCAGGGTGGGTAGGTGTGTCACTTTGTGGAGATTCTGCAGGATCAGGGTGGGGAGGTGCTGGACTTTGCAGAGACTCTGTAGGATCAGGGTGGGTAGGTGCTGGATTTTGTGAAGGTTCTGCAGGATCAGGGTGGGCAGATGCTGGACTTGGTGGAGGTTCTGCAGGACCAGCATGAAAAGGTATTGGGCTTTGTGGAGGTTTTGCAGGATCAGGGTGGGCAGGTGCCGGACTTTGTGGAGGTTCTGCAGGATCAGGGTGGGCAGGTGCCAGGCTTTGTGGAGGTTCTGCAGGATTAGGGTGGCCAGGTGCTGGGCTTTGTGGAGGTTCTGCAGGATTAGGGTGGCCAGGTGCTGGACTTTGAGGAGGTTCTCCAGGATAAGGGTGGGCAGGTGCTGGACTTTGATTAGGTTCTGTGGGATCAGCGTGAAAAGGTACTACACTTTGATGAGGTTCTGCAGGATCAGGGTGTGAAAGTGCTAGGCCTTCTTGTTGTTCTGTAAGATCCAAGCAGGAAAGTCCTGGACTTTCTTGTGGTTCTGTGGGATTGTGGTAGTAAGGTGCTAATCTTTCTGGTCGTTCTGCAGGATCAGGGAGGGAAGGTGCTAAGCTTTCTGGTTGGTCTGCAGGATCAGGGTAGGAAGGTGCTAGGCTTTCCTGTGGTTCTGTGGGATTGGGGTGGGAAGTTGCTATACTTTCTGGTCCTTCTGCAGGATTGGGGTGGGAAGGTGCTAAAGTTTCTGGTCCTTCTGCAGGATCGGGGTGGGAAGGGGCTGGACCTTCTTGTGGTTCTGTGGGATCAGGGTTGGACGTTGCTAAGCTTTCTGGTCCTTCTGCAAGATCGAGGTGGGAAGGTGCTAATCTTTCTGGTCCTTCTGCAGGATCAGGGTGGGAAGGTGCTGGACTTTTTTGTGTTTCTGTGGGATCGGGATGGGAAGTTGCAAAGCTTTGTGGTCCTTCTGCTGGATCAGGGTGGGATGTTGCTAAGCTTTCTGGTCCTTCTGCAGGATTGGGGTGGGGAGGTGCTAGACTTTCTTGCGGTTCTGTGGAACTGGAGTAAGAAGTTGCCAAGGTTTCTGGTCCTCCTGCGGGATCAGGGTGGGAAGTTGCTAAGGTTTCTGGTCCTTCTGCAGGATCAAGGTGGGAAGGTGCTAGGCTTTCTTGTGATTCTGTGGGATAGGGGTGGGAAGGTGCTCGACTTTCTTGTGGTTCTGTGTGGTGTTGTTCTGTTCGATCGTGGTGGGAGATCCCAGGACTGTGCTGGAGGTCTGTGCAACAAGTCCGAGATACAGAAGAGCTACGGTGTAATGGTGTACTAATAGTTTCTGAAGGACTCTGTGGGAGCGCTGAGTAGGTCTTGTGGACTGGGGTATGAGTGGTGGGACTGAGGGAGGGATCCCCTGGGGTACGAGCAGTGGGACTGAGGGGTGGATCCTCTGGGGTACGACTGGTGGGACTGACAGGTGGATCCACTGAGGTACAAGCGGTGGGACTGACGGAGCCTGGGCCCTCTGTGGGACCTGGACCTTCTGTGGGAGCTGGACCTGATAATGCCTTTGAGGGACTGAGGGACTCTGGTATGGATGGGCTTTGTGGAACTGGAGTGTTTGGGTTTAGCTCCTCCTCCTGAGGCCTGCAGGTGGAGCAGACGTAACCATCAGACGAAACTTTGTGTCCCTCACCAGTCTGAACAGTGCACTCTGTGTGGACACATCTGGGGAAAAAACAAAAACCAACAGAATAGATCCCATTCAATAATTATCAGAGATAAGTCAAAGGTCAGGAATTTACGCATCACTTCGGTATACTCGGTTTTACATAAAGCTTCTTTTTGCTCTCACTGTGTGTATTGACATCAGAACCATTAAGGACACATTTTAAAGGTGTCATTCCATCATTATTTCATTATTATTTCTGTGTTCACCATTGTTATTGAATGCATTGTGCGTTGGTTCTATTTAAAAAGATAGGGCCAGTGGCCCTGTGCACATCCGGACCTCACAGCTGTGATGGCTTGCTATCAACAAAAGGGACGCATTCAATAGATTATAGACCACTGTGTGGCTGTCTGTTTTTATCAACAAATGCTAAAAACAGTGTGAAGGGAGGAAGCCCCCAAAGCTCTTCTGGGGTAGCATCTGACTGAACTTTTGATCTCTGGTTGACCTAAGAGGTCAGGGGTCACTGGGTCAACACCTAAAGAACTCAAATGGACTGTAACATAAAAACCAGTGGAAATAGAGACTGAATTACTATTACTGACAGATAGGAAACCTGGCATGGGTTTCAAAATAGTGTCATGAACTTTGACCTTGAAAGGTCAAAAGCAAGGTCACATGAATTAAAATGGTTGTAACTAAAAAAAAAAAAAAGGGGGTCCATTTGGAGCAAAAACATTTGAGGGGGTGAGATTTGGGATGCCTGGTACAAACTGTTAAAGCGAACGTTCACTATTTTTCACATGAATTTGTACGAGTTCACCGCCTTTACTCTGATGCACCCACAGTGACTTACCCCCGACAGTGTCCTGTGATTCGAGTTCTAGTCTAGTCTAGTTCTAGTCCAGTTTTGGTCAAAGCGGAAGTAGTACCGGCAGGTTTCCTGGGGTCACGAAAATAAAACGTGTCTTCTCAAAACAACATTTGTTTGAATGAGTGAATCATTTGCATAACAAAACAGTTACGGAACAAAAACTCACACCTCATAATTGCTTTGAGCTACTTTCTCTAAATAGCAATCAATGGCCGTTGTCACTGCTAACAGCTGTGCAAACACTGCAGAACAACTGATGAAAGTAGTTTGCTAAGGCGCACAGTACAGGAAGTAACTCAAAGCAATTATGAGGTGTGAGTTTTTGCTTGGTGACCATTTTGTTATGCAAATAAAATCACTCATACATAGTTTTGAGAAGAAACATTTTATTTTCGTGACCCCAGGAAACCTGCTGGGACTACTTTCGCTTTGACCAAAACCGGACCAGAACGTGACTCACAGGACACTGTTGGGGGTAAGATACTGTGGGTGCAACACAGTAAAGACAGTGAGACCATACAAATTCATGTGAAAAATAGTGAACTATCCCTTTAAATATTATTACTCCCCCCCCCACTCAAAAAAGAAGAGAGGATATTGGTTTTGTTTGTTTTTTTTGTCTGGTTGTCAGTAACTTTACCCAAAAACAACTGGACCAATTTACATGACATTTTCAGTAAAAGTGTGAGGTGGTCCAGAATAGATCCCATTAAATTTTGGTGAATGTAGGTCAAAGGTGAAGTCCACCAAAAATAAGTTTTCACAATAAGAGATAGGAAAAAAAATCTGGACAAATGTGGCGGGGGGCAAGGTTTGTTGTTCCTAGCAGCACTTGTTTTTGTTTTGTGTTCATTATTAACACAGTTTTATTAAATCATGGTTCTTTGAATGGTCCTAAAGTACTGTCTTGTGTCTGAGGCAGATATTAGTTGCTTTCTGGGATTGTACAAAAATGTTACAATGTTAGTTTTCAACCAACAGAATGTGAACATGTGAGTAGGGTGTGAACCAGTTGAATGTCTGTAAGACATCGTTAACGTTTGAAGAACATTTACGAGTAGATCTTGATGTCATGGTACAAAGGCAGCGGTGCATTGAGCATGTGCAGTGAGGTCCTACCTATAGCAGCAGGTACAGGTGACATAGTCCTGTGGGGAGTAAAGGTCAGGAGTGTGGCCACAAAGAGGGCAGGGCAGGGCTGGGTCACATGATTCACACAAAAATGGATGATTGGCCCATTGGCCTGTTGACCTCACACCACAGCAGCGACACACTCTGCAGTTCTGTAGGGGGGGAGGGGGACAAAGAGAATTTAGGGCAGGTATGTTTACGTGCGTGTGTGTGTGCCTGTTTGTGTGTGCGTGTCTCACCCTGCAGTTCCATCCTCTGGTGGGTGTGGCCTCCTCTGTCAGACTCAGGCATTTATTGTGAAAGGCTTTGTCACAGCGCTCACACACTAACAACACACTGTCATCATCTGCTCGCAACCTAGGACAACAACAACCAGGGTCAAAGGCCACATCCAGGGGATTTAGCTTCACGAACTGTTACTAAAAAATAACAGGGCTCAAAGGTCACATCCAGAGATTTTAGCTCCATCATCATTCACCAGTTTTTCAAATTAAAATGTTTTTGATATTCATGGTGATTATAGAGTCATAGGTTTTTCAAATTAAAATGTTTTTTGTTCCCAAGTCGGAGTTGTAAGAACACACGTTTGTGTTGTGCTGATGTTGTTTATTGTTTGGGTTTTTTTGCTAGTTTGGGACAAAGTCTGCACAGGATGAGGCCCTCTCCGCCACTCACAATAAGGGAGAAAATCTGCAAAGTCTTATTTTATTATACCACATCTCATTTAAAGTAGAATTTGACCCTCTAAACATGCATGAAAACTCACCAAATTTGGTACACCATGTCAAGTCTGGTGAAAAATTTGATAAAATGTAAAAATTAACCCTAACATCCCAGGATGTGCTCTCTCTAGCACCCCATACAAACACTGAAAAAAAACAAAATTGGCCTTCAGGAGCTGTAGGAAACGCGCAGATACATAAAACACATACCAAAACGTGCGTCTCATCAAGCCCGACAATTCATACATGTCAAGAACCTATCCGGAAAAGGAGGTTCACAATCTGCCTTTCAAAATAAAATGCTCCACAACCAACATCCAAAAGGGTTAGAGTTAAAGACATGAAACCAATACAAAAAGCTTCATCACATCAAGCCTGAAAAATCATATCCTCAAGGCCATAACTCATCTGGTACAGGAGGTTCACAATCTGCCTTTGAATGGAAACCATAAAAAATTAACTTGTCTCTGGCCGTTTGTCACAGAGACTTGTAAATGATACCCAAAGATAAAGGCAGACCAAAAAAAGTTGTTTGCAACTTTTTATAACATTCTTAGTTTTTATTTTATGAGCTGTCGAAGTTGTGAAGTCCGGCATGACTGGATGTACAGTTTTGGAAATAGAGCAATTTACAATTGATTTGTGAGATCTGTTGACTGAGTCACATGCACCTTTATTAGGGGACCAAAAGTAAGCATTCAATTTCCATAGGTCCAGCATGCTGTGGAACCCTATTTTTCTTGTTCTGATTTTTATTCTTCTCCACTAAAACTAGAGCCCAAACCATGCATTGTGCAATAATGCCATCTTCTGTACCAGGTTTGGTACAGAGCCCTGCACTTAGATGCAAAACATTACACATGTCCACTAGAAGGTGGTGCTATCCAAAAAAAAAAGTGGAGTTGTAACTTGCAAACCATACGTTGCATATTCAAAATACTCATATCAGATTCAGTAAGTAGTACTGAATCACATGAGAGAAGCCCTGACCATTTCCACCCTGTGAAAAACAGTTGACACTTTCATTTTAAACTCTAGTTTTTTGTTGTTGTTTTTTTTTTTTTTTATCTGTGGGTCTGAAAGCACAACCAGTGCAGATTTTTTTCTTATTCACTCCCACAGTAAATTTCTGTCACTAAGATGCTTGTTTACCTCTACTCTATAACAACAGTGTTTATTCAATTCTGACTTTTTAAAAAAAAAAATTTATATACACATCTTTCATATCAAAATGTTCACAAGACCATCAACAAGGCTGATGTGTAAACATTTTCGACAGGGGATGTAGGGATGTGGACTGAGATCACCGTTTTTGACAAGTGATTTTGGAGTTCAGTTAGCATTGACAATTACATTAAAGTGGATGAAAAACACATAAAAACCGCATTAAAATAAGCATAAAAACCTAATGACAGGTTGAGGACAACATGTGGTGGCATGGGAGGCAGAACACAGCCAGAGCACGAGGTCCCGACCAATGTTGCTTGGAATCATATATACATCTAAGTATCAAAATTATTCACAGAAATTGTAGCACTTCAACAGTGTTCTCAAAGTATCTGTTGGAAATAAAAGGCTTGGCTTTACCTGCAGATCTGACACACTCGACACAGAGGACACTGCCATCCGGCCCGACAGAAAGGGGAGGGGGCCACAGGGGGGGCCAGGCAGCTGCCATGGAAACTGTTACCACAACAACAGCACATCAACAGGCTGCCACCTTCAGGTCCGCCGGAACACGACACACACTGTGAAGAGACTGGACACACACACACCCTTTAATAATATAGGAAAGCACACATAACAGTGGAAACCGCACATGTAAACGTTGGATTTTTCCATCATATATAATGTTGCGTATCCATTTGTGTGATGAGTTGCTGTTCTTGTGTAGTTGCATACCCATGTGTGCTTGTCTGTGTGTGATGTGTTGTCACTGTTGTGTGTCTGTGTGTGATGTGTTGTCACTGTTGTGTGTCTGTGTGTGATGTGTTGTCACTGTTGTGTGTCTGTGTGTGACGTGTTGTCACTGTTGTGTGTCTGTGTGTGACGTGTTGTCACTGTTGTGTCTGTGTGTGATGTGTTGTCACTGTTGTGTCTACGTGTGATGTGTTGTCACTGTTGTGTCTACGTGTGATGTGCTGTCACTGTTGTGTCTATGTGTGATGTGTTGTCGCCGTGTCATTGTTGTGTTGTGTAGTTTTGCACCTGTGTGTTCTGCTGTCATTGTTGTATGTCTTTCTGTAATATGTTGTCTTTATGTAGTTGTGTACCTGTGTGTGTGTCATTGTGTGTTGTGTTGTTATTAGGATTGGGACCCAGAACAGTTTCCTTTTCAGAACTGGGTCAGAAATTGTGGAACCGGAGTCTGTTCCATCATTTCTTTTAAAACAGTTCCTAAATCGGTTCCTGGATATTGTCATCTGTGCATTGAAGCAGGGATGTCACACTGCGTGCTACATGTCTAAGTGGGGGGGGGTATGCCTACACTGCACTGAATGTCGGACAGACAGAGCGACTTTTACAGCAATAAGAAGTAGAAGACTTTCAGAGCAAGGCAGACCTTCTCAGCGGGGAGGCGCACACAGCGTTTAGCCGAGTAGCTGAGAGCCTCTCCTTCCATGCGTCGGAGCACCACCTGCGGCCACCAAAGCCAAGTTGCCCTTGGCAACTTCACGGGAAAGTCACCCCTCAGCTAGCATGTGGACCGCTAAGTACAGCGTGCTGCGAATGCAACAACGCCCAAGGTAGTAGTAAAAAGTAAACACTCCAAAGTGTGGTTATAGTTTGAGAGAGATACAAATGAACACACTAAGTGCAATAAATACAAATAATTAATTTCATCCAAAGGTGGAAGCACGTCCACAATGAAGAAGCATCTTTCAAAACACAACATTAACATAGACACATGCACCAAATTTGAGAGCCTACAGATGTCTGCCTCAAGAGAGCCACTGCAGGACAATGATGGGGTGGATGAGTCTGCAGCCACTTCCCGTTCTTCAGGCTAGTACTATATTATATAAAGAATATATCATAATCCACAGAGATTCAAATCTCCATTTAACTAGGCATGTTGTTAATGTACTTGTATTATAATATAGAATGGTGTGAAAAAAAAAATTAATTAAATTTTTTTTTTAAAAGTACAATGGTACCTCAACTTACGAAATTAATGTGTTCCATAAGTGGTTTCGTACCGTGAATTTTCGTAAATGGAGATGTATTTTACTGAAATTTTTTGGGGGATTTTTTTTTCCCCACGAATTCAGAAAGTTGATGAAATTTGGCCATCATGTCTTTAATTCGTGCTGATGTAATGGCTGCCTCCTTTTTTTTTTATCATCTCCTGTTTCACTTCTATTCTATAAGCACATTCATAAAAACACACAACACAGCAGTAAGTCTGTCCTTTATGCATGTTAGAACTTTGTTGAATGAGGGTCAAAGGGTCACAAAAAGCATCATGGGTAGCTCCCTCATAGCCAATGGGATGCTATGTACAGTACTGTATTTATGTCTCGGGGGTTTCGGTTTCACTTCGTGAATTGAATTTTCTTTCATATTCAGAGACGAAAAACTGACGTAAAGGTTTTTCATTACTTGGATTATTCGTTAGCTGGGTCTTTCGTAAGTTTAGGTATCACTGTATATATTTGGGAACCATTGTAGGAACCAGTAGTAAAAGGAAAGATTTAAGGGGAGCTGTTATGGACCCGAAATGATTATAATTCAAATGTGTCCCAATCCTAGTTTTCACTGCTGTGCATCTTTGTTATGTGTTGTCGTCGTTGTGGGTCTTTGTCAATCGTGTTATCATTATTGTATCTTTGTGTGTTGCGGTTGTTGTGTACCCATGTGTGCAAGTTGTCTTGTCGTTGTTGTGTACCCATGTGTGGGTGTCTGTGTGTTGTGTTGTGTAGGTGCATACCCATGTGTGCATGTTTTGTACACATGGTGTGCCGTTGATTCCAGTCCTGATGAGCTCCAGCAGCGGCGGCGCAGGGAAAGTGATAACTCCGCCCACAGCCCGTCTCTCGGCAACGCAGCGATGCTCCAAGGCGACGGCAGAACACGCACATCTATAAGAAGTGAGAGAGAAGCGGGAGCAGTCAGAGCATCCACTTGGTCTGCGCTGGGCATGGTTATTAACGGGTCACATGATCTGACCTGTGTGCTTCCTGAGTCGATGGCTTTGTCCACGTAGAGCAGTGATTGGCCCTCGCCCCGGCACACGCCCTCTGACCATGCCGCACACTGCAGGTGAGCGCAGCACTGACCTGGACAAACACACAGGGGCAGTAAGGTCAAAGGTCAACTGGACCAGGTTCAGTTCATAAACACAGAGGGACAGGAAGGTCAAACATCAACCTGACCAGGCCTGGGTCAACTGGACCAGGACCCAGGTTACCCGGACCAGGCCTGGGTTTAGGTCACTAGGTAAAGTAGGGGGTATGATGAGAAGGTAGGGAAGAGTAGGGGTGCGTGAGGAGAGTAGAGGTGTACAAGTAGAGAGGTATGAGGAGAGTCGGGGAGTATGGGTAGTACAACCATTACTAAACTAAAGCAAAAAAGAAGGTCAGCTGACCTGTGGGATCGAACAGTGATTGGACATCAATGTCACATGGAAGGCCGATGGGTCCCAGCTGCTCCACGAACTCTGAGGAAAACTCCACCTCTGAAAAGTACCAGGATGCACTTCAGGAAACACTAATCACAATATTAGGATCACCATACATCAAAATATAACACCATACTGTTAACAAGGCCATATATATACACATACACAAACACTGTGCATAATAATGTGCATGTTATAAAGTATGTGAAAATATGATTCCATAATCTTGTTTCAATAAACAAATATTTTTTCATTACTTCTAACTCTACTGTAGGAAGACATGGCTAGACGGAAATTGTCAGTTGAAGAGCGAAGAAGGAATAGAGTGTAACAACAAAAGAGAAGAGAGAAATAAAGCAGTGACCCAGAGAGAAAAAAATTTGATCCGAGAGAAGGAAAGACAAAGGTGTAAGAAAAGAGTTCAAGATAAAAAACTAATAAAAATAGATAAGAAATCATAAATTATATGTATGAATACAGAAATCTAATAAAGCATTATTCGATTTATCATCATTTATGCATTTATTTATTTATTTCTGCATGTATTTATATATTTCTGAATTTATGTATGTATTAAAGTATTTATAGATTCATTTATTCAAGTATTTATTTATATATTTATTTACTTATTGAAGTATTTATTTATACATTAATTTCTTCATTTATTTATTAAAGTATTTATTTATACATTTATTTATTCAAGTATTTATTTATACATTTATTTATTCAAGTACTTATTTATACATTTATTCATTCAAGTATTTATTAATTCATTCAATTATTTATTAATTCATTCAATTATTTATACATTTATTTAGTTACTCAAGTATTCATTTGATAATTTCTAATTCTGTCATCTTCGATCCATCATGCAAACTGCATACTGGGACATAAATCTTTAATTCCATGATGATCATTTTCCTTAATTTGATGCTTCATTCCTGTGTTTGGATGACTATGTGAACCAGGCAGACAGAAGTGAAGCCAACCTGGAAGTTCACTGTCCTCCGCTAGGGGCTGGCTCCCAAAGGGAGTCAATCCCCACAGACGCCTATGTTCAAAAGGTCAAAGTGCACAGCAGAAATAAACCTGTTTACAGCCTGGTTCAAAAAAAGTTTAATAGTTTACCTTCATGACAAGTGTGTGTGTGTGTGTGTGTTTGGGGGTGGGGTGGGGGTTTATAACTCATCTGTTTAGATGCAATGTAATTTTAAAATTATGCATAATTAGATGCATGTCCTTTTGATTGACAGGATCAGATAGACTGCCAGTGCTAGAGCTGGTGGCAAACTCCCAAAAATGCCTCAAGCTCACATTAAATCACTGGCCATTTGGTTTCACGGAACTTCTCCTGTTAGTTGCTTTTGCGGTGTACATGTCAATACGTGTTGGGACATTTTTCGTGCACTTTTTGGACAAATATGACTTCCTCCATTATTGATTGTAACAACAGACTGTCCTAGAAGTCTGTGCTTCAGTTTATTTGGTAAGTAAAATTATATTTATATATATTAATCAGGCCCGGGTCGCTGGACACCATGGTTGCTACTCGCCCACTGCCTTCGGATGTTGCCGGGGAGTCCAGGCTGGTTTGGACTCTGGTTCAGTGGGGAGCTCGGACCAAGCTGGCACTTGGGCTTCGTCTCCCTCATGGCTCTGGGCTCAATGCATTTCTTTGTCTCTTGCAGATTCAAGGTGTTTTGCGGTGGCAAGAAAGTGGCAGCCGCGGTTTTTAGCCGGTTAGCACTATGCCTTAGCTTTAGCCTGTGTATCTCAGTTAGCGCCATGTTAGCTTAGCTACAGGCAGCACAGTGTTCAACAGGCACCCCTCTCCCCACGGAGGTCATGTTAACCATAAATATTCTTTCATTGCCAGATTTTTTTTTCTTTTAATAGAAACAAATGGGCAACATGAACTGAATATTTGTCCATATTTTATATACAGTCTACGAGTCTGATGAGGTGTTTGGACCCTTTAACCCAGGGGTGGTCAATCCTGGTCCTCAAGAGTGACTATCCTGCATGTTTTAGATGCATCCCTCTTCTAACACACCTGATAGTCATTACAGGCTTCTGCAGAGGTTGCCGAGAGGTTTATCACTTAAATTGGTTGTGTTGGAAGGGGGAAACAACATGCAGGATAGTAGCTCTTGAGGACCAGGATCGAACACCCCTGCTTTAACCAGAATCCACCTCCCATGATGCACCTGCTCTCCCCTGTGTAGACTCACCGCTCTGTTCCGGACTGCTGCACCTATGCACACAAACATAAACATGCCATTATTGGATGGAGCTAGTCACGACATGACATGTCTATGTCAACATGTTGACAACTTACGTGGGCGGGGCCTGGTCACTGCGGTAGCAGTGATCGTGGCAGTCGTTGTCACGGTCAGAGGTGGCGCGGCGGTTGAGAATGTGGAGTGGGATGTAGCCCGGCGTGGGGCCGAAGACGACCAGGTGACCTTGACCCAGATGAGGGTTGTCGCCACGGTAACAGAAGGCACACTGCTTTAGACTGAATTTTTAAAAAACAAAACAAAAAAAAACACACAAACATGAAGGCTCTGAAATAGTGATAGACCGGAAACATTTATGTTTGAGAGTTTTTGTATCAGTATAGACATGTTGCATTGGCTCATATATGATCTCTTTTTTCCTAATATGATTTAATGAGAGGTGTAAGAAAAAGAGGAGAAAAGAGAACAAAAAATGGAAATGAGAAAAAAGGAAAAAAAGAAAAAAAGGGAAGGAAAAGGGGGGGGAAAGGAGAAAAAATTTGAGAAAAGGGGAAGTAAAAAATGTGGAAAAAAGAGAAAAAGGAAAAAAGGGGAAGTGGAGGGAAAAGGGGGATAAGAAAAAAGGAAAAAGAGAAAATGGGAAGTAACAAAAAAGTCAAAAGAAATGAAGAAAAAAAAGAGAAAAAGGGAGAAAAATTGAAAGAGAAAAGGGAAAGTAGCAAAAAAGGAAAACAGAAAGGAGAAAAAAGAGAAATTCAGGACAAAAAAACAGAAAAAGGAGTGCAAAATAACCGTAATAACATTCAGTAATACAGTATGTTATTACAGTATACAGTAATAATAAAAATTAGGCAGGTGTTTGTTCATATTTAGTAGTTTAACTGTCACCATTTATATTTTCTTATTGTCACAGCTGGCCCAGGGCTATGATAAAAAGAGAGACTACGTTTATTAAAGGAATAACAAAAAAAATGTTTATTTAACATAAATTAAGTAAATCAAACATAAATAAGATAAATCAAAGTATGAGATGTGACCATCAGTGGTATCAGTAGTGTAAGGTGTACATGTGTGGAAAATGGCTTATGCAAATGTTGGAAGTGCATAAAACTAAACAGATAAATAAGCCAAATGGCCACATCCCTACAAAAGATGGCGTCTGTTGAGAGAGGGAGAGAAGACCAAGTGACAATTGCCAGACACTTTTTATAGTGGGTGGTGACACTCAGCCCATGTGTGCTGAATCATACCTAAATGTCAGAAAATTGTGTTTATTTACATTTAGAAAATAAAAATAGTGACAGTTAAACACCAAAAAAAAAATTCAGTTTGTGGCTTATCTTGGTGTTGATAAGGTTCGTTTTTTTTCTCCCCATAGTGTCCCACTCCAAACTCAACACTTTTTGGTGGTTTCCCTCCCACCCCAGATTCCCCATTTTTCAGCTCGTCCCACCCCAGAATCACTGTTTTTTTATGCAGCCCAACTACGTTTTGGTGTATCCCACCCCAGAAACTCACCGTTTTTTGGTGTGTCCCAGACTGGGTGTTGGTGAGCTGCCGGACTCTTCGGACAGCGAGCGCTGGAACAGGGGGGACAACGAGTCCTCGTCTTCCAGAGGGGGGCAGGGTGACACTGGAGAACTGGAGCAGGGACTGAGGGCAGGGCTTGTCTCCATGGGACTCCCCACACCCACTTCCTCCGTCTCCATGGTAACAGTACAGTCCACCTCCATGGGAGTGGGCTGGTCCTCCTCCTCAGGGTTTGGGTTTGGATCAGGGGAGGGTGAAGGGGGCTGGGGGGCAGCGGTTAGCAGCGGGTCAGTGGGAGGACTCAGGTGGGCCTGGTCCTCATCCTCTTCCTCTACACTAGGAGCTGGTTCTGGACTGGGCTCTGGGACTGTGGGATCAGGGTCTGGGTCTGGACTGAGCTGGTTTTGGTTGTGTTCCTGGTCCGGATCTGGATTTGTGTTAGACTTCCTCCTGGGCGTGGACCGGCGCCATCCTGCCAACTTCTCCTTTACCTCTGAGGAACAAAACAAAGACTTGATCAGACCCTGGACCAGATCCTGGACCAGATCCTGGCCATCTGTATTGGACCCCCACTCACCTGTTTTGTCTGGTGGGTTCTTCTCCGTGGCGTCCATACTCTCCTCATCCTCTACCTGAGCTCGTCCTCGGCTCCGCCCCCTGCACACAGATATGGTCACTTTATCCGACATCTATAGACTGAAAATGTGGAATAGCTGTGTTCATGCTAAGCACCACACACACACACACACACAATACCCACTGTGGTGCGTTCAGGGACCGCAGGTTGTAAAACCCACTGCGGGGTTTTCAGGGACCGCAGGCTATAAAACCCACTGCGGGGTGTTCAGGGACCGCAGGCTATAAAACCCACTGCGGGGTGTTCAGGGACCGCAGGCTGTAAAACCCACTGTGGGGTGTTCAGGGACCGCAGGCTGTAAAACCCACTGTGGGGTGTTCAGGGACCGCAGGCTGTAAAACCCACTGTGGGGTGTTCAGGGACCGCAGGCTGTAAAACCCACTGTGGGGTGTACAGGACCGCAGGCTGTAAAACCCACTGTGGGGTGTACAGGGACTGCAGGCTGTGAGCTCACAACTGCAGGACCCACCCTCTGCCTATCCAGTGACCTCCAAGATGCAGGCCCTGCCCCCTTGCATTTCCAGTGCATGTGCAGGAGCTAAAATCAGGAGCGAAGTAGACTCCTTCTGGCCCCACAACTCATTACCCAGCATGCATCTGAACCACTTCCTCTGCACCCTATGTATCTCACCACAACCCCCTCCCCTGTCTCACACACACACAACCAACCGTTCCTGTCAGTGTCAGCGTGCAGAAAACTGTCACACCATCCTCTATGGATGTTTGTACACAAACATATAAAGAAAAATATACAAAACATATTAAAATCCACTAAAAGTCCAAAAATAAACAGAAAAGTGGTTGAAAATCCAAAACATATTCAAAAACTTGTAAAATACAGAAAATACCAAAAAGAATTTATAAAATATACAAATGTGCAAAAATATGTACTTGCAATTAACATATTTATTCAACAGCTTCAACTAAACTGTTCCACAGAGTTAAAAAAAGAAACTTTAATCAGATCATCATTTAATCCTTCATCATGATGATGGATTAAATCACTTTTACAGCCTTAAAAATAAGTATGTATGACTGTAGCTGATATTGTATGCGATAAATATCGGTATGGGCCAATAATCCATGTTTCAGTATGAGTACTATACCTACTAGACAGTGATGCAAATGTTAAAAAGCCATCGATGGACACTGACAGACAGGGCCCATTTACATGAGGTTTTTTCTTGTTCAATTCAGAATAAAGGTTACATTTTCTTTAAGATGACCATATGCGCTTTACCAAAGAGCAGTTCTAGGAAATAAATAGTTCTTAGAACTATATATTCTTAGGGAACCTTTGGGTTTGCATTCCTACAAGGCAGTACGAACCATTGGAGGGGCCAACTAACGTCCATGACAATGATGCATTCTTTAAGTACTAAATTCAATCACACAAGGATCACACAGAGTTACTATAAGATAGAATAAAGAATGTGGAGGCCACAGTGTTTATGTTCTGTATCGCAGAAATGTTAACTGTGGTCAAATGAAACATCTTGTGTCAAGAATGGAGGAGTTTACAAAGAGTTAAGAGATGAAAAATCCAGTGGCAAGTGATACTACCACGTATGTCACTTTCATGGTTCTAACCAACATCCTTTTTAACCCAAAAACAGAACCATGTCATCTGTCAGTTTATTTATTACTTTCTTCATATTTTTTTCCAAAACACAGCTGATGCTACACAGATGATTTTAAAGATAGTGAGCATGTGCAGTGTGAATTAGGTTAGTCCATGGTCCCCAGTCTCTCCTACACGGTCTGCAGAATGAATTGGAATATGTGTGGGGTTACGTCATAAATAGATGGCTTTAGGACCAAGGGGGAAAGTGCTAAATTCGTCAGAACGAACACAGGAGGTGGGTGTGGTGGTTGAAGGGGTTGGAGCAGAGGACCCTTGTTGAAGAATGTATGGGCCAGGGTGGTTCCGAGCAGGTGGCTAAATGGTAAATGGACTGCACGCTTTTCCACCTTCAATGGTGCTCAAATCGCTTTATATTGGCCTCACATTCACCCACAAATAGGTTTCTAAGGTTCTGCCAGACCTACTGGGAGCCTAACTTGCGGTTCAGTGGGTTTCCCAAGGACACTTCAACATATAGACCGCCAGAGCTGGAACACGAACCACCAACCTTTCAGTCATTAGATGACCCACTCTACCAATTGGCTGAGTTGGCTGTGGCTTACTAGCGGTCCATGTTGGTCATGCTGTCAAATTCCAAGGCTTCCATAAGGAGTCTGCTATTCTAAATATTGAATAATGACTGTTAAGTGGGTATATGGCAATTTTAGGTGGGTATACAGAAATAACCCAAGTTTTCTAGTGGGTATAGAGCGTATACCTGCCTATTATGTCGACTATAACACTGCCAAACACCTGCCACAAAAACCTGCTCTCCCCCTTCTCTGATCAGCACCAATCTCCCATTTGAGTTTAGATGATGGAAAATAATTTTATATAAATTATCCACAGTTCAGGTGATGGAAATCTGTCACAGCAATAGAAAACTTTAATCCATGTTGCAAATTTGCACAGTCGTCACTTTTTGATGCTTAAAAATAAACCTACGTTGTTCATCCTGTGATGCTAAAACAAACAATCCACTGTTATTCTGTGCATGCTCCTGGTCATGTCACGATGACAGACATATTTTGTGATGATGGAAATATTCCGTACTGCTGGCATTAGTATGCTGATTCAGACAAGCTGCTGATTGGATTTACTATAAAAGTAGACATCCATACGTTAAGTGGGCATTCTGTCCAATTGGAACACTCTGTGCCCCCCAGCTATTAAAGCCAAATTAACTAGAGTGGAATACACCCATTTTAATGGAAACCTTTATTCGACATTAACATTTCCATGTAAACGCGAAGGAAATGGCTTTGATTCTGAATTATTTCATTCAAAATAAATGAGAATTCTGAATTAAAAAAAAAAAAATCATGTACACATAGCTATTGTGACTTACTTCTTCCTTGGTTTTGGAGGAGGAGGAGGAGGTGGAGGAGGAGCAACTCCATCTCTCCGAGGTCGTCCACGACACCGCCTCTCTAGGTTGGGGCTTGTAGCGGCGGCTTTAGCGAGTTGAGCACTGCGTCCCGCCCGAGTAACAGGAGGGGGTGGTCCTCTGTCCCGAGGCTCCTGGGACTGAGCCTCAGATGGCATTCTGGGTTAAAAAAAAAAAAAGAAAAAAGAAAATTGGAAATTTAATAATATATATTCAGTTTTATATATATATATATATATATATATATATATATATATATATATATATATATATATATATATCTAAATTATTCATATCCCTGCCATTGTTTTGTGACTTTTTGTTTTTATCAACAAAAAGAATGGGTTTTATCCAGTTTCTTTCTGACTTGTATGTGAAACACAAGTGAAGGAAAAACAACAAATTATATTTGTAGAAAAAAAAAAAGTTCGAAGCCTCGAGCTGGGTCCATTTGGATGATCTATTATAGGTTCTAACCATCACATTATTTTGTCTCCACTAGAACAAAGACATGAAGGTATCACACACAACCATCCGGACATTACTGCACTAAAGAGGTCTCCATGGTTACAGACTCAGAAAAGTCACATGACTCAGGAGGAAACATCCACAGGCTGGAGAGGTCAACACACCTGCCCCTGGTTTAGACCCACTGGGGTAGGCAGGGCTAGCCTACCAACCTGCAGCTTCTGAGAGAAGCAACCCAGAATGTTACGACAAACCCTACATAATCATACGCTCTGGGATGCCAGAGAAGGGAGGAGAATCAAATGGAAATACTGGGAACAATTCAAACAAACGGAAAAAGGATTATGAGTGCATTCTGTACATGTGGCAAGGTCTGCCAGAACCAGAAAAGTCTGAGGATCCACCAGACCAAGATGGAAGGAAGCCAGTGAAGCAACATGGCTGAACAGCAGCCGACCCA
The DNA here is from genome assembly GCA_020466265.1 of Siphamia tubifer. Lineage (NCBI taxonomy): Eukaryota > Metazoa > Chordata > Actinopteri > Kurtiformes > Apogonidae > Siphamia > Siphamia tubifer. The sequence continues at coordinate 18,334,428 of CM035802.1, forward strand.
ACAGTTCTTGTTGTGCTGTATGCCAGACCGAGGAGGCAACACAGGTTCTACCAAAAAGAAGGACATCGGTCCACCACTGGATCAAATGTCTTGCCACCAATAACAAGGAGTGGATCAAGTTGAATGAAGATGTTGATAGGAGTCTGGAAGACATTATGAAAGGGAATGTCGAACAGAAACTTCATATCATGAGCATCTTCATAATGAACGTAGGAGCTGAACACTTTGGTATGCAAAAAAAACTTGGAACAAGCAATCCAACAATGCTAAACCAGCGAGAAGCCAAGATAAGCCAGCTGTGAGGAGAACTAAAATCCCTGAGGCATCAATTCAGAGCAGCAGAAGAGGAGAGAGAACTGCCCTGACTGAACTTGCACACATCCTGAGAAAAAGGCTTGTCACATTGAGAAGGGCTAAATGGCATCAGAGGAAGGCTAAGGAGAAGGCACGGAAGCACACCGCTTTCATTGGAAACCCCTTTGGTTTCACCAAGAAGCTTCTTGGTGAGAAGCGAAGTGATCAGCTTTTTTGCCCCATAGAGGAAATTAACCACCAACTCTATCACATTCAGCGATGCATCAAGACACCAAGAACGTGGCACATGCAAGGGACTCGTCTCACCTCCAGAACCAGGGGATCAATTAATACTGCACTGAGCCAACACTTTCAGAGGTCAAACAAGCTGTCAAAGCCAGAAGTTCTGGTTCTGCCCCAGCAGAGTACCGTACAAGGTGTACAAACAGTGTCCACAGCTGCTCACATGACTCTGGAAGATCCTCAAAGTGATCTGGAGAAGAGGGAGTGTTGCAGTCGCATGCTGTAGGTGTCTGGATTCTGAAAAAAGAATTCACGAGACAAAACTATTTCGTATCATATCACTGCTCAGGAGAGAAATGTCATCTTCAGGATCCTGTCCCAGCAACAAACAGAATTCCTCCTGAAGAATTCATACATTGACACAGCTGTCCAAAGAAAAAAATAAAAAAGGGAGGGGGGGGGCAGGTGCCGGAACAAACAGGAGTAGTCTCTCAGCTGATGCAGGAGGAACGAGAGAACAAAGGAGATCTGGCAGAGATCAGGCTGGATCTTGCTAATACTGAAGGATCTATTCCACACAAGCTGTTAACCAAACATATTTAGTCAATGACAGGGTTTTTTTTAACAGCCCGTCATTATGACAGCAGTGTTTCCCATACATACATTCTCGCTCACACACAGAAAGCGAGGGAGAGAGTTGGGTATCGAAAGTCAATATCGGTATGGAACCGGGGCAAACATTAAGTGTAGTAACGAGACCGAAATGTAAAGTGAATTTCAGTACCATATTTCAGTGCCACACATGCAGCTATTTAATTCCGCGCTCTCTCCACTATTAAACGGAAACGTGCACATGTGGCATTATTTTTTCTAACACAGCTGACACTATACAAACAGTTTTTAAAGATAGCGGTACTGCAAAATAAGGAAATGCGAAAATAGGCATGCTCTCGGCTCTACCAATCAGAAACATCATATAAGACCTGGCCTGCCAAACAGGAAGAACTAAAAAGGTTCTAGGAACTATATAGTTCCTATGCTGTGGGAAAGGGTGAAAAATGTTCAAGGAACTAAAAAGGTTACAGGAGCTACAAATGGTCCTACAGTGGGAAAGCGCCTATAAATCTTCAGACCAGTTACTGTGCAGATACAGGACCATGACAGTGACAAAGTGAATCATTTTAATAACGACTACAGATAAGTAACTGATGTTTGTGAATTCCTTAACTGGAGACATGAGATGTGGTGCTAGCTTAATATAAATAATAATCACTTACACCATTACTTATTTCACAAAACTCGAAGTACACCCCCTCCACTTCCAGTTGGTGGGGAGTGTGCATATTACTTGTTTATCTGACTTTAGCCAAAATTATGTTACCTTGCTAGTGCAAGATGTCAAGACTGCTGAATCTCCTTATTTCCACAAGCCCAGGAATAATGATGGCACTGATAAACATGGTTAAAAAAAGATGGATTGGTGTGGAGGATAGAGGACAAGCAAGCAATAATAGTAATGCTCATCAGCCAGCATCAGTTACAACACAAGCACGTGACAGCAAGGTTGACCACCTTGCTGTCACTTGCTTGTGACAGCAAGGAGTACCCAATTCAGTGGGAGCCCGGGTTCACCTGGCTGACAGGGAAGATGGAAAAATGTTCTGCAGTATCTGTAGAAAAGCTGGAATGAGAAACAGATTTGTTGGAGGGCGATTGACAATGCAGAAATCAGCACTGATTCATCACAAATACAGCCCTAGTCACATTGGAGCTTCAAGGATGCTCAACCAGAGTGCAGCAATGGAAAGACATGTACAGAAATCACAGAAAGCTTGCAACAAGGCATTACAAACACAATTCAAGGTTTGTGCTGTGTATAATAATAATGGATTAGATTTCTATAGTGCTTTGCAAGGCACCCAAAGTACTTGATATTATTGAACCATTATTCAGTCACTCTCACATGCTCCCTCTGGTGGTGGTAAACTACATATACATCCACAGTTGTCCTGGGGCAGACTGACAGAAGTGTGACAGCTATTTCGTGTCTACGGTCCCACCGACCATCACCAAACATTCACACACACACTCATACACCAGTGTGAATGACACTAGAGGCAAGGAGAGTAAAGTGTCTTGCCCAAGGACACAACAGACTGACTAGGACAGGGCTGGAATCAAACCGCCAACACTTTGGTTAACAGACGACCCACTCTACCAACTGAGCCATGCCCCCAGCCCCCCCCCCCCATATATATGGCAAATATCAGCACTCTGTGCCACCTGTATCCCAAGCTGATAAATCTGTTACAATCTGCCAGGTGATCCAAACCTAAAGAGCACCCAAACATACACTCATGACACTGTCAGTGAGATGGCAGATGCCATAGTAATGACCATAACCAGTGCCACTTATGACCACATTGCCAACAGTAAATATACTGGGATAATAGTAAATGAAACCACTAATATAATTTTCTAGAAAATGCTGGTTGTATACCTGACACTTCAACAGAATGGGAAACCTGGAGTAACTATGCATCAGGTTGTTGGGCTGGGAAGTGATGAACGAGCGTGAAGTTGGGTAGAAAGGCTGGAGATGCCACAACACTTGTGCCAAAAGAACAATCCCCAGCTTATAAACATTCATTGTGGTGCGCACAGAATGGCACTGGCTGCCCACAAAGCTTTCAAGGCTGTTCATGAAGTAAGTGCATATGTTACGACTGTGACACAGTTGTCCAATGATCAAGGGGTTGGCTTGATAATAGATGACAGTATGGAAAGCACATTTCAAAGCCAAGCATGATTGACAGATTAGTGTTTTTACATTTTAAATGAGGTTATAGGAGAATGATCTGCCAGAACATTGGATATTACAATGGCAGTGGAAAAAATAACCAGACATACAACATGTTTCACAGCTTATCTCTTGAAAACCCGTACTAAATTGGGCCACGTTCATGGATTAGATAGCGTTTTAGACTCGTCTCATCATCTGATATCTAGATAACATTTTAGACTTCATTAGAAAAATGGCAGACTGACAAACAAGTGAAACAGTTGCAGCTATTGGGCAGTCTGTGTGTCTTATGTTCTAATCACCAGACGAACCGCACTTTTTTTTTTTTTTTACCGGAATAGACTGATGGAATCTTACATAAAGGATGCAATGACGTGTCTGAATTTTCGGGAATTCCGAGTTATCATCACAATTTATACCACCCACCCTTTATACCTCCCTGCAATGCCTCACCTCCTAACTGATGTTCCGACGAGAAGATATAAACATATTCACTATCTAGTGATGGGCAAAACAAAACCTCGTGAAACAACAAAGCACTTGAAACAAATGCTTTGAGGCTCCGAACCACTGTTCGAAACACTTCTCCACAGTGACGTTTTAGTACTTCACAGTGGCTCAACAAAACACGTCCTGATCCCG